>JAYGXS010000001.1:14875919-14887079 GCA_036362985.1 Ligula intestinalis | reverse complement strand
TGGCAGTCGACACTTTGACAAAGGAGAGCCAGTCCAGCTCTCTTTGACGTCAGCAAAAACGAAAACCCGTTCCGATGAGCACTATTATGGTCTGATGTTTACATCCCGAAACCCGCACTTTTGCCAAATTGTAAGCGGCTATTTCCATGCGGTAACTGGACTAATCAGGCTGGTTGATGTGGCAATACTTTCGTCTCTGGTGACGGATTTCAGCACGTTCCTGGAATACCGGATTGCTATAACTATTTTTCCTGCGATCAATCTGTCAGCCAAATCAACCTCTGAGATATAGATATTCACTACTCGCATTATGCACCTCTCAAGTGGCAGGCAACTCCACAAAGTACAGCAGGAAATTGAGGTTTCCAGCGTGGAAGCAGTCGGTGCGCGCTATCAGTAGCCCTAAAGCTCGGCCAGTTGGTACGAGTAGAATAACGTCTTGCACAGCAAGCTTAAGGCGGTTGGAAGCTTACACCAATGTTTGCTGCGAGGACACGGTCCAGACGCCCGCCCGCCCCTCTGCACTGAGGAAGTTTCTGAATTATAGCCACTGCGTTGGGCGGAGTAATTTGCATTTTAATAAGCCGCCAGGCTTATTAGCTTGGCATCACCTCGGCAGATTTCATCGAAGTGGACTGGTGATGTTAGAGCATGCAGTCTTCTTGGCAAAGCGGTCGGGCTGCGTTAAATTTTAACTGAGTTTGCATTTGCGCAGGGTGGTAGTAACGTTTTTTTACGGTCTTATGCAGTCAGGCGAAACTAGTACACGTTGTGCCTGCTTCGTGATCTCTAAAACAAGCCGTTTGTCCTTTTTCGTGCATGCTGGCCGAATTTCCCATCATTTAACCAATTTTTATGTTAAAAAGAGTCATTTTATTAGGCAAACATGTTTTCGGCAATTCTTCGTCAGGCCATTAACTTTGCAAAAAAATGAAAGTTTAAGCATGTAGAAAAGTCAATAATTGTCTGAGTTGGGCGCCCAGTGAACTCTACGGACTAGGTCAGTGTGCGCAAGCAGGAAAGATCGGCGTGTTATATGAGCGACTGCCTCTAGTGAGTGGGGACGATGTGCTATCGTCTCCTGACATCGGCCACACAAAGAGCAGGACTTATGTTAGAGTTTTCTGACAGCACAGCACAGGATTCATTAGGCGTATAACCACTGTTTCTGCTGTTGCCAGCATCCTTTGAAGTAGGACTTTGGATAAGTTGGTTGGTGTCCGGTAGGCAACCTGAAAAGCCTCACTAGTATCGACTCGGTGATCAGTATCGAGAAGGTGTGCGAGAATAGAGCTCGAGATCGATTTCTTTTCACCGTTACTTAACCAGGCCGGTACGTGTTCACGTACTCTCATTTCTAGGCGCTTCGTTGCTTGGCCAATGTATCCTGCTCCACAGGAGCAAGTGACATAGGCCGCATTGGCCAATCGGTGCCCACCTCAGACAATTATTGATTTTTTTACACGTTCAAACTTTCATTGTTTTGCAACGTTAATGATATGATGAAGAATTGTCGAAAATATATTTGCCTAATTAAATGAATTTTCAAATTAACCATGGAAATATTTACAGGGCTTAAAGAAGGGTCCTTGAAAGCTACCCGGAACTGCTACATAATTATTGACTCAGAAAAAAAGCGGATTATGCGAAGCCCATAAATTTGTAATTTGAGCATTAGCTAATCTACAAAGCATTGCCGACAAAGACAAAGGAGACTGGAATGGCGATTTCTGGTTCGCTAGCTATCATCAGCTGGTCATATCCACCCCCACCCCCCAGCTAGTGCACCACCCGAGGCTCAAAGTGTCGATCTTTTAATCAAAAGTCTAGCACTCATACAACTGATTCATTGGCTGGTTGTCTTGCCGGTTTAGATCGGGAGATATTGACACTCCCTTGTATTTGCCGGCAATAATATCTGCCTTAGGTACACTTATTGATAAACGTTCACCTATCACTAACGGAAGTCACTCGTTGGGCTCTTCCTTTAGGATCATTTCCCGGGCTCCGACAGCATCCGCACAGCGGCTAGTAGTCTCGGCAGATAGCGTTGCTGACAAAGACAGCTGAGACTGGATTAGTCAGTTCCGGCTCATTAGCCACTAATGCTTTGGCTAGGAAGGTTAAATTTATGCCCCAACTTAGTTTGCAACATATGCCGGGAGGTTTGCCCAACGTATTTTGTACCATCTAACGCAGTTCCTTTGCCAAACATGGCAAAATTTTTCCTTACTGTTCCGTGCCGGGTAAATTAGCCCCTATCAGTCTGAGATTAGCGGTTATGCATACAGGTGATTTCCTACCTCATGAAATGTCAGCCAAGATTGTGAAGGGTATTTCCAAGTCAGAAAAATAGTAAACCACAGTTTTAATATAAATTATACTGCAGCTGAATTCGAAATGGAATGAACTTTATTCCAGGTGCACACAAAAATAGTATTTCAAAAACGAATATTTAAGTAGTATGCTTTTTCTAATTAATGTTGGCCGCTCTTAAAAATTCAACTATATTTTGCATAAAAAATGCACAAAATAGCCCGTTTTTGCACTCAGTTGGTAGCAAATTACGCTTTCTGTGAATTTTAGGTTCGGAGAATGTTTATAAATCGGTTTTAAGAAACCACTCCGATTCCGGAATAATTATGACCCGATTTGTCGTTACTCCCTGCAGCTAGGATTGTAAAATAACATGTTCTATACATTCCGTCTAAGAAAAAGCCCACTGTTCTCTACGCTGTACGAAGAATTTCACATAGTGCTCGGCAATTTTTGCACTCGACGTGGGCACATCTTGTACTTTATAGCCAGCACCTCTAAAAGGATCAATCTAATGGTTTATGAATGGACATTTCCCAATCATAAAAAATCTCGTAAGTGAACACTCTTTTGAAACGACCAGCTACACTTTCCTCAAGGATATTATTTAAAGAAGACGCAATTTGCTACTACCTGAATACCAGAAGGAATACTTTTGGATGTGTTTGCTGCATAATATATTGGAAATTGTAAGGGCATCAACATCATCTAGAAACGTACATGTTACTTAAGTAGTAATCTTTTTTATCGAGTTTTGATCCTGCAGACGGCCGAGAAAAAACTCGGTCAAAAGTCGGTATCTTGACATGACGGAGAACTCAGTCAATCGATGTATCGATCTGGCGTGGCACACATCGCCCTGCGGAGGCAGCTCTGGACTGATGGCACTGATGGTTGATTGGCCCATGTCCCCTTTAGCTTTTGCTTGTTTTTTTTGTTGGCAAATTTATCTCTGACGATGAACTCCAGGAAGAGGCCGAAAGATCAGACGAATAAAATTATGATTCCGGTGATCGAATCGCCTTCCCCATCGCTATCTTTACACATGCCTGGAATACGAACATTTACCGCAATTACTGAATCAAAACTTTAAGTAATACAGAAGTTATTTTCGAATCAAAAACGAAATTCACAGCATTTGGTTGACATTTCGGGGGTGGGGGGTAGACAATCTACTTTTGGAAGAGCTTACCTATTTAAGCGTTTCGTGCAGATTTCAGCGGGAGGCCCTGCGTCTTCCTATGCCGTTTGCGAACCAAGTGAATTACGTGATTTGAAAAATTATTGTTCGCTAAGAAATTGTTTAATTGGCTAAAGCAATCCTACATGCCTATTATTGGGATAAATTTAATGCTCTAGAGCAAGGGGCGGAGACGTATGGCTCTTTTGATGACTGCGTCTGGCTCTCTCAGATAAAATTGGAACTATAAATTTCAGACTTTGTGATTTTTGTTCCTCCAAAATTTAATCTAGATGCTTGTTATACTCACATTTAATTTAATTCAATCTTTAAATATATTATATGGCTCTCACTGAAATATATTTCAAAATATTTACTTTCTTGGCTCCCTCAGTCTAAAAGGTTCCCCATATCTGCTCTAGAGCATTTCGTAAATGCACAATCTTTCTTGATAGGGTAAGTTATATACCAGATGCGTTAACGAGCGAAAATGTTTGAATCCTCAAAGACTCAGTCACTGCAGTTAGGCAGAAGGAACTATTGTAGGGGGGTTTATAAGTGTCCATCTAGACTAGTTCGAGGAGATCGAGGCTTGACTCAGAAACAAGCTTCATTACTTATTTCGTGGTCAAAATTTCCCGCTGGGTGAAATTTCTGTGAAAAGAAGAATAGACGCAAATGCAAGTCAGATCTGAACCCAGAAAGACGGATACACAGGTGCCGTGGGAACTAATTTGGTCCAACATCAACAATGGCACAGCAAGCAGTCCTCAGACGCGATGCTGGCGTGAAAATGAAATTAGCGGAGCGTTTCGGCGTTCATCATGGATCCGTCATCAGAGATAATAACAGAAACAAGAAATTCACAGGCTGGAGGTTGCAGTATTTGCAGAATGAGTAGTTATGCCACTGCACAGTTAACGGCTCCCCCTATCTACAGTACGCGCCAGAATTCATGCAACATGCCGACACATGCGAAGATCGATACTCTTTCGGTAATCGGCATTAACTCAGGCTGTGATACTGATTATCGTGTAGTCTATTCTGCAGTTATTTCAGTCATGATAGGATGCGGGCCTTTTAACCAGCTTCATTCTGACCACTAACAAAACGCATGCACTGTAAAAGTAACTGCTTATATAGTATGTATTTTTATCATTGATTTTGACTGGCTTTATAAATTCAAATAGATTTTACGGAAAACATGCCCAAAAGATTATTTCTTGTGCTCGTTTGGTAGAAAATTACACCTTCGTTAAATTTTATGCTTACAGATAGAGAACCTTTCGGTTTAGAAAGGTTTCTAAATTGCCGAATAATTTTGAAACCTACCGACTTCTACACTAGAATTTAAGGCTTGCAAACTGCGGGCGGCGTACATCCTGTTTAAGAAAAAGTAGGTATTCGTCTACAGTTTGAGGAAGAAGAAGAATTATCCTATACAAGAAGTCACATAGTTTTCATAAAATGGTGCAATAGATGTGGAGCATGCTTTATACAGTACAGGCAACATTAATAAATTGACAGATATGATGTAGTATGAATGAACACCTCACAGTCGTAAGAAGCTCACAAATAGAAATTTCTCGAAAACCAAAAGATGCCTTTCTTTAAGTATAAAAGTTAAAGAAGGCGTAATTTGCTGCCAAACGAGTACAAGAAATATTTTTTCGTGCATGTTTTTTTTGTAAAATATATTTAAAAATTTATAAACGCAGTCAAAATACATGAAAAAGGCAGTTTAGAAACCTTTTTAAACCGACAGTTACTCTTTCTGTAAGCATAAAATTTAACGAAGGTGTAATTTTCTACCAAAAGAGCACAAGAAATAATTTTTTCGTGCATTTTTTCCTTAAAATATATTTGAATTTACAAAGGCAGTCAAAATCAATGATAAAAACGCATACAATTTAAGTAGTTACTTTTTACAGTATGTACGTTTTTTCAGTGGTCAGAACGAAGCTCGTTAAAAGGCTCGCATCCTATTATGACTGCAATAACTTCACAATAGACTACACGATAATCGGTATCACAACCTGAGTTAATGCCGATTAGCGAGAAATTATCAATCTTTCACATATGTCGGCATGTTGCACGAATTCTGGCGCGTACTGTACATCGAAAAGCGGCCTCTTTGAACGCTAATTGCTTGTACGCCGGGGTGCGAGTCCTGACCTTCTGCACCTGCCTCACCCATTCTGGACTTGGGTGTGATGATTTATCAGCCATCTGGCTCTCAGGTGGCGCTGGCTTTAGACGCAGCTCAGTGAAAACGGACGAACAGGCGTGAATCTAGGTCAGACGTGAATCCAAAATAAACACGAGGACCTAAGCCGGACAGGCGGCTAATTGTGGTACTAATTGGATCGGACGGATGCGCAGACTAGCCTCAAACGCACTTAAAGTGTGAATATTAGGGTGGACGTGAGCGCTGACCTCCAGCACCCGGGGCGGGGGGGGGGAGATTGACGCTATCCTCCCCCTCCCTCCCGCTGCGGAGGTGACCTGTTGTTACCATCGCTACGTTGGCGTAGTCTGTGACGCCGTGAAGCGTGTATCAACACGTCACGAAAGTTTGCTGGTTTTTGAAAAGAACAATAAAAATCAATCAGCAAGGCATGCAGGAGAAGAGGATGCGATCACTGGAACAAGAGTTTTATTTTCCTGACGTTTCGGACTCCATCGGAAATCCGTATCCCTAGGTGATGTTAATATAATCATAGTTATACGCATTTTCAACCCTATCTGCGCATGACTATGACTATGTTACCGTCACCTTTGTCTAAGGATTCCCGACAGAATCCGAAACTTCAGGAAACTAAAACGCTTGTTCTTGTGATCGCATCCTCTTCTTCTGAACTACTTCCTGGAACTCGCCACTATCAGCAAGGGATTGTATAAACTACTATAGTGTTCAATATTCAGGCTTATCGTCTCCGCTCGGTTTACTAGTTGAAATAGTACTGGTGCGAGTGGGGCTACTGACTTTCAGAATCTAATTTTAGATGCGATATATGGGTAACGCCTTTATTTTCATTATAATTGCGCCCATATAACAGTTTATGAGACATATCCGTCCCCTCGTGCCTTGGGACAGTGGGCTCAGTAGTCAGTGTTCGACCATCGATTTCGATGAAGTCCACCTAGTGCACCAACAGGTTGGTTTCAGCTTTAAAATGATAAAGGACGTAGTTAGCGGTCCTGTACTCTTCACCTTCTCCCGGAGTCTCAAAAACTAAACAGGCTCTGTCGTAGGCTGCTACCTTAAATGCAAGCCAAAACACTGTCAAACTTAGTTTTAATTGACAGGATCCTTTCGCGCTAGCACTGCTGTACTATCTACCCTAACCTCACCCTAAGTAGGTGTGAATGCAGGCCTAATGAGACTGAGACTGTTACGGTCACTGCTGTTTCTACTACTATTGACTATCAGTGTAGCCGAGTCTTCGTGCTATTTCTGACGCTAACATTTGTCAGATGTGACGCCAAGTTAAAAATCAACGCTGGAGCTCATACCTCTTTTGTCCTCAGCAAGAAAGGGGAAATTCGCGTTTATGTTATTTAGAGTAAATTCAAGTTAGTGTGTTGGACTTAACGTTCGATGCCCAACGAGCCCGAGTTCGAATGTCAGGTAGGTAAACCTAAAGTTGAGCATATCTCAATTGGATGGTGACCTGCTGTTGGGGTGGGGGGAAGGGGGAGGGAGTTAGGCCAACGGCTCAGCACTTGAAGCTATCATGGTGCGCTCAAAACCATGGCTTGGAAGATTGCTAATTGACTGGATAACTCGGATCGGAAGGTCAGCCCAGCGTGTGTTCCGTTTTATGGACTGGCTCATTGGACGACTGATAGCCAGAGCACAATGGATCCTCTTTAATGTGGCTTTTAGGGCATTGCCCACTCAGTTGGGATCCGAGCCCCCTCTCCAACGTTGCTGTGGCTCTCTCGGTTGTGATGACTCACAGTGTGCGGGCCTGGGCCCCCGCCAATCTCCGATCTCGTTGACTGCGAGTTAACACCGGGCCCAGGTGGGAGAGTGGAGCAGATAGCGAAGGAGATGCATCACAAGTAACCATCCCTGCGTCACCCTGCTGTGTAGTACATGGACCTCACCGATAACGACGGTCGAACTGCCGTTATGTATTTGTGAAAGAGAAAGCAATTAAAATTTTCGTTCGACATCTGACTTAATTCCTTCCAGACTTGCACTGACCAAAGAAGAAGATGGTTAACACTTAGTCCGTCGGAAAAGTGGTGGGAAACCTAGAGCTATTTAGCAGAAGGGGATCAACCGCCCTCGCATTCGAAGCTTCTGAAAAAAGTCCGCTTCACACAAAACGCATCTACACGAGAACGCAAAAAAACTCATTTTAGCAGGCCGAACAAACAGTGGATGGGAATGCAATATCCCCAAGAGCGCTCTACAGGCAATTCAAATTCCGAAAGATTTGTTGGTCTGCCGGTGAAAAATAACGAGAGAATTGACGGAAGGAAGTTCAGGCCGAATTAGTGTCGTGCTGGGCCACGTGTGGCAGGAAAGAATTATTCAGACTAATTAGCATGCGGGTCGAAAGTTCACTTATTCCAAAGGTTCAGAACATATCAGTTAATACTTTCAGCTTTTTAATACCCTGAGAAATTAATTTTGGTTCGCAGTATATATCAGTATATTTAAGGTCTATAGGCGTACACCGAAATTGTAAGTGTATATTTGTGTTGAAACCCGTCAAACCCTGTGAAATATACACCTATTGCCATCAAACAGTCTTCAGCCTACGCCTATAGACCTTACATATACTGATATATACCGCGAACAGAAATTAATTTATTAGAAGATTATAAAGTTGAACTTGCAAAACCGGTATATCAACCAGAAAGCAGATAGGGAAAGCTGGGGGACCCACTGATGAGCTGGACCCCTCGTAGCTATGTCAAGCAGCGGCAGAATACCGGCGAAACACGTGTTTGGGCCTTTTAGCAAGTACCTAGCCTGTTAGTATGGTAAGAAACAACGTCAGTTCATACTCTGTTGCGGGCAGGTGCGACGAAGCAAATTATAAGGATTAAGTCCGTAAACAAGTTCAAAAAAGGATATATAGACGCGATCTTGAAATAAGATGAAAAGACGTTTGTTTACTGGTTTTTTTTCAAAATCTTCAGGACACAATTTGGGTTTTGGTTACAGGAAAATCTAATTTCACACAAACAGCAAGGAGCGTGATCTTCGGTTCGGTTCGTTCAAAACAAGGATTTGGTCATAATGCGTATCAATCTCCAATACAAGTGAATATGTGAGTTCCAGGAAGCAATTCAGAAAAAGATGAAGATGGGACCACTGGAACAAGAGTTTTCTTTCCCTGACATTTCGGATTCTGTTGAGAATCCTTAATCATAGGTAATCATAGGATAGTCTGAGGCATTCGCAGATCAGGATGATACATGTACAGATTGCATGGTATTTATAGTTCGTAGCAGTCATCCGCATGCGTACTACAATTATCAGCTCCAGTAGCCACGGCTTGGGGTCTTACTTGGTGCGGTGATGGCCTGACACTTCATTAATTGCCGGGATTTCCTTGTCCGTGACAGATGCGAATTTGATAATGGCGCAACAATTATGCTCGCTGTCGTCAGAGTTGTTGCTGGGCCGTGCCCTTCCATATGTGACTGATTCTCTTGCTCAGGCAATTTCTCAGTACACCCTATGGGAACGTCAAATCGTTGCGCCTGTTGATGGACTGGGGGCCTGAGAAACATGACTCGAGCAACTCGCGTCTCACGCGATTGTCACCTCTTGCGAGGATTTCGGCCTCGTTAAACTTGAAAATATGGCCAGGTCCCGTTGAGTGAGTCAAAACCTGAAATGTCTTTGCATCTCAACTGCGCTGGATAATTGAGTTTATCACCGATGTGATTCGGGGTGGGGTTGCTCTTTCGGATACATACGCCGGTACACCCTGAAATAGCCTCTCAGTCGTCGTCTTATTTTTACTTCTTCTACACCGGTGCATATATCTAAAACAAAATAAGTTGTAATCGCCTGTCAGCGTTGCTTCTGCCACCACTCCTGCTAGTGATCTTAATCGATTGGTTGTCTGGCCGGTAGATACGCTACCAATTCTGATCTTATTTGCGACAGGAAGTCAAACGATGGAAGTGTGTGTCTCTTTCTAACTAAAAAATTGGCTAAATTCTGCTCGATGAAGTACCTGTTGTTCTAACGGAGTCCCAGGCTGAAATATTTGCCGTCCTATGCGTCATCAAATTGTTGGAATGGAGTCCAGGCCAAAATATTCACCGTCTAATTACGCCTCATGTAAGCCCCCTCACAAGCGAGAACACAACAAGAATTGTGCAGAGAGCAGCAGTCCTTGAGTGTTAGAGGTACAACAAATTTAGGGAAACAAACTTGTGTAAGATAGGTCTACGAACCAATCAAATTCTCGTTTGAAATTGTTACCGGTCACATTGGTTGTTGGCTCAGTGGATGACTGTAGGTTGAATTCTGAATAATCGACCGATTGACGGCTTGGGGACATTCGCCCGTGTAGGCCGATCTATAGCCTGATTGGAGTGTGGCTATGGCTTGCAAGCTACTGCTCGCTAAGGCTGTTTGTTAGGCGGTCCTAACACCTGTGAGCCATTTTATAGGTCCTGTTCATTGTCCACTTGCGCTGCCCATGTTTGTAGGCCACGTGATAAATATGCTGGACCAATACGGGTGCTAGGTGAGGGCGTTATTGAGGTTGCGCTCGGCGGAGGCAGGTGGGGGTTTATGGCACGCGTAGATGAGGCCTGAAGCTGCACCAGCCGTCTGGGACATTCAAGGCACTCCAACTCACCGTGATCTGGGTCGGGATTGGGGGCTCCAGCCGTGCCCATGTTATGACTAGCTCGCGTCGAAGTGAACTTTCCTGAAGTCCCGCAGCCGTTGATCTCGACGTCTAAGAGCAGCCAATCACAATTGCCGAAAAGATGCCTTCTGGGCCGGCGACGAATAGCAAGCCTACATGCGTGAACGCTTACTCTCTGGGTCGCGGGGATTTCCTGCAACTATGCCGCACTTCGTATCCCGCCGCTCCAACGGAAGGACGTGCGCTCCGAGGTCAAACTTCTTCCTGCTCATTCTCCGTTGCTCTGCATACACAGTAAACCATTTCTACCATTCTGGCCTCCATCAACTTCTTCGTTCCTAAGGAACCATGACCTGAAGATCGCAGTTGCTGGGGTTTAACTTTCTTAACCCTCTGCGATACCTGCAACTTGCGTCCGATTCCACCACAAGTCTTCTTGACTCTAGGCTTGTCATTGGACACAGACGGGTGTTAAAAGAGAGAGAGACATAGTGGAGTAACTGCAGCGCAAGCCATCGTTTCTGCACCACCGAAAGTTCGACCGTCGATTTCGCCGACGTCCATCGTATGTTCCACATCAGGGTAGTGCAGAGACGGTGACTTGCATGTGAATTAGTTTGGAGTTGACTTGCGCTGCATCCACCGCACCCTCTCTTTTTTCTAAACCACCTGTGCCCGGTGTCCTGAAGAGTGGAGATGGGATTGGGGGCAGGTGTTTGGCGCTGCCGAAACCGCGGGTCACCCATATTCGGTATTTGCCGTCGTTGCGCAACTCAAATAAGGCCTGCCGTACCCCGATATGGCCCCCCC
>JAYGXS010000001.1:14864196-14874367 GCA_036362985.1 Ligula intestinalis | reverse complement strand
TTCCTGTGCTATAAGGTAAGACAGAACCAAACTTTTAACTAATATACATTGTGCTGTGGAAGAATTCCATCATTAGTAAGAAAAAAAGTGGAATAATTATCCCATCCAGAACTGGAAAATTTGTGTGAAGTTTATCAAATTGAAGTGAAACGAAGTTTAAGGAATCGCACTTAGAAAAGAGAAAAATATATTCTTTCATCTCCGGTCAAATTGAATCGTTTATCTTCAGGTAAATCAAAGAAATTGTCAAAAGTCTCCATTTTCCCCGTGATATTACCTTTGAAAAAGTGAATATACACAGAAATTTGTTAGGTGAATATCCATCAAACGCACATTTTAAAGAGGCGACCTATTGTGGAAGGTTTTTTATTAATCTTAGGAATAACAATATGCGTTGTATATAGCAGACATTTTGTATGCTTGACGATGTGGTTTGTTGTCAAAACAACAATGTGTCCTACCTTGCCATCTTCATAAGAACTTATATCCAAAAGCTCCTTTTTTTGGTAAATGCTGTTTAGTTATATCTTATTTTAAAGGTTTTGATGTAAACGTCGAACAGAGGCGCAATTTATCAACTTATCAATGAAGACACTGAAAACGAGTGAAATGGTGAGAGACTTTATTCCACGATTATCAATAAGTAGTTATCCACTAATGGTAATGTATACAAAATATTTTGACTGAAGAAAAGTTCTTTTTATATAAAGAAAGTGGTTGCTTTAAGTATTACACTTAACAAAATATTTAAATTTATTGTTCTCATTTATAGCTATTTCTTACGTTTCCAGAACCTGGGGATTCCGGAGAAACTTTTATTTTTCCTAACAAACACTTACTACTTCTGATAGTTCTTTTAAATACTTAATGTGTCTAATTCTGCTCAATTTTATTTCTAAGTTTTCGTAAATGCTTTCACACCGGTATGCGAGAAATGATCAAATTTTTACAAAGTTAGGCATGCTGCATGCAGGACTCGCAGGACTGCAATTAAGAAGAAGGCGACTCGATTGCTGGGACAACACTTTTATTTGCCTGACGTTTCGAAATCCGTCGCGCATTAATCATTAGAGAGATAAGCAGAAAGCAGTAGCAGATGCGGGTAGACTATGCACGGGAGTTTGCGGTATCTATAGAATACAGTCATCACTGCAAGCATGCAGCCACAATTAATGGTAATTGCCTTCTTGCGTGTTAATAGTTTGTCCAATAGTATGCGGGCTTTAACCTGCTGAACTTTCATCACTCGTGGTGGACTCGGGCGGGATGATTGCACGGCCATCTGGCCCTCTGCTGTTGGTGTAAGATGACGTGGTGGCCTGTCCATTCCCCAAAGCTATTATATCGAAGAAGCTGGCAGATTTATCAAGATGCGAATTGACGAACACGTGGCAGCAGTGCGGCGAAAGGATGCCAATTCTCAAGTTGCAGCTCATTCAATGAGACGCGGCCACACATTTAAATTTGATGATGCCGAAATTCTCGTAAGAGGTGAAAATCGGGTGAACCCAGAATAACTTGAGTCATGGTTCACTTGCCCCCTATCAATAAACAAGTGAAGCGACTTATCCAATCCATATTCGATGCTGAGACTCAATTTGGCTAAAGCAATTTGCCACTTGGGGAACAGATAGGCCATCACATCATCCTACGCCAACAGCGGAGGTCCAGATGGCTGAGCAATAAGTACGCCCGAGTCCGTCACGTGTAATGAACGTTCGGAAGTTCAGAGCCCGCATGCTGTACAACAAAATATCAACACACAAGAAGGCAATTACCGTTAATTTTCGTTGTATTTTTGCAGTAATGACTGCATCCTATAAATATTGCAAACTCGTGTGCATGTATTCACCGTTTCTGCTACTGTTTCCTGCTAAGGTCTCTGGTGCTGAATCCGTGACGGATCTCGAAACTTCAAGCGAATAACAGTTTTGTCCCATTGATCGAGTCCTCTTCTTCTCAAGTTCAAGTATTTTCTATTTAACGTTGCGAAAATCCCCATTCGATAATTCAGAAGGACAGTTGGCGAGCATACGTATACTTTCGATAAATTCTCTTCGGGCCATTACATTTATATGGAAGGGGAAGGTACAGGGTGACAAGCAATCAATTAATTATCGTTCTAATCAACTTAGTCTTGGGAATGGGGGCTTGGGGTTTGGGTTGATAAAAAGGGGGTAGTGACAGGGTAATTAGGAGAGGGGGAAAAGAACGCGTGGAAAATGCCGGCAGTTCTGTGGCCGTTGGCCATGCTAGGCTTGGGGCCTGAAGAGAGTTCTTCTGCGCGCACAACACCGGCTTCATCAGGCGAATGGCCGTGGCCTCCGCTGTTGCCAGCAGCCGTTGACCCAGGGACTTCGGATAATCTGGTGAGACCTTGTAGATCACCTTAAAGGCTTCGTTCGGGTCAACACGGTGTCCAGAGTCCACCATATGAGCAAGAATGGAACTGTTGATGTTCCTGACTTCGCCTTTGTTAAGCCATGCTGGCAGATGCTCCCGTATCCTCTTGGATAAGCGCCGGCTCGTGCGACCTATGTAACCTGCTCCACAGGAACAAGTAAATGAGTAGATGCACATGGAAGTGGTCTGGGCTGGCAGCTTATCCTTACCTTCGCCGTGTAGGACCGGGTTTTTTGAGAATAACACCGAACTTTCGCCGCTGGGAAGGTTCGTGATACGGCTTGGTTAAGGCGTCGTCTTAACAGTTCACTTGCTGCATGGCCAACGGCCGCAGAACTGCCAGCATTTTCCACGCAATCTTTCCCCCCCCCCCCTCTTCTTATTACCCTGTCACTACCCCCTTTTTATCAACCCAAACCCCAAGCCCCCATTCCCAAGACTAAGTTGATTAGAACGATAATTAATTGATTGCTTGTCACCCCGTACCTTCCCCTTCCATATAAATGTAATGGCCCGAAGAGAATTTCTCGAAAGTATACGTATGCTCGCCAACTGTCCTTCTGTATTTTCTATTTGGTGTCTACTTGCATTACCCACGAGCTGTCGTGTCTAATGGCCCACGCTGCATCGGTCCAGGGCTGGCGTGTTCAACTTACGCTTGGTCAGCCGTGACTACCTGGACGCACCTGGGTACGTGTGTTACTGAAACCCGGGCAAGTGTCTCCAGGTCAGCAAATCTGGACGCACTCACTGCGAAGACGATTGACCTTGAGGCAACGGGTCTGGAACAAGAACGTCAGTTTTGGCTGTGAGCCAACAGCTTTTTAGTTCGTCTGTGAGACACTTAAGAGCACAAGTGGAAAACTGTTACCAATCAGGTCTAAATGGTTTCAAAATTAGGTGCTCCTGCAACCTTAGGAAACCCAACCGCAACAATCCTCGCATTTTGTGCATTTCTTAAGCCTGACTACAACCTGTATTGCCCTGTTGAATTGCTGACGAAGACCACATCGTCGTTCGGTTTTCATGTGCCATCTCTGTGATTCATGCCATCGTAAGGCACACATACATTACTTGTACAGTTTGCCGCCATGACTCAAAATTTTCTTATTCCTCAATAGACAGTTAACGGAACGAGCTCCCGTACTGTCACTGCTACTGTCGAACAGAACAGCAATGCCGACTAGAGGGCTCAATGACAATCCGTTGTCGGTATCTACTGGCAATAACTGATTGTTTGTCGTTGCGTGATGTTCTAGGTAGACTCGGCAAAGCCTATTCCAGGGTGCTTAAAAACACGCTCGCGGGTGACGTGGCGCATTTTTGCATTTACTCGAGGAATGACGGGAGGTGTGCATGCGTGTGTTATTATATTCCAGTCTCGCTGCGAGCGTTTTGCATGTGGCCCAAAACACATCGCCCAGTGATAAATGGGAGTTCTTGGGTACCGAAAAGAAAGCCCAGCTGACGTCCATGTTATGAGGCGTCTGCTGGGTACAGTTTAGGTGCAACCTTGTATGCCCTATCAGCACAACATGACTGGTTACATTTAGGTGCGTAACATTCAAAAAGGCGATTTAGGTGAACTAAGGTTTTTGATAAGGCATCATCAGGCTAGTACAATAATATAAGGAAAGATATATTGAACGAACGTTTAAGCGCTCAATCAGTAATAATTAGGGGAGAGGGGGAGAAGTATTAGTGGATCAAAAGTTCAGATCCTATTCATAGTTTGGAACCAGAGAGGGAGAAAGGGACTCTGACAATTAATTTATGTCGCCCCATCGCTCCTATCTTGCGTCTTCTTGGTAAGTGTTAGGACGGAAGATATCACGTTATCGCGACGAAGTGGGCTACGACGGCTAACTAACCTCCATTTCATGCGTGCTGAAGGCGTTTGTACAGGCATAAAGACTCCCATGGCTGAAGGATAACTCAGCATGCGTCCATACGCCGCGAGACGGCGATGAAACGGAGACAACACATGTTCCCATCCCTTGAGATGGAGACGCGACAGCAAGGGCATACATCTCCCAGCCATTACGAGACCGTGACACCCTGCGTCTTGGCCCCCCCCCCCCCCCCCCCCCCCCAACAAGACGTGAGACAACAACGAGGGGGCGTCATGAACTAATTGTCGGAGCCTCTTCCTTCCCTCCCCCTTCCCTGATCCCAAATTATGACTTGAATATGACCCTTTCATCTCTTAACACTCCTCCTCCTATCACCCTAATTAGTACTGATTGATTGCCTAAACTTTTGTTAAATCTACCCTTACCTACAGTATTTTACTCGTCTCATGATGAATAATGGAAAACGTTCGTTTGCCTAACTTTACTTCTCGAATGCTTACATGGGTATCATCGCTAAAAGTCAAACTTAATTCAGGTCTAGCGAAAATGAGGGTTGTCATAAGACCGAATAGGAGCAGGCAGAACCGAGTTTCAGAAGAAGACGACTCGATCGCTACACAATACTTTTGTTTGCCTGAAGTTTCGAGATGCGTCGCGGATTCGTCATCAGAGACATAGTCAGGGAGCAGTAGCAGAACCGAGTGTTCCTTCCAACTAATATTCTTTAGGGTCTCATGGTAGCTCGGAAGCCCGCCAGCGTTACCACAGCTTAGAAGTCACATTGAAGCTGGACTTATTCTTACAACAGGAAAGGAAAAAACAATTCTTATGCAGAATACGTTTTATTGTTTAAAATTAATAGCACGTTGATTAGAAAAAAACTGATTTAGAAAAATTAAAAAAATCCGAAATCACGGAAAACCGCTCCGCTTGAGTAAACTGAATTTTTAATAACACAGATAGCCTGTCAATGTAAAATCAGAGAGCAAGTATAATTGCGTTTAAAAATTGCCATAGAGTGAAATGTACGCTGCAATGCCCTCCAATGGATGGTAGCTCAGTGTACACAAGCCAAACTTAAGTTAGGCGAACGAACGTTTTCGATTATTCATCATCAGGCTAGTAATATAATCTAAGGTAGGGTAGATTTACCAAAAGTTGAACAACCAATCAGCAAAAATTAGGGGCTGACTTTGTAAGGGATCATAGGGTCATAATTTG
This sequence comes from Ligula intestinalis, assembly GCA_036362985.1. Lineage (NCBI taxonomy): Eukaryota > Metazoa > Platyhelminthes > Cestoda > Diphyllobothriidea > Diphyllobothriidae > Ligula > Ligula intestinalis. The sequence goes on along the minus strand of JAYGXS010000001.1, from coordinate 14,868,890 downwards.
GGATCCGAGAGGGGGAGGGTGGAAAGGGGCTCCGACAATACGTTCCTGAAGCCTCGTAGCTTCTGTCTTGCGTCTTGATGAGAAGTATCAGGATGCAAGGTGTCACGGTCTCGCGACGGCATGGGTAGCGTAGGGACATGTGCTGTCTCCGTCTTGTCGCCGTCTCACAGTGTGGTAGAAGCGTGTGGACGCATGCTGAGTCGGTCTTCGGCCATGGGAGCCCCAGTGTGTGTACAAACACCTTCTGTGCGCATAAAATAGTGTTTGTTGGCCGTATGGCGACCGCCCTTGCCGTCGAAAGTATCCGCTGACGCAGCAACTTGGAGTGTTTCGCCAGCAGTTTATCAATTACTCTAAACGCTAGGTTGACGTCTACCCGATGACCAATGACAAAAAAGTGAGCCAAAATCGCGCTAGATATTGACTTTACTATGCTTCGGAGTAGCCAAGCAGGATGGTGCTCTCGCATGCGCTTGGATAGTCGCCTAGGGGTTTGACCACTATAACCTGCCCTACAGGAGCAAGTAACAGTTACCCTCACCCTAGACCGGAAAAGTAGGTTATCTTCAGAAGAAGCCAGCGTCGTTACAGATCGAGTACTTATTCAAATAGGAATAGGTGCCCAGCTGTCTATTGCCTTCTTGAAGTAAACAGGCGTCATGTGGGCAGCCGATTGAAGCAAAAATGCGGGTTTCAGGAAACAGTTCAGAAGTACGGGGTGAAACACGTGCATATGAGCGTTCTCTGCTCCGATTACCTCGGTGAAGATCACGCCCAGACGAGGGACAACTTCTGATGGATGGTGTTTTTGAGAAGTAGAAGACAACTCGATCGCTGGGACACTGTGTATATTTGCCTGACGTTTCAAAATCTGTCTCGTATTCATCTTCAGAGACAAAGTCACAGAACAGTAGCAGATACAGTTTGTGTGTGCACAGAGTTCCTCTCACTCACGATGATCCACCCTGCAACGTAGGATGGCTCAAAGCGCCGTGACTTTACAAACTTGTTGTGTAGGTAGATTACTGTCTAGCATATGCACTCGCACTGAATCCTCCCTACCCCCATAGGGATCTGCATCAGTTCTCGCCACCGCCTCTGCTGCCAAACTTCTACCGCAATTACGTTTCAAACACCAGTCTTTTCGTGCCAATTTGTCCCATCTGACAATTTCACTTTCGTCTCTCTTCATTTGATCTGGCGACGAGTCTGTGCCACCAACTTGAAAATTCAAAAGTAAACTTTAATTTTTCAGAAGAGCCTTGCTCCTTCAGCTTCAGTCCTATTCAGTTCGTACATAGTTGCGTACTTTTCTTCGATTAAATCTGGCTTAAATCCATTGCGTACCGTAAAATGAAATCAAACTCATTTATTAATCAATGCTCATGTAGATGCACTCTTAAGTGCTGCCAGTCAAGCACATCCACCCATTAAGTTCCAGCTTAAGGGAAAAAAGGTAGGTTCGCTTCCTTCCTTCGAGATTCGCTTAACTAGAACACCTTATGGTAGCATCCTGAAGATCATTTATGGAAAGAATACCTGGTCTGGGCAATATACGAACTTAAGCAGTTTCGTGCCCATCCAACAGAAACGCGCTCTTGTAAGCTGCTCAATGCAAACGAATAGAAACATTTTCTCGGCAGGCAGTATTGAGGAGGTACTCAAAAAAATCAACAGCTTGCTTCGCGAGAACGGGTATCTTGAGTAATTCAGTACAAAGTAGTACATAGTAATTTTTCAACCAAAAAAAACCACTCAGAAGAAGAAGATGCGATCACTGGAATACGAATTTTCTTTTTCTGACTTTTCGGACTCTATTGAAAATTCTCAACCACAGGTAACCGTAGAATTATGTGAGACATGCACAGATGGAGGTGCATATGCATGTCTCTGTGCATCTCTCACACCATTCTACGGTTATCTAGGAATAAGAATTCTCGACCGAAGCCGAAACGTCAGGCAAATAAATTATATTTCCCAGAGATCACTTTTCCTGCTACTTTTTCCCCAATCTGTAGCATAAAGTCATCTGGTGTTGAACCTACATGCCATGATGAAAGCACGGGTAGACAGTAACACTTCAAAGATTGCAAGCTGGCGTCGCTTTGACGCAAATGGATATACGGGGAATGTAGATTTGTTGTATGAATGGCAAAAGTAGAATTGCACATTCGAAGCAAAATTTACTGCTAAGCAGGTTGGTGTTTTCATTTCGGTGTGGCATTCGTATAGTCCTGATATGAGAAGAACAGGAAAAGTAAAGTATATTCTTCTGACCTTTCGGAGTCCTTCTTCAACCCCTCATCAGATAGTGCAGCAAAAACGAGTATGCCTATTTATTCCTAGTACCAAAGCCGCCCGGAAACGCCCCTTGCACTGTGCCAAGACATCCAGGTAATAATTTAATCTTCATATTGATATGGCTACCGTCAAGTATGCAAATAAAAAGCTGATTGGCTCGTTTGGATATAAAATGAACTGGCAGGTATTGGATGGACACGCGGAAGGGTGTGTGTTTAGGTACACACATTGCAAGCTAAGTAAGTAGTTACTTTATAGCAATAAAGTTTTGTCGAGGAGGGTACACACCCCGAACATGTTGGGATTCAACTTTAACTTTAAGCGTTTTAACAACTTCCTTTACTCAAAGCGCTGTAATCATACGGTCAAATCTGAAGCTCGAGGAAAAAAGACAGAAGGCAGCAGTGGTCATTGGCGAGACTGAGGCTAGTACTGACTGTGTCCTGTCATATATCAAAGCGAGGGAGGTAGAGATGGTAGCTGCTTCAGCAGGTTAATGGAGCAAGCTCAAACATTGTCTGTTGCATTACCCTAGGGGGGGGGGGGCTAGGGGGAGATGGTCATGTCTCGTGGCCTATGTGGCATCACCCGGTATCACCTACAGTATGGCATACAGGCGTGGTGGCCATTGCTAGCAAAGGACACAGCATGTCTGGAGAAAGTGCAGCGTCGGGCAACAAAGCTAGTAAGAGGGCTAAAGAATTACTCTTACATAGACAGACTGGCATGCCTAAATTTATTCCCTATGCATTACAGGCAACAAAGAGGGGATCCTATCCTAGTTTACAAGATAATAAACGGTCTTGAGAAAGGATTACGCTTTGAAGACATTTTTCAGTAGCACCTCTCGCCTCATCTCCGTTGGCACACAATGAAGCTACGCATGAAGATATCCAAGCTAAACCTCCGCTCTGAATTCTTCACGCAACGTGTCATACAACAGTGGAACAACTTTCCACAGTCAGTCGTGGAGGCCACTTTCCTTCAGATGTACAAACAACGCTTGGATAATTACATGCGTCCCCTCTCCTCTCTCCAAGTCTTAACTCTAAAAACCAGACATATTGTAAAAAGCAATGCTACTCTCCTCCCTCCAAGTCTGACCTCTAAAAACCAGACATATATTGTAAAAAAACAATGCTACTTACTGTTTGCCAATACTATGTTAGTAGTGGTAATTTTTTATAGGTGCTTGTACACGGAATGAATAGGGTTTTCAAAGGCATTGCCTATTATCCTCACCAAATAAACTGAAATAAACTGATGATCTAGACGCAAGTAGCTGTGCGTGCGCAAGTGGAATTCGGTCAAGTGTCTGCAGGTCTGGAGGTGCTCACTGCGACGATGAATGAACAGGATGCAACCTATTTTGAACAAACACGTCAAACATAGCAGTGTTGGCTGTCAGCCAGCAGCTTTTACCTTTGTTCAGGAGAAAGGTATGTGAACATGCTATCATATATTTTCTAGACTCCGTCTAATTGATCCTCAGAGTAAGTTTTCCGGAAGCCTTATGAAACCCAACCGCAGCAATCCTCGCCTTTTTACGCATTTCTTGACCTTCACTGCAATTGGTTTTCCCGTGAGCTGCTGGCGAGAACGGTATCCTCGTCTGGTTTCCAGGTGGTATTTCTGTGGCTTTTACCGTTATAAAACGTATACGCACTACTTGCACAGGCTGACGTCATACATCAGCAGGTTCCTATCCTTGGAAGGGCCATTCTACTGAGTCTTTTGCGTTGGGGACAAAAAAAAGACTGACTGACTTTTATTTGGTGCATGAATAACTACATGTTTTACGGACCTCGTCTCCAAGACAATAGGGATTGATCGGTGTATTTCAGTTGCGTGTTACGTGGGCCTGTAGCTCAGCGGCTGGCCAATGACAAGCTGACAGGCGTTTGGACGTCAGACATGCCTCTTAAGTTTCGAGTATTCCTGGTTGAGTATAGCAAACCAATGATAACTGATTCAATCGATATATTGATCTCGCGCCGATATACAGAGCTCTGCGCAGTCACTACCGGGCTGTGGGGGGTCAGTGGATCTGAAACGGCTGTCTGCGAAGACGTCTGACGTCGAGGCAGTGAACATTGAACAAGGAATCTGGACAGCAATTTTGGCTGCCCGCCACATGTCTCTCGTGCAAATCTTAAAATTCTGTCTTAAGCCGTACTTCACATATGAAGGAACAGTGTAATAAGGAGGGCAAGGGAACGCCAATGTCATCATCAGTCTCAAGCTTCAAAACAGGGCAGTTTTCTAAAAAGAAGAGATTCCTCTTTTCACAAACTACAACTCAATCGTTTGGATTTGATATTTTGACGACACTCTATCGAGCAGCAATTATCCAAGTATTTCACAATGCGCTGAATCATTCTTTTACCTGACAT
>JAYGXS010000001.1:14831532-14853324 GCA_036362985.1 Ligula intestinalis | reverse complement strand
CTCTCTTCCACATTCTTTCAAAGTCATATGATTGGGGATCTCGCAGGTCGAATAGTGGGATAAGGACACTGTTGTTGAATCTTTGAGTTTCCCTGGAAGTTAGTATTTGAAATAGAAATGCAGCCTTCGAGGCTAAAATCAATATCAATGTTTGAGTTGATATCTATCGACTTGGGTGATCGGCTACCTAATATTCAAAGTTTCTCGAATAGTTAATCAAAAGAAATTAAAATATGCACCGAGTTACTATCTAGTCATCCAGATGCACGTCTCGCAGATTGTGAGTCCCATGCAATGATTTTACTGAAGTTAATAGAGCTATGGTTGAATATGCATCTCGAAATATTCCTGGTTTAAGTTACTATCCTCCATTCTTACACAACTTAAAAGACAGCTTAATTTATGTGATAACTTCATATAAAAACATTCATTTATTCAGTCGTAGCACTTCTGTTTAAGTCCGAACATTGCATAATCGTGTAGGATTATTTTCAAGCGTAATTATACTTGTGCTGCTTTATTCTCTCGTTTGTCGCATAAACATACCATATCGTCATTAAAACTCTCAGGTTTACTGAATAACCCAATTTTTATTTTTTTTTTGGAAATTTCCGTTTTCCTTAAAAATGGTATTTCTACATAATGCAATATTGTTTGAGAATAAGCAATGTCTTTTTTGGTAGGATGTTTTATTTACTGCTGTAAGACATTGGAGGACACAATTTGTGCTATTTTTGCATGCCAGGGTTTCCCTTGTAAAAATCCTTAGATTTCATCAGATAAACAATCCACTGTATATGTTAGGTATCTATAACATAACAGGACATGACAAACGGTAATTCAAGCATTTTAGAAATCTCACGTTACGGCCCGTCGCTGGGAAGCAGTCGAAGCCGATCAACGTCAACATGATTAACCGCCAAGTAGAACGGTTTATGCATTGGATAAAGGGGGGGATGCATACCTCTTTACCGTATACCGACTATCTCTGAGTTCAAGGCCTGGAAAGCAATTTCAAGTAAAGTTTCCAAAACTTCGTTTTCACCGTTCTCAATCATTTTAAAGTGCCTAAAATTTGTAAATTGCTTCCTCATTTTATTGGGACAACATTTAACGTACGAAAAATATGTAGACGAAATGGTCTCACCCGATATTTGCTAGTCACAGGATACTTCACTTTTCGAATTTATCAAACAGTGTTGCCCGTCAAAATGGGACACATGGCTACGCTCTGGCGGGTCTACCTCATAGGTTAGCACCTGTCCAACAAAAAGTGACCCTCCACACAATGGCGTTTCTTACTCTCAGTATACCGATAACAGGTAGTCAAAAGGGAAACTTTACGGAGTCCTTATTTTACGCAATTTGCTCATATCTCCGGCTTATGTGCTCCAGAAGAATTAATTATTACTGTAAACAAGTATTTTTTTGAATCTTTAGAAAAAGACTTAATGCTCCAGATTAAGTAACAAAGTCTATCTACAGTACGGCGGAGAAATTGGGAAAAAATTCAAAGTTTGCGAAATATTGATTATCACTCGCAAACCGATACTAGTGCATGTAAGAAAACAAAGAAATAAGAATGGACAACCCTAGGATGACCTCTACACTCTCTTTAAATCAAAACAACATTTCCTAAGTTAACATATCTTAAACATATTTCCGTTATTGAATAACGATTGCTTACAGACAAACCTTTAAATGCGGATAAATTACCCACGATTTTTCCGTTTTAAGCTTTATTTAGTAAAAGTAGATTCTGATCGATGTTCACATTAAAACCTTTCAATTAAAGGTATCGATTAAAGGTATTTAGCAAAAAATGAATTTCTGGACATTAGTTTTGATGAATATGTGGTCCATATTTATAAACTGTTGAAATAACCGAAACCCATTATTGAGAAAAAGTAAGCCCACAACAGGAGTCTGATAGTGTTTATCGTAAGAATAATAAAAAAAGTTTTATTATGAGTTACTCCTTTAAAAAGCACTTTAAGTACGCATTCATCTGACAAATGTCTGTGCACGGTACATTTATCCGAGGTGGTGTGAAAGTGAAAATTGAGAATTTGAAATTTTTTAACTTCCATGCCGAGTAGTGATACAATTCAAATGGAAATGAAAGAACTCAAAAAAGAGTAGCTTATTACATATAAGGCTTTTTATGTAATGTTATTCTTTTGTCTGTTCCATTTCTAAATTATGCATAAGTGGAATTTATAATGTACAAAATTATATTTCTGCATGAAATATATTCAATATGATTTGGTTTTACCTTCATGGTCGTGATAATATGAAGGCAGTTTTGGTTGCCTCCCAAATAGCTAATGCGGTATAAAAAATGCAGTCAGAACCTTTTGTTGCTGCATTTTTTGGCAAGAAACTTCATACATTAGCAAAAGTTAATTTCTAAGACTGAAATTATTCCGTGTTTCTAAAAATAAATGCCATTCCTTAAACTTCGATTCACGTACCTTTGAGCATTTTCGGACTTAATTTTCTGGGTTTAGAAGGGATATGCTTTGACATTTTCTTACTAATTATGGGTTTCCCCCATAACGCAATGCAAAAGATAAAAAGTTTAGTTCTGTCACACTAAATAGCAAAGGAATTTCTTTCAATATCAGGCAAATCCTGATTTAATTTACTGCCTACTTTTGTCAATAAACTGAACTTAGAAGGCTTTTTTAGGATCAAAATAACATGCCAAAGTATATGCTAGAATACAAAACTAAATTTCGTCATTCTCTTTGCACGAACTTTTAGAAAGATTATAGACAGGTTAAGGATTATTATACAGTTTCATATTATATAACTGGCTGACTCTTCAACTTTCTGATGAAGATAGATGGTAACTGCTATTTGTGCAATGGTTTATACAAAAGTTCAGAGGCTGAGTAAATCATTTGTACTATTAATAATTCGCCTAGCTCTTCTTTCAAACTAGGAGTTTAAAGCCCTTTATAAAGAAACTTAAAAAAAACAGTCGGAATATGTTAATCTTGCTTTTCATGCTAACTAATTAGTCGCCAATATCAACAAGCCATGGGGAGGACGGTTCACAAGCGATCGGACAGTGCGAAGACGATTTCTTTACTTCCGTAGAAGACTAGAAATGGCCAGGCGTTCTCGCTTTTGAACGCCTGATAGCAATTCGTTGTAGAAAACCCACATGAAAGTGTCAGAGAAATGTCCGAGACGCTTTCAGTCCAGTCCAATCATCTGATGCAAATTTGTAAGGTGAAAAGCCTCGATGAATAGGGTCCATGTCAGCCCAAAAAAAATTCAGGAATTTGGCGTTTTTAAGTGTGTTCCATGATCCACGTCTTGATCGAATACTAACTTGTGACGAAAAGCAGATCTTTATGACAGCTCCAAAGGATTTTTTCAATGGTTTGCCTGCGGCAAAGCACCTAAGCATTCTTCGAAAACAAAGTTCTTTCAGCAGGACATTATAAGGAATGTTGGCCGAACAGCGGAACAGTTAGTTTATTGTCTTGACATTTTGAACTAATAAGGCAGTTCATCGTCAGGAATACCAACGGCAACAAAAGGGGGGAAATTATAGGAAATATAGACCAATTAATTATCCGCAATGCTTGTCTGGAGTTGACCCCGCAGGGCTCTGTATGCCAGCGCCAAATCGATAAATCAATTGATTTATTTATTATTGAGACATCCTGGTGATGTCCTATTGGTGTTGTCCTTCATACGATTCTCGAGGCTTATAAGAGCAGCATAGTAAATTTGAACTGCAAGCAACTCAAAAAAATTCATGTTCTTGTTGGAAAAAAATTGACCTGCAATAGTGATTTGGCATGACTACGCACGATCACATTTTACGAGGAGGCCAGTGCAAAAAATCAATGACTGGATACAAAATTTAACCACATCTTTCATATTCTTCCGATCGTTCAGCCATTTTTGAAAGCGTCTGGATAACTATTAACCAATAAAACTTTGAGGCGGAAGGAAGATTCAAAGATTTCCTAGTATGAAAGTCTGCAAAATTTTGCCGATGAAGCACATATGATCTTGTTTAGGGACATCAGGGATCATACTTTGATGAATTCTCATGCATGTAGTGTTAGCATTTTGAAGAATAAATGTACGTTTCTGAAATCGGCCAGCATTTTCCGTAAAACCATTAGGACTTTAATTACCATACCGATTAAGTGTGGTCGCTATGTCTATCTCAAAGATAAGACAACAGGTTGAGGCTTTCTCCCGTCCAATAGATACCGTAAACAAGGAAAGGGGTGAGAGTTGGAGAAATTATCTCATACCTAAAGTTGCCTCTAGCAACAAGAAATATTTTGCCTGAAACACCTAGGAGTAGTACATTTCGTTGTCTTCTGTTAGGGCAATTCCACCCCCCCTTCTTCTTCATTACTACAAGAAACAAGAACCTGGCCTCCACTTAGTTAAATATTGCAGAAAAACCTGAAACACCTTCAATAGAATCCTTCGTTACAAAGTCCACTGAGTAAAGGCCAATAACCGAATTCGAATGGCAAGGACTATATAGTTAAGTCGCTTCAGACGCCGTCCACTGTCCAGTGGTTGTGTAGTCGTCTTATAGTTAATTTCCTGCTGCCTATTCTTTTATTTTATTCTTAATAGAATATAATTTTCCTTCTACTCTGGCATCACGTGACTTCTCGTTCCGGACCCAAAGATCGCAGTTGCCAGTTTTTAACTCACTTAACCCCCTGCGATATATTTTCGCGTGGGACAAAACTCGTTTTGTCGCTGTCTGCCCTTTCAAAGAAGGTCGAGAAATCCTCGGAGCTGTGCACTCGCACGATTCATGCACCAACCGGCAGACTAAGATGCCACGTGAAGAAGTTTAATGTAGAGATGTTAGAGGCGCGAGCCAATCCGATGAGGCTAAAACACGGCCACAACGTACCGGTGCAATTACCACGTCATTATTAATTTTCCCTATGCATCCGCGGTGTTAAATGTTTCTTGGTACTTTTTATTCACTCCTATATCTGATAATGGCCCGGGAAATCAGCATTGAATTTTCACGCAATAAAGTACTCTACCCAAAGAACGTATTCTAATTCACTGAATATTTCTTGGCATGCCTTCCTTTTAACACATACATTTATACATTAGGTTGCGACAAGGACATCATGACATACTGACCGAGTTTGGACTGATGCAGTGCGGTTGGAAGTTTGCATAAAAAATCCTTGTAGCGCGCAAACTGCTAACCCCACGCATCCGCAGCTTATGCTGCGTTAAAATAACGATAAATTCTAAAAAGATGGCATATTTTTATTAATAAAGTATCATTTATTGGCTGAGAATTTGTTTGTTTAACCGAAAATCATCAAATTAAAAAAAGGACCCTACGGCAAGTCTATTATGTAAGGTCTTATATAATTGACACGAGTGTAGCAAAATCAAATAAAAGGATAAATAAGAAACAGTAATAAAAATGTAATATGCATATACGTTGTTGTTTGTCCTTTTGCATGTTAAATAGCTGCAAGTTAAGAGGGCATAGAGACAACTAAGTTGTCAGTGGTGTTTTGGTCTATAAAATTATTAAGCGCGAACTCAAATTTCTGCTCTATCGAAATATGTTTCGGTGATTTTTCTCACTTTTTCTTGCTTAAGGCAAATAAATTTTCAATGGGCTTCAAGTCCGGACTCTTAGGAGGAATTAAGATAGTTCGCTGGAGGCTAGCTGCAGTCTAAAAAATTAGATTAAGACCATCAGGTAAATTATCATCATACCTCCTTTGATCGGCGAGCAAGGACGTTATCTTGTAGCATGACAGTGTTCATTTGACGCCTGTGAATACCCTTAAAACCAAAGGCGCCCTTGAAAATGTCGAAATATACCTTGTTCTTGATGTTATCTTTTGTCAACCGCCAGATTGGTCACTCACCAAACTTGATCGCCGTCCAAACTATGAGGCATTGACCGTTCTTAACCGTAAGTGTCGACACAGAGCGTTCACTGGGGAAGTTCATCCCGAAAAATCCAACTTGTGATCCATTTATATATGCTACGGTGGCTTGTTTCAGTTTCCCTTGATTACGGCAAATATATTTTTGTAATGAAATTAAGATCCGGACTGTTCACAGCAATTAAATAGTCCACAGATGGAAAGGCTGGTCACTAAATTTCAACGGTGTGGTCTGGTTAATATTAAAAGAACTAGCTAACGACTTACGTGGCAGCCCTTCGGCTGTCAGCTGTTGTGTGCGCTCGAAATCAGTGTTAGACAGGAAATTCATGACACAAAAGGTAAGAGCATGCGGCATGTTCCCGTTTATATATCAAATTAATGGTCCTTTTTCTCGGTGCGGCAAAAAATTTTTTGCATACACATGTACTACTGCATTTTGAGGCAAAAAACTTCAGAAATTGACAAGTAATAATCTGTAAAGCTGAGCTTGTTTCTTGATTGTGAAAAGAAGTGCGATTCCTCGAATTTGACTTCAGCTAATATTCATTAACTTTACACTATACAAATAAAAAAAAGTATTTGGTTCTGTCATACTTAACAGCATAAGGAATTTGTTCGACATCTGGCAACTTCCAATTTCACCAATATTCTGCCTGTTACGCAAAAATAAACAATGGAGCCCGTTTTTTGGCCAGAATTTCAGGTAACTAAGGAGTCAATCGCAGAATCTTTGCTTCGATTGACGAGCTTCGTCTAAGTCAGCCGAATATTCTTGTGGCCACGCAGACGATCACTAGTCCGTGATCCCCATCACCAGATGCTTTCTCTCTCTCTCTCATAACGACTACTTTCTACTGGACAGTTTCTTTTGTCGACCTACATCTTGTGCATTCTCAAATGCTTGGGCAGATCAATCTTCCGCATCTGTTTACCCGCCAGATTCGGCCATTTCTCCAGCTTACCAGCTTGTGCAATATTAGAAGTTTGAGTTCTCATGGGTCGCGATAAACCCCTGCATACTTTATTACTATTGGTTGAATGCATGCATGGGAAGTCAGTCAACCAACTATCAGTGACGAATGTGGGAGCTGTTAAGCTGTTTGCAGGGCAACCACGTCCTATAACTACTGCACCCTCTCGTGCATCTGCGGCTGTCTCTGATGATGGAATCGAGGGATAATCCGGAAAGTCAGCAAAATGAGAGTTCTTTTCGTGGCAATCACGTCTCATATCCCTACAGTACTTCCAAGGACACACGTTTCTTCATTCATCGCAGTCATCCTTAATTGATTGGTTTTAAATCTCGAAAAGCCTTCAAACGGAATGTAAATTTTAGTCGATAGGCGTACACCGACCAGTTGCAGGGCACACCCGCTCTTCAAGGACATGACCAACAACGTAGTGAACGTGATTTTTTCAGAGGTGTAGCACATTTTTGGTGAAATAGATAACGTTTGCAGCTATCCAACTGCAAGCGCAAGTGAACACCGTATACTAATGCACAGGCACCACATTTTGTTGCTTTAGAGACTAAATCCATTAATCTTGCATTTAATTCCATGAAGTAGCTATATCACTAGCAAAAAATGCTACCGAAGTCACTAGTGAAGCACAAAACTCGGCTTTTATCCCAAAACTGAAGCCTTCGCCCACGTTCATGTCGACGTCAATGAAACATCACTTCTCCACTCAGTTGTAACAGTTTGACCACCGTGATCGCCAATATTCATCATGTGCCCGAATAATGGCGTTTTTAAGGGCGTTGATGTAGTTAATACTTAAAGTAGACTTTTTCTACATCTCTTGTGGCAGTTCGCGGTCAGCACCTGTACCACCGACTCACCTCTTATTCGTCTTCCAAGCATTCAACTCAGGCGTGAAAATCAACCTTACACGCTCTAGTTCCATCCACTGCAGGGCCGCCAGCGTTGTCCCTTTTTCCGTCTCACGTTGGCGGTCGGTTGGCTGTCGCGCGAGTCTTGGTTCTAGCCCCCCAAAAGCCGGAAGCTAATCAATGTACAGCATTCAGTGATTGATTACAGGCGACAGAGGACAGGTTCCGTTGTCCCGCACACGGACACACAACAACGGCTACTGGCCTCAGAAGCCTACGAGTAAAACCCTTCTGCCAACTGATCAACGAGGGCGTTACCAGTAGCCTTCAGTTTACTCACACTTAGACCAATTTACCCCCCTATCCAACAAAGCATTGAGTGGAATTGTGGAATTACGCGATCAGGGCCACCCTTGCTGACTTGTAGCACTTCGGGCTATCAGTGCCACTGCGCTGACTTACGCTGTCTTCGTTTGCCAAGCCTTGCATACTGCGTGCTCTTGTCCTTTCACACTCTTGCTGTCCACTCACCACAAGTACTCTCGAAGCTATTCGATACTACTGCTTCATTCGATTGGCTGCAGACGACAGCTCATTCACCCCGCAGTCAAGCCCTCCTAACAAACACAACTTCACGCACACACCTGGGGTGCAGATATAGGTGGCAACTGGAGCGTGACGCTGCTTTTGTGCAGTTCACTGTCCCATAGTAAAACTGTAAGGCTCTTGCTCAGAGCACCCCCTATCATTAGATTTCCCTGACTTTCGATTTGGGGCAGCTGCTGTTGTGCAGTTCGCCGTCTTCGACAATCCTTCTTCGCTCAGCCACCTGGGCTTGGCGTCGAGCGAGGTAAGGCAGGATGGCGGCGCAGTCGGACGTCGTGGCTGACTGGGCGAAATTGCAGTGGCTGTAGCCCTACTTCCGTCCGACGCACGCACGCACGCGCACATCAGTATGCATGCGCACCCCTATGTCAGCCTACGCCAGGCTGGTCTGACTGGTCTAGCCAATCATCGCCCCTGGGCTGACTCACACAAAAGCCGCTTTGGGCATTTGTGACAACTGCCGCACTGACTTCACACGGGATTCCGCCCCGCCAGTAAGCGGAGGAGGTAGGCAGCGTATTTAGCGCCTGTGACGACTCCGCGCGCTCACACCTCGGAGGCCGGCTCTCACGGTCGAACGCATGTCAGTCTGAATGCAAAATTCCGCCTACTGATTCTCCCACTCCTTCTGTACGGAAAAAAACTGTTTCTACCACTCTGGCCTCCCACCGTATTCTTCTCCTTCCAGCAAGGAACCAAACATGAAGATCGTAGTGGCAGGATTTTCTCTGTTAACCCCAAATCCACGCGATAAAATAACCCGTCCGCACCTAACACGCACGCCTAGTCTGCGCAAGATTGCCCAGGATTTTGCAGAACCTAGGGGAACTGTGACCCCAATTGAGTGGGGGGGGGGGGGGGGGGTTGGAGGGACCACATTTGTAAGCAGCCATTGCGGCCTGACTGCTCGTATTAAGAAGAAGACCCAGTTACCGTCTGCCGTCCTCTCCCCTCGCCCTTCTCTTCCCAGTTGACTACCTTAAAAGTCAGAGCTTTTTGCGTAAGAAGGCCAGATGTCATACTGAATTCCAGAACCACACAGAAGACTTTTTCAGCACTGATCGTGATCCTCAGTATATTTTGGCAGCGGCAATGGCTTAAGAGGCCCTTTTTGCCTTCGAATGATAACAATTATCTACTTTTACATTTTGAGTAACCCACCTTGCCCATTTTTCGTTAAATTTCGCCAACACAAATCCCAAGATCTCAAATTAAGATGAGAAAAGCCTCTTTGAGTAGGTTGAAAATTTAATGTGGGCATTTTCGAGGCAGGTTGACCTCCTCGTCTTCAGACTTAAGAAAATGTGCAATCGACAATTAAAATTTTAATCATCCAGAAAAATCAATATTCATCTAACGTGCACACCGATTGGAAGGATTGTCAGCCTGCTCTAGTAGGCGTTACGAGAATTTCCTTATTCTACCGTGGTTGGTGGCGCACATTGAATTTGGCCTTGAACTAATTATAGATGGCGTCCAAGTGGATATGCCTGCTGATGCATGCCTCGTCAGAGTGCACTGCTTCTAGGAATTTACAGCCCTTTTATAGTTGGATAAGTGGCAACAATCCGTGTGTTCTCCCATGCGATTTTGTGGCCGGTTTCCAGTGTGTGCATGGCAACTTAGGATAAATGGTCTTGTCTTCTGACCGCTAATTGATGTTGGCGTATGTGGGTTGCGGCACAGTTCCCAATTTGGCCTTGATAAATTGCATCACAACTGGAACACGGGATCTTATAAACAATCCTCTTTTCTCTCAAAATAGCCAACTCTGTCATTAGGGTTTATAAGCTGTGATCGTAGCGTGGTAACTGGTTGGTGGGCCGCTTGTATCTAGTGTTTTCTTAGTTGACGAGCGCGGAACCTGCCTCAAAAAATTCCGCATTAAATTTTTAACCTTCCCGAAGAGGCCTTTCTCTTCTCAATATAATTTTCATCAAGCTAATATTTTTTGGTCATTTCCAACAAAATTAAATATCCATTTATTCTCACCATAAATTACATAAAGCAGTTGGGCGAGGGGAATAGACATTTAGAAGGCCATACAGGACCATTTTGCATAAAAGAGGCCAGTTGGAAACAAAGTAACCTTTAAAACCAATATCCATACCCATGACGTAACGCAAAGTTAACTGCATGGGACTTGTATCTGGAATTCCAGTTCCAGTGCACGAAGAGCTTTCTGTCCAGCAATCATTTTTGTTTCCTCGACAATAGATGACACGAATTGGTAGACACGTACGCTCTTAATGCTAACGTCATTCAACTGGCCGAACCAGATAACCCATGCCTCTAGATTGAGCTTTCGACTAGGTTTCAAAAACGGGACCTTTAAACTGGACACAGCTTCGCATGGGACAAAACACGCATTGTCGGAGTTTGTCCCCCAAAAAAGGTCAACAATTTCTTGAGGCTGTCCACTCAGGTGATTCATAAACAACCACCACCTAGAGTTAGATGATATTTGCAAACACCTCTAAGAACGGTGGAAGGGAAGAAGGCTACACAACACAGGCTGACAAAGGCCAAAACTACCAATCGAGTCTCACACCATATAACTATTTATTTTTTCTGCACTTTTGAAATGATAGTTGTTCTTTGCACATTTCTTTTTTGACCGAAGACGAGTTGGAGAACCAGTTTTGAAAATTCATTGATTAAAGTTGCCTTTATATTCTAAAGGACATCCTTTTCCTCAACCGAGACCTTTAATTTGGCCGCTTTGCGATATGGGAAATCCATTTAACGTAAAATTGCATTGCTTCTATCCGCCACACTGCCAGGGATCTCGCTTAGACTTTTCATTGTTCTTCAGGTTCAAAAATAGGTCAAGGATTGAAACAATATCAATCATTCGCCTTCAAAATGGCCGGCAAGTCGGAAAAAACCTACCTGGCTGCGCTATTAGTTACTTGAATGGAGTTGCGTGGAACAAGTAAAATTCCAGAAAATATTTTTTAGCATGCGCTTAACCTAAGCGAGAATTGTTTGCGCCAAAAAACTCCTCCTTGTAAGTGAATAGCGTTCCGCCTACGCCGGATTTTGCCGGCAAAAGAAAAACAAATTCTGGTAGTTGTCTAAAAGGAAAATTCTACTCATGGGGAAAACTGCCGTGCAAGAAAAGACTAATAAGGTTACGGGTCCGACTTCTGAAGCGACACCGAAGTGGAATTGACTGTACCGTCTCAGGCATAGTTTAAACCAAGCACCTGTACCTAATTATCCCGAGTTGAGTAAAAGAGCATTCAGTGACGATTACCGAGGCAATGATACTGATAGCCAGACTTTCCAAAAAATAAGGCGCATTTTTAATTTTCAGAAATTGGAAACTACAGTAATATTTTTCGGGCGACCTCCCTAAACAGTTTGACTTTCAATTCCGACCGTTTACAGTGGACGCTGGAACGTATAATTTCGTGGGAAGTAATTTATAAGAACAGTAGAGATGGGCAACATCTATCACAATCTCTCCTTCTTCATCAACATGAGTCCGATGTAAAGACGGAGTTAAAAAGACCGAAGCTTTAGTGGCCTGAGCCTTTGTCGATATATGTCACTGCACTCTAAATTGGCACTTTTCACACATCCTGTGAAATGTCGACCAAAATTCGGAAATTTGTGTTTAAGCCGAAGAAATTACCTGAGTAGACCTGTAATATTTACTGTCTTGCAGACTTATTTCAAGATAAGTCAGGCACCTTAGGATGTGGGTTCCTGAGTGAGCTTCTAGCTGCATGCTTGCAAAAATTATAGTTCGTCGAAATTGCTGTATGAATTGTAGTATGAATATTTCTCATTGATTTTCGATGGGCTTATATGTTCACTTGTATATAATGCAGTGTGCGCAGAAAAATATTCTGTTTTGTGCTCAGTTAGTAGTCAATTACATCTGCTTAAAACTTCTAACCAGAAGAAAGGATATAGTTCGACTTTAAAAAAGTTTCTAGATGTGGGATCTTTTGAAACCATGAAGTATTCATTAAAAATACGTCGTGTCCATCAATTTATTAATGTTACCTGTAAAGTATACAAAATTATCCACTTCCATTGCAAAATTTTATGAAAATTGCTTATCCTCTACCTAAAGAAATGTTTGAAATTACTTAGACAAAATGCATGCAGCGTATGGTTTTACAACGTTGAATTCATTTAAAACAGTTGGTTTGTTTGAACATTATATAGGAATTTAAAGGTTTAAAAAAACTGAAATGCACCAGTTTCCCACGTGTAAAATTTGAAGAAGGTGTAATTGTTTACCTATCGAGTACAAAAAAAGAATATTTTTATGAATGTTTCCAATAAAGTACACCCGAATTTAAAAGTGCACTGAAAATTGATGAAAAGAAACGGCTTATTAGAGGGGCTTACAATGTATTGGCAATGATGAAAAACGGTATAGATGAGAACATACTTTTGCCGGCAAAGACAGGGGTGACTGAAATGGCCTCTTCTAGCTCATTAGTCGACGTCAATCAGTCATACTCAGACGCAAGTGGTGCCACACCCCAGCCTCGATTTTGCGACTATTTAATCAGAGTCAAACGCTGGTTTAAGGCAAAGCACGTATATTCATCATATTCCCGATCTAAATTGACAAAACACGGAGCCCGTAGTGCCGTAGTAGAATATTGAACTCAATAACCAATGATTTCGGGGTTCAAATCTCAGGGATTTTAACCCTTGAGATTGTGTATGACTGGCTGATGACGGCTTACAAGCCAGAAATGGTCATTCCAGTCTCTCTTTGCTTTGTCAGCTCCATTTCATCATTACCGGCATGTTTATGTTATACGCCGTTCTCATATAAATATGCTGGCCCGATGCAGATTCACCGAAAGCTTACGTAGACTCGCTAAATGCTCTTCTGAAACTGATAAGCGGTAAAGAGGTACCCAGCAATCGGTTTGCGGTACTCGGTTATCCCACTGTGACTTAATGCTCACCAGTAGCCGCATAGCAGTTTTTATTCGAATATTATTGCCCGGAAAGACGAGAAAAACTGAAATGGCCATTTCTGGCTTCTTAGCCATCATCAGCCAGTCATACACAGACTTAATTGCTGTTCCACCCGAGCCTCGAACTCGCGACCTTTTTGATGAGAGTCAAATGCCCTAAACATTGAAGCACAAGCTCGTTGTCTTACTGGGTTAGGTCAGGAGAGATTTACACTCGTTGATGAACGTTTACCTGATCGCTTATGGAACTCATTTGACTCGCTCTGCCTTGGGCCCCAACAAAGGCCCTGACCGCCGTAAAAGCTGGTAGTATAAGCAGATACTATTGCCAACAAGAAAGACTTGACTGGCCATTTTTGGCTTATAATGGAGTATTTACAAAAGTACCTATCCCGCAAATTAAACTTTAAAACCTGATCTGCGTACCAAAAGTAAGACAGAAAAAACAGAAAATTCAGAGTGTCCATAAGGACAATATTTTACAATTTACTGCACCCAGTAGAGCAACATATACAGTACCCGCCAGAATTCGGGCAACATGCCGACATGCTCACATGTGTCACTAATCAGCATTGACACAAGTTGTGATACTGATTATCGTGTGGTCTATTCTGAAGTTATTTCAGTCACGATAGGATGCGAGCGTTTAAACGAGCTTCGTTCTGACTACTAACAGAACGTATGTGCTGTAAAAAATAACTACTTAAATAGTAGGCATTTTTATCATTGGTTTTGTCTGCCTTTAAAAATTCAAATATATTTGATGGAAAACATGCACGAAAAGATTATTTCTCGTACTTGTTTGGTAGCAAATTACGCCTATGAACATTGTGAATATTTACGATCGAAAACGGCAAGGTAACGAGCCCGTGGCGCAGTGGTTAGAGCGTTCGGCTTCTGACTTTTAAAGTCCGACATTTGCTATGGGAGCGCAAACAAAAAAAGCCTGACGCGTGCCTTGATCTGGTCCCCATGTTGGTCCAAAGCATCTGCCACGAGGCCCATCTAGGGGTTGCCAGTGCGCGTTAAACCACTTCCGAAGAAGTCTTACTTATCCCTTCTTGGCCAATCAATCAGACGAGGCTGCAATATTGCCTAACATGAACTTTGATTCCAGAGTATCGAATGCACACTTGCTCTCCAATTTATTCTCAATCGAACTGTGGCTACCTATGAAACCGTTGATGAAAGAAAAGTGTGGAAAGCTAGAATTGATCCTGACAGCTTTTCATTTTGTCGTTCCTACTTCTTTTAGTTTGGTTCATGTTTCAAAAAAGCTTATCAGGCATTTTTAAAAATTCTATTAAAGCCAAAAGCACTCTCCTTTGTTAATGTTAATCTGACAGGCCAGTTTTATTAACAAAAATCAGAAAAATCTACATAATTATGGACCTTTGGTGCTCGTAAAAATACGCCTATATCGTTATATTTGTGCGTAGGTGTTCCATGACATTCATAAAACAGCCAAATATCAAAATATATATGACGCATGTTGCAACCTGAATGATTTTATGCATATTACACAATGGTAAATAGACGTAGACCGATCATTTGGAGGGCACACTCGTCCGTCCATGGTGACTTTTGGATCTTGCACTTGAGCCTATGTCTCGAGGCGGCTAATAATATAGGCCACTGTATATTTCTGATCATAATATGACCAGACAGCGAGCCTGTGGCGCAGTGGTAAGAGCGGTGGACTTCTAACCAACAAGGTTGCGGGTTCGAAACTCGGAGGTCATCACCCCTACGGCTGGGCATGGCTAGAAATGACTATTTCAGTCTCTCTTGTCTTTGTTGGAAATGTATTTCGGCCTATATTATTCCTAGTAGCTGGATCACTGCCCAAGAGGGCTCTTCAGTGATCTCCAAGGCACAACGAGACCAGAAGTTTCCGTAAGTCGATTGGCTAACCTCCTTCCAGCTATGAGACGAATTAGGGCACCTCAATATTTATAGTTCAGAAGAAAGTCAACCAAATTTTTTAGAAAAATTTCCAGTCAGATTTTTTTGTCATGAGCTATCATAGCTTTTAAACCTTTCTATATTTTGTGTTATTTACTTCCAACTTAATTTTGCAGTCCCTTATTCTAGGTCACAGTTTTGGATTTCCCCTAGTTTAAATATCCAATTCTTCCTTCACCATGTACTCACTGAAGGTTTAACTGTTGGCCCATTTTCCACTTCACGTCTAAGCCTGCATGGAGAATTCCGGCCACATTAAAACGTCCATTTTAGTTGTGTTGTGTTGCAAGTAAAGGCAGCCAAACTGAAATCTTGGCTCACACTGGAAGTCTGTATCTAGTTTCGTGGGAGTGTGCATCGACTAATATTCGCTCTTTTCGCTAGTCAACGGCCGTCCACTTCCCTCTATCTCCATTTGGATGCTGTTTTGAAAATAATGGTAACCGACTAACACGCCATTCGTGCCGACATAGACTTGCGTCCAGTGGGAACAGGAAGTAGAATTCCGGCCATTCTTCGTGCGCACTCACCGGACCGGAAGGAAAGCAGCGTGTCCTAATCTCTGCTTCATGGCTTGTGGTAATTGACCAATTAACTGTTAAAGTCCACTATGAAATCAGTCAGCAATATGAGTTCTCTAGACTCCATTGCCTTCTGGTTTTCTGTGTTTGAATTTATATTACTAACTACCATTGAAAAAATCACACGATATACTTTGTGTTAAAGGGCTATTCACATTGTTTTGACACAAAGCAAGAGCCTGGCCTAATAACCTATCCTAAAACAAAAAGAACTACCATCCACGAGATACGAACGCCAGTTCACTGAGAAGGAACAAGGAAACATTACGGCAGAAGCGTGTGTTTAGGCGTTTTTGACATCTTAAGACAAGCAGCTTGATGCCATTTTAAAGCATACAAGTTTTTCAATTGACGGAAAGAGATATTTTCCAAACAATGCGCGTAGAAGCATAAGGAAAAGCCTGATAATGGGAAATGCCTAAATATTCGGGCCCCTCGGGCATAATCTTGTTGAGTGCCTGCGTGTCTTCCAACACTCTTCCAACCTCGAGAATGGATTTGTAGAAATACTCTCATTCATATGCTGAGTTTTTGTAGTTAACTCTACAAAATTCTGTTTCGTTAATCGGTATCTATCAAATAAGGCCCGCACTCGCACACTTGAATCATCTAGTCACCAAATAAAATACATGTTAGCCTCTCAGTCCGGATCGCAGGATGAAATGTGAGCGAGTCGAACTGATCTCTCTTTTTCCTGCATTGAGATTTCACTGGCTATAGCGCAACGAGTATCGCAGGGGTTAAGGGAGTTTAACCCTAGCAATTGCAATCTTCAGACCACGGTTCCTTAGGAGAGAAAAAGTCAGTGAAGGCCAGAATAGTAGGGATAGTTTATTTTGTGTACAGAGGAATTGAGTAAGAGCAGAAGAAGCTTGACCTCGGAGCGCACGTCCTTCCGCTGAAGCGGCGTGGTCCGAAGTAATGTCTAAGCAGCAGGCATCCCAGTGGTCAGAAAAAGAGAGCATTCATTAGCTGAGCCCGACTACGCGTGCAGGCGTATGATTCGTTGCCGGGCCAAAGGCCAGCTTTGCGGCATCTGTGATTGGCTGTTTCCAGAAACCGAGAACAGCCGCCGTGAGCCTTGGCAAAGTCCGCTTCGACGCGAGCTAGTTACGACACGGGTACCAGTCAAAGGCATGAAAGCATCGTCGCTATTTCCGACTTATATATGTTCAATAGGAATGGATCAGTAAAAACCATGCACATCGAATTTTGGAAACCAATTTTACTGTCCCATGAATCAGCCAGACGGTTTCGCTCGAGGGACTGGGTTCACACCTCAGTTATTTTCAACCTGAGGCCGGACGCGGCCTTCTGATCATGGTGACCTGACAGAGAATGGCGGTTATACTGATTGAATAATCTCTAATAGACTATCGGCCATTAATCTTGTTTTATTTATGTGCGAAATAAGGACCTAATTTGTGATGAAGAGGGGGGGGGCTCGTTGAACACAGTCGCAAATTATACCATTCTGCACTACCTTATGTCACAAGTCAACGTATATAAGCCCCTAACACTTTGTTAATGTCCATTCAAAAAATGATCCCTGTTCATCTCTATCCGTCTCGCTCTCCTGCAAACGCACACTCTGATGTGAACTTGCGTCAGATACTGACTTATCCCTGGTATATTCTAGACTGGGCAACGGGTTGGTATCACTTTGTTCGAGTAGACTGTCCACTTGTTCACGGGTACAAATGAACTTCACAGAAAGTAGCGAACAGCGACGGCGTGTAAAAAAACCGATTGCCTTATCTGGCATCGTGTAAAATTGGCCGGATCACGTATCTTGAAGTCGGATCGTTGTCAAAGGAATCCATAGCATTTGCAAACTAACGAAAACTACATTTCGTATGATATTTTTTGATTATTGGCATTATTTAACAGAGATCGGTTTGAGGGGCATCATTGCAAGGCGACTTAACGTCCATAAAATGCACTTTATGTGGACTTATTTGCACAGTAGGTTCGGTTAACAGACAAAAACTCGCCGATCCATCCATCTGTTGACCTTAAAAAGTTTAATATAAAAAGCCGCCTCATTAAAATCGGACTGATGGTTGGTGGAAGTGGGCATCCACAACCAGGTACGTAAAATTAAATTTCACTTTCCCGACCGTTTTAACTCTGCTTGTCTGATCTGCCGCTGATTTTGGCTTGGATTATATATCTAACTTCACGTTTTTCCTGTCTGTACGTGATTATACACAATGTTGCGTAGGCTCCGAACAATATACTTTTCAAACTGAAAATGAGCTACTTGTGGTGACTGGAAATCTGCCATTTCATGAACAGTTGCCGACAAAGAATGCAGTCTACAGATGAGAACAATTATCCGTCATACCAAGACTTTCTAGTCGCTACCACTAGGGTCTTGAGATACTCCAAGCATTCATAACAAATGCAAGATACTGACTTCATAAATTCATAGAGCAGAAATAACGACACATGCGGTTTTGCCAAAACACTCATGTTTGAAACCTTACACAAGAATATCGCGCAGGTTTCCGAATTAGAACGTGTAAAAACAGGAGGATCTTAGAGCAAAAGTGGATGAACATTTCTCATGAAATTTGCGATTATTCTACACGTCCAAACAGAGTTACAAATATATATCATCCGAAGCCCTCAAAAACAACAGTGGAAAAGTTTCTGAGATGAGAAATTAAATGCAATTACTCAGATGTCAATTACATAGTCTTAATTCCCAGGCTTAAATAAATCAATATGTCAGCCTATCTTTCAGAAAACGTGCAGTTCACGATACATAGCAGCACTGTGCACGCAAGCAAGCAAGCCTAGCGACTTAGAATGCCGTATACACAGTTAAAGTGAGGCCTTTAGTTTAAGCTGCCACGGCATAAGCTCGGCTATGTGCTCTGCAAGTCCATTTATGCAGTACCCTTAAACAGTTTGGTTAAAAACCTTATCATTCAACGTGAACTGTCTTGTTAGTTTATAGGACTTGGCTCTCTCTACCAAGGCAGTCTTCGCGTCAGATTTTAAACTCCCGCACCATGATCCGCTGCTGATTTCGACATAGGTAATATATTGAATTCAAAGTTTCTTCTTCAAGTCCATGCACGTTTCGCAGGGGAAAGTGATAAGAAGTCGGTGGAGGGCACAAAAGTAGGAGAACTTTCCTCTGTTACAAAGAATAAGCAGGAAAAAGTTTGACTTCGGAGCGCAAGACCAACCAGGAGGCCTGTTGGGTTCTTAGTGGGGGTAAGCAGCAGGCATGCCAGCGGCAGCGAGAACGGTCATTGGCCGGACAGACTACATCGACCTAGGCGTGCATGCATCTTTTTCGACGTCGCGCGATATCAGTTTTTCGGCATCTGAGATTGGCTGTTCAAGAGGACGCCTTCAGTTCAGGCGCCTGCTTGCATATGTGGAGTGGGTCACCACACACGCGCCTGCATGACTTCATTCTGAATCCTTACAGTGCTGCGTACCCTTCGATTAAACTCCTCAACACGAGCATGAGTTGGTTATGCTGAGTGAAAATTCGTCCTTTCATGAAATTTGGCCGACGACGAATGTAGTCTAGAGAGGGTAAACATATATACTTCTCACACCGGTGAAACCAGCTATAAAGTCATACCACAGCTTCGTAGTCGCTATCTTCTATGGCCATGAACTGCGTGGAGCATTCATAACAGATGTGCAATATCAACTTTGTATATTAACAGAGCAGCAACAACAACACATGCAGTTTTGCTAGAAACAATTTTCAACACACGTATTTGAAACTACAGAAGAATATCACGCATGTTTCTGAATAAGAACGGCTAAAAAACCGGAGCATATTCTAGAAATTATTCTAAATGCTCAAACAGAGTAAAAATCTGTCCTTCCACGTCCAAACAACAACAATGGAAAAGGTTCTGAGCAAAAGAATGCAGTTTAATCCACCAGCTTCTAATTACCTAGACTTCATCGATAGTTTCGCGTCAATCAATACGTCAGCCATTTTTACAGAAGTATAGCAATTCACGAAGCTTCAAAGTACCGAACTAAACACATAACCTTATCTTCTAATGAAAGAAGCACACTAATCGCGCTTAAACAACAAAAAAGATATCGGCATCTTACTTGCCAAAAAAGGAAGGGTCATTACTTCCTGGTGACAATGCACTCAGATGAGGTATGCAGGCATAGCGATTTGAAATGCCACATACACAATTGTAGTAAGGCTTCAAGGTTAAAGTGCCAAGGCATGAGCTCAGCTTCCTGGTCTGTGGGCCAATTTTCGCATCAACCTTAAACGATTTGGTTAAAAAAACCGCATCATTCAAATCAGATTGACGGAATTTGGACCACGCGGCTAAGGAAGTCTACTTAAATACCATCTTCTCGCCAGTTGTAACTCCCATTCCTTGACCCGCCGCTGATGTCGACATACTTAATATATTAAATTTAAATTTTTTTTCCTTCTTTTTTTCTTCAAGTCTGTACGTGATCATACATCCCTGTGCTATGAACCCTTACCATTTTGCGTAAGCTGCGATGAAACTCATCAGCATGACAATGAGTTGTTTGTGCGACTGAAAATCTAGCATTTCATGAGCTTTTACAGACGAGTCATGCAGTCTACTCTTGAATTCTTCTGTAGCAAATCCGCCTGGCTAATATGGACTCACGTAACCTGAAGGCTGTTACCGCTGTCGTGAACAGTTCGAATAATGTTCACCACTTACTAGACAGCAGATCAGCTGTATCTGTCAATATTTGTTTTCGTCTTCTTAAGCTACCAGAATTAGCGGCCCGTCCGAGGCTATTAACGAAGGAATACAGAAGATAGTATAGAAGATTTTGAAGTCACGTCTGGGACCCTTAAGTCTCAATTGATTTCACTTCGAAAGAATAAAGAATAGCAACGAAAATGCTGTTGAGTTGGACGGCAGCAGTCTTGCTAACTTTCTGACGTCTGCAAGCAAAAGCAATAAAAATAAAAACGGATAAAAAGATGCAGCATGTAGGGCACAGATAAGTCTATCAGGTACTTCATCGGCACCTAATCAAACAAAAGTCAATTTACACCTTCCAACTGTCATTGCAGTTCTGATTCCTCAACGTTTCATCTAGTGAAGCGCTCTTGTGATCCATAGCATTAGAAAGATTGCTTTTTTTCCGTCCACTAACCAGGATATCCCTGAAGTATACACCAAGAGGACACCTCTCAAAAAACAGTTAAATCCACTGACATAATATATTTATCAAATACGTTCGGATGTAAACTGAGCCCACTCCACCTACCGTTAGACGAATTTACCTCCCCATCTCTGTTCCGCCGCTAATTTCCGTTCTTCTTGTCTGTATGTGGTCATGCACGACTTAAAGGTGGACCCCCACCTTGTTGCATAAGCTCCGAAAACACTCATAAAAATGTAATTGAGCTGTCTGTGCTGTTTTAAAAGCTACAATTTTGAAATAAACTCCACAGAATGCTATTCCGTTACGCATCATTTATCAAATAGGGCCAACACTCACACACTTTAATCCTCTGGTCACCAAATGAAATTCGTGTTGGCATATCTCTCCAGATCGTAGGAGGAAATGTGGGCGATTCGATATGACTTCTTGTGTTCTTTTAAGAAATCTGACTGGCGATAGCACAGCGATGACCACTGCTCTCACTGCTAATCGGGCATATATTCACTCAGAAATGTGCAAATGGCAGGTGGCGAGGCGCTGATGAACTGCGGTTCGATGAAGTGCTTATGACCCATCTGATTGACACCAGTGATGGACCGACTGCGCCGTCTGTGGGTGCGTTTGTTTGTGTTGTCGGAGCAGCTGGTGTTCAGGGTTATGCTTGGATGATGAAGGCTAATAAGCCCAAAAGAGTTCCGCATCAAGTTACCCCCAAATTCTGTCTAACACCCCTTAATGCCATATGTGTATAAATATATATA
>JAYGXS010000001.1:14753663-14802590 GCA_036362985.1 Ligula intestinalis | reverse complement strand
GGAAAGTGCGTCTGGGTGTTTAGTAATATTGCTGGCCCACGTCATCAGCCGCCAAGATTATGCAGGAGAACACTTGGATGAATGTGACTTGAATATAGTAAAGCCGAAGCCCTACCACAGCTGTAAGCTCCTGTGTACAACTTCAGTGCCTGGGGATATTGGTGTGGCAAGTTTGGCTTGGTGTCGTTCATCCATCACAAAATATGAAGATTTGCTTACTCTGAACATCTTGATGAACGACAGCCCAATGACCCATGAATTACTCCAAAGATGGCAACTAAGATGCATGGAAGAATATAACCATGTAATACATTTATCTGAGAGGGAGATTACCACCAAATATCCGATGATATTTCTGCTCTCATTGAAATAACCCGAATTTTCATTCGACCAACTGAAGTATATTTCAACGGTTGCGTATTTTAATCATCAGCATAGCGAAGCTAGCGAACCTCATATCAGTGCTAACAAAAGCCTCAACGAGCTTTTGGGATGTTAAAGCACCAGCCAATAAAGTCTGCTCAAAGGACTCCCAACAAATTTCAGCTCCGTTTTGTATTGATCAAAATGTGGGTCCCTCTTGTTCGTAATCTAATCTAGACTGGTGGATTCTAGATGATTGCTTAGGAAATCCTGCCTGAGCAGTCATCTTTCTGTATCTGCAATGGTGGCTTTCATACGGGCAGTATGTTGGGCGGGTAAAATCGATCCAAATGTGATTAAATTCACGGCGCACGGTGAGAGAGCCAGAGAGACGATAATCAAGTTATGTTTTTATGTGATAGAGCGACTACCACCAAATGGCCAACACTTCTGCTCCTATTGGAAGAACCAGAAATAGCCGATGCGATCGCTAGATTGCTGCTTTGTCGGATCCACTTCAGAAATTTAGTTGTCTGACGTTTCAGATTTTGGCCCGAACCCATCATCATCGCCAGAATCCGAGACGTCAGGCACACAAACCTCTTGCTCCAACGACTGCGTTTTATAATGCTGGACTGCTTCCTTCAACTTGCCTATTCGATTCTATCCAAACCAACATTGTAATTCGAACACTTGTCCTCGTTTTCATAGCATATTCCTCAGCAGTGCACAGGTAGCCAGCCTCATATTCTCAACGTGTTAGGAAACCAAATCATACATCCTGCACCAAGGACGCCTACCAAATAGAAGATCCGGTTTCGCATCGATTAAACTGTGAGCGTGTCTTGCTAGTAATCTAAAAAGCTTAATTTTGCTCGGTGATTTTGCCCTTTCAATCTACATTATTTTATATGAAAGGGAGCTGAAGTCCTGCTTCCACTCCTACCCTCCATTTAATCATTCTCCTGACAGGGAGAGTGGCTAGCTGAGACAGCCAAAGTTCTTTAAGGTATTCCTCCCACCCTCTTTCTTCGCCCAGTTGCACGTAGGCTCAGCAAGGGGAGCGGCATCGACAGAATTGCTAGTGTGAAGATGTAGGGGCCCGCTACACGGAAAGGTCACTGTTGCGCGCCCGCCGCAGACGTGGTGAGTTCTGGAGTGTGTTGGCGGTGGCAACGGCGGCGCGCCTATCAGGGGTCAGGTCTCGCCGTTACCGTCTTATGAGTCATCAGGCGGGTCAGCCTCTTGGGCCGCACGGTTGCAGTGCGCACGCACGCCTTACTCGGGGGACGCAGCAAACAGACAGACAGAGCGGTCGAGAGCGCGAGGCCGCATTCTCCACGGCATGGTAACGTGTGTGTGTTTGTATCGGGTGTTTTTACGATCCTCGAGGCTGACCTCATCGCCACCGCTGACTAACGGACCGCACGAATGACGGGCCGTGAGGGGGTAAGAGGTGGGCGGAGTGCCGGGATAAATCAACCCATCCACCTCACACGTGGGCTAAGTTGGGGGTTGTAGTCAATGCTGCTAGCGCATGTGCGGTCATGCAGTGCGCGTAAGCAGTGGACTGACGGACTGACCGCAAGTGTTTACGAGTCTCGTTCGGGGCGTAGGCCCACCGGTTAACGAACAACCAGCAGGCCTTCTGTCAACGGTATGCCACACACAGCACTGGTCTGAAA
This sequence comes from Ligula intestinalis, assembly GCA_036362985.1. NCBI lineage: Eukaryota > Metazoa > Platyhelminthes > Cestoda > Diphyllobothriidea > Diphyllobothriidae > Ligula > Ligula intestinalis. The sequence goes on along the minus strand of JAYGXS010000001.1, from coordinate 14,800,542 downwards.
CTAGCATAACCCGGCAAGGGCTGTTAAGAGCTTTTTCGGGCAGGCTACTGGGAGAAGAGAATTAGCAAATAAGTCCAGTTGCTAGGCCAAACAGAGGCTCGTTATGCGAGCCAATCACCGGCTCTGACCGCTAGCACAGCTGTAGGGGGCTTATTCAGTATTCCCAGCGGAGCAGGCGGTGACGACCAAATAAGTGACCCCAGTCAGAACACGGGAGGTAGGGCATCCTGTTACACGAGAATAAGAGTTATGCGGGTAGGGTTAACGCCACGGGGATGGAGCTATCTTCGGGGGAACCACAGCAGACGCGTCTTCGACCGCGTTCCCACCTGCCCTGACGGCGGCCAAGGTCTGGATCTATCTCCCCTCATCTCCATCTGTGTTTTTGATGACGGAGCAGCCTCTCCCAACCATGCTGCTCCAACTTCCCTTGAGGCCAATCTGGCGGGACTCCTGATCCAAAAAGGGCAACTAGCCAGCCAGCTATCTTCGGAAGTTACAAACATATGTTAGCGCAAATAAAGCGCGAAAACGCGGGTGCCCAATTTTAAATTGGGAGATAGAAACGGGCGGAGGAAGTGCGAACCGAATGACTTGGTTAGACAGGGAAGAAGACGTATCGAGCACCGGATCAAATGGGTTATTTTCCTGAGCTTCCGAACTCTTACAGGACTCCATCTTCAGAGATGAGGAGTAGCAACAAAAAGGAGGGTAATTATAGTGGCCATGACCACTATGGGACTTGGTTAGCTACGTTAGGCGAATTGATCGGAGCCCGTAATGGTGAGGCACAGTAGAGGTGCAAGTATGAGGAATATATCGTTGGGTCGGAATCTCATGAGGCGAAAGAGTGCACATATAAATTAAATTGACGACGTTGATAACATAACCCTTAACCGTAAGTCTAAATTCCTAACCTTAACTTTACCCTCATAACTTTGACGCGGACCCCAGCTTCTGAGTCTAACCCTCTAACACTAACCCTAACCTCCAAATCCAACCCAAAGTCTAGCTCTTTGCCGAAACCTAACCCTAAATATTAGACTTGAGGGATGTGTGACGGGGATTATCGGAAGGGCGATTGAATGATATCTGCCCAAAGGATCAGGTGGGGATCGTCGTCAAGCAAGCGGTTAGATGCAGGAAGCGATCCCCACCAGCATATGATAGGTAGTATTTTTGTTAGCCCTATAAGGCAGGTGAGGCAAGATAAAAACAAAATGCGCCACTTTCAAAAATCCGCATCTTTTGAAAATTTCCCTTGATAAATCTTTGCCATTTCATCTTGCTATAAGATTTCCTATCTCATGAAATTTCAACCGAAATGTATATTTGATTTAAAAAAACTGGACGGATTACTTTGATGGCTACCTAAACAGGACACGTAGAAAAGGTGACTTGGTGATAAATTTCAGAGGAGGAAAAGTATTCTTGTATCTTAAACCGAACATTGATACTAACATAAAATTAAACTGCAACCTTAATTTTAACCCTAGCCGTACTCTAAGCCTGCACTCTATAGTTGACGTGCAGCCTCAAATGAACCCTTACCATAATCCTGACCCCCAACCCTAGCCCTCACTTTGATCCTAAAACTATTTTCCCCAGAATCTGACGCAAAGCCATAAGTACTGTGGATGGTTCCTATTACCGGGTCGGCTATACAATTCATCCACTCTTTCGTCCTTTCTTTCCTTTGTTCGCAAATCAGTGCCTAGAAAATATGGTTGCCATCGAGGTATTGCCTCCCAGTAACATTTTTGGACGGAAGAAGCTTTAGGCGGATTAAAATTTTCCTTACAGAAAAGGCCTTCACAAAAGTGCACTTGCGCGCCCGCACAATCCAAGTACTTTATACATGCATAACAGGATCCTAAGGCCATGTAAGGCCACCTACAAGTTGACCCAGATCAGAGGCCAGGCTTGGTGCAAGTCGCTTGCCCATCCCGGCAGGCTGCGTTGGGTCAGCAGGAAAGTAGGACGACGGAGTACATCGCACAAGCAAACATACACACGCACACACACGCACACATGCTGCCAGTTCACGCAGAAATGGCGTCAATCGACGTGTCCTGACGGACTAGGGAAGCGCACGCCTTGCCCTCCGGGCTCCTGTCCATAGAGACGAGCGATCTTGGCCGAAGCGGCGATGGACCCGTGGCCTAATGGTATTAACTACGCATATAAATATCGCCGGTAAAGACAAGGGAGTCTGGAATGGCCACTTCTACCTCATTAGCCGTCATCAGTCCCTCATAGCCAACGACAGGCGGCCGAGGCTCTAACACGCGACCAAGGCTCCAACCCACCGTGCCACGGGCTCGGCGTCTTTGCGACGTAGATGGGGAATATTTACTTTTGTTGACAAACGTTCCCTAACGGAAATCATTACCTCCGTTCTGCCTTGGGGGCTTACGCTCGAGACCCGTTAGCAGCTGCGTTTCCGTAAGTCGTTTAAGCAGATGAACAATGAGTAGAGCGGTGCACTTTTTACGGACATGTCATGGGTTCGAGTTTCAGGTGGTACACCATCTTGGATCGGGTATGACTGGCTGCTGAAGGCTAATAAGCCAGAAACGGCTGTTCCAGTCTCCCTTGTCTTTGTCGGTAACGTATTTCTACCCAAAATTTAATAGGCACTCTGCGGCTGCTGACGAGGTTCCATGGTGACCCCCTAAGGCAAAATGGGGAGAGTGAGTTCCGGAACCGATCGATAATCACCTATGTACCATTGTGTATATTCTCGATCACTTCTAGCAAGGCAAAGAGCCCGTGGCGCAGTGATTGGGCGTTGGCTTTCTAGATACCAATGTTGCGGTCTCGAGCCTCGAGGTCACCGCCGCTAGGGTTTGCGTATGGCTGGCCGATGGTGGCTAACATGCCATAAACAGTCATTCCAGTCTACCTTGTCTTTTTCGGTGAGGCCCTTCTGCCTAGATATATGCATAAAACAGATCCGATATCTCTAAAAATGGAAGCATAACTAAATATAGTTGCATGCGGAGGTTTTACACAAGACTTTACATATGGCTACATGTCAGCAAAAATAAAAATACAATCATTAAAGGGTGAGGACGTGATAGTTGCAGATCCACCCTGATTTAGGAATGACCAACCAGCGCTGTTGCTTCAAAACACTGGATGGTAGACTCAGTATTTATTAGGTAGACCTGCACTCAGGATTCCAAGGCACTAAAAAATACCATTGGTATGTTGGGCATGTCTTGGAGCGGAACATATGAGTAGATTCGTCGACCGCAATGGGTATTTGGTTCGATCAGCAGGAAAGTGTGCTAGGTAATGATTTATCTGATGCAGATATGGAGAAACAGATACCTACAAGTCAGACACTTTCCTCAACCTCGAAGGTAACCCCCCAACAAACTGCTTCTGCCCATTTAGCCTCACCAGAAGGATCTAAGAACCCCACCCTTTGTATCATCGATCGACAGAGGAGATTTTATAGAAATTTCTTTAAAAGTAGATTGTGTGCAGCCTAAAATGGTTCAGTCGCCCTGAACTGCCCCGAGTTTGCAGCGGCGGTGAGGAAGGAGGACGCTAGCTCTCAGGTTGCAGCTCACACGACAGGACCCGGTCATATTTTCAAGTTTAACGAGGCTGAAATCCTCGCAAGAGGTGACAACCGCGTTAGCCGCGAGCTGCTCGAGTCATGGTTCTCAGGCCCCCAGTCCATCAAAAAGCGCACCGATTTGCCGTTCCGATACTGTGTACTGAGACATTGCCTGAGCAGGAGAATCAGGCACATTCGAAAGGCCGGGCCCAGCGACAAGTCCGGTGTTAGTGAGCATAATTGTCGTGCAAGCATGCATCCCACACGGACAAGGAAATAGCGGCAACAACTGACTCAAAAGCGAACTTCTAAGCTATCACCACACCAACTACGATCTCAAGCGTTGGTTATAGGAGCTGATAATTATAGTTTGCGTGCGGATGGCTGCTATGAAGCATAAATACCGTACAGTCTGTGCATGTATCACCCCAATCTGCTCATGTTTCAGACTATCCTATGGTTACGTATAGTAAAGAATTCTCGACAGAATCCGAAATGTCAGGAAAATAAAATCCTTTTTTCAGTGGTCGCAACTTCTTCTTTTTCTTCTGAAATGCTTCCTCGAATGTGCATAGTCACTTCTCACTATATGAGATTTTCATCAAGAATCGGGCGAAGACAACGGTTTTTTTGTTTGCAAGGTACTGAAACTTGCCTTACTTGACACCGAATAAGGCCAATCTCCACTATCCTCGGACCGTCATTTGCGATTCGCACAACCTGGATGCAACCAATGGTCACCTTTGAAGTCATTTTAGAATAGATTACAGTAGACTACTAAACACTCAAAGATTATCTCCGTTAATCACAAGATAAATATTATATATATATCTGTTAACACTTTATAACTGTCTTCGATTATAATAGTCCCTTCGACGTGAGTGTGAAATTATCATAAACGTGGACTAAAATAAAGTTGCCCAATTCTAGATTTCACAATAACCAAAGTTTATTATTCAAAGCTCGACGGAACAGTTGCTTAAAATCGTAGTTTGACTGGTAGGATGCCCAACTTCATAAGTGCTATCTGGTGACTACAATTATGTCAAAAACAACCATTTGGTTTGATCACCTTTCTGGGAAGTATTACTTCATTGTTTATTGTTGTTCCTATATCACCAACTGCAATCCGTTTTATATCACAATACGCATGCCAAGTGGACTGACCTTATTCCGTGAAGCAAGCAAGCAGCATAGACCTTATCTGACTTGGGCATTTGGCACGATTACGTTCAAAATCACGCAAGTTGACCATTTAAAGTAGGTGCCAGTTTAGTATGAGGACATATCATCCGAGCCAAGGCAGAAAAAGTATTCCAGACAGGGCGTTGCCATCTGTCGCCTCGACTTGTTGCCCAGAGTTGCAGGTCACAATTTTCCTATCGCATTCCTACTTGATGGCGACATTTATAGCCTTCTCCCAATTCCGTGCCTTACGCCCTTTTCAACCTGTCAGAGGCTGGAGACTTTGTACTTAACTTTTCAGCTACTAATTATGAGAATATTTATAGATAGTCTTTACTGACATCACATACTCTACCGAGACGCATATGCTCACGTGTTCCGTCCCTTGAGCGAGCCATGCTTCAATGGGCGTTGCATTTCTAACGACTGTTCATTTTCAAAACTTCTCAGTTCTAGAGAAATGAGTTTTAGGAAGTCTGGGGTTTGATGTTAATTGTAAAATCTGTGCCATCAGCAGTCTCATGAAAAAAGCCTGTATTTGCAAAGCCCAGTCTAATTTGCCGGATGGGACATATCTGGCCTAAAATGCGGAAATTGACGAAAGAATGATAAGCAATCGCACATTAACATCAACATATGTACGAAAAAGTTGAAATAATAATGAAAAACCTTAGACGAATTTGAAAACTAAAGGAAATACAAAGAAATAAAATACAGAAGTCGCCGGTTATTAAGCCCACGGTTAATAGGCGCAGCTGCTTATTAAGCCCAATTTGGTCTGGGCCCGAGGCGGGCTTGATAACCGGCGATTACTGTAGTTGGTTTAGGCATGCCAACTCAAAAAGTGTCAAGTTTATCAAAAAGTAAAACCTCGTTGTACCTGTGATCAATTTATGTAAACTGAAGTGTTTGGTGAAAACGTACACATACTAGTATGTGGTGGCATAGATGCGTACACCGATCTGTCAGACGACAAACTCGTCCCTCCATACTGCCATTTGAGCTCTCTCGAGCCTCCACCGCGAGGCGGCTAGAATATAGGCAGAAGGACATTACCAGCAAAGACAGGGGATATTAGGAAGGCCTTTGCTACCAGCGAGACAGTGGACTCGTAGCTCAACTGATAGGATGTTCGCCCTGACCGGAGAGATCGCAAGTTGAAATCTCGGTGTGGCAGCGATTTCCGCGGCCATACTGGGGTTGGATATCACTAGCCGATGACGTCTCATAAGACAGAAAAGACCTTCCTTGTATCCCCTGTCTTTGCTGGTAATGTCCTTCTGCATATACTATGATGTGCATATTAAAATAACTGTCAGGAGAATAAAATTATTGTACCAATGTTAACTTCTTCTTCTTCTTCTTCTTCTTCTTCTTCTTCTTCTTCGAACCTCCTTCTTGGAACTTGCATATTTGATTCTATCGGCACTTCTCAAATGCGCTTTTAATTTCCACTGTGAAAACACAGTTTTCCCAGAGACACCGGCGCGTACAGCGTCTAGCCCCGCATTTGCGCAACGCTTCTCGAGGGTCGGAGAACCGGTGACTGGCTGACTGGCAGCAGGCTAGCGAGTTAGAAAAAAGGCAAACATGTTTTTGTGCTTGCGGCACCAGAATGCTGGTGGTTGTGAGAGAATACGAGCAGGCTGACCAGTTGCTCTGAGAATTTCTAGTCCTTGAATTTGCCAGTTTTACCAACCATCTTGAAAGTTGGCGCCTCCAAAGGGCGCAGTTTCCGCCGAAAAGTCAGTGAATTGGAGGATAAGCTTAAACGGAGCCGATAGCTCCCAAATGTATGATAGCGCCTACCTTGCGCGTTCATCCGGAGCAGCGTCATATTGTCCCAAACTATCGCTAAATAAAATAAACAGTTTTCCGCAAACAGCGAGAATGCACTAAGCGATTTTATATCACATAACTTATTCCTTTCAAAAATAAAGTTAAAAATATACCGCATATTTGTTCTCCCTATCCTAGAGTACTGCTGTTCCATTTTTGGTCTTATGATTGCGACTGACCGCAGTAAAAATTCAAAGGTTCAAAGAGTTTTCACTCGTAAACTATTTCTCTGCTTGGACCCAATATTTACGATACGGATAAATGTCAGTAAGTGAAAATTAAATTTCTGTGGGTAAGAAGACTCGAAGCCGGTATATATTTCCTGTTTCGCGTTAAAGTAGCCTTTTTCTCGCATAACTTAACGTTTTCACTCCGGTAAACTGGTCTCGTGCAACTCACAACTCTTCCATGATAACTTCATCAACCGTCAGCTCTACATCTAACCATTCTCGTTTTTGTGCCTCCAAATATGCCTTCATTTGGAAACATCTTCCACTAGGAATTGGGTTGTCGTCTACATTACCGATTTTCAAAGTCAACTTACGTAAACATTTAAATCTGGGGAAATAAAGTCATTCCTGTCTATTCAATTTCCAAAAACGCGCAATTTTTAGATTTTTTAAGGGTCCTCCTGCTATTTGAGGCTTTTCCCAAAATAGTAAATACGTTTGCATTCTAGCAGAAGCAACACACATTCGTCTTTGAAAAAGCAAGGGTAATAGGCCAAGCCAACGACAAGATGGTTAGATTGCTGCTAGAAAGTTGGTTCACGAATGGCACACTAAACAGAGCCATGGACTTTCATCCCGCCTACCAAGTGCTTCGCAAAAGGCTAGCATCGGCTCAAAACGGAGCAATAGGTCGGGCGGAGAGAGATAAGCAGGACCGACAGCCGGCAGCCGCGAGCAAAGAGGGTGGAGACGCTCACGAGACAAAAACGACTTGACACAACTCAAGAAGACGCTCGTAAGGGGCACAAGCAATTGAAACAGCCACGAAAATCGATCGGTGCAATCGATTGACACATGGGCATCAATCAAAGCTACTGGTCAAACACATTCATTTGACGCGAACAGGAGTACAGGCAACACGCTCTGAAGCTGTTGAAACGTCAGCCAAAATTCACACCGGTCCCAGAAATCGTATCTGCTTCTTTAAGCTCTTCCGGGGAGGATGAAAAGAATAATTTATCTGTTATTTATTTATGATTTCATAGGAAAAAGACCCGCGTAAGCCATCATATTAAATTAATTTCAACAGATGCAAAAAAGGCCTTCAAAAGGCAAGAGAAGTCCTACAATTTCCACACATAATTGCTTTTACTGAAATGCTTAAAACTGACGACATTATCTCAATGAAGCACCCTATTTACAATCTTTTCATAGCGAACCAAAATATCTGGCAGTCTAGGCGTGGAAACTGGACAATAGTTCTCGCACGAGAAAGGCTGCTAAACAATTTTTCATACAATCTTTCGCCGCATGAGATGGGATTCCAAAAGCCTCTAGGCGCTAAGATCGGGTTGCTAATTAGAGGGCATATCGACTTGTAGCCAATGCCGGAACGACGTTCATAGGAAGTCAACGAAAAATCGAGAAACCTGAGGTCTGAAAAGGCAGCAGTTGATAAAAAATTCATCTGTGGCATCCATAAAGCCACTTTGACCTACTGTAATGATGATAATGTGCTCATTGATCTGATTAGGGAACATGCTCATCTTGTTGCGCCTTGGAACTCAGTCTAGAGACCTTCTGGGCAGTCGGATAGCAACTTGTTAAATATGATAGGGCGGAACCGACAAAGACAGGGGGACTGGAATGGCTGTTTCGGGCTTTTTAGCCACCATCAGCTAGCCGTACCCAATCCAGTTCGAATTTCGGCCGATCCACACTCGAGCTTGGGTACGACTGCTTGATGACGGCTAAAAAAGCCAGAAATTGCCATTCCAATCACCCTTTCCTTTGTCAGTTCAACTTCAGCATCCAACCTCAGCGCAAATAAAAACTGTGATTATTACTAGCCCTCCAGTAGAGCTTCAACAAGCTGCCCGGGAACCCTAAACTGGTGTGTCGGGTGGGAGGGCGCAAATGAAAACGTTCTTTCTTTTAGATTACGACACTATCGAGGACGATAGTCAACAACAACAATAAGCTATTTCAAAGTCGTCATTGACATAGAGTTAGCAAAACTACCGATGAGACTGCAGGGGAGAGCCTACCTGCGGCAGTAAGTTGAAAGCCAGCCATTAGGAACGTGCATGCATGCGCACGCCTGCGCATTGTTCGCCTGTGACCAATCATCGATGAGGAAAATATTGATCGGCGCCATGTTGTTGACAAGCCAAAAACTGGCGCACACTATGTAACCTGTCAACTGGCAGTGGGGATGCGGTTAATTGCCACGTAGCTCGCCCCAGTCCCCTAGCAGAACCTTTCCCTAGTATGTCGTGCCGCATAAACACATTCCAGTGGGTCACATCATCACTGGAATATTTTTAAATTACGGTTTGGAACACGGTCTGACTTGACCACGATAACAATGAATGTCCTTGACCTATTGAATCGTTTTACATCATCAAAAAGTTATAAAATTGCCTTCTAGTGTTTGATCCATTGAACGAAGTAGATTAATTATTTACCTTCCCTCGCGTGCTTGTAAAGGTTGTTATGAGGAGTTCGTCTGACTTGGACAAACTTATTAGCCGCTGCAGAGGTTCCGAGAGTTTCCGTTGAATAATGCTCTGTCTATTCACTGGCAACGAAGAACTTGGCTGGGTTTAAAATGCTGCAGAAAATTCACTTGCGTGCTTGTATATAGGCACTAAATTGAGAGAAACTGCCTGATGAGGTCAGCCTTGTGCGCTGCCGTGTGTTCGTGTGTTTTCAGGCAAATCGGCTTCAACATTCTTTGATCAATGTCCCTGCAAGACTCATCAGGGGGATTAGCGGAAATGCACATTGTTTGTCCGCCTCAGGATATTTGCAGACTGATTCCGATGAGGATACTAGTGCAAATACCTACTTACACGAATCCTTTGTGAGCAAGTCCGATGTGTTGTGTGGGGGAACAAGTTTGTGTTTGACAGGCGTAGACGGGTTCTGTAGTTCTGCAGTACACTTGCGCTTACTCTTATCATCAAATACCCGACCTGACTAGACAGTGACTAGGTGCCATGAAGGGAGAACGAGATCGACCTTTGTGACTGTGCCTTCTGGGCACTGTGGTAAATTGGCCTCACTCCGACAGTTCGAACTTCGATTTGGACTATGCCCACCGTATGCTCCACAATGAGGTTACCGCAGGGGGTTAAGTGAGTTAAACCATAGCAACTGTGATCTTCAGACCATAATTCCTTAGGGGAGAAGAGAGAGGAGAGTGGGAAGGCCAGACTGTTAGGAATAGTGTATTCTGCACAGAAGGATAGGAGAATGAATGGAAAGAAATTGGATCTCGGATGACTGCAGTCCAGCTGCGAGGGGGTCAATTTCGAAGTGACGAGAGCGTCAGGAATCTCCGGAATGCCGGCGCATGCCTTGTTACGGCAGCCAATCACGCGGCTAACGTCTAGACTAGGGGTCATGGCGCGACCTTGAGATGGTCAAAATCGGGCGTGGGTGTGCGGTACTTGCAGGCCAAAGGCGCCGTGCGTCAGTGGCTGATCTTGGGTTCAAAGTGGCTATTAGGGGCACTTCAGGGTGATGTAGGGACGGTGATTTGCGCGTAAAGTAGATTAAAGTGATAGTAGGCTTGCGTCGCATCTACCACAGTCTATTTTGTCTCACTAACTTGTGCCTGGTGTCACAACACACTCGAGAGGACTGGAGGCCACCCCTATGCATACCGCAACCACCCCCACCCCTCACGTTCAGTATTGGTTATCACCACACAACCGGAATAATGCCTGCCGTATCCTAATCTGGCCCTTCGCTGTTGGTACAGCGCATCCATCACGCGGCCGGCGTAGAGAGAAACTTGCCTCCACATATGACGCACTGTAGACGTATTACAGTGCGCGTAAAACCATGGCTGTTAAGTCTGAAAACAACTGACGGCATAATTTGATCAACCTGTCAGAAAGAAGAATAGGATTGCAATTTCTCCGTCCTTATAAGGCTTCTATTTCTCTCCTACTCAGTTGGGGTCCGTATTGTTGTTTTCTGTTTTGCCCTGACCAGCATTACGTGACACATATAGACGGGCTGTCAGTCGTTGATGAACGTTCACCTGACCGCTAACGGGCCTCGTCTGTCTCGCTCTGCCTTGGGCCTCGATGAAAGCCCTGACAGCCGTAACAGCTGGTAACGTTGGTAAATAATACTGCCGGTAAAGACAAAGGAGACTGGAATGGCCATTTCTGGCTTATTAGCCGTCGTCAGCCAGTCACACCCGGGCCCAAGTGGTGCCCCACTCGAGCTTCGAATTCGCAACCTTTTTTCTCAGAATCAAAGGCCCTAACCATTGAGCCACGAGCTCGTCATCTTACCGGTTCAGGCCAGCGGCTATTGACACTCGTTAATGAACGTTCAGCTGACCACTGCCCATCACTGCGTCCGATCCCGCCTGCGGTATTCTTGGCTCTGTCATAACATAGGGCTAAGGCAGAATGGGGTGAGTTGGATGCTACGCATCCAATGCTGCTGAGCGCGCCACTGAAATCGCCCATGACGACGGTTGAACTGTCACAATAGCACTAACTTTTTTGGTACTTTCGCGATGTAGCCTCCATAGAACAAGGTCGCTCAAATCGTGTCTTTTTTTCATCCACAACCACAATTCCGTTGCGCTCGACCTGTGAGGAAAACCCGGCATTTTTCTGGAATAAAAATTGCTGGCCTAAAAAAGTTTGGATACTGTGGAGACAGTTGTTTGCTGATCGAACAGACGGTGAAATGCGCTGTCCGCGTCGAATGGCACGAGCTTTTGCAAGCTACTGAAAAATGTCGAAGGGCTCATCAGGCGTTACAAGCCCCCACGCACGAGGGCCTGCGTCCGATCTTGTTGAGAATGCGTCCATTCCCGCGATTACTCATCTACGGAAGAGCCCGCGAGTGCAAATTACACCGCTGTCATGAGAGCGTGCCGTGATTATAGATTTTTCCTGATAGTGGATTGGCTCTATGTCTCGACTGTCTGTCGCGTTCCCCCTTAAATGGTCTCAGCCGTTGTGTGTGAACGACTTGCTCTAAAGTGCTTTGTCTGAGTACACGCCCTCTCTCTCTCTGGCTGGTTTTCTCTTTCTCTCTCTGTACTGGGACTTGGGAAACGTTCGTGCTAATTAGAAATTCCAGGCGCGTAGATCTACCTTTTACGAGTTAGATTAGTGTAGGTTGAATCCTTTTAACGACAACTACTTGAACCGTTGGATTGCTAAGTGTGCGGTACAGTGGCAGTGCCTGAAATGAAACCCTGGAAAATTAATGTTACATCGTCGTGAATATGAATCAGCCCCCCTTGAAAGACGTATGAGGGTACCTGCCGCCTCGTCCACCTCAAAATTGGACCACTGCTACCGCCATTAACGCAATGAAGACATTGAAGAGGAATAAAACTTAACATGTAGTTCTACACGATCTCTTCAGTTGGGATGTTCCTCGAGCTTCGACAGTGGTTGAAATTTGTAAATCCATTATCGCTGGCCAGAGGCATTATGGCAGGCATCTCTGGGCCCGGTGACATCGAGTACCCTGACACCCATTGCATAGTGGCCTTCGGAAGTAGGGCTTGGGAGATCGAAATATGAAATGAACAACTGAGCCCATCTAAGTCTGTCTAAGTGCTTGAGCTTTAGAAAATGAATTTGAAATTTAAGCGGTAGATAATCCACAGGAACAAAACGCGGTTGCGAGAAGAGGATGGGGGTAGAAAGACTGGGAAATCAGGCAAGTGTGAGTCCCACCGCGTTTAGAGTGTTTATGACCTTGTTATCTCAAATTGGTGTCTTATGCATATGAGAATATCGACGGATGGCTACAATGGCTTTTCTCGCTCGTGAAGTGTCAGCCAAAATTCTGAAATGTGTTTTCAATTCGAATAAAAACATTACTTAACTGGGATTGTACTAATTATTATCAAGCAACATCATCCTTACATATTTTAATCACGTTTTTAATGCCCTTACAAAGACAGGTGCATGTTATAGAAGACAAACAGAAAAACGTTTTTGCTTCGATTCATTTGGTAGCAAATTACACTTCAAATTTAATATTTAACTACAGGTTACACTTGGAGGAAAAAAACTTTTTTCAATTGGCGTCAACATTTGAACCCGACATGCCGTTACTATTGAATCTAAAAGTCCAAAATAAATACTGTATTCATTCCATCTAAGGAGAAACGCACAGTTGTGCACAACATCATGAAGTAGTCACATACCTTTTTCTACTATGCTGCAACAGATTAAGATCATGTTGTATACTCAATAAGTGGCAATAAGTTATGGATGGACATTTCGCTGTCTTTAAAAACCTAATAATTCAAAAACAAGTGACCACTTAGTCAAGTGTAAACTTTGAAGAAGATTTGAGTTTTCAATCGATGATTACAATGATATTTTCGTTCGTGTTTTCCATACGATATATTTTATCTTATGAAGACATTAAAACTCGATGTAAAAAATATACCAGTTTAATATCCATTTATTGAATGCGCATTTTTAGGACCAGGAGTGGCGATTGCTTAAAAGCCGGCATAAAAACGTGACCGAAATATCGTGTGCCGTATTAAATGGTAAAACCATACTTAATTATTTTTTTCGGATAGAAAGCACATTTCAAAATTTCGGTTGACATTTCAGGAGACCACAAATCTTCAGTATGTGCGTTGTTAATCACTAATTATGTAGAGGTTCATTGAGAAATTCTGGCTTCTTCGTCATAATACCAAATAGACAGACGAACTCTGACCGTCGTCATTGAATTTATTACGGGTATCCTATATTGGTCATAGCTTACGCAGTATCAGTATCAGCATAATTGAGGGAGATGTAGGTGAGTTACCTCTAACTTCCCAATTAGTGGTATCAGAAAAATAGTATCTCAGTTTGCTGGTGAGGCCGATTGACATGAGTCAGTAAGGTGGAATATAATTAAAAAGATCAGACAGTGAAAACAAACTTCTTGAGATTTTTTAGGAGAAAAAACTGTCGCTCTTAGGGTGGGGGGGTCCAAAAGGGGAATTTTTTAAGCGAAAAAAAGGTCAAACGGGGGAGGGGGGAGCATCACAAAAGTCAATGGTATCATCACCGAATTGCAGACGCTGCTGCCAGAGAATACCTTGCTGATTGCAGAGTCGGCCAAAAAGGGTGCAAAATAGAGATATATCCTTTTTAGCATTCCGGCAAGATAGGCAAACCGCAGTATAGCTATTTCAGGCTGTCCGCTCAGGCCGTTTACAGTCCGCTGTGGGTAGAATCAAGGGAGAACCTTCAGGGGCCGCTTGGACTATGGCCGCCAGGTCCGGCTGCTGCGATCACTGACGGGGCCTTGATTATGACAGACCGAAAAAAGATCGATGAATCTGATGATCAAGCTAGCAGTTGAAAACCACGTCTTCAGTGCAAGGTTTCGAACTGCCCTAAACCTCAGTTGTCGAAATACCAAAGTAAAGAGTATGGCCAGGTGCAGATGGGAAGTTGCTGGCAATTCTACGAGAGTGGCTCAACTGCATCTGCGTTCATTCAGAAACATCCAAGTAGACCGTTAGCTTAGAATAAATAGACTCCGATACAGCTCGAATATCATTAGGAGTACTTTGCACGATAAAGGCCGAGAGAGCAGGCTGATTCTCTGCATATCCACACAGCTCTCATTCTAGAGGCGTGGTAAGCCAACCAGACAAACAAACAAGCTACGAGGTTATTGTCAACAGCTAGCATGCTCATCCATTTGCAGACTAGCCCTGAGGCATGTCCTGCCAACCTCATGTAACATGGGGTCACGAGTCGGAAAAATAATCCATCAAAGCAGATGGTTTTGGAATAACTTACTTTATTGGGTCAATAGCGATTTAAAAATAGGGAAATCTTAAGATGGAGAGTAGGTGTTTTGGGTATGCAACGTGGTTGAGTTCAGTGGTCGATGACATAAGAGTGTTTGACGTTACACACTTGGGTCGATACGTTATAGGGACACCAAATATCTGTATGGTGAGCCTCGTTAAACCTACCGAGCGGCACATACTCTGATTTCTATGGTCACTGTTTTAGCTGTAACCAGGAGGCGTTACCATAGCGACCAACTGAAGGCCCTGGCACCCAAAATCACATTAGCCATAATTGAATTTCAGCCAGGCTCACAGCCGAGATGGCTGCTACATGTTTGTTCCTGTTCATTTTTATTCCTTATAGTCAGCTGAAACGTCAGCTACAGCTACAGGAGACGGCGAGCCAAGAGTCTGGACTATGCACGTCTCAAAGTCTACTCCCCCCGCCACTGATACGTACATCCAGATGCTATGAGTCAGGTCACACGGAGGCAGTTGTTTATGCCGGTATTAGCTTTCTGCCTATAATATACTAGCCGTTGAATGGCTGCTAGCGGAGTTCATAGAACGAGCTCCAAGGCACAACGAGAGCGTACCAATCCATAAGCGCCCATCTACTGTTGTGTATATCCTCGATTGAAACTCGCGAGGCAACGAGCCCATGGCGCAGTGGATAGAGCGTTGTACTTTTAACTAACAAGGTCGCGGGTTCGAGTCTCGGGAGTTGCTACCCCCGGGGTTGAGCAGGGCTGGCTGATGACGGCCAGTAAGCCCGAAATTATCATTCTAGTCTTCTTTGTCTTCGTCAGTAATTTATTTCTGCCTATAATATGCCAGCTATTGAGCGACTGCTTGCGGAGCTCGAGATCAGCTGCCTAAAATATTGCGCATATGTCGACGTCGTTCACTAGTCGCCGTCCACTCACCCTCTCACCTCCTATTCCTCCCCATCTTCCTCCTCCTCCTCTCCTCATTCAACTTCGTCTTATTTTTCTTCTCCTTCATCGGCGTCATCAAAGGGCAGTCACAAGACAAAAACAACTTGCTTACTTCTTTCTCAGCAATGCCAGCGCCCACAACCTCCTGTTCGCGGATAAGTGCGCATTGAAAACCGGAAGCGTGATTTCCAGATAGCTGAAAATTCACCTCTCCAGCACTGGTTGTTCAAATATAGAACTGCTTGCAAGCATGGGAGCGGTGGTGGCTATGCATTAGCCACTCCTACCGGACAAATGTAATTAGTCTACGAAAAGTTCCGATAAAACTGACATGATCGGCTAAACAATGGTCTTATTAGCCTGACATTTCGTACTCGCACTGATTACCATCATCATAGACAACGTCAGATAAGGGTAGTATATGTCCCAGGTAGTACAGCAGTTATAGGATGTAGTTGCTAGGCCGCTACAGGCTTGTCAGAATTTAGCAGTTCCCGAATGCCTCAAGGATAGCCGCCCGTGATCCAATAATAATCTGACTAACCGGATGTTGCAGCATGCACTACCATACTTTTGCTATGCCCCGCATGCCTGTCAACATTGTCGGCACCCACGCTCATCGTACGTGGGCGATGAGGTTGAAAACAAGAATGATTCCGAAACGTCCTGCTAATAGGTTCCAGCAATCGGGTTACCGGCTTCACGCCTTCTTCCTGGAACCCCCCTCTTCCCTTCTATTGACAAGTAGAAATGGCCTCACATTTGCGGAAAAAACGGCATACCTGGGAAGAAACCCGTAATCATCAAAGGTAAATTCGCCAGTCTCAGCTTCAAGGCTAGTTGGACACATGACCAGGAGCAATGCTCAGTTGCAAATCGTCGTGGCAACCTTCGCCTCCTTCCCCGAAGTTTTGGAGGCGAGGAGGCGTTCGGAAGTGTCCTTCTGACGACCTTTTGCTAACGGACGTAGGCACGAGCAGTGTATCAAAGTCAGGCCAGAAAAATAAACCACCACAATCAGTGAGGTCATCGAGAGAGAGGGGGCATCATCTACATTTAGGTCATGTCGAAGCGAATTCAAAATCCTTGGAACGGCCAATTCGAGGGAATGACTGAAGAGTGTCTGCCCAAGCAAATATGTTGCGGCGAAGTAAACTAAGTACTCACGGCAGGGCAGGCAAAAACCACAACATGGAAACAGTATAGAAACATCTCTTCAGTACCTGGAAGTTACCTCAGTGAACTGGAAAGTCCTGCAACGGCACACACAGGCATGCCATAGAACCCATGACTACAAAAATCGACGCCAATTTATTAACAGATGTTAAGGTGAGGCGACAAGCACTAAAACGGGAAATCCACGAACCATTTCTTTCAAACCCCACCCCCTGCCAAAACTTTGGCATTGCCACCCCACGTTCAGGGTTCCGTTAGACACCTTCCGGTTTAGAGCAGCATGAACAGACTCAGCTTAAATCCATGAAACTGCCGAAGCGGCACTCCAGCAGGTACAGAAAACGCCTCTTGAAAATGGAAAAAAATATTAATTCTCAGGAATATTGGCAAATGCATCAAAAAGCCTGCTACCTTAACTGCAGAAAAGAAAGACGGGTTCATAAGACTGCCTTTCTTAGGCGATGCAAAAGGCAGCCTGATAAGATGACATCTTAAGACTGCGATAAAAAAGCACTTTCCCTGCGGCGAACCTACGCGTTTTCTTGGGAAGTAAAGACCGACTCCTGTTGAAGGCCAAACCCATGCGCATTTACTCTTTCAGCTGCTCCTGTGGAGCGGAGGGGATTGACCTAACAACGAGGTGCGTGGAAAAGAGAGTTTGTGAACACATACCGGCCTGGCTAAGTAAAGGAAAAAAAAAATAAATTGATCTCGCGTTCTATTCTCGCGCTATTGTCAATACGAATCACCGAGCCGATCCTGAAAAAGACGGACACTAGCCAACTTACACCTACACCAACGGCTGCTTGCAACAGCCGAGGCAGTGGCTATACGCCTAGCAAATTCATTGCTGTGCTGTCCGAATAATGTCTTCTGCGGCCGATTCCGACGCCAGGTAACGATCACATGCTAACCCCAAACCCTGGTCAAAGTTGTTCACTCCATGTAAGTGACAGAAATTTTCACTCCACGCACTCAATCCATGAATACTACTCACAGCCCTTCCCAATTCCCTCCCTACCCCAGCGCCACGACCTCTACCCGCCGATTTTGCCATATGGGTGGTGTGAGCTGTAATCACAAGACAACTGATAAAAGACCACTTGTAAAGGCGTGCGTCTGATTGGCCACCTGCAAATCCATCGCAGTGACGTCGCGGCTGAACTGATGCCATGAGCATCGCCATTCACGCCCACGTAGCCCGCAGGTGCCAAGACATTCAGTCGCTGCATTTGTTTATTAAACTAAATGCGAATTTATCAAACTTTACTGTAAAAAATACACAAAATTTAAGGTCGCACTATCACTCCCCACGCTAATGCAGTGGCTGAATATTCGCGTTTCTGGTGCATGCTTGTTCTGTACTTATCGCTAAATCATACGACAGTTATGCACAGGTAAGCAGTGCAGGCGTCTATTAGGTCACATGCTCGTACATGTCAGAGGTTAACAGAATGCCATGTATTGTTCATGCAGCTGTCATGCTGTGCAGGTTCCGGGCCTTTTTACGGGCAAAACGACGTGTATGTTTCATCTCTTATGCCCTCGTGAGGTCCAGGCGCCCAAAGTGAAAGACCAGCCTGTGTGCCGCATGTGTATGGGGGCCTTTTTCGTCACCTCAGTCTCTGCGCTCAATTAAATCATCAGTAGACTGAAAGATGCAAAATAGAGAGTAAGAAATAGCGACGGCTATCCGGAGGTACCCCTTCTCATGACAGCAAAGTAAATTACCCATCAATATAAATATAAAAAGGGAAAACTGCTCTACTACCATAGAAGGTATGACTCGGCAGATTATTGACTGGCGATACAACTGAATCTTCAATTGAAGCGAAAGATGGATATGAGCTTTCACTTTTGCGAGACAGAAGATCCCTCAATTGAGCCTGAGACTAGGTCATGTGTGGCATGTGTAGACGGGCCGTTTAACCTTGTCAATGGCCACACCTAGATCTACATCTGATTGTTCTGCTTTTATTCTAAGAAAAATAACGCGATCGGTGTGTTGAAGAGACGGCGAGGTAGATGGCACGTCAACCACTTCCCAGCTCCATCGGATGTTCCTCGCCCTTTTAATAAAAGAACCATCCTGGGCCGAATCCGACACCAGGTGGAAATCGCATTTCGATTCACTCCGTTAGTTACACTAGTTCCCTCCCTGCACGCGGCAGAGCTTATCACAACGCGTACTCGACCCATGACCAATAGCCACAACTCAGTCAAATGAATTTGACATGCCGATCTCATCATATAGTCGATGTGAAAGTGATATATTTGAATTATAAGACATTTATAAAACCTGTTCAACTCTCCAATTTTCATTATTTATACAATTGTGCAGGCCCCATGATGAATTGCCGAAAACAAATATGTACTAAATAGACTTTTCGAAGTACTCTCTCAAGAATCCCATCCTTTTGTACCACTACATCCTGTCTTATATCGCGGGGAACACAGTCAGCAGACAAAGGACACATGGGGCTAGAAGTGTAGACACAGTGAGAATGTGCCCCTTATGAAGATGCAGTTGAACCTCGCATCCGCCTGGTTGGCCACCTAAAAATCCATCGCAGTAGTGTCACGAATGGAGTGATGTCAGTAAATCCGTCATGTCCGCTGAGCCAGGCTACGCATGCCAAGCTATTCAGTCGCTGTATTTGTTTCTTAGACCAAATGCGCATATAGCAGACTTCATGCTAAAAAAAGACGCAACATCTAAGGTCGCAGTATCACTCTTCACGCATGTTCCATGGCTGAATATTGGAGTTTTATCTTGTACTTTGTAAAGCAGGCGACCTTCATAGATAGCTAGACACTGCCAGCGTCTATTAATTCACATGCCTGTCCATGTCACGGAGATAATCAGATTACCATCTGTTACAGGGTAGTTCTTCTCCGATCTGTTTCAGGATGTAGCCATCCTCTAGCTTGTCATGAGTAGCGAGCTAATCGGAACCCCGATTGTACATGTTACTCGCCAACTGTTAGTAAGAATGTCATTATTTTACCGACAACACAGACTAACATCACGAGGCTTTTCGGCCTATGTGGGCCTCATCAGGTGATGGCAGCAATTTCCTGTGCTTCACTAGAGTTGACCTGCCATCACCTGATGAGGCCCACTTAGGCCGAAATGCTTCGTGATGTTGGTCTGTGTTGTTGGTAAAATAATAACATTGTTACTAGATTACCATCTATTGCTCATGCAGCGATCACGCTATGCTTGCGTTTTTGACGCGCAAAACGACGTGTAAAACCGCGTTTAGTTTCCGCAGATTTGTGCAGCCAAGTGAAGGACCAGCACGTGTGCTGCACGTGTAGACGGGGCTTCCACATCACCCCTGTCCCTGCGTTTAGTTTAGGCATCAGTAGTCTGAAGAAGACAAATAAGGAAATTTTGAATGAAGGGGAGCAGGAAGAAAGAGGGGCGCCTATCCCGGTGCACCCCTCTTCCGGCAGCACACAAATTACCCGCCGATAGGAAAGGCTACGATTGCGCTACAATGGTAGGAGGTATGACTTGGCAGAAAACCGACTGGTGATGTAACAGAGTCCTCAGCCAATACGAAAGTCGGACGTGAATAGCTCTCTCTGACGTTTATCGGCTGTTGAAAGTATCAGTTGGTGTTGGCTCTTGGAAAAGTTAGCTGGTGTCCGGTAGACAATCCGAAAGTCTTCATTAGTATCGACTCCATGATTTTATCGACAAAATGTGGAAGGAGAGGACTCGGGAACAATCTAGTTTCACCTCTTTTTAAACATGCTAGTATGTGCTCATGTACTCTCTTTTCTAAACGCCTTACTGCTTAGCCGTTGTGTCCTGCTTCACAGGAGCAAGTAAAGGAGTAAATGCACGTAGATGTGGCCTTCAGCGCAAGTCAGTCCTTACTTTCTAATCGTTGGAAGGGAGAGTCCGTGAAGGGCATGCGTAAGTTTGCCCTCATTCTGATGCCTTTCCGTATTTTCTGGCCACCAGGGATTCCTTGTGATTGTAGCGCTTTAAGCATAATCACTACCTAGGCGCTACAAACCCACCTTGCCGGGGGGTCGTATTACTCTACATTCCAGGAGGAGTACGCATTACCTAGGGGGCCTAATTTTGAGCCTAATTTACACCTTAACTGTAACGCTAATGGTGTTAAAGGACAAGTTTTCTTGGAATCACATCATTATTAGCCTGAGGCTTCTGATTCTAATTTCAATTCCTACCGTCAAGCTATGAAAACGTTAACTTATCCAATCCAATGCCTGCCTATTGGCGAGAACTCCAACTGCAGGATCTCTAAATTATTTCTATAGTTTGAAAGTGGACTTCAAAAGCCTTTTAGGATCTATTAATTGCAAAAAAGAAAATCAGCCTGAGATTCACATATTATAAAGGCACGTATTACTCTAAAAAGCAAGTAACGCATCAACCTGTTATGACCCACATCTGGTACTTAGTATTGACAGTAAAATATTTCAGTGGATGTTAAGTTTTACTCCCAGAAATTGTAAGAATACTTTATTTTATACTGTCATGTTTACCAACAAAAACGCACCGTAAATAAAAAGAGAAAGATAAACAGTGTACTTATAGCTAATTTTATTTTAATGTTAAGCTTAAGTTCAGATTTTAGTTTATTATTAAGTTTCACTTGTTTTTTGATAGATGTTAGTGCATAATTTATTATTTGGTGCATTATTTTATTTAACATTTATCAAGTCATTTTGATTAGATTTTGTTTTTTAGTTTAGTTTACTTTAAGATTTATTAGCCAAATTCGGTTGCTTTTCGAATTAATATCTCTGCTAGTTTACTGAAACTTTGTATAAATAACCTGTTTGTATCTAATTTTATAGATAAAATATATTTATTTTTAAAGTTTTGGTCAATATTTGCTTTTATGATATTTTTAGTTTGAGATTCATTTTATTTAATTTTAGTTTGTTTGTT
This sequence comes from Ligula intestinalis, assembly GCA_036362985.1. Classification (NCBI taxonomy): domain Eukaryota; kingdom Metazoa; phylum Platyhelminthes; class Cestoda; order Diphyllobothriidea; family Diphyllobothriidae; genus Ligula; species Ligula intestinalis. Next base: position 14,778,917 of record JAYGXS010000001.1, on the reverse strand, counting down.
TATTTTAGGTAGTTCACCTTAGTTTCGTTTACCTTTCTTAAGCTAGTCGAATTTTTTAGTTGAGTTTTAGATTTATTAGTGACATGCGTTTCTTATGTTATTTTTTTACTTAACCTGCTTCTCGGAAATTCGCTGTTGTTTGAGTTGTTCTGCAACTTTGAGTAGTTTTCGATACTCGCGTGGTTACACATTTTATTTATGGTGCACTTTTGCTGTAAAACATTAGATTATTGAAATAATTATTCCTATTTTTTTATTATTATAAGCCTTACTTTGTACAGATTTTTGTTCTTTTCCTGCACTGTCCAAAATGTTTAAAAATCAGTACCACCAATCCCATATTACATAAAGAGGGGTTTTTATATGCTGTTCGGCGAAGAAAATTAGCTATCTCTCCGTTTTCTTGTCCCGCTGCCGTCCCAATTGAACCTGATTGGCCGTGAGAATATTTATTCAAAACCTGCAGGTTATTCTCACCGAAAAGCTTCATTAATTTACAACATGGCTATATTATGTCCAATCCGCTTCAAGAGAAAGTTTTACAAGAGCTAACTAGCTTCTCGTCGATGTGGGTAGATCAGCATTGATGAGAGCTCAGTCGTCACAGCCAATGCAGAACGCTGCTGAGCGCACGTACATAACATGCAGCGTGGGAAACGCATATGACTTATTTTGTGGGGATTGACTCATCCTGGGAATTTGGACGGTCCTCCAGCAAAACTGAGCCCCACCACCATTCAGCCCTGAAAAAAACAGTTCAGGTTTTTCTATTATGTGACTTCAAGCAGGGCGGATAAAATGATTTCGCATTTGGGTAACAAACAGCTCCCGGCTCCGGGCGGTCATAACAGAACAAGTTTGCAGTCTGCGATCTCAAAATCCCCAGAAAGGGTTATGCTGCTGTTAAAATAGCGCCACTGGCTCATATGGTATATAAGTATGGCTCAAGCTCAGGCATTTGAGGTCATAACCTTCGTTCGTAGATGGACCCTTTGATATTATATCATCCACCGTGATGAAGCTTATCAACATTTGGTTTAGTTGGGGTACTCCACTGGCAGGCTTAATGGAGAACATATTGGCTATCTCCTCCCAAAGTTTATATCTCCTAGCATTTCCCCAGATTTTTCGTAACGCCCCAAATGGCATGGTAGAAACTATGACACTGATGGAATGTTTCCATCTTGAATGCCAAATTAATCCAATTTAGAGCTGAGGATTTGGTTACGATGTTTCCTTCTTGGTGGGACCCCTATGATACTTCCATTTTGGGGGGAGATCTTAAATATCCCCTGAATGAATCTAGAAAAATATGTGGTAAGGCTCTATGTCGTGTGAGCGATACTCAGATGGACTGCTTAGCTTTGATCCTCAACAGTCGCCTACGGCCATCTTGCATTTTTCTTGCCATCGAAGACAATTGGGTGAACGAAGAATAGATGTGCTAGATATGGTGTAAGACTGCTCCGCCAAAAACATCGTTGTTGCTGCGTTTGCATCCTGGGAAATTGGTGGATCCCTGCGTTTATGCCTGTTGAAGACTCCCTACGGCGTTAACTGCCGTTGTGTGGGATCTACTAGAGAATCGCATCAAAATATGGTCGGGTTTTTGCGCAAAGTCTGATTAGAAAAGGTCGAAGTGTGAGAATGCTGCTGGTGGTGACAAGATCCAAAACAAACAACAGCTCTGATTTTCGCAACCGATGGCCTTGAGGTTGTGATTGGTGGGGGCCGTTAAGTCAAGGTTGTGCATGTGCTCCAGTCCATTATCCAATCAGCGCACGCCACTACTTCATGCTCTACAAGTAACTAACCAACTACTAAGTTCCACCACTTGGACTGCAACTGACAGGACGTTGGCTGCAAAGGCCTCGATAAACGAAGAGTCCACGTACGTGCCAACGTAAAATTTTAGCAGATGGATAATAAAAAAACCGAACCTAGATATTTTTCTCCAAATGCTTGCACGAAGGTTTTTGTGCCTTTGCTTTCTGCAAAGGCATACTTCCGCGAGCTGTCCAGACCAAGCAACGTCAGCTAAGTTTTGACAGCCAATGAAATGAGACTGCCATCAAGGTCGACGCTGCATTCGGCGGTAAAAACTTCGTAACAGAGCCCCTTGTTACCAGAGTACTTTTAGCACAATGGCACAAAAACAAATTTAGGCATTCTTCGCCGTTCGGCGTAAGGGCGGGAGTGGAGGAGGACGATAATATTCCCTTCGCATTCACTCCTGGCCTTGTCTAAAGGTGAACCGACACATTGTTGCTGCCGCTGCTGCTGTGTATGTAGGGCATTTTTTAAACAGTCTTTCGCCTTGAATGAAAGGGCAGGGATTGTCGTAATGCACGTAATCTTCCTTACGAGTTCCGCGTAAAGAGTGTCAGTATCGTGTAGGAATAAAACTGCAAATGAAGCTAGATGACGGTTTTGATGTCGAGACTGCCCTGGGGAATAAAAACCGAGCGAGGATTTATAATTGACTAGTTGAAGCGAGCATTTCTTCTGTCCAATTGAAAAGTCATTAAAACAGGAAAATGCCTGTACACTGTTATTTTTTCTGTGTGCAAAACTTTATGTTCTATCTAGTTAAATGTGTCTTAACTCAGGAAAGTAATGTCCCACCGGCCAAATTGAATGAATTAAAATCCAAACTAAGTAATTACCAAATTTAGGTAAAAGAAAAGAGATGTTTTCTGGAAATAAATTTGTTTTTGAGAAAAGAAAAAAAACTAAAAAGGTTATTTAGTCAATTTAACTGAATAAAACTAAGGTTTTAAAAGTACATATCGTCTCTCTGTGCAAGGAAGTGATTAAGGAAATCAGAAAAAGTGTAATCGTGTCGAATAATGGTCATTTATTGCATTTTGCGATCATAGCTACTCTAATAATTGGTGAAAAACAAGTCTTATGATGAGCCAAAGGTCTGCCGTTTTCTTATAGATTCCAAAGCAATTTCATGTGGTGGCCAAATATTTGAATTGCTTGTGATGGAAATAACTAAAGTTAATAGGATTTCGTTTTATATCTCTAACAGATACGTCTTAATAATAAAATGCGCCCTGAGGTAATATGTGGATAGGCCTATTAGTGACAAAGAAATGTAAATAAAATTTTCCTTTTAGTTATCAGGATGACTTATTCTCCCAAAAGATAAAACATTAAGCACTGGAGACTTTGAAGTCAAGTGAGATCTTGAAACATTGCTATTTTAGTTTAATTGTTCGAGTGCTCACGGAGATAGAAGCCGGGAATTGTTTTAATCAACTTCTTAAAAATAAGATATGCTTGAAAGCAGTTACCGAAGTATCCATTTATTCAAGATTCACTTTTATGTGGATCATCAAGTAGATCATATTTGGAGACTAAGTTGAACATAAAAATCCATCATCGAGGAAAATGTTTTTCCAGAGCGAATTTTGGGGGCGAATGGGCTCTAGATCACTATAGAAATGTATCTCAGTAATAATCGTCTTCAAGAGTTACGCTATAGTTTTTAAATATTCTTCCATACTTTTCAGCATAGGGATCCTCCATTCACCGTGAATAAAAGAAGGCACATAAGCAATATGACATGAGAGGATTATAAACAGTGCATAATGGCTGAACAATGCAATATCTAACATCATGACAAATCGTCCCTGAATGTCTCACAAAATTTAGGTGAATTTGAGCTTTTTCAAAAAAGTTGTCAGCGTTATGCGATACTGATCTCATTATTTTAGGTCTAATGAACGAGGAGGGCGACAATTGATGCATACAGCAATCGCCAAAACTCACCCAACATGCCGGTTTATGCAAAAGATTGATATTCTTTCGCTAATCAGCATTAACTCAGGTTGTGATACTGATTATCGTGTAGTCTATTACAAGGTCATTTCAGTAATTATAGGATGTGGGCTTTTAACGATCTTCGTTCTGACCACTAGCAGCACGTATCTATTGTAAAAACTGGCAAAGTAAATATTTTACAGTTTTATCATTTACTTTGACAGTCTTTATATATTTAAATCTATCTTATGGGAAGCATGCACGAAAAAATTATTTATTGTACTTTTTGATAGCAAATTAGGCCTTTCAATCTTATACTCAAAGAAAGGGTTTCGTTCGGTTTTAAAAAAAATATTTGCTAATTATGAGCATTTTTACAATTGTAAGGTGTTATTTCATTAAAAATCCATCCGTCAATTTATTGGTGCTGCCTATACTGCAAAAAATACAGTTCTGCGAGTGTTGCCAACAAAATTCCTAAATTTGTAAATTTTTGATTATTTGTCCCATACCAGCGGGAAAACATGAATAAAAAACTTATAAATAAAAATAAGCAGCATTAGGTATATTAAGTTCCTGAAAGAACAATAAGAAGTTGTAAGTGTTTGTCATGGAAATTTAAATTTTCGCGATAATTCACAGCTTATGGAGACGTCAAAAATAGCTGTAAATTAGAACAATTAATTTAAATAGTTTGTTAAGTTTTAAACTTAAAGCATCCACTTTCTTTAAAGAACAAGAACTTGCCTTAGAGCAAAATATTTTGTATAGTTGAGAATAAATACATTCGTAGTTACTGAGCATTGTTGAATAAATTGTCCCTTCACTTCATTACTTTTTGCTATATTCATGGATCACTGTACCAATTGTTCCATTTGTTCGACCTTGATACCAAAAAAATTAAAATAAGATATAATAGAACAGCATTTACCGAAAAAATGAGCTTTTGGATATTATTTTCTATGGAAATGGCCATGTTGGTCAAATGTCGAAAGGCTTCAAAACAGCAAACCACATTTTCGAGCATAGAACATGTCTGCTAGACACCATGCATATTCTTATTCCTAAGATAAACAAAAAAAGTTTCCATAATAGGTTACCTCTTTTAAAAGTGCTTTTATTGGATGTTTAGCAGATGAACGTCTGTGGTTATTAATTTTTTCAAGGTAATGTCACAGTGAAATTGGAGACTTTAGCAATTTCCGTAATTTACCTGAAGAAAAACGATTAAATTTGACTGGAGATGATAAAACATACCTTTCTCTTTATTTTTCGCTTGAGGAGATTTATAAAAAAATCTGTGATAAACATCCGAATGCAAAAAACAACAGGCCCCATATATGACCATTTTAAAAAATACTTATTATTCTTCTGTCTGTTTCGTTTCTAAATAACGCTTGAGCGGAACAAATTGTTTACAAAAGTTATATTTCTACATGATTTACATCCAGTTAGGCTTTTATTGGCTGTCTGATTAGATGCATGTAGAAACTTTGTTTGTGCGTATGACTAGCTGTGCAGTAAAAAAATTTCGACCAAGAATGTTTTTGTTGCATTTTTTTGCATAAAAACTTCACAGAATGGCTTAATGTAATTTTTCAAAAGTTGCATCGATGCTCCTTAATGAAAATAATTGCAATACATAAACTTCGCTTTACTTCAATTTGATCAACTTCGCACAACATTTTTGAGCACTGAAAGGGGTTATTATTCCACCTTTTTTAATACTTATTATGGAATTCTTTCAAAGCACAATGTATATTGGAAGAAATGTTTGTCCTGCCTTTCCATATAGCATACGGAATTCCTTTTGTAAAAACATAGTCATGATTTAGATAATATGAGAGCCTATGTCACCCAATAACTTTAAGTAGGAAAGCAGTTTTCCAAACAAAATGCATTCTCATTATTAAATCCATTCAGTCAATCAAAATAACCTGTAAAGCTATACGCTAAAATACCCTGTTAAATTTGGACCTGAATTTTGTTCGCAGCACTCGCAGAGCTGTATATTCTGCATCTATTTCAATATTTTCTGCCAACAATGTGATTTCGTCCTCAAACTGTAGGCGGGAGCATACTTTTTCCTAAACAGGATGAACATAGTGTCCAGTTTATAAACGCTGAATTTGATTGTAGTAGTCTGTAGGTTGGAAAATTATTCGACACTTGAGAACCTTTTTTAAAGCAAACAGATTTGCTTTCTTTAAATGTAAAAGTTAAAGAAGACATAATTTTCTATCAAACATGTAGAACAAATACGCTTTTCGTGCCTGTTTTCCATAAAATATATTTGAATTTATAAAGGCAGACACAATAAATGATAAAAAGGCATACTCATTAAGTAGCCAGCTTTTACAATAAATACGTTTTGCTAGTGGTCGGGACGAAGATCGTTGAAAAGCCTGCATCCTATCTTGAACGAAATAACTGCAGAATAAACTACACGACACTCAGTTTCACAACCTGAGTAAATGCTGATTAGCGAAGGAGTATAAATCCTTCGCATATGTCGGCATCCAGATGAAGACGGGTTACCCGGAAAAGGAGGGTTACCCGTTAGCCAAGCTGCAGGCTACCTGGCGCGTCCACGGGTGGCGGATAATGGCGCGGCCTTCAGTGAAGGTTAGCTGCGAAATAAGCAGGCTCCCGGCCCTGGCGAATAAGCAGTCGCGGACGCAGCAGCGACAGTGTTACCAGGGCGCGGTGGGCTGAGGTCTGGCGCACCGACTGCCTTATAAAATGCCGCAAGGTCCAATGACGGCACTGTGACATAGCGAGCGTGAACTGCCATTAAATAGGTTTGCTTGCCACCAACACCACTGCTTTCTTGTTAGGTTCTTGAGCCAAAGTGCTAGAGGAGACAACCTCGAACAAAGAATCCGAGCGGCCGTTGGGGACCCGCCTGTATTCAAAATTCCCAAGAAACCTCATGATGCCTACTTACTTTACTTCGACCAATGCTACGGCGTTCGCGGGAACCAACGCGCTCCACAACCCTTGTCCGGTGGTGCAGGCGAATAACATGCAAGCTGGACTGCTTAACAAAAAACGGACTCTTGGTATTGGATGCTGGAAGAAGCAAACATTTCTGGAACCTGGTCCTCAAAGTCTGACAGCGCACAGTCTCCATGAATATCAAGTGGATGTTTGTTGCCTGTCAGAAGTCCGACTTTTTGAGTCAGGCGCCCGAGAAATCAAATCCTGGGGGTCGATTCCCATCTCACCTTGTATCAGAGTGCTCCGAGTGACTCATCTGGTAGACACGGTGTGGCTATTGCCTTCTCGGAACAAGCCAACCGTGCACTACTGGCATGGGAACCAGTCAACGACCGAATGGCTTATGTTTGAATTGAAGGCCATTATACGAACATCTCGGTTGTATCTGTGTATGTACCTACGTCGGCGGCTGAACAGCAAGAGGAAGACAATTTCCACTCGCAGCTACAGGAGCTAGTCGAACGACTCCTTCGCCGAGATCTCCTAATTGTTATCAGGCACTGGAATGTCCGGACTGGGCCTGGTGACCTGACAAACAGCCACCTTCTTGGTCGTTTTGGGCTTGGCTCTCGAACGGACAATGGTGAGAGGATGCTACAGTTTGCCGAACAGAACCGACTGGTTGTTACCAACACATGCTTTCAGCATCGTCACAAACATCTACTGACTAGGTATTCGAACGATGGCCGTACCGCCAGTCAGATCGATTACATTCTAGTTGGTTCACAGTTTCGCATGTCGGTCCACGATAGCAGGTCGATGCGAGGTGCCAAAACTGGTAACATCCATGGGTCTGAACATGCTCTTGTTCACACGCGCCTGAAGGTTCACCTCTCATCTGTGCCCAAACTGCCACGTGCGAGACGCCTTGATGTCGCAAAGCTCCGGCAAACCAACACTACTGAGGCTCTAAGCACAGAAATCCAGTCCCGTCTTATGACACAGGCTGACAACGAGGGCAGTAGCAAGTGGCCATCACTGAAGACATCCATCTATGGGGTAGCTGAGAAGATTCTCGGTTTCACTCGGCGGCGCCGCAGTGACTGGGTTAGCGGAAGAACCCTGCAGCTTTCGGCCGAGACGACTCGAGCCAGGTGCCGAAACGATGCCTCATTCCGCCAACTTCGAAAGCTGACAGCAAAGTCGGCTAGAGATGACCGGCAGAAGCATTGGTCCGAACCGGCGACTTCTATGGAGCAGGCTTCTAATGTTGGTGACACCCGAAAATTGCACCAAATAATATCCCAGGTTAGTCGTAAGCCCCCGACACTCTGCGATTCTGTTCGCGATGTGAATGGAGGATTTATTGCCCACATCTCGGCCAAGGTCGATTGCTGGCGTGAACACTTCGAGCACCTACTCAACTTTGACGAACAACCCATCACACCCTTCCTCTCCTCCACAGCGGAGTTTCAATCCTCTCCTGACTACGCAGTGTCGTGTGACATCCCTTCCGAAGACGAAGTTACCGATGCAATGCAGAGGCTACGCAACATTAAGGCGTGCGGAGAGGACGGTATTCCTGCAGAAATCTACAAGTCCTGTGTCGACACCTTGGCCCCTTGGCTTCATGAGGTGATTGTACAGGCGTGGCGAGAAAAAACCGTTCCCGATGACTGGGGTTTAGGTATCCTTGTACCTGTCCACACGAAGGGAGATAAGACAAGATGCGAAAACTACTGTGGCATAAGTCTTATCGATGTTGCTGTAAAGATCTTCGCTGTTGTTCTTCTCAGGCACTTCCAGTCTGTACGTGACTCCAGGACACGACCCAACCAAGCCGGATTCCGAGCTGGGCGTGGATGTGCGGATCAAATATTTACACTGAGGCGTACTCTAGAATTCCGCCATAGCTACCAGCAACCGACGGACGTTTGCTTCGTCGACTTTGCCACCGCATTCGATTCCATCCATCGTGAGTCCCTGTGGCGAATAATGGAACTGGATGCAGTGCCGACCAAACTCATTGCGATGATTAAGGCCTACTATCGGTCTACCACCGCATGAGTCCTGGTCCACAAAAATCTCTCTCAGTCGTTTGATATCCGGTCTGGTGTCCGACAGGGCTGCGTCCATTCGCCCATTCTGTTTCACTACGTCAATGAGTGGATTCTCGACAAAGTCCTACGTGAAGAGGACGGTGTTGAACTTGCACCCGGACGCCGACTAACTGATCTTGACTACGCCGATGATATTGCACTGTTAACCTCAATCTTCGATGGTCTACAGTCAGTAGTGTCGCGGTTAAATGAGATCGCAATGTCGGTAGGCATGTCCATAAATACCGGAAAGACAAAATTGTCCTTGAGCTGCATCTCTGACCAGAAAAAGGCACTCCTGGGGATTAATGGCAATCAACTTGAAGAAGTAGACAGCTTTAAATACCTCGGGGCGAGGCTGCTACCGAATGAGCAGAGCAAGGACGAGATTGTCTCCCGTATCGATGCTGCCCGCTGGGCTTTCTCAATCCTTCGAAAGCGCCTATGGATCCGACGTGCCATCTCCATCGCCACGAAGATTCGTGCATACCGTGCATCCATCCGGTCGGTCCTCCTCTATGGATGTGAATGCTGGGCTGTGCGCGCTGAAGATGAGCGAAGACTGGAGGTCTTTGACCGCCCGTGCCTGAGGAAGATCCTGCGAGTTAAGTATAGCGACTTCATCTCAAATGAGACAGTCCGCATCCGCTGCGATCGTATCACGAGGATATCTCAGGCCATTCAAGAAAGGCGACTGAGGTGGTTTGGAAACGTCTTTGTCGTCCGCCCCACGAGCTTACCTATGCTGCCCTCGACCCGGCACCGCAGCCCACCTGCAAACGTCGAAGAGGAGGGCAACTGAAGGCTTGGCTCGACACCGTCCGTCAAGACATGGAAGCAGTTCTTGGACCTTCTATCTTCGGTCTCCATCGCTGGAGAATGGACTGGGTGGAGCCTTCGAGATCCGCAGCTGCCAATCGCCACGCATGGAGAGGTACCGTTTTTGACAACATTGAGGCCGGCTAGATCAGGCATGATCACAGCCATAACAAACAAACAAACCAAAAAACAAAATATGTCAGCATGTTGCGTGATTTTCGGCGACTACTGTATATAGGAAATGTACATGCGACTGGAAAGCAGAGAATGGTGGCTCAGTTTCTAACGTCCGCGGTGTCCAATGCTCGTTTTTTAATTGATCTTTAAAGAAAGTGCGCTGCTGACAGATATTCAATCCTTTGCCTTTTTCAAACAAAAAGACAGAAGATAAGTGAAAATTTCAGCCAGATTTTCTTCCCTACCCAACGTTGCCTCATAATCACGGAATTCAAACGAAAGGCGGCATATTTATTTTTTATATCGAAATCGTTTGTGCTAACTTCGCCTGGTTTTTGATTTCGTTTATAAGCGTAGACACACAACTTTGTGGACATATGCACAGTAGGCTATTGCTATCACTGCCAAGCTTCTGCGCGCCCCGTCTATAAATGGCGCATTTACAGAAACAAGACCACCCAAATAGAATCTTAAAATACAGAAAATATTTATTTTATGCACTTACTCAGTTTGCTAATGGTTATTAGTGGTGTATTTGTAAATGGCGCGGAAATATTTGCACTTTCAAAAAAAGATTGCATATTAGCGTTAGTACTGCTTTCCAGAACATGAAATCAGATATATTTCCAATCTGACGTTTTTAACTTTAATTAAGAGTTCCACTTTGCTAAATAATAGCCAAGCTGCTTATATTTTGCTGCGCCCGGTAAACGTAACGAAAAAAGAGTTTAAATGTGCGGAATCTCCATATGATAAAAATTTTGGTTCCAAATCGCTTTCTATTCACGCCCACATGCAATAAAATGCTAAAAAACAGAAATTTATACCGGAAATAGTCCAATTGTAGGAAAAAATTCATTTTTACTAAAATTTGCAAGAGTTTCACAAAGAAAAACATTTATGGAGAAGGCTAGAGGATTTCCTTCAAATGGATAAGGAAGGATGAATGTGAAACCCTAATTAAGGACACTTATTAATGTAGAAACGTGCCTAAAAACCTAAATTTGACTAACACTTAATTTGTAAACATTTTAATGGAATAACATATCAATTGATATGTTCTACATGCAAAAAGTTAAGTATCCAAAAAAAAATTAGCTGCATGATTTAAATGCATAAAATTCTAGTTGACCAACATTTTTCATCTTCATTTCTGCCATCATGCCATCAAGGTCACGCAGTGAAAACACTGATATTTTCATCTGTAAGATATTAAAAACTCAAAAGTATACACTATAGTACTGCTCATAGTAGTATTATATACGCAAGAGAAAAGGCATCTTCGGTCCTGAAAAGTTTCTAATTTCCGAATAATTTTGAAACCTATCGACTGATAAACTTGAATTTGATGTGTTCAATTTGATGCTGTACATATCCTGTTAAAAAATAGTACTTTCTTACACATGGTTTGAAGAGAACTTACCAGACATACCATGAAAGTTGGTAAAAGATGTAAATCATGCTGTAACTTTATGGGCAGCATTAGTAAATTGATGGATACGATATATAATGAAAGACCCCTCATAGTCGTAAAAAATCTCATAATTAAAAGTTTTTTAAACCAAAAGCCATCGTTTGTTCAAGTTTAAAACTAAAAGAGGACGTAAATTTCTAACAAAGAAACACAAGAAGGAGTTTTTTCGTGCAGGCCTTCTACAAAATATATTTGAATTTACAAAGGCAGTCAAAATCAATGATAAAAATGCACGTGAATTAAGTAGCCATTTTTTCTTGCCGAATCTTCTTTTTTTCGGGGGTCAGAAAGAAGCTCATTAAATATGTGTCATCCTAGGGTGACTTAAAAAGACCTGTGATTAGGCTTCCTGATTATCTGTATTACCACCCTACTTAATGTGGGTTTGCAAGTGATAAGCAGTTATTTGCAAACTGCAGATTTTTGCTCAAAGCACTGTCCATACTGTGCATTTATTTGTACAGATTATACAAGGCAGGCGGTGTGCACTTTTAACAAATAGTGGGTCACATTTGCAGGTTGCGCTGCAGAGGAATTCACTTTTAATGAAACTGTGCATTTCCTTCAAATATGTTGCGCGACGGCCGATAGTAGCTCAGTTCTAACTACCCCTTTGAAGTGAAGGGAAAGTTTAATCCCAAACTACATAAGAACCGTGGATAAAAAAATGTAATCAAATCCTTATAAAAGGCAACATACAGTTGATTTCCGAGATTTTGGCTTTTATAAGGAAGCAGGTGGGGAAGAGCGTAGTTAGACGCCGATGTACCGCGAAGGTTGATGGATTGTCTTCTAATAGAGTATGGGTGTCATCTGATAAAGAATGAGCCGATACTTGAGAGGACTTGATAATCATTTGCAAAACCACATTTACACAGTTACGGAAAATTTGAAATACAAATGAACAAACTTAGGCGAAGATAAAACTCCAAAAAATATAAAGGTAACAGTAGTTTGGTTAGCTATACCAATTTTTTAAGGTGCCTCAGTATTTGGAAAACTCAAATTCGCTATAACCATGAAAAATAAATGCGAAAAACTTGTAAAGCAAAATCATGAACGCAGCATTGTGAGTATATTAAAAGAAATATCCTTTCATTTGATATCTTTATAGATATTTCTCGTATTATAATTAGTTTCAGCTTGTTCCGGCGAGTCCCGTAAATAGTTTAGGATTTTTTGTCTTTTAAAATGTTTTTTTCTTATAAATCCAGATTCTATCGGACGTTTTTATTAACACTCACATAATAAGATATATTGTAAAGACATTTACCAAAAAGTGAGTTTTCTGATATTTATTCTTGAGAATATTGCCAGTTGGGTCATATTTCTAGACCAATCCCAATATGAAAAATAATTGGTGAGAACAATCGACTTTCACAACAAAAAGTCCAACATGAATATGCCTACGACAAATTATAACTGTTCATGCAATAAGTTAGCTCTTTAAAAAGGGATTTTCTCAGATATTCATCCATGAAATATTTTCATGCGTTTGGTTTATCCAATATAACATAAAAGCTTAAATGTGTTTCTTTGACGGGCCTTATTATTTTCCTGAAAATAAGTTATACAGTGCCTGCTCAAAATGTCAGAAATCACCTCCTCCTTTATATCAAGACATTTATTCTCAATATTTTTTGTAATTTTCGGCCCACAATTGCGTTTTTCTAAATTAAGTATCAGAATGTAAGTTCAATGTGCAAAATTATCCTAAATGCTGAATTTTTTAACAGTTTCTGAAGACATTTTATTCATTTTATTTGTTATATCTGATTTTCATGGAATTATGATGAAAGCTTATGATTCCGAAGCTGATTTTGGAACATTTTCTGCATATCTTAAGGATCAATTAGAACATAAAACGGAGAAGTTTGGTGTTGTGATGTGAAATATCGTAAGGCATTCCTCGGATATTCAGCAACCTTACATTCCGTCCAAATTCTGCCTCTATTCTTATATTACACAAGTTTTAACATTCAATTTTTTGTAGGAAAAGCCGTTCTGAACATTAAATCTACTTACAAAGCAACATAACAAGACTAAAATCTGTACTAAATTATTCACTTGCATGTCAAAAGGGGCATTAAATGAGTCAGATTATTTACCATGCTGATCTCGCAGTGCACTGACCAATCCAGGACTACTGAAGTGGCCACAAGTAGTCAGCGTGAGCGGACAGTATGTTACGGGGGCATGATCGACTTACTTGGAAAGCCATCAACTTTTAGCTTTTATTATTTTGACTAGTTAAAACGACTCAAGCTGCTCGAAGCGTCAGATAATCAACACGTTTATCCAGAGTTACGGTCTGCTTTTAAAATGATCTTCTGAACTGTTTGAGCTGCCTCATGTTACCACTGTATCATGTGACTGAAATGAATGTTTAATGGAGCACCGCCTCCCCCCTGATATTCGCGCTTCTTGATTCAATCTGACTAAACAAAAAGTTTTTCTGCGTGGTATTCGCATGAGTAGTTATTGATCCACCGGTTGGGTATAACGAACATTGCAGCCGACTAAACGTAGATCAGGTGAGCAATGCTCTCTGGCGTGCAAAACAGTAGGATCAAGACATTTCCGGTAAGATATTTGCGCCGAAAACTTCTGTGGGTTTTAGTGTAGGCAGAAGACCGACGCATAATTCCAACCCTGGAGCGCCTGTTAGTAGAAGCAGCTGGTGTCGTCCCGTCATTTGAACTGACGATTAGGTCCCTGTGCTGACGTTGACTTAGGGTCAAGGCCCGGTTCAGCGGTTTAAATTATGTGTGTGATTCAAGTTTCAACACGAAAATGCGGCTTAACTGCTCAGCGAGGACGAACGCTTACCCCTGCGGCCTATGGCTGTATCCGGGTTTCAAGAACATTAAAAACATGTAGTGACTTAAACCTGTTTCGGCACGATGGCTTAAAGAACGCGCGGGCGACGCCCTCTCATCCCTGTCAATGAGAAGCCGTAAAATGTAGCCTAGCTGACACCGAAAACATTGCACATGCCCTAGTTTCAGCCTCGGACCGCCCGTAGTGTATCGTTAAACTAATAACAGGGAGTCGAAGACATGCAACAAACTCCACTATAACTTTGAGATACAAAGTAGGTGAACTAACTCATTGATAGTCGTAATCAAAATCCGGGTTGGCAGTTTAGTGCATATTTGGTCTTATAAATTTGATGCGTCAAAAGTATTTCAGTAAAGAAACTGCCCGTTTAGTCTTGTTTATTTGAAGAAAAGGGGCTAGTGTTTTTGAGATGAAGGAGATTTCTATTGAATATTACACAACAAAACCTTTTTAAATGCGTTGTGCTTTAAGTGAACACCAAAAGAACCGGGATCCTTCGAAAAAATCCTCCATCCAGAACCGAAAAATCTTATTTTAAGCCAGTAAAAACCAAGCGGAAGTGAGTGCAAGGAAATACAATGTTTTCCACAAACGCGGAATAAATTGAGATGAGAAACTTATGTTTTGTCTATTGCCGAAGTTTTTTATCCCGAAACGCAAAAAATTGCCTGACAGCATTTTGTTTTATCGTATTGAATATTTGGGACCTGAACCGAAAATGGGCACATACAACCGCACTGATGGACACCGAAGACAATCCTATTACATTTGGCGTATGTTGCACGATACTTTTTGGACAATGTGGTCTTAGCCAATACACAATTTAACGACGGAACGGACAAAAAATTACTATTTTACGGCAAAAAGCAAATGTATTGATTCGGCCAACCTGCTGGACATTTGCCATCTTACAGCAGTGCCTAAACGTAAAAGATATACAGCAAGAAATAATCCAATATGCCAAAAAGTTAGGTCGTACATTTCCAACAAAAAATGTATCACTAGTTTTGTGGGAACTTA
This sequence comes from Ligula intestinalis, assembly GCA_036362985.1. NCBI lineage: Eukaryota > Metazoa > Platyhelminthes > Cestoda > Diphyllobothriidea > Diphyllobothriidae > Ligula > Ligula intestinalis. The sequence continues at coordinate 14,763,776 of JAYGXS010000001.1, read as the reverse complement.
AAACGGCCAAAGGTGCCTATTTAAGCTGTGACTTAGAAAAAGTCAAATTACGTAGATATTCGTCACCCATATATCGGATAAAAATGCTTTATAAAGAGGCAAATTATTATTGGATGTCCTGAAATAAACATTAGCTATTTGCAAATTTGGTCGTCGTTGTTCACGTGAATTATCCGTGCTAATAGTTCTTCATATTTCCATGGGTGTACAAATAGGACCCAAATGGTCGTGTTCGTCTTCGGCCTTTAAAAATATTCTATTTTGAGAGTTCCAATAACCACAGGGACCACAATCTAACTTTGTGGAAATAAGCTCTAAAAGGCTGAAATTTGTAAATGGTTCACGAAACTTGTAGAGATGAGCGGAAACTAATTGTAATTCAATAGCAGACATATTTATAATAAACTTTTACGAAAGGAAAGTTATTTTAATATGCATATAAATGTGTGTCTACGATTATGCCTAAAACTTCAGTCTGCATCAATTGGTCACAGTTACAGCGAGGTTTTAAGTTTTGGTGAATTTGAGATTTTTTGAGTTGTTATGTCCTTACCAACTATTTCTTTATATTTCCTCGAATTTTTAAATTCCTCTAAGGTTTTTCATTATTATTTTCGTATAAACGTGAATGTCAGTGTGCGATTGCTTAACAGTCTTTTGTAAATTTCCGCATTTTAAACCAGATACGTCCTATCCTGAAACTTAGACTAGGCTTTTCAAATACAGGCTTTTTAAAATAAGGCAGCTGATGGCACATATTTTACAATCAAGAACGTTCTCCAGACTTTCCAAAACTCATTTCTGTAGAACTGAAAAGTTTTGAAAATGAACAATCATTAGAAATGCGGTGCCCATTGTAGCATGGCTTGCTAAAGTGACCGAACAAGTGAGCATATACTTCTTGGTAGAGTATGTGATGTCAGAAAAGATAACCCCTAAAATTCTTATAATTAGTAGCTGAAAGGTAAAAACAAAGTCTCCAGCCTCTGACAAGTCGAAAAGGGCGTAAGGCACAGAATTGGAGAGAAGGCGATAAACTTTGCTATCAAGTAGGAATGCGATAGGAGAATTATGCCCTGCAATTCTCGGCAACAAGACGAGGTGATAGATGGTAACGCACCGTCTGGAATGCTTTTTCTGTCTTGGTTTGGAAGATGTACCCTCATACTTTACTTTTCCCTACCTTAAATGGCTAATTTGTGTGATTTTGAACGTGAGGGTGCGAAATGCCTTAGTCGGATAAGATCTGTGCTGCTTGCTAGCACAGGCAAGTCCACTTGGTACGCCTATTATGAAGTAAAGCGGATTGCAGTTGGTGATCCAAGAGCGGCAACAGACGAGTAAGAACTGGTACCCAGAAGAATAGGCAAACTAAAAGGTTGTTTTTGACATACTTGCAGTCACCAAATGGCAGATTTAGGTGTGAAATTTTAGCCTACGCGGAATACTCATCGAGCTGGGCATCGTACCAGTGAAACTACGATTTTAAGCTTTTTTCTGTCGAGATTTGAACGATAAACTTTGGTTGTAGTGAAATCTGGAATTGGGCCATTTTATTTTAGCCCACTTTGATGATCATGTCACACTCAACTTTTAGTAACTTGCAAACAAGAAGCTGTTGCATTCTCCTGATTCGTGGTGAAAATCCTCATACATTATTCGGTTAGCGCTCATGGCGCTTATATAGTGAATAAATAGAAGTGACTATGCCCATTCGAGTGATATGCCTTTTGCCTTAAACCCATAGTGCTTTCGCACAATTCAACACCATACGGGTAAGTTTGCACACAATCTCACCTGAAGTCATTATTATTTCACTTAAGGCCATGCAGTCATAAGCTTCACATTTAAAAATCGATAAAGTATCCTATTTATTAAAATAACTCGTTTGTTCACAACATTATTCGCATGGTTTGCGGGAGAGAAAAAACTATTAAGAATTGCGATTAGTCTTGTTTTTTAAACCCTTGCGGTTAAATTGCTGTTCTCCGAAGACGAAAGCGCAAACAAAGTTTCGGGCATAGGGCATCGCCCAACTATAGATTAATGTGTATTTCTGTGAAAATTTATAAAAATTTTGGCCGATAAGACAGAATAAAAACATATTCTCCACACTAAGTAGACATTTTCCAGAAAAAGTTCAATGAAAAGGTAAAACAATACAAAATTTTAGGTATCTAAATTGAAAATCTCAGTTTTCACCATCACGTTTGACGAATTAAGTCACGCGCTCTAGTTTCTTTTCTTAAGTAGCCTACTGGCGGAAAAAAACTATTTTTTCATATAGGGGAAAACGTGTCCTCTTGCGTGCAAAACTTACTTTCCTCATATCCAGACGGTTTGCGGTGTGAACAGAATGGTAGACTATACGCGTGGACTGGCGTGCTTTTATCTGATTGAGTAATACCCATCGAAGTATAACTTCTTAAACTACAATATGAAGTATTAGTGGCCGAAAGCAAGTTATAAAGTGCCAATAGCGCTTTCGATGCAGGGAGTCAAGTGCTCTTTCAGCTTTTGTAATTTGTAATTATGCTATTAATCCTTGCAGATAGCCTTCGATTGTAAACTTCTTAAGAGGTCTTCGCATCATGAAGTTTCTGCCCATTCACTTTCTAAATACGGGGTGTGATACGTTTTTTGAACTGAATCTCAATGCATAAATATTCGAAGAGAATCCTGCCAGTGGTTTGAATGTTTTTTTGTTTACAGGAACACGGTTGTGCATGTAGAATAATCCATCACAATAAACGAACCAACAAAAAAGAATGAGGGGCTAAAAAGTAATTACCAAGCAAAATTTTGCTTGCTGTACAAGATAACCTTAGTACTAGTCAGGTAAGTACATGCACGTATCTCATTTTGACAAAAGATGACCTAAATTGACGGTGGTTTGCAGACCAACACTAAAATTCGTATAACGAGAGTATTTTTCATTGAATGTATTGTATTCGACAAAGCTTACATTCTCTGCAAAGCCTAACTGTGGTGGTTCATGTCTGTTAGCGATGATTTTTAATGTTTGTTTTAGCTTAAAAATATAGCTCAGTCGTTATCTAAAAAAACAGCATCGAAGATCAGAACACATAAACAAGAGTCTGTCGACCTTTTCATAGCGCTCCTAAAATAAATCGCCTTCAAAGTCACCTGCAAAAAGAGAGATTTTTCAAGTGATGAATAATTTTTTATGCAGAAAATTTCTATTTTAAGGTTAAGATGATACTTTTTCTCCAAATTTAAGTCCACGAAAAGCCTATTTAAAGCCTATTTTTCTTGCAATCTGTCCCCAAAAAAATAAACTAAATAAATTTTTTTCGGTTTACCTGCATCGATAATAAGACTAATTGTCAATTTCTGCAATCAATCAACAGTTTAATCCTAGTATGATTAAGCTCACGGCTCTGGGTGCGGTCTTCGTAGCTCAGCTGGTGAGAGCGCTGATTATGCTCAAAACTTTCCCCTGGTTTGGCCGCCGAGTGTTCACAATTGACTTCGAAGTTTTTCACGAATTGAGGCGAATGTTCGCATCCCAGGAACGTGAATATTTTGAGAAGAATTTTCGAACACTGGAAAAATCATTTTACTAGCCTGAGTTTTTGGGCTCCAGCAGGAGCCCATCGTCAGATTGGGGAAAAGCAGCGACATTTGTGCACAGAACAGCCAAAATTTGAACGGACAGAAAATCAATAATTATGGGATTTTGCCGTTGACTCGCTACTGTGGATTTTATCAGTATGCGTTAGTGGGCAAGATCGGCGTGATGGGTGGGAATATTTACAGAAATAAAATCAACGAAAACAAACAATATTCTATGGGGGAAAAGTCAATCATAAGTTATAAGCAAAGGGGGAGGCAGGTAGGGACAGAACCGCCCGTGTCGTGAGTCTTGAGATATCTGCGCAGGGCAACATATGAGGGCGCCAGCTCGATGCATCGGTTAACTAAGTTGTCATCCGACGACCAGGCTTCAATGAGTTCTCGGCCCGTCTTGCTGCTTGCGTGGGCAATTATCCTCGGAGCTGTGACGTTGAACTTATGACCCGTCTCGTAGGTGTGGGCGGCCACTTGCAAAGATTCATCACCCCGTCGAACAGCCGACTTGTGTTCGTGTATGCGCGAACCCAGTATGCGTCCAGTCTGTCCCTTATAATTTACAGAACAGTTTAGACATGGTATGCGATACACTACACCTGACTGCTCACTGGGATTTAGTTGTTCCTTGATCTTAATCACCTGGCTGCGCATTGTAGCCTTGGGACGATGTGCGATTCCAACGCCAATTCCCGCGGCAATAAGCACAGTCGCTTCCGACACATTTTTGATATATGGCAGCGTATTGTTGATTTTCTGTCCGTTCAAATTTTGGCTGTTCTGTGCACAAGCCAAAACTAGCCACCTCATTTTTTTGTTACTTTCCCCTACTCTGACGATGGGCTCCTGCAGGAGCCCGAGAGCTCAGGCTAGTAAAATGATTATTCCAGTGTTCGAAAATTCTTATTTTTAAAATATTCTAAGTTTAATTTGCAAAATCTCACTGAATATCAAGAATTTGACAATTTGTTTCGACTTACAGCGTGCTGACTCCAAAGTTTATCAACAAACATTACTTTCATGATCCCTACGGATAGGACACAGGAGTAAAAACGCCTCTCCAGAAATCCAGGTTGCCTTACGCTAAGATGCAAGGGGAATGATAAACTGTCCGGTGTTCTTATCTGAACAGTGACACTGAACCAAATCTTAGCCATAACACAACCCCACATTCTTCTGCAATTATAGGTGGTTACTGTCCCCATGTCCTATACAGGACACCAGAATCGTCCACGATACAGGCACTTTTGAGCCCTATTTTGTAAGACTAACGCTTAAGCTAAAGGTGAGGTTAAGGTTTAAATTTAGATTGCTTTTCAAGTCAAGGATTAAGGTTTGGGTTTGTGTTAAGGACAGCGTTTATGTTTAGGATCAAGCAAGTGTTAGGCTTAAGGTGACAGTTTATTATAAGTTTAAGACACGAAGATATGATGCACGGCCACCTTTTTTAAGTGAGCGGAATTCTGGGCACTGTTTTTCTCAGGGATGTAGCTTTTATCTTATTAGATTTAAAGTTCATATAACTGGCAGAGAATCCAATTAACGTTTTTTAAAAAAAGATGTGTATATAAGGGTGACAGAATGATAAAATACATCCTTGAAATGAATGCAACGTGAAAGCACAGCTTTAAATGAAAACTATTGTAAAAATAGATGTTTCCATTCATTCCTTGTAATAATTAAAATTTGAAATAAACACATCTCCCCGCGAATACAATTTATTTTGAGGTTGAGCTCAATATTGCATTTGTTCTTTGTAAGAAGGTTACCTTCTAACTCACTCAAGCCAATTAATATTAATTTTACACCCAGTAATTGCAGTTAGATTTTTGTGGTGGCATAGTTGCGTTCGGGCTCCGTAAATGTGTCTCTTGCGAGAACAATCTAAAGGATTTTTCATCTTCGCTGGTTTCATCTTATATGACAAATACTCATAATCTAAAAAAGCTAATATTGTGGAACTTAAACTCATAAGATATATATATGTTTTGGCGTATAGTACATCGAACAAAACGTCTTGACAAGAAAAGGTTCCAGATTACGAGTTTGTATGGCCTGGCTGATAAACACGCAAACAGGCTAAACAGTTTACTAGGTAATTGTGCAAAAAACGGCGTCATGTGGTCGGTGCTCTACAGCTGGCATACGAGACCTTCAAACATTTCAGCCGAATATGCTAGGCTGAAAAATAAAGAGGGTTTGGTCATGTGCCGTAGACTGCTGGCCTGCTGCTAGACTGGTGACTAACCGACTGACAAATGACGGCTCTTTCCAGACTTAAAAATGTGGTGATCGGTTTCAAGAAAAGGTCATGGTTTGTTTCAGGTCGGTATATAATTAAGTGAGCGTATGAGAGATACAATCATGCGTTTTTTCACCGTGTAGTAATAGTGTGCTCGCGCAAACTTCTAGGAGAGGTTAGAACTAGGTCTAGGGAGGGTGCCGGGTTTAGAATTAAATAAAATATGCGTTCGGGTTATTCGTACGGGCATAGTAAGTTTAAACTAAAGATACGTCTAGGGTCAAGGTGAGAAAAATTTACGTTGGAGTTAAAGCTGCGATTATAGATTGGATTAAGGTTCAGACACGGGACGACCACATCTAGTAGGGGTATTTATAAGTGTGTCCAAACTTACACCCACAGCCCAAATGTGAGTTGTATTTCATGAGAATCTTCCGACATAGTTTCAAATCCAACATAAATTGTTGACTAAAACATCCATTATTTTACTGTTAAACAGTTTGGTGAAGCAATAAAACAATGTATTTAAAATGTGTATTAAAACCCCCAGGCGTTTTTTAGCTATTGGCTCGCATTATCACTATTTTCCATGTGTAATCACTACGATAGAGTTTGCTTTAAAATGAGGTTAATGAATTAAATGCTTTTACCTGGAGATTAGGCGTTGTCGGTGTAAGAAAAGTTGATGGTATTTTGAAAATACCGTTCTGGTCCATAAATTTAGATCTATTCTCAAGATAAATTTTAGCCTTCACAATGCATAGGAGAATGCGCTTCTAAATAACCTCTCATTCCCGCGACTAAATAAACACTGTTGACAACATGAGCGATTTAGCAAAACAGAACATAAACCGAAACCAACGGTGCGTGGGAAGTAACTTGTACTTAAAAGTCAGTCATTTTCTGCCTTGCACTTTATGAGTTCAAACCAACGCTTGCAATGCCACTTCCAACTCAAAATTCTGGGAGTCCAAATAGTTACAAATGTCCCTGCATAGATTAACTCTCTAGACAATGATACCATCCACAAATTTATTTTATCGTTAGCTTAAAACGCATTCGCATGGCCTTGCGCCTTGGCATTAGAAATAAATTATCAGTTTTAGGTAACGATTTAAAAAAATCATTAAAATAGGTTGCAGACGATGTTCATATATTTCGGTCAATTCCAGGTTATGATAACAGTGTCAAACTGCACGTCGTTCCAATGGTCAGCGAATCAAGCAGTCTAAGATTACCAAAGGTCCATTCATTCTGCTGTAGACAGCGTTAATATCACTGAAATCCCCTTCCACAATCCTGCAAGTAACGGTGAATTGTTCGAAACGAAGTTTCTGGCTGAATTTTGCCTCGTCAGTCAGCCATACCCAGCCACAGTTGTTGCATCACCCGAGGCTCGAACCAGCGGTCTGTTGGCTGAAAGCCTAACCTTTTAACCAGTGCGCTACAGGCTCGTATTCGTGACACGTTTCATAAGGAATGGTAATTTTGTTGGATGGGCGCTCTTCTAAGCAGGTCGTGACTATTTTAGTCTTCCGTGGAGAAGCGCTAAGGCAGAACTAGATAAATGATTCCCGTACGGGACGTTTTGAAATCCTTTGTGTATTAATCCCCAGAGACATGAGCAGGAAAAAGTAGCAGAAACGGGTCAAATGAAATTGCACCGTTAAGCCAGCTTAGGATTTTACAATTGCCCACTTTTCTTTGACAAATGGCCTACATCCGTTTTCAAAATTGGCGAATTTATTCATACTGCTTAATAATTACTATTAATCTAGTCATAAGTATTAAGGAGTTAGAGGTCATTGTCAAAAAGGCACCCAAACCTCTTTCGTCCATACTCATTTCTCTGGGAAACATTCAGGAAGCTGGCATTAGGAGACAAACAAAAGAAACATGACGACATTAAATAGGACACCATAAAGACAGGGAATAATTTTTTAAGTTGGGGATACTCAAAAAGTAACTGTATCATCCATCGAGTGATGTTACGACTCTTAAAAATAATGCCCTACACTTTTAACATTTGAATTATTTAAAAAAAAACATTTTTTTCGTTGTTGGATAACTCTTTCTTAATAATAAGCTTTCAGTTATCTCTGAAGCGCTTTTTTTGTTTTAGACAACACACTCACATGATCAGCGCATTTGTGCGTGGTAATTCTGTCGTTTCATTTTTCACTGGTTGGTTTATCTTTAGTATAGAGGTACCTGTCTTCAGCTTTCCACGTCATGCATTTATTGCACAGAAGTAAATTATACCGAGAGAAAATTTCATCACAAATTTGCTGTTGATCCCAATAAGTCGTATCACAACGCAGCATCTCTACGTTTTTGACACCAATTTCAGTAATACCTTCGACAAAGCCTGCATGCAGTGGGCTTTTGACAAGATAACTGTCAACCTTGGCGCAACAACCTTACTTCACGGTCTCTTGAACGCACTTAATTAGAACCGAAAAATCTGAGCGAAGCTCTTACCCTCGGCAGCAGATCGTGACAAACTCCCAACCGGGATCCTTGCTAAGGAAGTTTCCGCTGTCATGTCCTGACAACAGACTGGCCCTTCTCTAATTAAATTCTTTGCCTGAAGATGCAACCATGACAACCCCTTCAAGAAGGGTCGGTGTGATATTTTAAACAAGCCGACAGCAAATATGAATAGCCCTGCTCTTAAACCAACAGCTTCACCATTAACGTTACGCCGACCTCGGCGGCAACAGACGTGACTGTCATTAACTTGTGTTTCGGGATTCTTTGATGCTTTCCTGCTCGTACTACTTTTAAAGGCTACTTACGGATGACTGCGTATTGAGTGACGTGGAAACCAAAATTGTGAACTGTGTTTCTTAAGGAAAAAAAAGATGAATCTTAGTTGCGATATTTATTGTCCTGTAACCTAAGCCGAAGATCTTTCAGTGAAGGAATGAAGGTCGGGTTTTTAAAGTGACTGTTTTGGCCACCTGCAAATACAAAACACGTTGATTTTCAAAGTCTTAATAAATTGTATTATATTTTAAGAAAAATTGGTGGACTATCGTGATGAGCGATTAAGTCGATTAAAAATTATATGCTTTCAGTTAAAATATTTACAATTCTCAATCAATTTTTTCCAACCTCTCGTTCTATAGGCAGTTAAGATTTATAAAACAAATGCTGTGCACATACTGTCTAAGAATAATTACAAATCTCCACGTTATGAGGAGAATTCCCCATTATGCTTATTTTATTTGGCATTAGATCTGAGCCATATTGTATGCTTCTGAAGGATCACCGACAATCGGTGAGCTACGATACATCATGAATGAATATCTCACGAATTATATTTAATAACGCTTTTTAAACCACAAGATATACTTACTGCAAATATAAACACATTAGAAGATGTGAATTACGGCCAAAGGGGTACAAAGATATTTCTTTTGCATATGCTTTGTATAAAATATATGTAAATTGACATGGGGTTTCGAAAATTGATCAAAAGTAGACAGCTTTTTAAATAATATTTTATCTGCTGGCACCCTTATGGTAGCTCGGTTAAAAGCCGGCATCCTTCAGTGAAAAAATCTTTTTTGATTAGGCTGAAAAACAGTAAATACTGCAACAATACTTTAGTGATTTCTTCAAATCAACAAACTCATTTCAGTCTTTCTATTAAAATTTCACTAGGCAGGCAATTTACTGTATTAGAAAACCTGAGGATCTAATGCGGTAATTACTACCTTGTGTTTGTTCCAAAAAAAATTGTGCTGCATTTAACAGAGCTTAGACTCAAGGAACTAGAGTTGGAGTTAGACTTTGGGTAAGAAGGTTTTGTGTTAGTTTGAGAGTAAGGGGTGTTAATCATAGGGTTTGAGTTAACATTAGGACACGAGTAAAGGGTTGGGCTTAACGTTCGTATAAGATTTAGGTGGATTAGTATAAGCGTAAGAATGAGAAGGGTTTGAGTTGGTATTAGGAGAGTCAATGTTAGTTCTTGCAAATTTATACACATATATCTTAAGCTACACAAAACTAGTTCCCAGTAAGAGGTGAAAACTTTAACGCTTCCTTGATTATCACACACCGTAAATACAATATTTTCTCTCTCATATTACAAAAAATATGATTTTCCAGCTAAAGATTTTGACTTACTCTGTCCCAGATAATGAAATAGACAAAAAAGAGGTCTTGAAATATTACCATGTTTAATTGGGAAAGTTTAATCGGCAAGCAGATGTCTTCAGCAATTCATGATCAGGCCAGTTCAGTTGCACGGATAATGTAAAGCGTACCATTGC
>JAYGXS010000001.1:14673802-14753653 GCA_036362985.1 Ligula intestinalis | reverse complement strand
TCCGAAAAAAGAAGCTGCCAATTGGTGTCCCTTCCCTTTCACCCAGCTCGGCAACTGCACCAAGAAAGGCCTTCTCTGCATCTGCTAGCTTGAGGTGCTTTCAAAAAGTACGTGCCAACAGCTGCCTTCTATTTAGATTATCCTTTATTGTTATGAAGTAGGTATTGTCAGTCCACAGTTCCAAAGGTCAGCTTTTCAGAAGGACCGCCTGAACACGATTGCTACTTTGTGCCTTAGGCGACAAAAGTTACTGATTGACAGCACGCTGGGGTGGTCAAAATTCAAACAAACAAACGCCTCAGCTGAGTCGAAATCAACGTAGCTGCCTGTTTGTCGTGCGCGCATGTTGCTGCTGTTAATCTTGTTAGGAATGACGAATGATCCGCAATTTTGGCTTGTTGCCAATTGTGATCACATTTTGTATGTGTAGAAGGCCAGGAGGCAAAATACAGCGCAGAAGCGTGGGAAGTTAGCAGTGCTTGGCTCACATTAGTTTCTGACACATGCACACACACAAACACTCACGTACTTTTTGGATCATGATCCTGCCATAATCGCAAGAACGAACGCACATCTTGCAATTGGTGGAAGGTGTCTTTTTAAATTTGCTTCGGTTGTCTTTCCTGGTGATGGTGGTACTGGAGTTTCGGGTAATCATAAACGATGTCCTGACTTTTTATCGTCCCGGGGTTCTTATTAAAGCCAAGGAAATTGAAAATACACGACGCGTTGAAAGCGTGTTTGGAAGAATATTAGTTGTAAGCGACGAAGTAAAGATATGGTAGTAATGCAGAGGAAGAGAGGAATGCGCTTTATTTTGAAGGTAAACATCCGAATTTTCAGCAAAAGTGGCTCAATTCACTGATAGCAAGGATAAGGTTAGGCTAAAGATAACAGAATACTCAAAATCTGAAAGTTCGCATAATATTCACATCCGTGTTGGCGGAATTCGCAACAATTCTCCATTTATTTTTTACCCCACGTTGTATTTGGCGTCAACTCAGTGTAGAATAATTTGTACCAGTTAACTCCGGAGGTGTATTAATGAACAAACTGTGCACTTAAAAGACCGCAGCCACAAACGAAGGTGTGGCTGGTAGCTCCAGCAACAAGTGATCCAAGACAGTTTGACCACCGATTTCGAGCATTGCCACCGTGGGTTTCAGGACAGGGCGGTGTAAGGACGGTGACTTGCATGCGAGTTAGTTTTAAGTGATAGTAGACTTGAGCGGCCTCTATCACACTCTCTCTCTCTCTTGGTTCACCTACCGGTGTCTGGTGCAAAAACAAATTCAAAAAGACCAGAAGCGGGCTCGAGCGTTGGTGGCCGAAACCGCCCCTATGCGTGCCAACATGCTCTCCCCTCATGTTCGGCATCTGTCATGAAGGTGCAAACCGAATAACGCTTACCGCACCCTGATTGGTACCCCATGTTGGTCGAGCGGATCTACGAAGCGGCCTGTGTAGAGTGCAGTTGACCCGTAGCCACAAACAAACCTGTGAGGCAACGAATGTTACCAAAATTGACCGAGTGAAGGTGTTTTGAAATAGCTTTAACGGTAGAATGGTCTCTTCTGACGTTTCTTCAAAACACAGTCAGTTGATTTACGTACAGCAAATCAAATCGTAATATAAATACCTGAACTTACCGAGGCATTTTAGTCTGAGCACAAAGGTCACATTTTTTTCCAATAAGACAGAACGAATTAACGTGCCTAACATGGACTTTGCATGCGAGATGTTAAAAGGACATCCCGTTTATGGAGTGCATGTTGGCGGATCAAGAGTTTTGGCACAGACAACGATAATGTTCACTTCAGATCTAATTTTTGACTGTGATACTTACAAGTGAAGTGAATTGCAAAAATCATTATACAGAAGAAAAACTCACTTTCAAACCTGCAGTTTTACAAGCTACTCTTCTGCACATGTCTGAGAGGAAGTAGAATAACGCATCTGTGACCTTCAAAAAGGAGATAACCTCTGCCTAAACGATAATTCATTTCAAGACATATTCCCATAAGATGACTGCTCTAGTGTTTAAAAGTCTAGGCAGTTTAGCAAGTGAAAGAGCCGGATACTTGCTATACTAAAACTCCGTATTTCTGATACCAGCATGATATACTTGTGGATATCGCAGGGCTCGGCTTATTTGCACCAACCTTAGATGACCTCTATTGAAGCGACATGACCGGAAACGGTCACAATTAGGTGAAGTTGCGAACATGTGGGGTGGAATATGTAACTTGAAAAGCGCTTACTGCGAAAAAGCAATCATAGAGAAGGTTGCCTTTTTGCAAGCGATAAGGCGCAGAAATACGTTCATGAGCCAAAAGCCGCGGCGCTCTGCCAAACACGTGATGACTTTGCACTTTGTTTACCGAAAAAAACCAAAAAGAACGCAGCATGTTTCGGGAAAAAAGGGCAGAACTTCAGCGATGTTGCCGTAGAAACCGACGTGAAGCATAATCATATACTTGGGACTGGACGATTTTCCAACTGCCTGTATGGACTGGGATGGGAAGGAAATTGCCCAGCACAAAAGTGTCTGCATTTAGAATTTTCTTTCAAGGCCTGCTCAAACTTAGCATCCGAAGAGAAGCCTTCAAATTGACATATATTTCTACCCTCTCATAATCAAATGCTCGTGTAAGAATCGACTCAAATGAGTTTCCTTGCATGTAGTAGGACATTTTCTGTTTTAAAGCGTGACTGTCTGGGATAAAGCTACTGTTTTTTTACAGGCTGGTTTCAAGATCAAGCCTCACTCGCTAATGTTAAGCGTTTAGCTTCCTCCGAGCGGGTTCCACAGAGCAGATTGTTTGGGCAAAAAGCCTCTACAAGTTGTTCCTGAAAGACGATTAGATTATTCAAACTGAAAGTGGACACTAGATGGTTTTAAAGTTTGCTAAAATTCCCATCAAGGATTTGGAAGAGCATTTGACAAGCATGCGTAAGCTTTCGATCGACTCTCACTGGGCCACTAAATGTAATTTGACTCCTTCCATCTATTCACACGACTCACTTGTGTGATGAAACGAACAGTGTTGACCGCCTTTTTAAATTGCAACTTATTCCTTTAAAAATTTACTGACTAGTTGAGAATTTATCGAACGCTTATGTCTGCTTCCTGACTGCTAGCCAGGGCAGAAGCGAACGCCATCGGGTTTTGTAAGTAGGCATTGTGTGCACAAACAAATCTCTAGCGTGATCCACGCCTGATGTGACCAACAGTCGCTTAACTACCCTTTTCTGTGCTCTCGCTCTCCTCTCCTTTTCCTCTGGACATGTCCCACCAGACTCCGCCAGACTCTGCCTGCTGCGTGATCAGCCTTATTCGGGAAAAGTAGCTTATGTAGCCCCACTCATATACCCCTATTTTCACAATTTTATCCTACAAAAACGGTCGTTATAGAGTTTTAAGGGTGGAGAAATAGGATAGACAGAGAAGGAATTTTTTAGAAGTGTAAAGTTAAAAAAAATGTAGTCGAAGTTGCTTCCCACGACCGCTTGGAGTAAGTTGTTCCGCATGTAAATTGAAGGTGTGCGTGGCCCTACGCGCCGCGGACAATACTAATCGAACTCCAGAACGGTAAGTTTGAGCTAAGGTAAGTTGGATTAGACGACCTACTAAACATCATTTCAATTTTACAGGAAATTCAAAGATCCTGCAATTTGATAATCGGGTTTTCCCGCAACAAGTTAAATGATAATACAGATTAGGAACATCTACAGAAACATAAATCAACAACGCTTTTAAATACAGTAAAATAAAACTGCATTTAGGATTTATTAAAGTATATTTCACTCTTTGTCCTAATTCTCTGCCCATAAAACCCGATAACCACCGTTTCGTAGGAAAACATGCAGGTTTTAGGGATTAATGAGTGGGGCAACATCAGCTACTGTTACCCCCTATTCCTACTGCTTATTTCTACAACAAGATGAAAATCAGGCAGGAGTTTCCTTGGTCGTGCACATATGTTCTTACTTATATCTAAATGCCTACACAATAAATTTCTGTTAAGGTTAGGGTAAGGGTTAGGTTTATGGTTTGGGTTAGGTTAAGGTCGGGATAGTGATATCGCATATAAAATGCCCCCAGTTTCTGTCTTACGGGAAGCATTGGAGTAGGCATTTAAATATAAATAAGAACATATGTGCGCTACCAAAGAAACTCCTGCCGAAAATCATTGACCGCATGTCTAACTCGTAAACCCTTTCGCATATGAATGAACTGGCCCGATGAGGATCTACCAAAAGCTTAAATGGGCTCGCCTAATGTTCTTCTGAAAGTGATCAGTGGTAAAGAGGTCATCACCGATCGCGTCGCGGTACTCGCTCGCCCCACTATGACTTGAGGGTCACTCTTAAGCCTCCCCAGAAGATGCATAGCAGATATTTTATTCGCATATTACCGGCAAAGACAGGGAAGACTGGAATCACCATTCCTGGCTTTTTAGCCATCATCAGCCAGTCGTACCAAAACCCAATTGCTGCCGCTCCCAAGCCTCGAACTCGCAACCTTTTTGATCACAGTCAAATGCCCTAACCATTGAGCAACAAGCTCGTTGTCTTGTCGATCATGGTCAGGGGAGATTGACACTCGTAGATGAACGTTCACCCGAAACCTAACGGAACTTATCTGTTCCGCTCCATCTTCAGCCTCGATAGAGTTCCCGTTAACCGGAGCAGCTGTTAGCAGAGAAAGGCATTATTTCCGGAACAAAGGACAGAGATTGGAATAGCAAATTATGCCCCAAGTGGAGGCCCACCCCAGCCTGAATGTGGGTATGACTGCCAAAAACGACCACGCTAGTCTCCATTGTCTGTGCCGGAAATACAAAATGCCTATACTATCAGCTGTTCCGGCTGTTAGGACCTTTACCGAGGCCCAAGACGGAGAGGGGCAAATTATTTCCGTTAAAAGTTATGTGAACGATAATCAACGAGCTTCTAGCAGATTAGCATTACTGACAAAACCAAGAGAGGCTTAAATGACTTATCAGCCGTCATCAGCCACCTATACACAACTGCAGGTGTTTAACTTCTCGAAGCTCGAACCCGCAAAATGTTGGTAAGATGTGCAGCTCCCTACCTACTTGGTCACACTTCCATTGACCTGCCATCTGCAATTGGGCCTATCAACAATGTTAGTGGAGCACTCACTGAGCATCAGGTATTGCGTCACCGGGTTAGGGCCACACTCACTTTGGTGGCTAACAAACCAAAAACGGCAACTGCAGTCTCCCTTGTCTTCATCGGTACTGTTAGTCTAAAAACATATTTTATGAAGAAAGTAACAAGCGTAAAATAAAAATGGACGCGTGTATCAGAAGTGACATGAAGAATGTCGGCAACCAAGAGGTCTGTCGCACCCCTGACAACTGCGTCATGCGAAGACCCAAATTGGCCAAAAATGTTTCTGAGTTTGTTATTAGTACCCACGCTGGGAACTTGATGTATCAGTGGTTTTTTCTTGTTAATTTGCCTAAAAAGACAGCTGATCTCAGAATGGTCCACTGTCATTTTCAGCCTTTGCGCGTCTTCGCCATTCCTACTCAGGACCAAGTACTGCGCTTGTGATTGTGTCAACCAGTCCAGGTGACAGTCTGAAATGTTTATTTTGGCGCCAGCAGATACCTGTGGGTTCCGTTTTGATTTGTGAACTAACACTCATATGCTATGGCCACTTTGTGGTAAGGAAATCGGTGGCTTTGACTTTGGTGTGTAAGATAACATAGACGGTTTCATAAGTTTACCGCTGTGCAGTACTGCCAGGGTCTTTTTGCTTCGTAAATATTGATGTCGTCACAGGTGTACTATTACAACAATAGGCTAGACCAAAGCCAACGCAGGTTTCAGGTCCCTGCCCACTGTATTGTAAAAACTTACAGATGTCATTGAGGCAACATAAATGTATTATATAGCGGAGAGAAACTAACAAGGACAAGGATCTGGATAAAAGGAATGAGTTTATAAATAACATTGGCATATCGGTATTAAATTTGTGCAGAAGATAGTGACACCCTGCTAGCTTAGGTAACAGACTGCTTGAATTCATTTCCAGAAGTAAGCGTTGGCATCGTCCTGAAGCGAGCATTTTGTGTCGCGTTCGGTAAAGCGCTTCACGCAGCAAATAACATTATTGCTCACTTGATTGAATATAACTTACTCACGTCCGCCGCCTTGAGCTGCTATCCCCCTACTTCTCCCCCGCACAAGCATCTGCCCGTCCCAAACCCACCGTTTCTCTGTGCGCTCTCTCTGCTTTGTTGTCAATTATTTGTCTGATGAATTTGTTTCTGACTTTCGGACGAAATGCCTGTGCAATTTTCATGTACTTACAGGCCTCTTTCTTAATAAATCATCTACAATCACCAAATTCTGACTTCTGATGGCGAAGTTTTAATTTTTGTTCTCAACTCCTGTCATGTAAAAAAAGTCACTGACTCTATTTTTCGTCATAAATTGTAATCGTTTTGTTAAAAAGTATATTTTGAAAACAAGCCACGAAATCAGCTCTCCAAAACGTCAGTGTAATATACCCGGTTTCTCGTTTTCAATTTTGGCGGAATACAGGTTGGTGTCAGTAACATGAAAACCAATGAGTGCATTTCAATTTCTCTCGAAGAGCTTCACATCGTTCAGTATGTAATATACAGTAGCCGCCATAGACCAGGCAATTTTCCTAAATTTGCATAAGTTGGATCATTACGTAAATACCAATGTGAATTTATTTAGGAAAACAAAGAAATAATAATACACAGTATAAGGCATATACATTACTTCCAAGAACTATAGGAATGAATAAGTGTTCGTAAAGGAAAGTCAAATTGTCTCGATGATCCCGTTGTTCTAGAGACGTAAAAAAGAGCTCTTAATTAGAACAATAAATTTAGATATTTTGTTAAGTTGAAAACTTGAAGCAAAAACATTCTATATAATGAAAGAATTTTTCTTTAGTCACAATATTCTGTAAACTGTGTTGTTACTGGTAACGTATTTATTGAATGTCATCAAAAAAAATTGTATCATCAAATTCCTTGTTTTCACTCTCTTCATTATTTGCGCATTTATTCGACGTTTACACCAAAACCTTTAAAATAAGGTATATATAAAGAGTATTTACCAAAAGAAAGGGTTTTAGCATATAATTTATTAGAATGATGACCATTTTGCTGAGTTGTAGAAGTGCCTCGAAACAGCAAACCACATTGTTGAGAGTAAATCATGTCAGCAGTGGAACTCTGAAACTACTATTTCTAAGATGAATTAAAAAAACCTTTCCATAAAAGGTTACCTCTTAGAGATTGCTTTGATTAGATATTCGGCTGACGAACTTCTGTGCATAGTAAATTTCCCCAACGTAATCTCACAATGAAATTTGAGAATTTCTTTAATTTTTCTGAAGATAAACGATTCAATTTGACTGGAGCTAAAAGAACTTTCTTTTCTCTTTATAATGAATCACCTTCCGCATGAGTAGATTAATTTCACATTCAGTTATAAACTAGCGAATTAAGAAAAACTGGCCACATAAATTGCAATTTTTTGAATTACTTATCATTCTTTCATCTCTTCCATTGCTAAATAAAGCAAACGGGGAACCTAAAGCATACAAAAACAATATTTCTTCATGAATTATATTTAACAGGGGCTTCATTGTCTTAAAGTAGCGAGAAAATGTTAGACATTTGGTTTTTATTGTAAAAAATTTGAGGTTTATTGTTGCATTCAAACAAACATTCTGCTGGTATTGCATTTTGTGCAATAACACTTTACAGGATAGCTAAAAATAATTTATTAATGCAAGTGGTTAATTTGACTGCAAGAAAATTTAGTTCCCTTAACTTTACTTCACTTTAATCTGAAAAACTTTGTATAAACTTGTCCAGTTTTGCGAGGGATATCTTCTATACCTATTTTACTTATTTTGGAGTTCCTTTTTAGTATTATCAATATAAACGTGCAGTTCGGTTCTCCCTTTCCTAAAAGCATAGGAAATTCCTTCCATATAAAACTGGTCGAAATTACCCCAAAACTACCGGTTACTTCTTTTATTCAACCTAAATAAAATGACGAATTAACTAAGTAAAAGGCTTTCGCAGAATTCAATAAGCTAAATGGATTAAAATAGTGTTACTTAATGTACGTTTAAATGCCATGCTAATTTCACGATGAACATTGGATGGTCTTTGGCGACTACTGTACATTATGGGCGGGCCAATTTTACAAGGGAACCTGGAATGACCATTTTCGGCTTAGTTTCCGTCAACAGCCAGCCTTACCAACCCGAAGTGGTTTGGCACTTCGGGCTCGAACCCATGACATTTGATTAGAAGTCCAACGCTGCATTTAAGCATTGGAGCGAGCTAACATGTTGATAGCACGCCATGTGGGGCGTTGACGGCCAATTAACCATAAATGGCCGTTCCAGTCTCATTTGTCCTTTCAATTATATCATTATGCCGATATCATTAGCTGCTGTGCGGCTGCTGGTGTGGTCAAAGCGTGAGCTCCAATTCAAACCAGAATGGGTGAGCCCAGTAACCAATCAGTGAGTGTCATTTATTTTTTTTTCATAGAAATCTCGGTTCTGCCCCTACATATTCATGTTCCGGCCACCCACTTTCAAGGCCTGGGCTTAGTAGCTTACGGAATTACTTACTCGATAAGTATCTGGAGGTAATATACCAGAAACCGTATAGGTAACGTTGGAGAACCCACTGAGGAGCCGGACCTCTCACAGCTGTGTGAAGCGAAGGAAAAATACCAGTGTCTAGACTTTAAGCTAGGACCTAGGTGGGGGTACGGTTTAACATCTTTAACATATAAAATTCATACTACTCATAGTACTACTTGTTTCTAGAATGGGCATTGGTGTGATTATTCCTCAGATATTGATTGTCTTCAGCTAAAATGTTCATATAAAGCTCGGTGTTGACACTATAATGTCCTATTACAGCCAGCAACTTCTAAGTCATGCGTTTGAGGATTTACTAAATTAATAACCCAATTGTTAATATATACATCATAGTAAGAGGCGGTTTTCAATATACTTACAGCAGCAGCAATAACTGAAAGCCGTATGGTGGCCTTATCCGCGTTGCCTATGCAGTTTCTGACATATGAATCCCAGATCAATGTAAAACTCAAAAACTCCTAAATCCTTAGAGGAAGAAAGTGGATGTTAGTGCAAGAGATGTCACCCTTTACAGTCCGTCCTTCTTAAGAAATAAAAGACTTTACTGGGAATTTCCTTTTGAAGGAACTTGTGATGATACAAAAAACTATATATCGTGCATATGCCAAATGTTTTCCAAAGAAACACCTACCAATTTATAACCAAAAGTTTTTGATTGATAAAACGAATGCATCAGTGCGGTGCACGTCCCTGGAATCAGATGCACTTTTGCCTACTCGACCTTGAGGAGTTTGCAATTGTAATTGATGTTGATACGCCCACTGCAGTTAGCCTCAGGTAAAAGCATCGTCCTTAGAATCTCACGACCTCTACCTGACTGACATACGCCAACGATGGAAAGCTGAGTGCCTGTAATTAAAGTTCGGAAGGCTACTTGGTTGTTTCCTGTATGCTGATAATTACAACTTCTGCAGATACGAATGGAGGTGAACTTGACTTTCTTGCCACAGTAGCCATCCTTGCAGTCATTACATCATAAATTGTTGAATACCTCATTCTTACGCAAATAAATGATATGACGCTTCGACTGCATAAATGTGTGTGTTAACTAGTTTGCGTTGATGCACTGGGAGAAGTTTCTGATTGTTTGATATTCTGATAGGCAAAACGAAAATATTTTGTTTGAGTGTGTACATGGCTGGAAGTTTTGAAGCAGATAAGTTACATGATGGCATGAAATGAATTGAGTGAGCCATTGCAATAGAACAGACTAAATAGAGGATCTATTATGCATCTGTAACTTATTATCAAAAAGAGGTCCTTCTTTCAAATTTTATAGCTGTAGAGGAAGTTTTGCACAGTGGCCATCAACTGGTTGCCTACCCCACCCAAACTGACAACCACATTTTCATTTTCAAGATAAACGGTGGTGTCTAATTCTCTCTTCATTTGGCATTAAATATTAATATAAGGGGCGACCATTTATTTCCATTCGGCTGTGAAAAATACTCTAGGAAACATTGAGTCAAACATATTGTTGAATGCCCGGGCCTGATCCATGGGTATGTATGGACAAAGGAATATGTCGTAAATGCAGTACTTTTTATCGATTAATAAAATTTGTTAGCCTCCTTTTAACGCCTGACTCCCTTATATCCCTCCAACTAAAAAAAATGCAAAAAGGTTTTCATTGAACTTTGGCCGGGTGCAGGTATTTATTTGTATGTTTATGAGCAAAGTGAAGGAGGTTAAGAAACAGTCTTGCGTGCTATATGCATTTTCATATAACAAATCAGTTAACTCATTAAAAGTCGTTAGCGGAATTTAAGGAGGTAGTTCATTGGATTATGCTATTTTTGTTGGAAATATTGAATTGAGACTAAGATGGCTTTTACTATAGATTTCATGTCACGTGCGTTTTATAGAAGCAAAACTGTCGGAGATTAGTGGAATTTGAGCGTTACCGGAGATATATGCAATTTTATCTGTTAATTAATGCTACAGTTCAAATATATTGTTTCTGGTCGTTGCACTATATAAAGGCATGAGAATATGCAAGAAAAGTTTCAAATAACCACTCCCTTTAACGAAAAAGATCTGCTCTTACTTTAATAAGAAGTTGAGAATGTCTTGTTTTCATGAAACGATGGGCGAATTCAGCTTTGCAACTATTTGACATTTCGTCAAAGATGAAGAGGAATAAACTTGGGCAACAGTTGTTTTGCCACGCTGAGAATTCAATGTCACAAACAAATATGTACAAATGTCAATGCACTTCCTTTCGGACACTGATTTCGATAGGATGGGGAAATTTGCAGTCGAAGGCCTGCTGTTTGATTCAAAACATGGAAAAAAACGAAACAACATAAGCAGGAAAACGATATAATTCGTAATTTACTGAAACATTGCATCATATGCCATTATGACGATTCAGAGGAAATAGTAAGCCACGCTATCTCTTTGCGTAATCAGGAAGAGGTTGAAAGAAAGGAAAGGACGGAAGAAACGTGCTGAGAAGAGGCCATCTTTAATTATAAGAGGGATAAAAGAAGGCTTTATTTTACCCAGAACTTAATAAACTTCAGCCATTTATGTTGGAAAAGAATTTTTTTGTGATGACGTCTGATGTGGTCATGTATGGGAAGAAATCAACTGAGAATAAACTGTGTCAAGAACAATTTTTATTGACGGTCGAAATATTATAAATTGGATGCTGATAAATTATGGAGAGCGGCCAAGGCGGTGAGTAACAATGGACAGTATAATAATGGATGTCTGCGATTATAACAGCCATAAACCTTTTCCCAGCAGACACTGGAATGTTGCGGGATAAAGCTAGGTGTCACCACTTACTGAAGTAATGATTCTGATTTAGTTGACGCCTACAATCAATCTTCTTAGATAACTGCTAGCCTTTACGCTCTTTGTATTAATCGTAAGCAACTGGGAATAGGTAATAAAACCGTGTTCATTCCAGAATTAAATGGATATTCGGCTTGATTCATTATAGACTAGTTCACCGTAAAAGACTTGGGTTTTTTGTGGTGACACCACTTGAAGATAGTTAAAACGCAAGAGGTCAATCCACTATGTATTAATACGTTATATTATTTCCTTGTTGTTTTTGACTTCCTTCTCAAGTATCAGATATATAAGGCGTAAGATAATTGTCTGCTAGCCAGTCGTTTTCTGCTTTGCCAGTTTTTGATAAACTCAGGTATTGCTTAGCTAATAAGTAATGCGTTATCAACAGGATTGTGCATTTTTTATAGAAGCGTAGTTTCTGTAGAGCAGTAATAACCTCGAAGATTTATAGTTAGCCTCCTAATTGTTGCAAGCTTTATCGTGGGAATTTTCTGAATGCTATTCTGATACGTCATGAATCGTGCATCAGTATTAAGGGTTCGTTTAGATAATAATTAATATGTAGGTGAGCCCTGCGGGATTTCAGTTAATGCTCTTTTTGTGTATAACAAAGCAATCTTGCTTTAAGTACTTACTTTACTACAGGCTAACACATGGTCTGTTATAGCCCTTTTTCGTGCATGCAGGCCGTAAACCTAGAGGCGTTTCACTCAAAAGTCCGACAAATCCCCGAAAGGTTGTGGCCTGGGCTCATAAAATCGAGTATGTGTTAACAAACTGGCTCACTTAATGTCGCCTGAGTGTGTTTTAACAGCCCTACTTATTCCGTCTTTATGTTTTTACAATTAAAATTTTGGTTCTGAATAATTCTCATAAGAAACAAAATCGGCAAGTGCTCAACAGTTAAAAATAAAGTCCACAGCACTTTTTTTCAGATAATTAAGGTGAATACTTTTACCTTAACTTCACCATAACCTACACTAATACTTACTTGGGATGAAAAAATGGGCCTATATCTGGCCAAATTAATTATGTGCCTGAGGCTAATACGTGCGTTTTGTCCCTCATTTTGAAAAATACAGGGTTTTGCCTGCATATATGAAACAAAATACCCACCTGAAGCAAGAATTAACGTATTATATCATTAAAAAGGAACCTTAGAAAATTTAAAAATAAGTTGTTTCATCAAGTTTGCTTTTTGATTGTTTTCTGCAGGCATATCGAAATAACGAAATGTCTTCGCGTGGGTGTTTGTCAGATGTGAGATATTTGGACAATAGGATTTTACCAGAACATTCTGACTAATAGCGTAGCATAACAAAACAGATAAGTTTTAGAAAAAACTTCATTAATAATGTTTGAAAGTCATTAGATACGTTTTATCACACCTTCTGGAAAGAAGATTTACCAGAAGATAAGGAAAATACGCACCAACCGCAGGAATTAACATTTACTATTATTCAAAGGTGAGACATGAGCAAAAATGTATAAGACGCTCCGGGTTGTAAGGCACATTGAAGTTTTCGGAGACAATGAAGCCTTTTAAGTAAGCCTTGTACTATGCAAAATCTGGGTAGATTTTGACCATTTGTGCAGGAATTCCATCCGAAAGTTGTCATATTTTATACTTTAGCAGCGAATTCTGCCTGAAAATTTGGCTCGGAAACGCATACATGGGGTAGAAAGAAATGCAACTTTCGCGCTAAATAAAGAAAGCTCTTACACCTTTTTAAATTCAGGAGGAGGTTAATACTAATGTATTGGTAAAGTCCACTCAGATTGCCCTGGTTATTGATATGTTCACTGATAAACCCTGCATAAATTGGTTTTTTGTTTCCAAAACGAGAAAGTGATAAACGACAAAGGAAACTCCAGCCAAAAGATGCATATGAGAATAATTAATTATCGAACGGAGTCCGTAACCCCAATTACGTTTAAAAGGTAATTCAGAGACATCTGTAGTAGGCAATTTGTGCAGCATTTAAGACGAAGACGGAGTTAGCATTATTTAAGCTCGACATTTGTGCTCTGACGCTCAGAAACGTTAGCAATTATTAGAAATGACAGGCGTGTAGCTCTATTTCCTAGTCAAAAACAGCCCCACAGGAAGAATAGACACGTTGTAGTCGGTCAGTTTTGAGGACTTCCCTCATGGGGGCTTTCCAATTATGTAAAAAGATTACTCCAATTGTGTTTGGTGCTGTTTTAAGTACTCAGCTAAAATAAGCGGTACTTAATGTCTACTGTCTAATTTTCATAAGGAGGTGGAGATATTCATGTGACGATAAATGTGTCGTGACTTTTAAAAATGTCTTCTGGTAAGCCCTCTTGATTTTTCAAAGCAGCAGGAGTACACGAACGTAATAGAGTAGACAAGGATCTAAGCAGTATAAGCATTCGACAAGCCGACACATGAGGTCTCTAGAACCATAAACTTACTCAAACCTTAAAAATAACCTTAATCAAAAATGAAACCCAACCCTAATTCTGATCAGAAATCTTAACCCACAGAGTCAATCTGAATCATCAGGTTAAACCTAATGCTTACGCTGAAACTAACTCCCAATTACTCTCATTTCCATATTACAGGAGACCTCACGTGTTGGTTTGACAAATGGTTCCACATATGAGGTCCTTGACAAAGGATTTTCTCGGAACAGGCGAATAAAGATTCTGCCTAAACGGCAGTACGTACATCAGAGCTTATATCTATTAGCTTCGTCATAATACACAACGAACGCTCGCAGTCTGTGAAGAATCTATGTAAACGATCACATTATACTTTCCTTGTTTATTTACCATACTTCTGCTGGTCGTCTTGGAAAGATTTTAATGTATCATGATAGCTAATCTTACGCTGTTTAAATTTGGTGCAAATATTCCGATCAAACTACAGAATTCTGCTCCTGTTTTCAATAATAAACTTATCGGAAAATGCGCACGTTTAAAACGCATATCTCGATTGCAGTATTCATTTTGGCTAGTTCCACAATCATGGATCTCCCACAAACAGGGCACGGCAGATCTTTTGCTCAAAAGCGTTTCACAGAAACCACACCCTCATTTGGCCCTCGGATGCTCTCACCTATAAAACATACACTTGGATGCTTGTAAATGATCTGAAACGCAAATTAATAAAAAGCTGGAAGTGACCTATTTGCGGTTCCATTGGGACTAACGTAACTGATTTGGATCCTGTTGCTGACCTATCAGGCACGGCACGATAGCGGCTATCAGGCATACATCTACAACGGGATTGCAGAGTTCAGATCCTTTCTCTTAGCTTAGCCTTTTGACGTGGCATTCCGATCACCTGTGAGAATGTGTGTGTTGAAAGCTTTCCTTTGGTTCACTTAATGTTACCTTAAATCTTTCTGTATTTGAAATAAGTGAAGGTTGGTGTAATTGCTACTGAGCCGCGACGCTCCCCTCATCCGCGTGGCAAGGAGACACAAGAAAGAGGAAAAACATTTTTGGTTTTTTTTGTCTGATCTAATTTCCTGCAGTAGGCTATTACCACCTCTTAAACCGAGTTTCTTTTAACTATGAAGGTCCTGTTTGACATAAAAGGTCACTTTTCGGAGGAAGTGTTTTGTTAATTCAGACAATTTAAGCAACTCGTGACTGCAATGGCGATAGAAGGCAGCCGACTTGCGGGCTGGCTATCGTGTGTCAAAGCATGGAAACATATGATTTCCGTTGGTTTTATAAAGGAAGTTTTTTAAATTTAACCAGGCTGCTAATGAATCCTACTTTAAGCAAATTTTCTTTTAAGTTGTTTATAGTAGGGGCAGTATTTTATGGATAGCGATGTCAAATAATTTGTTCTGTAACAATACGTCTGATGGACAACGATGAGCTGCGTGATAATGATGCCCTAACGAGCTAAGGAGTTAAGGACACAATAATTCCCATGCGAAAAAAGCTCACGACGAACAATACTTTGATCTCTCGGACAAAATGCAAGTCAGAAGCTACATAAATAGCCTTTCTCTTATACAGCACGTATTTGTAGGTTATTTCCTTGACGAATATGATACATTTCGGGCAGATAATTAGTACTTCTTGATATCCAGCCTATTTTTAACGCAACCATCTGCCTTAAAACATGTTTGTCTGTTTGCGCACATTTTTCCAGTAGTAAGCATCAGCATAAATGGTTTGAGTTCACAAAATACGACTCTGTTTACCTAAAGCTTGTATATTTATTATATATCCAGTTATTCGCTAATTCGGTAAATGTTTTTAAGATAGGTGAAAGGTTTTGATCAAAATACAAAACAGAATCTACATTTATGGGCCCTGAACGGAAAACACTGTAATTATGAATAAAGCATCACATTTTCCAGAGTGGTCTAAAACTCATCATATTCCTACACTAGAAATTCTGATAAAGAAATTTCGCGAAATAAATTTCCTCGTAATATACACCAAAATGGTTTGTTTGTCCCTATCAAAGAAAGCAAACAAACTTCAGTTTATCACAAGCGTTACCAACGATTAACGGGGACAAATGCCAATTTTAACGAAGACCCATTAAAGTCTATAATGAAACTGATGGTTGTTCACTAGGAGCCATACTGTGGATTGCATTTATTCTTGAAAACATGTGTGTGCAAACCACTGAAAAGAAATGTTTTCAAAATTTATTAAACTCCTGCTGAATTACATACAGTTATTTACAACGCTTGATTACGTTCAACAATATTTTTCATTTACTTTTTCCCAAATTTGTCTGTTATTATTTAAAAGTTTTGCTACATTCGTGTGCCAGATTGCTAGCGCTCAGTACACTTCCGTAAAGTCAAGTTTTTTGAGTGTGCTAGGTTACATACTGGATTTGCGATTTCGAAAAAAACCGAATCTTATGGATACTTTGTGTCCGGAATGCGGATATAAAAATGTCCCGCAACTAAATCTGATGCAGTTATGAGAAAGAATTTAGGTTTTTTGAAATCATTTTCAACATTTGACTGTGTCGCTCTATCTTTACATTCTTTAAACAAGAAGTTATTCTTATTCCAGGGCTAGGTAACATAGAACTTGCAGTTGATGGAGGAAAGGAATGATCAGAAACCCTTTGTGGAGCCAAATTTGTAAGTAGCATCACGTGCCACTTAGTCGTTTTGTGAACCTACGATGCTGTTTATTCCTGTGTGGTCCTTCTTTTCCTTGGGTAACCTTGCATTCAAATCTAATTTCAGTCTCTGTCGCCGCCAGTTTAGGGCTAAAAGGTCACCTAATATTATGCTGTTTTCAGAGTTTTCTTTTCTTTCACTTTCACTCCGACCCAAACCCGTCAGAATGGTCGATATCACACCTTTCTGAGGAAAATTTACGTGGCAGGCACACACACACACTCAAAATCTAAGTCAAACTTGACTGACAGTTTGAAATACAAAATATTATCTCAGGACACTGGTTGGCCTGTGTGGTGGCCAGTAAAGAGTGAGTAGGCAGTTTGTGTAAAAGTTAACTTCTGTTACTACTGAGAAATTTCACTTTGTTTCACCAATTTAGATTAAAATGTGATTTGCATATATGTTTCCGGTTAAGGAAAGAAACTGGTCGCGAACCGAAAGCATTTGCCTAAATTTCTGACAATTGGCAATAGAGCAGAAAGCAATGGGACAGTAGGAAAAACAGATCAAGCGACAATTAGAGGTTTAGTAGATTATTAGCGATTAAGCACGCAATTCTGGGGAGTGGATGCGTAGGATTTTGTATGGCGGCGTATGATCGACATATTGATTGATTGCTTTCCTATCCAAGGCACAAGCTTTGATAGATTTTCGTCTTATTTTGAAAATCTGCCAAATCCCTCTTACAAGTTTATGAGTCTTGTAGTCATCTTGGTAGATTCTAGATGATTGTTTAGGAAATCCTGCCTGCGCAGTCAGCCTGCTGTTCTGCAATGCTGAACTCCATGCAAGCAGTAAATTTGGCGGGTAAAATGCGCAAAATTGTGCTTAAATTCCTGGCGCATGATGAGCCTCATTGGTCAATGGTAGATCGTTGGCTGCGCAAAGGCCTTTCTCGCTGTGTGGGTTTGACTCTCAGCTGGGCCGCGAATTTTGCATCACAATTGCCTCAACTGAATTATATTGCTTCCGTCGTGAGTGTCTCTCCTGGTGGCTGCGGACTTAAGATCCCAGTCCATTTCATATATGGCGGCAAAAACTTGCGAATATTCATTGCCTCATCGCAAAGCCTGCCCGCGATAGGAGCATGAGCTCAGTTTGGCCTGTGCAGCTACGGTAACAAAGCTAACACGGACTACAATACGTTACATCCGACTGCTCTCATGGCCTTTTTGCCCATAGAAGTTTTGTGCTGGCGTTTTATTTCAACACCTAGGCCCTCAGCACTGAGCCCGATTACCCTCAAACTTTGCTTTTCAGCCAGGGTGGCTTCAGCTCACCAGTAATAACTGGAACTGTTAATAAGCCCTTCTAAAGTGAAGAGGTTTACTGAAAAATATAGCAGGAGAAGGGTCGAACTTTACATTTCTAGAAGGCCTGGGATTTTGCTCCATCTCCATGCGTGTCACGCGCGCAGTTTTATTGCGGTACTTGGGGACAGAAGCTTCGATTGCCGACACAAGTTAAAGTGCAATTTCAGAGAGATAAATTAGATCCGTTCGCTGAGACAACATCTTAACCCGCCTAACGCTTTTGCCTTCCCTCTTGAACCTAGCATCAGAGGCAGGAACGGAAACGTGTAGTTCATATACAAGGAATTGCAGGATTTCTAAGAAATAGTGGCCTTGTTACTGTACGCTTATAACAGATAAATAATCACCTCAATCAAGGGTAGTTGCCCTCTTGTATGCGAATTGCTTGACGGCCGACGTGCTGGTCGTGACCTGTTGAACTTTCATCATGCCTGCTGGATTTGGGATGCTGGTTGCTCGACAAGCTGGATGAACGGCACACGCATTAGACTACGCTTTCACCTATGCATTCTCCGAGTGGCAATTTGAGTTGGACTCCGCTTTGCTTGAAGTGTTGTTTAAATAAAACAAAAAGGGAACGCTTTCTTCAAAAATGGTGCGTTAAGACGGCACTCCTGAATAATCCAGGGACTTTTAAACCAGAGAAGAAGAAGAATCGATCGCTAGGACAATACGTTTATTTTGCTGACGTTTCGACATCCATCGCTGATTTCTGCTACAGTTTCCCACTCATGTCTCTGATGATGAATCTGTGTCGGATGTTGAAACGTCAAGCACATAAACGTATTTTCCCAGCGATCGAGTCTTCTTCTTCTTCCTCTTCTCAATTGCTACCTGGAACTCTCATGTTCGCCTGTATTGGCTACCTTTTAACCTGTTTTTGAACTGTGGGTTAAGAGAAACGTTGCCTCAGATGTTATTTACCCATATGCAGTCCGAAGTAATGATTTATTTACCGTTTGAAACCCCCTCCCTTCCACGTGTGTTTAAGACGCCCTCAAGTAATCCGCATGCCTGACAGGTTACCGTCAAGGTAATCCATTCGTCCGAATCTACATATCCAGAAGAAGTTATCCAGGCTATTTTCTTCCCTACAACAACAAAAACAAAGATAGTATGCGTCCCTCGCCGCACCGCTCCCGTAAATTTGCACACACCAAAGGCGACTATCCGTTGGCCTGGGGCTGCATGCATGCACTGACATTCAAATTAGACATTTGGAATAACTGTCCTGAACGTGGTCGCTCCCTGATCAAGGCACTTGAAAGAAATGCGAAATAAACAGTGTTCCAGTAAACCTAGCCAAGGATTGTTTTCTTCACCTTTAGTTTAAGGTCAACAACTTTATAATTGCTGTTCGTGTGTATAATAATGTTCTCAGCAATTACACGTTTACCCTTTATAAGTCGAGTTCGCAAAGCAAGCTCGCTGACGCTGTAATCCTAGCCACCAGCATACCAGACTTAGATTATAGATTAGCGTGGGCATAGAGATCTAGTGGTGTAGATTGCGTAACTTAAATGGATACATCGTAGTTTTGAAATCAGGCATCCCAAGAATTTAAATTTGAAGAAAAGACGTTCTATGGGTAAAAAAGGAAACATATTTTCGTTAAATTGTCGAGACTGGTTCCCCAGCTGGTCTACAGACTAGATAATTTAGACTTCAAACGCACAGAAAAAAATCAATAGTCATCTGGAGTGAGCGCTGATTCAAAAAAGACCGAGAATTCCTTCAGACCATGCACTCCGATGATTCATGCATTAACAGGCATATCGGATTTGATGGAATTTACAAAACTCTCAGAGAAAGGTGAAAGAGACGAGAGTCGAGCGATACGGACTGACGTTAACAACACCCACCCATCAGTGCTCACTCCAGAGAGCGATATTGGATTTTTTTGCTTGTTTGACATTTCAAGTGTTCGTTGCACGAACTTGGGACCAGTTTTCAAAAAGTAACTGAATAAATTTACCTTATTGCCCCGTGGAACGTCTATTCGGCAAATATTTGAATTTATAAGGGCAGTGAAAACTAATGAGATAAATGCACCCCTGCTGGACTTGGGCGTCAAGTTTGCTCGACAATCTGCCTCCCTGGCACTGACATTAGATGGCACGTTCACCTATGCAGTTTTGGAGGAGCGCATTGCTTTTGCAAAACTGAGCCTCGGTACCCAATATGGATTGGACAGGTTGATGCTGCTGTCTATAGACTGGGGACCCGTAAACCATGAGCCAAGTGACTAGCGACTCACACGACTTTCACCTCACGCGAGATATGTGGCTTAATCAAATTTGAATTTGGGTTTAGGTCTTGTCGAATCTGTCGCGCCTTGAAAAGTGGCGTCAATTTTTCCCCAATGCTGCCGCTGATTTTGAATTTCAGTACTTGCATCGTATTGTTCACTTGCCTACACACTTTAGTCTTTAGGATACCTCCACTCAGATGCACTTATTTTCCCAGTATAGTTGCGTGTACTTAGCTGGAACGTTAGTAGAACGATGGGCGCAGGAGCTAGTTTTCTCATCCAGCAGAGAAACCAAAATAAATATTCATCTGCTATGGGGTACAGTTAATGTATTAGTGCCTGGAAACCACGAGTAAAATAAGGGGAATGATAAATTTCTGCAGAAGTTTTCAAGTGCACAGGAGTATTTCAACCGTTGATGAATTTTACTTATAAATTTTGCCCATTTGCGTGATTTATCATGTTCGCTATTTTTCTATCCCCTGTCTGAGAAGAAGACGACTCGATCGCTGTAGCAATTCTTCTATTCGCCTGAGGTTTCGACATCCATCGCGGAGTCGTCATCAGAGACATATTCAGAGAGTAATAGCAGATAGGGTAGCATATGCACAGGAGGTTTCAGTATTTATAGGCTACAGTAATTACTGCAAACAAACAGCGACAATTAACCGTAATTGCCTTTGTGAGTGTTGGTAGTTAATTGAACGGCAAGCGGACTCTGACCTGCTGACCTTTCATCACGCGTGGTGGACACTGGCGTAATGACTGCCCGGTCATCTGGCCTTCCGGTACTGGTGACGCGGTGGACTGGCCTTCTTCGTCTTCTTCTCGGTTACTTCCTGGGACTCATATCTTCTCTTGTATCCCTTCGTTTTTCTTTACTTTGCACTTCTGTTAAATGACAGCTGTTGATTATCAACTTACTTCTATTTTTTCACGTGCCAAATCAAAAGTAAAAACGGCCACAGGACGCCCCACAGATGTCCTCCCATAAACATTTTCTAAATAAAAGGGCAGTAAGTATTCCGACAAGTCAGGCGCTGGGAAGCTCGGAATCCATTAAGACTAAAAGTACCCAGCAATGTGCTATGTCCTGAATGACGACCAGAAACATGAGTAAAGTGAATTCGTTGTGACCAAATTTCATCTTCAGTTTTTTACTGAGGAGGAAAAGCCTGAAGCGCTAGCATTTTAAATTTAAGCTGGCATTATTTTCCCGGCCTTTGACGTGATCTATAAACCACCAGGCTTTCCCAGTGCGACAATCCTGAAACAACTTTACGAACCTGCTGGGATTTAAAGCAGTCGTATCACCTATTCATAGCAAAAGTACTAACACAAAAACATATAACAAATATTTAAATTTGACGGCCAAGGACTGGCTAGTTTGTTCGCAAAAACTGTCGGAAACGGATGTCAGACATTAGCTGACGCGCTCGACAGCTACATATTTATGATACCTATCAAACCTCTGTCTCCCTGTCAGGATATCCACACTTAGCCTGTCAGATGGAACTTTCTTACCGAATTAAGAAACGTTCTCATCAGTAAGTCAGATTGCTGATCGCCCTTTAGTGAAATATAGAACGTTGATAACTTCCATTGACAGCATTTTCAGCAGTAGAGTGTGGCGCATTCATTCTAACTTGTGCATTTTTTTCGAAGAAGGTTTAAATTTTTCTTTGAATTGTGTGCTTAAATAATTATGGGCGCTACTTACGTGTATAACAATAAATACCACCTCCTGAGAGCTCGGCAGTTGATTGCAGCAGAATCATTTAACAGACGAGAATAGAATTTCGCATTTAACCTGGATGCACACTTACCAGAAGGAAAATCTTATGGAAGCTTACGAAAATTATCAGCTGTTCACGAGGTGAACACAAATGTAGGATTATAAGTGGAGGCTGCCATACAGATACGTGAATGCAGCTTTGCATCCGTTCTTTTAATGAAACAAAGGTGTCACAATCTACAGCAACCAAACGAAGAACTTTCTGATTCATTTTTTGCAGGTGAGTGTGGGAATTTTTGACCTGTTGTTTTACCTTTCATTAGCATTGAAATTTGGGAAATACAAACATCTGTGTTTAGTCATCTGCAGAGGGTGACAGCTAATAAACTACTCTTACCTATGTGCCTTTAAATCGATAACACCAAATCGTGCGTCTTACCGGTTGAACAATCTTTTGCGTTGTGTCGAATATGAATGTATTTCATAACGGACTTAATATAGTGCCCAAACGACTTGCCACAACAAAATACATATGCCAGCAGTAAAATGTGAAAAAGTTATTCTTAGAGAAGCTTTAGGCCATTTTCCACATTCAGTCATGAGTAGGTTTCAATGACAGAGCTTTCTTCAATCTGTTTAAAATATTTTCCTTGAAGATAGCACAAATTCCCAACAGCAGCAGTACCATGAGGAATTAGGTTTCGGTAGGGTGCAAAATTTCTTAACGGCCGCTCAGCAAAGTCGCTGTTCGTGAGGTGATATCTGAGCTCCCGTCTTTAGCTGAATGAACACTACACCTTTTTTAAACAAAATCTCTGCTTGTTTGCAGTTCCCATAAATAGGGAGTGCCGCAGGCCATCACTGACGCTGCGTCTGCTCATGGGTAGACGCACACCATTTGGCAACATTTCCCCCCCCCCAAAATGTAGGACTATAGGTGGAGGCTATTATACATATTCCTGGCAGTCATATTTATTCACGTAAAACATTTTGCTTCACCCCCTCGCTTTCCACAAAACAGGCATTCCCCAATTCGCAGCCTCTGTAAAAAGGGCGGCTCGACTGTCTAATTTTTTTCGCGCATTCATGGGAATTTCTCGACCTGTTCTTCAACCTGTCAATTATCATTGGAATTTGGTAAGTTTAAGTACGTGTGTTTATTCACCTGCAGAAGGTGATGGCTATTGAACTGCTCGAATCCACGTGCCGTTGAATAAATAATATCGGACCTGACGTCTTAGTGCTGATAAATATTTCGCAGATTGTCGAAAGTTAAGGACCTCACTGTACAAGAGACCTAGTAGAGTCTTTATCATGGAAATATTTGATACCACAGAATACATATGCCAGCAGTAAAATGTGAAAACGTTATTCGTTTTTCAGTGAACTTTTAGACCATTTTCCAGATTCAGTCACGGGTATGTTTTAACAAAAGAGCTTCTTGCAATCCGTTTAAAAATATTTTTCGGAAAAATCACAACATCTTAATAGCTGTAGTAACACAGAGAAGCGGGTTAAGGTTGAGTGCAAAATCCTTCCACAGCCGCTCAGCAAAGTCGCTGTTATTGAGGTGATTTCTGGACTCCAGGCTCTAGCTGAATGAACACAACTTTTTAAAAGCAAAAAACCTCACCTACTTACAATTCCCATGCATAGGTAGTGCCGCTGGCCATAACCAAAAAGCGTCTGTTCATGGACATTTGTTCTGCCACAAATAAAGGACTATAACTGGAGGTTATCATACGGATTCTTAGGAGTCATATTTATTAACCTCAAACGTTGAGCCTACCCTCCTCTCTTTCCACAAAAAAGCATACTCAAAATTTACAGCCGCTATCAAAAGGACTTTGACTGTTTGATTTTCTTCAGGCAAGTGTGGGAACTTCTTGATTTGTTCTTCTTCCTGCGCTATCCGTAGAAAAACGTCAATTATCATTAGAATTGTGGAAGCACAAGGATCTGTGTGTAGTCCCCGGCGGAAGCTGACGGATATTAAACTTCTCTGTTCTGTCTAATCAATAGTATCATGTCTTCCGTCTTACCGGTGATCACTCTTCCACAGATTGCTGAAGGCTAATTACCGTTAATATGCGAGCAAAGAGGGTGAAAACGCTCACGAGCCACAAAAACGACTTGACACAGCTCAAGAAGACGCTCGTGAGGGCGCAAGCAATTCAAACAGCCACGAAACTCGATCGGTGCAATCGATTGACACATGGCAATTAAGCAAGGCAAATGGTCGTTCAAATTTATCTGACGTGAACAGGAATATAGACACCACGCTCTGACGATAGAAGCAAGCAAGCTTTTGAAACGTCAGCCAGAATACACTTTAGTCCCAAAAATCGTCCCTACGTCTTCTTCCTCTTCCGGGGATGATGTAAAGAATAGCTTATAACTGTGTTTTACAACAAACCTGACATATTCCGA
The DNA here is from genome assembly GCA_036362985.1 of Ligula intestinalis. Taxonomy (NCBI): domain Eukaryota; kingdom Metazoa; phylum Platyhelminthes; class Cestoda; order Diphyllobothriidea; family Diphyllobothriidae; genus Ligula; species Ligula intestinalis. Next base: position 14,729,271 of record JAYGXS010000001.1, on the reverse strand, counting down.
ATCACGAAGCGATTTGCCACATAACAGTACGTACGTCATCAGTTAATTGTGAAAAGGATATTCGTTTTTTGGTATAATTTTTTATGAGAATGTTTAAGCAATTTTCCACTTCAGTCATCGAAATATTTCATTAAGAAATGGTTCCTCAATCCGCAGTAGCAGATTTTGACTGGCTGCAAAATCCTTACACGGACGCTTAGCTAAGTGACTGTCCTTTAGGGGGGGGGGATTTTGGGGCTCCAGTCTGTGGCTGAATGAACACTGCACCTTTTTTAAAACAAAAGTTATCCGCCTGCTTGCAGTTCGCATGAATCGGGAGTGCGTCTGCTGTTCATGGACAAACGCGCACTAGTTGGTAACATTGTTCCATTATATCTCTGCTTACCTTCCTGCCTGCCTGCGTACGTGACAAAGACGCATGTGCTGTATTTAAAAATGACCGCCGTCTACGTACCGATGCCAGCCGCTATTTTCCCATCAACTTCTGTTGGGGGCATTCATTTTGAGGAAGGTGGCCGTGGTTTTCAAAGTCCTCACTGATGAGTGGTGGGCTAGGCGTGCGCATGAAGGTGTACATTTAGGTTCCAGCAACCATGTTTCCTAGCCAAATAAAAATCCCGGACAACTAAAGACAGATTTTAAGTATTATACGCAAGGTACACATTGTAAGCAAGCATACACACCAGGATTTGTTTGTGCATACAAATTTCGGGACAACTTTCAACACAGCAGTTTGAATTTGCACACAATCAATAGATGACAGCAAGGTAATTTTTCAACGCGACGTATATTCAGTAATACCGTCGCTTTTAAACTTGTTGTTTGTAAAAATTTATCATTCTGCTTTCAAATAAAGGCGAACGTTTTCGTTCCAGGTATTTGCATTGGCTAAGAAAGAAGAAAGTCGAGCAACGGAACAAGACGAGCAGATAATTGATCGAAGCCTGGTCTGCGGACGGGAATTCAGTCAACCGATTTGTCGAATTGACGCCGGCGTTCAGAGCTTTGCGCAGTTACATTTAATCACAGCCAGACGTCCGTAACAGTTTATTGGGCCCAATTCCTCTATTACTGCTCCATTTCGGTTACCCTCGTGACCAATCAGCGCCCACGCCAGACGGTAATCGATTTTCTTCATGTTCAAATGTTAACTGTTTTATACACACGCTATAACAAGCCCCTCTTTTGTTGCTGCTTCATATCTCTGATGATGGACTCCTGCAAGATTTTAAAAGCTTATAACAAAAAAATGAATCGTTTTGATGCTCGCCTGCCTTCTTTAAATTCTGTTTAAGCTTGCTTTGAAAACTAGAGGAGGGATTCGGCAGGCGGTTTAATAATGTCCCGGGTTCAAGGTCCGCTAGTTGATTCAGTAGAGGTAGGTTATAAGGTGGGGGGACGGCTTTTAACCAGAGTGGCGTGCGGAAGGCTTTAGGCATCAACAACAAACACATACCGCAATTATTTTGTGCACGTTTTTCAAGGGAACACTGCAGAGTCCCTTAACGGCTAGTAATCCTTCCAGACATGTAGTTTAATAAAAGCATAAAATGACCCAAGTAAGTGGCGTATAAGTGATTTCAACTACTTACAGTAGATTGCCATCTCATTAACTGTCAAACAAAATTTGAAGATGACAGCTAGGTTTCAAAAAAAGTATTTAAATGAGTTCTGACATTGCGTGTATAACATCAGCACATGTTTTCGAAAATTTCACAAAACATTCTTTCAAACGTAATGCTAATTCTGCTACCTCATTAACTCGCATTTTTTCATGAACAGCCTATCTCAACCTTTAAAGATTTAGTTTGCGCGGTAGCTTTCTTTTTTTCAAATTTTTCTGTTATTTTATAATAATTGATCTTTTTTCCCACCTGATATTTATTGATAAAACGAAATTGGTCTTCGTTTCTATTGGGATGTTTACTTATAAAGGTTAAGACTTTTGGGAACGTAGCTCGGCCTATTTTAACATAGCAGGGATTTCCTTTTTTAAATCCTTGGATTTCATCATTTTGGCAATCCACTGTATATCTGAATTTACAGGAGCATTGGAAAAGAATTTGAAGTTTGTATATTATTTAAGTAGCCACTTTGTATAGAGTCAGCCTTTTGAAAGAAAAAAACTCGTTTAAATGTCGACATCCTGCATATTTTAGGATAGGGCTGCAGGATAATCTATATTAACGCCCAACTTAAGCAATTTATTCGGCTCCACAACCCACTTCAGAATTTTTGTTGACATGCCATAAAGTGAAAAAACACACTGTATCAACAAAAACGTCAGGCTTATAATATTTTTTAACAATATAATGCCAAACGTATGCCATATGCAATAATTTAACAGGAAGTTTAGGCGTTCTTTTCTTTTTTGCGCAGACACGGAGGGTATTAAGGTTTTTTTGAAAACTGGCAAACCTTTATGACAGGAACACATTGGCGCATCCGATACGAAGATACACGGTGCCTATGGAATAGTAAAGTAGATATCGGCTGTCATATTTATGATCACCAACATTATAAAACAGCAGTATCCCGTTATAGTTAAGCAGCATCTTTAATTATCGTTTCAAGAAACCGTAGTTATTTGTAAAGCCAGCTAAAAGATGCGATTTTGGTGCACGTTGGTTGTTTGGAAAAAAGCGTGACAAAGGCTATTATGATGGGGAGTGTTTATAAAAAACGATGAATACCCTGTCAGAAATAACCTTTTGTGATGTAAATCCCAACGAAGAACTAGACAAATGCACGATTGAAACGCACTTTTTAATAGGTGCAAGGATATCAGGCATGTTTCACGTGTTAATAAGTTGTGTAAGGTCACCTAATCTAGCTTTTTGTCTATTTGAAAGTGCATCAGAATGTCTAGTTAATTTTGAATGAGTTTAGCCGCATTTTTCGTTCTGCTAAGTGATTAATCGCGACAAAGATCTAACTCAGAGTAAGTTTTCGCAAAAGAGTGCCCACTTGATTTCCCTATTCAAATTTATAAGATTTCTAATAAAACTTAATGCAAGTTTCAGAAATGTCCTTGATGGAAAAAGAACCAAGTTATGCCCAGAGTCATACTCTAAAGAATATTTTGTTCAGCACGATTTCAAATATGCTCTACAACTCATTATAATCTAATACCAAAAATACTTTTAATGAAATTTATTAGAAATGACACTAAATTTTTGTTTACGATCTCACCTTCCAATTAGGTTTAAGTTTATGCCTCACACTTTCAGCAATTTTTCATGCTTTAGAAATTGTCCACCGTTTTCAAAGATGACATTTCAGAATAAAGTACTATTACTCGTTGTACTTCCTATGAGTTTCAAGTTTATTTTAAATTGCTTATCCTTGCTTCAAAGATTGTATTCTTGACTGGGAGATGGTTTGTGAGTTATAACCAATCTGTCCTTAGTCCAAGTATTTCACTTGAGTTAGCTAACGTGCTGTTACTTAATAAAAGTAATAAGCAAGCCAGCTTTAGGTGTACTGATTTAGTTCGGCCAAATACGATACTGGAACTAAAATTTGATATGAATACTGGCGATGAACTGCGCCCACAATGGTAAACTGACTGCATAATATTGTATGCAATCAATGGATATATGTATCGTTATCTCCAAAAGACAGAAAGTTAAACTTGCTTCGAGTTAGTCAAAGAAATAGGTAAGCATACATAACGCCCGACTCGTATCAGTTGAACCAGAAATCTCGGATCTTTAGGGGACGCTATCTTATTGTTCGAAGTAAGAGTGGTTTCGTCTAACCATATCTGACTAGCCACCTTCTCATGGTCGTTTAAAATTGTGGTAAGATTGGGCACGAAGGAGGTATTTTGTTCCCTCCAAGGGTGACAGTGACTTTGTCCTGGAAACCAGACACGTTACTGACGTGCTGACAGCTGAAGTTAACCACACACAATCTTCTTCTTGACTGAGATTGTGGTCAAGAATGAGACACAGTGGGTCACTTCGCACAAAGCGGTGTCGCTAACCTTTCTGATAGCTTGTTAAAAAGTTTTAATATTTTGACAGTTGAGTTAACTTGCAAATGCGTTATTTTTAGCTTAAAATGATCATATGTCTTGTCATCCAAGTTCGGAGAGGAGAAATTACTGAACTTTAAGCGCATTTTTGGAAACAATAACATGCATAGGAATGGGCCCATTAATCAATAATTTCCATCAATTCTCTCAGGTCGTAAACTTTCCTTGTAAAATTGTGATTCAGAAATTTTTCTCTGGAGGACATTTGGGTAGGTGTTGCACAATGACAATAAATATTGAGAAGAGCCTAACATTGCAATCATTGTCTGCTAACTTTAATTGATGAATTACGGCAAATCAACCGAAAGCACTTTTTGTGCGGGTTGCTGTTCAAATTTTTATATCAGAGTATTTAATTCTGTGGTCGAACGGTTGGTTCAATAATCGGCAACAGAAGTTAGCGTAATGCACGGCATCTACCCCCTAGTCTTAGCACTTTTTTCTATGGGAACGGTGGTAACATGTGATTAATGGATAGGGAATTAGGATAGACCGTGAAATATACTTGAACTATTGCTATACAAATTCTTATTTTCTTGTATGTATAAATTTTGTTGATTTATTTCTGTATATTTTCATAATTTTTATTATCGTTCAAGGTATCGCAGAAAAAATCGATAAGAAAAATTCAGGTTTCTAGAAATTCCTAAAAATATAGAAATGGTAGTTAGGAGGTCATTTACTTCAACTAATGTCGGGACCGGCTTACCGTTCTGAAGTAAGATTTGTATAGTCCACAGCGCGAAGCGCCGTGGATACCTTCAACTTAAAAGAGGAATTTATTACTCCAAGTGGCCGCAGGGAACAAATTCAACTTGCTTTTTCCTTTCTACACTTACTTATACAAATTTTATCCACTGCTTATCCTTTTTTCCTATCCTGAACATCTCTATTACCACCCTGTTCATGGAAAAAAAGCTGTAATTAAGGGTTTATGAGCTGAACTATATAAACAACCTTTGCCTTATAACTGATGTTGGTATTTTGTGGCTACCGATTTAACCTCCAAACTGCTTGCCCCTAGTTTCCCGAAAAATAATGACCTGTTAGTGCAGCACCTATTTATAATTTTGGTTTGCCTCTATCCGCAAAACATCCCTGGATGAGGGATTGGACGTGTGACCTTTCAAACTTACAACGAAGTTGCAATAAAGCATCGCTTTCCCGTGGCGGATTCCAAGAGTAAACTGCATCCTAGGCAGTGGATTTTTCACATGGAAGAAGATGATGATGATGATGAAGAAGAAGCGTGTAATCGGCCTCTGAAAACAAAATAACAGAGTCACATTTTAATATGGCAGTAATATAAAGCGTTGGTATTAGAGGTACTCATGCTGATTTTTCTTCTCTGCTGGCGACTGACAACGATATTAAAAGGCCTCCTGCTGCAAAATATACAGTATGGTCCAAAACCAGTGCAACTTTCATGACAAAAGTTGGCTTGGTAGTTAAGCATATATTTGGTCACATAATTTGGATTCAATGAGCGGACTTAATCGTGGGATAGCTTTTATTTAAAAAAATTGCCATTATAGTTAATTTTTTCAGGGCAATGTGCATTAGTTTTGGTGAAATTGGGAGTGGTCTCATATCGAAGGAATTGCCTACGTCTTACATAACCAAAATTATTATAAGTATGCATGCTTCTGTAGTATATTTCCAAAATAAGGAAATAAGTGTAAAAATATTCCTTCCAGAAACGGAAAACTTTGTCCGAAATTGTTCAGATGCAAGTGAGACCAATTGCGGCCCAGTGCAGCCAAGTGAGGCCAAGTTCAGAAAGAAGTAACAATTAATATCTCAAAAATTATGTTTAGCTAACCTGTGAAATTGTCTTCTTTGAAATGCAGTTACAAGAAAGTTTTGATCGCATATTTTGTATCGTATTGCATACGTGGCAAAAAAGCAAGGAGTGCATATCTGTATCTGTAATGAAAAGCTGGCCTTATTGAACGTAAGTCATGTAAAAATATACATTTTTGTTAACTTTATATTCCGTTTTTGCAAAAGTCAGCAACGGAAAAGACAGAATTATTTTAGAAATAGATGCGTTCACTGGAAAAAAGGCTTTATTTTCCTGACGTTATAATAATTATTTAAAAAAATGGGTCATCAATACGGCTCCTCTTTTGCATATTCGTAACCTTATAACAGATTTTGGAAGTAATCCACTATGGCGGAAAACAACCTTAGATAAAAATTCAAGTACGTTCTTACATTTCCAGTCTAATTGGATAGCTTACCGTCAGGTAAATTAAAAAGAATTGCTGAAAGTCTCTAATTTCATTTGGAAATTAACTTGGATAGAGATAATATACAGACATTTGTCAAGTAAATACCTAAAAAAGCACGTCTTAAAGAGATAACCCATTATATAAAGTTTTTTTATTAATCTTAAGAATAACAATATCATAATTATGTTGCGAATGTTTTTTGTAATCAGCAATGTGGTTTGTTGTTTTAAGGTCTTTCTAACTGTGGTCCACATAGCCATCTTCATAAGAACTTATATGCAAAACTTTTTTTTTTTGGTAAAGGCTCATGATGTTCATCTTATGTTAAAGGTTTTGATTTAGACATCGAACGGAAGCTAGATTACTGGATGAACACATGAAGACACTGAAAGCGCTTACAAGTATGGTAGCATTTAAAGAAGGATAGTTAATAAATATTAACCCATTAATTGAAATATTCATTAACATTTTGACTAAAGGAATGTTCTTTTTAGAAAGAAAAAGTACTTAAGTTAAGTTTTCCAATTGAGAAAAGATTAAATGTATTGGTCTAATTTATAGCAATTTCTACGTATCTGGAACTTGAGGATTATCAGGAAAATTTTCGTTCAACTAACGAAAACTTAGTACTTCTTAGATTTTTTTAATTTTTAACTTTACCCTTTGTTGTTCATTATTATCTCTAAGTTTTCTTAACTGTTTTGACGCCGATATGTGACAATTGATCCAATTTTTACAAGGTTATGTATGTTGAACGAGCCGTAGTCTTTGTGCCGTCTCGGGACCTAGCTTTTCGTATAAGCCTTCATGTAAGCCATAACTTTTAATACCCTTGTATTAGATGCTACGCCCTTTTTGGCTCCATGTTTACTGTCTTAATAAAAGTAAGCGGTAGCAAATACTTCGCAGCTTAACTTGCGCCATAATTTGCGCAAACAATCCTCCTGAACAGAAAATCAAGAAAATGGTGGTATGTATGTTCTGTATGAACCAACATGCGCACGTAACAAACACACAATTCACTATTGACTTCCAACTTATTAAACTGATACCTAGCAATAAAAATGCGCGTTGTATTTAAATTATCGGATAGATGATAAGTCAAAGAAATACAGTGCTCTGTGGGTGACGCATTTAGTGTTATAACGATTTCCTTAACCAATGTCTTTTGCATACAGATCCCACGATGTCAACTATACACTGATGCGGCAATATTTGATAAAAGCCGGCCAATGAATTTAAAAACTGATGTTATTTGCAAAGCATAGTCAACTGGAACCATTTCAGTCATTTGCTGTATACTTTAACAGAGATACAGTATTAAACATAGTACAGTGTATCTCACTACCTTTGTGCTGAAAAGGAGATCACTATGAATCTGACATCATTAAAGTATAACAAGGTCAAAAGGGCTATTTATACGCTTGAGTGTTAAATGGGCATTCCAAGCAGTCGGTACTTTTGTGTATGATCAAAAAATCGTTCATTTTGAATAGTCATTCGAGTTAGTTGTTTTTAACAAGGAGTAAGTTAAGTCTGGCGCGTTGAAATTTGGCTGTTTTTTTCTGATCACCTACACGGACGATTTTAAAAATGGCTCCTTTCAAGCATTAAAAGGCAGTGTACTCGTCCAACTTACTTAAAGGTCGAAGAATATACTGCAAAGGCCACTTAGTAATCAGAAAAAAGCTGTACAGATCATAGGTACTTTGGTAGATTTTTAATAATTAGTATAAAGCTCGACCTGCAAAGTTCATAAGATCAATAAAATTTCGGGAGCGCTCATCAGTTGCAGCCACTCCAATGTGGTAAAGAGTAACGAATGCGAAAATACGAAAGTGACTTAGTACAGAATAATCACAGATCATAATCACTAAGGCTAATTGGTAAAATAAGAAGGTTAAAAGAAGGTGGAAGGAGAAATAGAGGAAAATGAGGTACAGGAAAAAAAAGCAGGGGGCTGTGTAAACCTGGGAGCCATTTATTACCAAGGAAAGGTTAGGTTAACCACGTGCTCAAACCGTTTTAATATGTCCGGTTCAGAGCGTCTTATATAGGCTCCCTCCAGTTAGCGCAAGATACGAGATGTTCATGCTCATACAGGAACTGAAGGTCCTGAGAAATTTTAAAGGTAGGTGTTTTTGACTAACGTGAGTAATTTCCGTGAACTAATTATGATTTGCAAGAAGAGAAGAATATTCGAGTTCCAAAAAACAGTTTAGATATGTTTATATGTGCATGTCCCAGATTTGTTTACGATTACCTATCACTTAGGGTTCCCGACGGAATCCAAAACGTCAGGACAATTAATATCTTGTTCCAGTGATCACTTTTTTGTCCTCTGTGCTTGTGAAGTATGTGGCGGCTCTCATTAAGCTTTTAGACTGAACAACAAATGCCAGGTTTGTATAAAACAACCTGTCTTATCATCCGGGCTACGAATTCCCGACTTGGAGCTGTACATTTAAGCCCACAGCTGTTCTGTACATTTTGCCCAGTTGCAAATCCAGTAGATGTATCCTTTAATTAATGCAACCGGGACTGGTTCAATTTTTCCAATGGTTAAATTCGACTAACACAAAACCCTCTCGATCGCATTCGAAACAAATAACAAACTTACAAACGAATATTTATACGGGAATAAATATTCAGTTCTAATTGAATCAGTATGGATGGTAACTGAATGTTACGTTCCCAACCCATTACTTGGATATCCACGGAAGTTTACATTGGCTTAATCTTGGGCTAAGATAATAATTTTGCCTTAAACCAATTCGAATATTGTCTTTCCTATTTCGCTCCTCCCCCGGTCCACTAATATCAAAATGCCGACATCGCCATGTGGATGTTGTGAGAACAAAAATTATAGGCACTGTTCAACTCTCTTATTTTTGTAACCATACAATTGTATAGACCTGATGATGAATTCCAGAAATTATATGTTTGCTGAATTGACTTTTCAAATGCGAAGCCTTCTTGTTCTCCATTTTCTAAACAGCTGAATTATCATAACCTTGTCAAGTAAGAATAAAATAAAAATTTAGTGAGAAGATGATGGAAAAACAGTTTTTTTAAAGTCTCCCTTACTGTCCAATGTAAGTTTGGGATAAACAGTTTCTTTGATCCACATGTCGTAAACAAACTCATCAAAAGACTGTGTTCATGTGTTTTGTTTACTTTTAAGCACAGCCGCAAAATAATTAAGGGGAGATTAGAAACTTTTTTACAATGCGAAATAATCAAGCAGTCATGGCCACATATATTTAAGCTGTTTATTCAACAAACGTGTTTTTTTTCACAAATCATGTAAACTCTTCATCTGCATAATAAAGATCATCTGATACTTAACATACTTCGAAAAGGAAAGATTCATTAGTGCCGGAAGCTTAGCGATAGCTGATCAGCGAAGGCTTTGTTGTCACTGTGCGATCTAAGTACAGAGTAAAGGACGCAGAGCAAACTAACGAATTTATGCTCATAACCGACAGGAAAGGAAAGAAACATGGCGGCATTCACATATCAAGACCTGAGATTACCAGAGAAGACTATGCAGCGACGTATAGCAGTTGATAAGCGGATGCGCTCTTTTGTATCTTTAAATCCTGAGTTTTATGCTGGTTATAAATTGAAGTTGAAGGATAAACACTTTGAACTTCTGTTGAGAAAAAGACTAATTAGAACCCGATGGCCGCAAGGCGCTCGTGATAGAACTAAGACAAAACTCTCAGTAATTTATTGAGCATTATGTACGTTAGCTATATCAGCTACTTCTGCCAATTGCTTAAACGCCTTGGGAATTGTCATATCTGCCTTCATACAGTAAATCTCATATAATTTGCTTGTTTTGAGCTCCCACAGGCCTTACATTTTAGGACAATACGCAGTTAGTTGAAACACCTTTTTTTATAAATGAACTTATTTTGAGGCCCATTGGGCACCTTCTTTTACAGTTTGGCTTATCTAGCCATAAAAGTTGCTAATTACTCTTTGTCAGCTCTGGAAAAAGTCACAAATTTCATTAAGGTGCACAAAGTTGTGTAAAAGGAACGGAAATCCTGCCATTCTATGACGATGCTTTTCTGCGTGTTGTAATATTTACAGTTAGAAGCGGCTCCATTTTTGACTGGAAGAACCCTTAACGTCACTGAAAGATGTCAAGAGGTACATTGTACGCGTATTGTGTCATACTAAATTAATGTCCTTCTTTTTAAGTCGCTCCTTCCGACAACTGCTGTGACTGTTGACTGTAAATACACCGATGGATAGACTTGTGTCTGGCTCGTTTATCTTTTGCCGTCAGAACGCTGACAATAGATCTAAAACTGCATTCAACTTTTTACAGTGCATTCAGAGTGCCTGTGAGATATTTCCGTCAAATATCTTGCATTTACTTTTGGTGTCCTCAGGTGAAGTCACCACAACTTCTAAATGCCAGAAGGAACACTGTAAATGCAGAAAATACTGACTTTCTCAAACAGATGCAATGCAGCATGAGGGTAAAACTTGTCAGTTGTCTTAAGAATCTGTCACGAAGTACAGGCAAGTAAAGTTTTGCCTTCATAAAGAATCTGGACAAGACGACGAAGTAATTGACCGTTACGGTCGCAGAACCTCTTTAAGTTCTCATCCACGCAGTCCTTCGGAAAAAAATTTCAAACAACGTGCGTGACTTCGTTACAAGAAGATGTTTTTAAGATAGTGAATGATTCAACCGTAGCACTCGCTACCCTTTGAGGTGGTTACTGCCAGCACTTAATTTCAAGTTCAAAAGGAAACTCGATGCTACTTTTCTTGACAGAATGATCTTCCACAACAGGATTATTTGCATTAAGCCTTGGAACATTTTAGCATTTATGTTGACAACGGAGAAAAATTTCTAATAGATTAGATGCCAGCCAATATGTGACGGTCAAGACATCCACTTAGCATTAAGCAGAAACTATTTAGGTGAAAACATTGAAAGAAGTATTGATAAATTTATTTTTTTAGTGAGAAAAGACCAGTTACCTTTAGAAAATAGGAACTGTCAAAAAATACAAAACTGGGGGTCACATACGTTATTTTACTTTCCAGAATAGTATAAAATATATCCACTCGTAAATCGTAAAACTACAGGGACTGAGTAGAACAACATTTGGCAAGTGGACTCAGAGTCAGTTCTTTGTTTAAAATGACAATTAACTGCAAAAGCGATCAATAAACAATGTGAACATTCACAAAGCAGACGCTTTTTTCCGGAACATTCATTCCCTCTAAAAGCACTATGTTTTCGTATTTACCATTAGGACTTTTGCATCGCATATAAAAACATGTCAAGGCCGGAAAATATAGGGTATTGTGTTCTGCAAAGGTAAAATTGAGTCCACCTCCAATAAACAAATTCCCGACAATTGCAAAAGCGTGTCCATGTGTAAGGTGCTTGCTTACAGAAAATAAATCCCAGAAAAACGTCTCACCCAAAAGTTCAATGTTTCTTTCCGGTAGGCCTTTTCGCGGTTGCTTGCCAGTATTTGCATATGCCTCGCGTCGTGAGATGTCACCTGCAATGTGTTTTCAATTCGAAATATTTAAATTTTATACCATGAGGCCTTATCCCAGGATAGTTTAGAATAACAACTACGCATTCTTTAAACTATATACCTGAAGAACGCAGACCTACAATTTAATTTATGTTGCACTTCGTTTTAGCGTTCAGAAACGAGAGTATTTACCCTTCATTAGTTTATACCAAGGTCGCTTATTGTAAGTGTGCAGGGCATGCCTTTTCCCGTGTCCTCTTACGTTAAACACATTTTTTTCGAATCTAAAGCAATTTTCTAAAATTTTGATTGACGTTACATGAAAAAGACAATTTACTCTACATAGGGCAAAATAAATTGATACGGATTCATCAATTACAATTTTATGAAAGGGAATAGCTTTTCCTTTTAAAAAATGGTATATTCCTTTGTATTTTGCCTCACTTGTTTCACGGGGCTACAAAGAAAAGTTTAAAGTTGTTGAGAGCCGTGTTGACAGAGTGATATCATATCGGTTGGGTTTCCCTATGAGAATACTACGTGCAACTATATGGACTTGGTGTGTGTTATGTGTTCGCATAAACAGTTTTCTTACATTCAATAATGCAAGGACTATCATAAATAACTGTAGACATTTACGCCAGAAAATATGTTAGAAACATTCAGCTGCTTGATGCAAAGCCATTTTGCTTAGGCTTTAAGTCAGTAATCAAAACTCTCGAATCTCGAGGTATTCCGACCTGGCTACCTGTATTTAGGTCATCAGATTCCACCATTTTGGTTATCTACTGCAGAGCAAAGAAGAAGCACGTAGTATCTGTGACATTTAGAGAATTGTTGCACAAATTCGTTGGTTCATGCATGGAAAATAATACTACTGACAGGGAGGGACTTAAAAAGCGTTTGCCTACGTTTCCCGTACTTAACTTTATTTGACAAGGGAGGCCGGGGTGACCATTTCTGGCTAACTAGCCGTCCTCAGTCCGCTACACCCAAACCAATGTCTGTAACTTGTGAGGTTTGTCGGGAGTCCAACACCCTAAACACTGAGCAGCAGGCTCGCAAATCTCTCGGCAGTTTTATTTTGCAGGCAGCGCCCACCTATGTATGGCCGCTGCCTGGGCTCTAGATGAAACCAAAGGACGCAAAAGAACGACCAAATCTCACAGCTCAATCGGCGAGTGTCCTCTACCACAGGTATTTTGCATGCATACATTCGGTGACCTAACACAAGCACAGCCATGCTAGAATTATTAACACGTAGATTAAGGCATGATAATTTGATATTTTCAATGGTTTAGAAGCTTGAAAAACCTTTTACTAAAGAAAACAGTGCAACCTTCCTCGAGAATTGGTTATAGAAACATCTGAAATTAAAGAATGCCTGAAGAATATCTTAAGCTATTTACTAAGACAATAAAGTTCATAAAATCACCCTAATACCCCTATATATTTCTTTGAAATTATCTTGGAAAAATATAAAATACCCGACACTGGTCAACTGAATATCAGTATTAAGTGTTTTTTTGCAGAGATAACGTACTTCAAAAATTTTTGATTTATCATATTCGAAGTATGATCCAACGTTAGATTGGGCACATTCATTATTTCTTTTTTGGTTTAAGGTGAGTCTTCAAATATGACTCAGGCGGCTTTTTACTTAAGAAAGAATATCCAAAAGCGCACTTCTTTGGTGAAGGTCTTAAAAAATTGTCTTAGCTAGGAGGTTTGGATAAGCAGATAAAGCATAGTTTAAGAAAATGTTATTTGGGATATAACGTATAACTGATGATTTTCCGCACGTTTGAACTGTAGGTTGTTCATTGCACATATGCTGTTAGTCTCAAGGTAAGCTTGGTCAGAAGAATCGAAAATGCACTAATTAAAGTTACGTTATAACTTAAAGGACATCCTCTTCTTTTAACTAAAATTTCTTAGGGTGCGTGTTTTCCAATTTATACAGCGATATAACACAAAATATCATGGTATATTCGCCGGCATTTGAAGGGCCACTTTGTATTCCAGTAGCCCAAATACCGAAAAAAATCTGCCAAAATAAATTCCTCCTTAATATTGAATAATAGCATGAATACGATTTGATCTGACGATTCATGTTCTATTTAGCATTCACGGGTAAGTCGATTTTTCGTGTGTGATCGAGATTTGACGTTTTTGTTAAACTTTGGTGTTTCTAAACAGGGTTATAATTAAATTTTCTTCAAATTTGAATACGCTGGAGGTTATTTATTTACATCACTATTTTTTATTATATGCGTTAATGCCGTTTTGCAAAAGGCTATCAACATTTCGCACTTTCGACATTTTGCAAGATTTCGGTCATCTTCTTTGTATCCTTTAAGGAAGTTCTCTGTCAACACTCATATGAATTGTCTTTGCAGAAAAATGTTTGGTTTTCAGAGGATGACAGACAGAAATATGGGTTATAGTCAGTCCTTTGGGCATTCCATAAACGTGACAGATAAGCACAAATAACTAAATACGTTCAGAGTTAGGGACATTCTTAAAGTAACCTTCGAAACGGATGGCTTGCCGAATTATTTTAAGCAGTCTTCAGTCCCCCAGTTCCCTTAGATGTGATTCATCATTTTCATTATCATCATCATCATCATCTCGCGGCAGTGATGTGAATGTTTTAATGACGTGCACTTCAGTTTGTTTAGTTGCTTTGTTTTTAATTAAACCTGATCGTAGATGTGGCGTGCTTAGCGTTGTTTACAATGTTCGCTGTAGGGTACTTTGAAGTTCACTTGCCCTCTCACAATGCCGTGCAATTTTTGGCACTTAAATTGCCTACGTCAACGAAGCACACTGCCAAGTAAGTTAGGAGTGCTGATTCTCCATGACTGCCGTGGTTCGATTTTTCGCAACATAATGAGAAGCATTGTTGTCGGCATGTCACTCGGCATCTATCATCAGAAACGTTGGCTCGTATTTAAAAAGAAATTTTCGTTTCACGCGTTAACTCGGTACTGGTTTTGCATTCATGTTAAAGTCCTTTCTGTGTATGCTGGAGTGGTTTTCGGTATATTTGCTTACTTTTAAGCCCCGTCGTAAAAATTGTATGTTCTTCTGCCTGTTTCTACAGTAGCCGCCAAAGACCATGCATTGCTAATTATGAAATTTGCCTGGACATTTTGGCATATATTTGAAAAACTATTTTGATTAATTCAGTTAATTGAATTCTGCAAAACTTTTTTTGTTAGTAAAATCGTCATTTAAGTTAGGTTAATGAAGAGAAATAAACAATAGTTTTGGGAAAATTTGGGGAAGGCTCATATAGAATGAATTAACTATGCTATTACAAAAGAGCAAACCAAACCGCACATTAAAGTTGATAATACTAAGAAAGAATTCCAAAATAATTAAAAAAGGTACCGCAGCTATCCCTTTTCAGAAGTGGAAAAGTTTATACAAAATCGTTCAGATTGAGGAGAAGCCAAGTTAAAGTGATCAAATTTGTTTGCAGTAACACTGAACATATGTGTTAAATAAATAAGGTTTAGCTATCTGGTGAAGTTTACTTGTAAAAATGCATTAATAGAAGAGTTTATGTTTGAATGCAGCAGTAAACCTCAAATTTCCTTCAATAAAAACCAAATGTTTAGCATGTTGACCTAGATTTAACACAAATAATGCCTTATTTAATGTAAGTCGTGAAGATTAATAGTTTTTTTAAATTTTACAATCTCCTTTTACTTTATTTACAAATGGAACAGACGAAGAATAATAAGTAGTTCAAAAATGGCAATGTATATGGCCACTTTTTTAATTAGCCAGTATATATCTGAAAGAGAAATAAATCTTTACATGCGGAAGGTAAATCATTGTAAAGAGAAAAGAAAGTTCTTTTATTTCCAGTCAAATTGAATCGTTTATCTTCAGAAAAATTCTCAAATTTTAATGTGACATTACGTTGGTGAAATTTAATATGCACAGAAGTTCGTCAGCCGAATATCTAATCAAAGCAATTTCTAAGAGGTAACCTTTTATGGAAAGGTTTTTTATTTATCTTAGGAATAATAGTTTCAGAGTTCCAATGCTGACATGATTTACTCTCAACAATTTGGTTTCCTGTTTCGAGGCACTTCTACAACTCAGCAACATGGTCATCATTATAAGAACTCATATCCAAAAACACTTTGTTTTGGCAAATACTCTTTATATACACCTTATTTTAAAGGTTTTAGTGTAAACGTCAAACAGATGGGCAAATAATGAATTGATCAGTGATGATGGGAAAACAAGCAATTTTATTACACTTTTTTCGATGACATTCAATAAATGCGTAACCGGTAAGAACGGACTTTCTCGAATATTTTGACTCAAGTAAAATTCTTTCATTATATAGAAAGTGGTTGTTTCAAGTTTTCAACTTAACACAATATCTAAATTTATTGTTCAAATTAAAAGCTCTTTTTTACGTCTCTAGAACCACGGCATTATCGAGAAAATTTTACTGATCTTTACTAACACTTAGAAATTTCTATGATTATTTTTAAAGTTCTGAATAGGCCTGATGCCGTTTATTATTATTTCTATATTTTCCTTAATAAATTCACACTGGTATTGGAGTAACGATCAAACATATACAAATTAAGGAATATTACGTGGTCAACGGCGACCACTGTATATTCTTTCAGACTTGACTGTACCTTGAAATGAATTTGGGAAGATTCGTGCATCGCTTGAAAAACAAAGGTAGTGGTAGGTCTCAGGTGTTAATATATATATGCTTGTTAGCGGTCCTTATTTTTGGTATGGCAAAAAAATAGATGCAAAAGTTACCGATTTAATATTATAGCACACAAGGGACAAGCATTTAAAAATGAATTTAAAAACTAAATTCGCTATTATTTTCTCGAAAACAACACGATCATTCATGCTTCACGTTACCTAAATCTCCTGAAGTAAAAAAGAAGTAAACTTTCCTGGTTTTTAGTAGTGTTTAAATATTGCGACACGCATAAACAAGATAGTTTGATCCGCAGCGTGTGGTAGCTTACGAAATATCTTGGGCATTAAGAAACGTTCAATATGGCCCACTTTGGCCCACTTTACCTTCAAGATACTAATCTGAACGGAATGTATTTTTAATAAACAGCAGTCTGTGCCTCAAGTGATGTCATTTAACAATATAGACACTCGAAAATATGTGTTAAAATACCCCTCACATTCCGATCTTCACAGTTCACGAGTTAGGCAATCTATGACATATATATGGAACTGGGATTTTCATGCGACCTATCTAAAAAGAGCATATGCTTGTTGCGTTATGCATTGAGGTTGGTGTTTGAGAGATATAAGCTGTCACTTAGCGACTTCAGTAATAGGATAGAGTGGATCCGACAAAGCAAAGAGAGACCGATATTCAATCCCAGAAATTCGAAATGAGTTGAAACGGAGGGATCAAAGCTAATCCACGACCAACAGGACCACCAGTGTCCGGCGTAAGGTTCACCTATAACACGGGACTAAAAACGAGACAAAACAACTTACGACAAGCAGTAACGACTACCTCACCACTCCAATAATGGCAAAAAGGATGGTTTCGAAAGTTCAGGACAAATACATTATGATCCGTGAAGGCACCTTGTTTCCTTATTCATTTTCTTTGGGATATTGTAAACGGCGTAATTTATAAATACCTCGTATCTACAACCATGTTAATATGTATATTCACTCAGGAATGTCCGAGCACCAATCCACTGAGCTTTACGAAGTAAAAAATTTTCGTGTGGCCGCTAGGGGTCCCAGAACGAGCGCCCACTTGCCAGGCCGGTGACGGCCAAGTTATCATACCAGAGAGGGATGGCGTTCGAGTGTAACTTGATAAATATCTGTTTAGGGCTTATTTGCCTTTATTCAACCAAGCATAACCCTGAACTCCATCTGAGACGGAAACAAAAGCAACGCATACACAAATGGTGCAGACGTTCAAGCGGATTTTCCACTGATTTGCGGACAATTGGTACGTTGAGTTCTGTTTTCTGCTTCATCGGGTGCTTTGCAACGTCCATTTCACAGAAGGCTGCGTTACGTACTAAGACCTCGAAATCATATAGCATACGTATAGTTGAGCCTTTACTGTAGACCGTGTGTTTACATACACTTTTCAGGGAATGTTACCTTATTTTTCAGAAAATGAAAGGGTCCTCTGGTCCATAAATGCATGGGGATTGTTTTTAAAAATGTAGGAGGGTTTTAAGGGTTAAAATATATAAAAAATATCATCTGAACATGCGGTTCTTATGAATTTGAAAATAGGCATCCTGAGAAATATAATTTGATAGAAAAAATTCTTCGGGAAACAGCAATAAAACCGTATTTGTAAATTTTCGACGCCATTTCCTCACGACCGAAAACGACCTAGCGTGCTAGCGTTGAAAATTTACGAATAAAGTTTATTGCTGTTTCCTGAAGAATTTCTTCTATCAAATGCGGTTACCACTTCGCGAACTGTGACCTTGCGTGAGTATTTCTGAAGCGTAATACACCAGCCATTAAGTAAGGTTCACACTCGAGCATATATGGGAAATGTACGCATTGGATTTTGAGGAATTGCACATCGTTAACGTAGACTTACCATGCATAGTCAGAGGATTTAATGCAAAAATCAAAAGGAAGCTAAATTTCGGAAAAGCTAAATGCCTGCCGAAAATGCCGGACACTAGACTTGCACGTAATTATGCTTGTCTGAACCAAAGAATATCCTTTTGCTTAGATGACAAGAGCCCAGCCTCCTACGCACAATTTTTTGTCATCTAAATTTAGTAAGCTGTTGTTTTTTGCTGAATATCTCAGTGGTAAGCAGGCTTGTAGTCGCGCTTGAACAGTTGCTGCCCATTTTCCCCTCCCTCCCCCCAGAAGACATTAAATGCTCGCATGCATTGCCACCGCACGACACCGGAAGTGAGAATTGGTCTAAAGCGTAAAATGCGTCAGGTTGATGTTGATTACCACGTCCTATAGAAGGTGACCTAACTCAGACAAATTTGCGAAATTTGCGAAAGGCCGCTAGTCACGTGCAAAGCGGCATTACCATTTGTATGAGATCTTTAACTTTTTAATATCAACCTTCAAAAATTTAAACTGTAAACGTAATTTTTTTTAATAGCAGCTAACGTAGTTAAAAGTATTTTCAAAAGCCAGCCTTATTTTTCTGGATCGCTTTTTTTATCCTGTAATAATGGTAAGGTCTAAGTTGCATAATGGTTATAACTAGACGTTTGTGGAGCCCAAATACTAAACGTCCGAAGAGGTTTGGCGATTATGCTATGTCAAAATCAATAAAAGTTCCAGAAGGTCTAATTTCGCCTCATGAATTTTGTAAAGTCTTGATCTTATTTAACAGAAAATGGTGCAGCCTTCTATATCCTTAGGTCTTAACACCTTTCATTTGATTTAATTAAGATTTTTTAGGTATTATTACAAAAACACTGATCTGTCAAATGCCTTTTTTGATTTCCTTTAATTTATTGCTACCACACCAGGTATATCGCAGGAGTATTGGAAGGAAATTTGGCTAGCAATTCTTTATAAATCTTTGCTATTGATGTACATACATACTTACATCTATGAATGGAAGTAGCCAGTGGAGCATTAAGCAGATAGATTAGTTCAAAGATGAGAATGACAAGGGTAGAGTTTTTATATGGAGTTTGTTTGGGCATGGAAATAAGAACCTAACGGTACTTCAGGTGGCTCTGACTTGAATTCCGACTAAGCAGTGTTAGTGATAGTGCCAGGAGGGTGAGTTTCCAATACAAGCGAACATGCGAGTCTCAAGAAATAATTGAGAAGAAGGCGACTCGATCCCTGGGAAAATTTTTTTATTCACCTGACGCTTCGACATCCGTCGCGAATTCATCATAAGAGGCATAGCCACATAGCAGTAGCAGATATGGGTAGCGTATGCACAGGAGTTTGCAGTACTTATAAGATACAGTCATGACTGCAAACATAAAATAACAATTAACGCAAGTTACCTTTGTGCGTGTTGATAATTCGTTGAACAGCATGCGGGTACTAACCTGCTGAAATTTCATCTCGCGTGGTGAACTCGGGCGTAGCGATTGCTCAGTCATCTGGCCCTCCAGTGTTGGCGTAGGATGACGCGGTGGCCTCTCCATTTCCCAAGTGGTGACTTGCTTTGTAAAAATTAAGTCTCAGTACCAAATATGGATTGAGTACATCGTTTCACTTATTTAACGATTGGGAGCCGGTAAAGCATGAGTCAAGTATTTTTCGGCTCACCCGATGGTCACCTTTTGCGAGAATTTCGGCGTCATCAAATTTGAATGTGTGGCTGGGTCTCGTAGTATGAGCCGCTACTTGAGAATTGGCATCATTTTGCCGCACTGCTGCCACGTGTTCGGTAACTCATGTCTTGAGAAGTCTTCCAGTTTCTCCGACATATCTGCTTTGACGCACTGCACCAAGTTCTGTAGACGACTCCAGATGTTTCTTGCCATGGCAGTGGGTCTTTCGGCTTCATTATCCGACGCCTTATGGTTGCCTCTGGCCTGTGTCCGACTCTAACTTCAAGTGGTTCGAGAAGGTGACCGACGGCCTCCGATACTTTGTGAACACACGGGATTGCTCGCCAATTTTGGGGTTAGTGTGGCTTTGTGCGGTTGACGAAGTTGCTCGGGTAGCCATTTTCTCTGAACACCCGTCGAAAGTGTTGCAACTCCGCAACTTTATCTCCTGGTTCGCTGCAGTACGTCTGAACACGCCGATAGAGCGTACTTACGCAACTGCGTTTGTGGCTGATTGGGTGGTTGCTGGTATAATTCAGTACTTTTATTCGCGAATAAAAGTATTGTCCAAGCGATCGAGTCGTCTGCTTTTCAGTCTGCCTTATGTTGTGTTGTGCGGACTGGCAGACTAAGAGTCAGGCTGCAATGGCTACTTCTTAATTTGGCTTTTATGGCACTCGCAGTCAGTAACTTAGGCCCAATGTGCTATTCACTGTTGCTTTCTTGATTATGGCTCCATGCAGAGTGTGGACCTGCACCCTCTGCGAACACCGGTCTTCTTTACTCTGTCTTGCAACCACATCCAAGTGGAGAGGGAACACAAATTGAGGTAATAGCAGCGGAAGTCGGCGTTCCTGTGGTACCGTGCTGGGTGGCATGCGGTTTATCTAATCGAAGAAAATGGTCTTGAGTTTTTGGGTTAGGTAAGTCTTTAATTTCGGACTAGGGAAAAGGTAACTGAGAAGAAGAAGAAGAAGACTCGATCGCTGGGACAATATGTTTATTCGCCTTACGTTTTGATAGCCTTCGCAGATTCGTCATCAGAGACATGCGTAGCAGAAAGGTTAAGTATGCACAGACGTGTGCAGTATTTATAGGACACAGTCATTACTGCAAGCATACAGCGACAATTAACGTTAATTGCCTTCTTGTGCGTGGACTGCTTGTTAGACGGCACGCGGGCTCTGACCTGTTGAACTTTCGTCACGGGCGGTGAGCTCGGGCATGATGATTGCTCGGCCGTCTGGCACCTCGGTGTTGGCGTACGATGAGGCGGTGGCCTGCCCATTCCTCACGTGGCGGCTTGCTTTGGCCACATTGAATCTCAGGATTGAATATGGATTGGGCAAATCGTTGCACTTGTTGATGGATTGGGGGTCCGTGAACCATGACTCAAGTAGTTCTCGGCTCACCCGATTGTCACCTCTTGCAAGAATTTTGGCCTCATCAAATTTGAAGGTGTGGCGGGGTCTCGTCGAATGAGCCGCAACTTGAGAATTGGCATCATTTCGCCGCACTGCAGCCGCGTGTTCGGCAATTCGCGTCCTGAGAAGTCTGCCAGTTGCTCCGACATAGTTGCTTTGACCGCAACTGCACCAGATCCTGTAGACGACCCCAGATGTTTCTTACCATGGCAGTGGGTCTTTCGTCAGGCGAATAAACATATTTTCCCAGCGATCGAGTCTTCGTCTTCTTCTCAATTGCTTCCTGGGACACGGATGTTCGCTTGTTTTGGAAAAGGTAACATTTGTAGCGGTTCTGCAGCCCACCTACTTCAAACTCGAGACGCCACTGACGTGTTCTTCCAGGGTAAATCTTGGTCGCCCAGTCGCGCCTATCCCAGCGCAATGGTGCAACGCCGCACCAACGCGCGATTTTTGCCCCCGTACGACCGGGCGCGTAGGGGCGCCCCAAACTGGTCGACCAATCAGCGTCCCGAAGAGCTCGTGGAGAATCAGGTCTGGCCAAGCGCTCTCCGGTCCTCTAGTCAATTCATGCAGCGACGGACACTTTAAAATTCGCTCTGAGCGGGGACGCCCGCTCACGCCCTCATGGCCGGACCGAGTGGCAACTTCCTTTTAACACTTCTGTAAACAATATATTGTTCTCTTACTCTGACCTTCCCAAGACTTCTCCTATCTCCTAAGGAACCGGGCCTGGAAGATTGTAGCTGTTAGGGTTAACCGAATTAGCCTTAATACCTTTACTTTCACAAAATGTGCATGAACTCACCTCCAATGCCGGACATAGGTACTGTTATAACCGAAATGCTTAAACGCGTTTTCAATTCGGAGAGACGAATTATACAAATTTCACGATAATTCAGTTTAATCCTAAGATGTTTCAAATTGATCCTATATATACTTTATAAAAAACTTGAGGAAAAAATATTCTTTCTTGTTCACATTGGGCAACCAACTATTTTAAATCCAGTCACTGACTTGAAGAAAGGATATTTTTTGGTTTGAAAAAAAGCTGTCTTATTTCCCATATAAATTTGAATCCAACCGGCCATTACGTCTAAAATTTCCAAATTGCATGCTCCATATTAACCGTCTTTGGTAACTCACATTTTGGTCTATTTTATTAGGAAAACGTCATAGGTTGCTAGCCAAAACTCACCCTTCATTTGGAGCAAGCAACTCTGCACGAGAAATTATCGATCAACGTGCAAACGTGACTACCACTCACACAAGTTGGCCAGCTAGCAATTTGCTGTTTCTGTGTTGTCTGAAATAAAGCCCTTGCTATCAGAATCGGCCTTTTGCCTACTAGTAGGGTTATAACAGTTACGATGAGTTATGCATGGATATTTCACCGTCACAGAAGTTGAAATTTTAAAGGTTAAACTGAAAACATAGCTGCCTTTCACATAAATACAAGCCGGGACGAACTTTTTCAAAAGCTGGTATCTTGACGTAGCCTCAGCATTTTGGGATTATATCGTAAGATATTTAATCTGAAAACATAATTGCGTGTGTAAACTCGTTGAAAGACACCTGAAGAAGCATCAAATCGAAGTGGCGCACAAACCGACGAATACTCTTCGAAATTAGCTTGTACACCCTAAAGATAGGGTTGGCTATTTTGACAGAAAAGAAGTCATTTAAAATATCCCTTTGGGCAGCTGCAATGCATTTTATTGCACATCAGCCTCCATACGTTTACGCTAACATCAACGAGCGGTAAAGGGACGATAGCAGTTGCTCGAAGTCGCCATGCGCATAGTAGAAACCGGACACCAATTTGCATGGGACGAAACTTGCATTGTTGACTCTTGTCCATGCAAGAAAGGCCGCAAGTTTTATAAGCCATCCACTCAGATGACTCGTGCATCAACAGATACGTCAAAATGGACGCAACATACACCAAACTCACTGAAGTATGGAAGAGACAGCAGCCTCTCCGGACTAGATGAAGCCACCACTAACCGCACGAATAACTGTGGTCGAAAATTAGTTCCCAACCGACCGCACTGCGGGTGCTAACTATTTTCTTCCCCAACGACCACATAATCACAGGTGGTGGACGATTAGTTACTATTACCCCTATCCCCTATACATGCTTCTGTAAGCTATCATTTTGTATTGACTGTTTCGTACTATTCTCATCCATCTGATGACGACCTGGTAAGTCAGTGTCGAAAATCTACCACTGTTTCCCAATTTACTTCTTCCACCGAATTATACTTCTTGGGATGCCGATTTTTCAGTTCATTTAGTAATCTGTTTGCATGAGAAAAAACTTCACCTCTACTGCAGTTCATTGCTTTTGCGGACCTTTTCTCCACTGTTGCATGTACAGTAGTAAATTTTAAAAAAATTGTCCATATTCAATAATATATACCCACAAAACTAAATACATCCCAAAGTCTCTTGGGCTTGGTTTGGCCAGTCTCCCTATCCCCCAAGGGAAATGCCTAAAGTAATTTGCTCTGCGAACCAGAAACAAATAACCGTCGTTTCTGTTAGGAAGTCATCAGATTTTTGCGTTTGTTAACGCCATCACCTGGACCCATTTGTTAGGGGAAGGTGTTAGGAATTTCCGAGCTTTTTTCTCGTAATTGATGAAACGTTTGGAATTCCATTTTCCTATTACCCACGTTCTGGTTCCTTTTTTCAGTCAACTCGCAAACAGTGCTGGGACCGGGATTGATGGTGCGCTTGATAAATATGCATGTTAAACCTTTTTACCTCAGTATAACGAATGGAAACCCATGAAGACGGTAATGGATCCATAAATCTCGTGAACCTTTGTCAAACTACTAACAGTCGCTGCATAAGACGGAATGGTAGTTTTCGAAGGAGAAATTTCGGACAAAAGCATTGGTCAAGTGAACGTTATGAGGGCATTTTTACAAGCAAAAAATTCATTGTGAAAAGCGCTTACCTATTTTACAACGAACTAGTATTGGAACTCCTAATAGGCCGCAATCTTCAATGTATTGGTCGGATACTCGATGTCCATCCATAAGGACCCAATCAACAATCAGGCCACACCATAAAAAAGCGGGCTTCGTCTTCGTTCGGCTGATTGTGGTTTCAGGGCCCCGCCTACACCAGAATCCGTTTTAACCAATAACAGAGAACTAATATTTCTTAGTCGATTGTGCGTCGGATACTTGTTAAAGTTTGCAATTTCATCAGCTTAAGCATCCGCAATGGCCGACCGGGGAGAAAGGGGTACAAGGGGGTCGAAAAGGTCGGAATATGCAAGTTCTGTTCCCCAGCCTGTAGGCGGATAATAACAGTTAATGTCTAGAAAAGGAAACGAATAAAACGTGTTATATAGGGTGTAACGCAAAGCCTACAGTGAGTAACAACTAAACTAATACAAACTACGGTGATAGACAAAAACTAATTTAAAAAAATGCAAAAAAGGATAATATGACAAAGTGTGATACAGACTCACAAAAACCCCGGTAGACTTCTTCAGCAGTAGTCAGAGAACGACCTGCGTTGACGAAGTACTTGGCAAAGTTTTCTGGCCAAATTTGCTCGCCCACCAACATGAAGATTGAGAAATTGGTTCGTCGAGTGAATGCTTAGAATCGGAGGTCGCTTTTAGCGCCTGTTACTCTCAATCATACTCTCAGAGCTGTCAACAGTCCCGCCAAAAAGTCGCTTCACAACGTTCGCAAGTTAGTAAATGTTACGGAAAGGTGTTTATTCACTGAAACAAAGACGTGCATGTATAAAAACAAATTCAGGTTTAGTAGGTTTAAACCTAAAATGGGAAAGGTACAGGGACATACAAGTGTAACACTTCTCCGCTGAAATAACACAGGAGGCTCTAGCGTGCGAGCTCTTGCAGACGTACGCAGGATCTGGGTGAGATAATCCGTATTGCTCGTAACTCGAGTAGTTTTTTACTTTGACAGATCGCTGGGTTGGGATTTCGTTAGGTAAAAGAGGAATGAGAGCATCTTTGCAGTAAAATGCTTTAAGGAGAAAATACGATCACGATAATTTGTTTTATTCATCCATCGAATCTGAGGCTGTAGTTCATCTACGTTCTGACCTTTTTACGTCGCCGCTGGCTGAAGTGGTTGTGTACCTATAAGTAACAGCTGGGAGACAAAACATTTTTTATAACCTTTAAACTTAATATATTTAGAAATATTTGGCTGCCGAATACCATATACTGTAGTTTTTCATCAATTCTCTCAATCCATTTTGTAATGTGCAATATAGATCCAAAAGCGTTTGTCTTCCTTTATTGCTGAACCAACTTTCGAGGACTGAAAATTATCCACTTTCGCACAAAACTACAAATAAGCAGTATAAAGTGCATGCACTATGGAAATTGAAAGTACCTGACATTTACTAGCTTAATATTCAGTGGGGCTGCACGTTTAATTTACTGAAAAATTAGAAATTTAATCCGCTTCTTCGATGTGACACCGCAGGGTGTCATTTCTGGAAATAGGAAGACTTGGCGTTTTCCGAAAGCCAGCTGGCGAGCGTACACAGGCTTTTGATATATTATCATCGGGTAAGTAGATTTATACGGGAGTGAAGTACAAGTTAAAACGGGCTCCTCTTTTTTACAAGGGAATAGGGAGAGTATGGGTTGGAGTTGATAAGCGACGGCTGCTCATGCGACGGGAGGATTTTATTGATTCGAAAGCTTACATTTGCTCGCTGAATGCCTTTCTGAATTCTCTAATGGGAATTTTTGCAACTTTGAGTTCATCAGTATGAGTCTACATTCTTCAAAAAGGCCAGGCAACCTCGGGATGGAAGAAATTCTACACAAGCAACGTTTTCTCCGAGCGTCAAATATACGAAGGAGCATGCAATTTGATTTAAGGGCTGGGAGTACTCTTGCTGTACGCCGGGCATCAGGCACCTGTGAGCATTGAAACAAAACATGTCAGGGCAGAACTTAATGGGAAGTGGCAGCGGCTGTTGATCCACGAACATTTTCCAGATGATTATCCACCCTAGCCACAGACACAGGACAAAAGACAAATGGTGAAAACCAAATGATGATTTAGGGAGCATCAACGGCATTGGGAATAAGGATAAAATTTGCACTGAATAGTCCTAACTCATTATCACTGTATTGAGATATGCTCTGGTGTTTTATGTGACGCTTCCGAATGTCAAGATAGTAGCGAAAAAATGAAGAGCTGGGCGGAGGAGAGGAAGCTGACTAACGAACAGGTCATTCAGTCTGACAAACTTATTTTTTATTAGGACGTTAAAGTCCTTCATAAGTTTGAGTTATTATATTTTGTAGAGGACTTACCTTTTTATGCCTTTTAAAGTTTTATCAAGGGACAAAGAATTGTGATAGGTCTACCAATATCGGTTCAAAAAGACAACAAGTACTAACAATTTCATTTAAACATGTTGCAAGTTACAGCAATGACACCAATGCAAGCATTCAGGAAGTCAATTCAAGCGAACGAACGTTTTCAATTATTACATATCAGACAAATACAATAATATAAAGGAGGTAAGAGTTAACAAAATTTAAGGCAACGAAACAGTAGTAAATAGGGCGATAGGAGGAGGGGCAGTGGTGTTAGGGGATCAAAAAGGTCAGGTTCTAGTCACCGTTGACTACTGACGATTGGTTGCCTAAGCTTTTGTTAGCTCTATCCTCCCTTACATTATTGTATTTGCCTGATGATGAATAATCAAAAAAATCTTTCGCCAAACTAGACTTCCTGAATGTTTCAAGGTAGGAAAAACAAATTTTTGACGTTGAATTGTTTAGAAAAAGCGAGGAAGCAAACACATTTGCGCGTGCAATGGATTTTTGGCTGGCCCTATAATAAAGAATGACCTAAAAGCGACAGTAAAAATCGGTTTTTAATACGAGGAAACTTAGGGTGGCCAATTAAAATAGAATCAAGAGGGGCTTCGGCAGGAATAACAAGTGAAACAAAATGTTCGAAGTCTAAAATTGTAAGGGGACGTAGTTAAGCATTTTAAAATTGCCGCATAATTAAGTAAGATGCTTGCAAGGCAATTTAGCACATTTTCTGAGGAGAAAAGGTCGCAGAGTCGGACCTCACAACCTTTACAAAAAGGAGGGGGATATAAAACAGACAATGTGAACGACTTTGACATAATTTGTCAAAAGCCACTTCTGTATAACGGTGATAGTGTCTGCCACATTATCAGGGAAAGAACATAAGAATTTCGATTTCCACATGAGTTCTAATTTTTAAAAACTACTCCCTTTTTCATTTCTGTTGCATAAGGAAGATTTTTCATCATTCAAAAAGCAACAGAAGGCAAAATGCGTAATTATTTGCGAAGTGGAATCCCTAAACGCCTTAATTCAATCTTCCTGTGATCTTCTGTTAGCAAAAGTAGTCCCATTTCGTGATTTTGCTGAAAATCTAACTACCACTCGCTGACAGCAAGCCTGAAATTGCAGATGCACAGGTTTTCTTTGATAAGAATCGGCTGAACAGTAGCGGATGCGGATCATAAATGCGATATATATTAGTCGCAGAGTGCAACAGCTAATATCAGGGACAGTCATAGGCGAATTGAGCGCAGCATTTAGCGCAAGATTTAACCTCCTTCAATAGGTGCTAGCTTACTGTCCAGATAACCTCGTGTGCGTAGTTCAGCCAAAGGATGTTGTTAACGGCGGACAAGAAGGCGCCACCAGTTTTGGCTTGTACGGTCAGTAACATGATATTCAGCCTTCAGACGCAAAGTGTGTGACGCTCGTTCCTGTTAAACAGACCGAAGACCCGCATGACGCTGTGGCTACGGTGTCCTTGAGTCAATCAGCAGCACTGGAAGCGGACGGAGGCTGCTGGTTGAGCACCGGAATGGCTTATTTATCATTTTTAAATTTCAAAATCGTACAGGGGCTCATCCTCAGAGATAACAGCAACAACAAAAATAAGCGAAAATTATAGGGAGTAGAAAGCAAGCAACCATCAGTAACGCACGTCTGAACGTGACTGCGTGGGGCTCTATATGCCGATGCCAAATAGATGCACCGATTGATTCTGCTCACATGCGTGGATCCGGGCCTGAATCAATTATCGAGTCGACTCCTTCAGTTGTGGGCAATTATCTTGACGCCTCAAAGCTGAGCAGCAAACTGCAATAAATTCGTCGCCACGTCGCACAACCAGTTTATGTTCATGTATGCGCGATTCGAGCATGCGTTTAGTTTGATCTGTGTAATTACAAGGATTGCTCAAACCCGAACTGCGATGTATCAGCCCAGATTGCTTTTTGGTCCTGGTTCTGGTGATCGAATAGCCTTCTGATTTGCGCATGCGAACAACCGGCACGCGAATATTTGCATCCACAGAGAGTACTGTCATTTAGGTGACATTTCTGAAGACGTCAATTTTGTGGGTAGGCATCCGAGATAAGTCCTCTTTAGGACAAATACCGGTTTACGCGGCCGAAGAGCAGTTTATATATACATATATATTCACTCAGAAATGTGCGAACAACGATGGAATAGGCTTCCAAACTAAACAAACATCATGTGGTGGTCATAGGTCTCCAATGGGCGACTGGCTGCCAGGCCGATGCCGGCTAAGTCATAATAGCAGAGAAGGCGCGGGATGACAGCGTTTGGGGGTAACTTGATACAGAACTGCTTTGGGCTTATTTGCATTCATCAGCCAAGCATAACCCTGAACACCAGCTGGTCGGACAACACAAACAAACGCACTCACAGACGGCGCAGTTGGTCCACCACTAGGGTCCATCAGATGGGTCATAAACACGTAATCGAAGCACAGTTCAGCAGTGCCTCGCCACCTGCCATTTGCTGTCACTGCTGATCGGGTATATATTCACTCAAAAATGTGCGAACACCAAATGAACTTTGTTTAGTTCGGAAGCCTATTCGATCGGTGTTCGTACATTTCTGAGTGAATATATATATATATATTCACTCAGGAATGTGCGAACACCGATCGAAAAGGCTTCCGAACTAAACAAAGTTCATTTGGTGGTCAGAGGTCCCCAACGGGTGACCGCCTGCCAGGCCGATTCCGGCCAAGTCATAATAGCATATATATACATGCCCTCGAATTCGTCCTTTGCAAATTTTTCAACCATAAGAGGGCATGGCTTATCACAGGCGACGCTCTAATCACTTGAGATACGAGGTTCTACCGTGAGCTGCGAGCTCACACATATTTTGGGCCAAATAACGCTGCAAGCCTATGTGTGCATGTTGTTTGACCATCGATTTCGATGGGGTCCACGCCTGCTGCAGCCTATGGAACCCACCAATTCCGATACAGTAAGCTGACTGCCCACACAGGATTTCCTAAGCAGGCAATCCAGAACGCCTCAGATTTCTACCAGGTGTACATAATGAATAGGGGGGGGTTAAGGGTTAAATAATACGTTTAGTCCAATTAAGAAACAAGCGTACCCTGTACTAAGGAAAACAGATGTGGCTACAGAATCGGCATTTCCACCGTTTTCTTC
Source organism: Ligula intestinalis (assembly GCA_036362985.1). Taxonomy (NCBI): domain Eukaryota; kingdom Metazoa; phylum Platyhelminthes; class Cestoda; order Diphyllobothriidea; family Diphyllobothriidae; genus Ligula; species Ligula intestinalis. The sequence continues at coordinate 14,699,262 of JAYGXS010000001.1, read as the reverse complement.
AAGCATATTTAGGTATTTCAATTAGTCAGAGTATAATTAAGCAATAACTATGGTATTTCTCCGAAAAATTTACAAACAGACCAAAGATCAGTGAAAATGAAAGGTAGTAGACCATGAAAAGTCACTGAGCAAGAAGGTTGGCATTGCGAAAAAGGGGTGAAATAAATGCTATTTGACATGTTGTCATGGAAGCTCAATTCGACATGAAAATAAGGATGTTGCAATTGTTTCTTGTCATTGCAATTCTGAGAAAAACACGGTTTGGATGCAAGCTATATTGCAGCCAATTTCTGTATATGTGAATGCGGGCAAAAGTAGTTTAAATAGCGTAACTCATTTACCCCTAGTCCCAGCTTTTGTCCTATGGAAATGGTGGTTATATGGGTTATGTGAGTAGAGAAATAGGAAAGGCAGTGAAGGCAGTTTAAGAAGTAATTGTAACAAAGAGAAATGCAGATGTTTGTTGCCCACGGCCGCTGGGAGTACGTTGTTCCGCATGTAAATTGAAGGTGTGCACGGCGTTTTGCGCCGCTGAGTATACTAATCTTACTTCAGAACGGTAACTTAGACACGACGGACGTTGAAGTAGACGACCTCCTAACCACTATTTCAATTTTTCGGAAAATTCAAGAAACCTGCAATTTGATAATTGGGTTTATCCGCAATACGTTAAACAATAATACGGATTAGGAAAATCTACAGATATAAATCAAACCGTTTCTAAATACAATGAAATAAAAATGCATATAGCAGTTATTAAGGTATAATCTACTGCCTATCCTAATTCTCCGTCCATTAAACCCTATAACAAACGTTTTATAGGACAACATTCTTGGACCAAGGGATAATGACGCGCACTACTTAAACTACTGTACCCGTGAATGCGTTGTATCCTTAAGAGTCCCATTTCATGATTTTGAAGGGCTAAATGATAGAAACAGAAAACGCCTCCCAACTAGTTCAGTCGTTAGGGCGCTGCATTGAATTGCACTATTGGAGAAACATCACTGATATGTTTATGGAAGCCTAACCACAATCTCTTTTACGTAAAATATACACTCAAATAGGGCCTTACTGAACTCGAATATGACCGATCTAGCCTAAAACGTATGGTCTTTGTTTCATGTGGCATCTATTGTAGGCCAAGGAACACAACCGACAAATACAAGGGAGACTGGAATGCCTACTCATTTGCCGTCATCACACGGCCATACCCAATCCGAGATGGCGTACCATCTAAGACTCGAAACCATGACCTGCTGATTAGAAATCCAAAGGTCTAATCCACTCTGTCACGGGCTCCTTGTCAAGCCCTTTTAGACGGGGAATATTCACCTTGGTTAGTGAAGGCTCACCGATTGGTTATGTGATTCACTTGTCCCGGGGTTTTCCCGTTCCATTTATAACCAACCTGGTGGCAGAACCGAAAGAGCCCAACCCACTACGCAATCCAATTCAACCCAATTCAACCTCATAGGCAGCCGCCTAGCAGTACATACTCATCAGGAGTTATCGACAGAGGGTGAGAAATTTTAATGGATATTTTCCGGCCCATTTGGTTATGACCAGTCAGACATATTCTCTTGCGGCTGTGTTAGATGTTGGCTTTAATTTTAGAATCTATGACCACTGGAATCCAACTCGCTAACATTTATTCATGGGTCCGGCATCATATCGATCGAGACCGGGAATTTTACTCAGATAGGTTCATTTTCATGCACCTCGTGGCTCATTATAGAGCGCGCTCGGAGGCAGTTACATCAAAAAGCATCGAAAATACCTGCAATGACAAGCGAGACGGGAATGGTCATTTTTGCTTATTAGCCATCGTCACTCGACCCTATCCAAACTCAAAATTGGAGTAGCTCTAGTTTCGAACCTAAATTTCGTTGATAATTCAAAATTAAACGTAAAGTTCCATCGTTAGGCCGCGGATCAGGCTTCCCATGGATTAATATAGAGAGGTTTCATGGCTTACTGCTGACTGATGCCTACTTATCGGCCTACACCGGCCACTGTCCAGTAAAAAGATTTCTGATCCTATCTTATCTGCGCAGACGCAATCATTTCGCAAACAGTTTTAGCTTTAAAGGGTGGTGGTCTTAGCGCATCATATTTTGGTTACTTAGGGAACCCCTTGATGTAGTAATGAGTCCTTCGTCTTACTTGCATAACTCATAGAGACATGGTTCTCTATCTTTAGTTTACAAGTAGTGAACTAAGCGCGTAATTGATACAAAAGGCGGTTTCTCATCTATTGCCATCAGACATCAACCCCCATTGTCTCGCATCTCTATTCTGCACCGAGACTGCTTTTGTAAATAGACAGAAGGCTTGAGAATGTATCACTCATGCTAATTTAGTTCCCGCAGGGCATAAAAACCTGATTCCTATCTAATTTTTAGGGAGACAGAGAGACAGGAAGACTTTTTTTTCAAAATATCATTCCAAACTTTGATAAATGTTATTTAAGTAGTTCACTTTAAAGCCCGGCCTTTGTTCCTATAGAATAATGGTTATAGCGGCATTGGGGGTGGGAAAATGAGATAGGCAGTGAAGTAAATTTGTAGAAGTATGTGGAAAGTGAAAAAATGTAGTTGCATTTGTTTCCCGCGGTCGCTGGGAGTAAGTTGTTTTGCATGTAACTTGAAGGTTTGAGCGGCGCCTTGCGCCAACGACTATGATACTCTAATTCCAGAACAATAAGTTCACCTGAAGTAAGTTGAAATATACGACCTCCTAACCACCATTTCTATTTTTGGAATTTAACGAAACCTGCATTTTTATAACCAGATTTTTTCCGCCATACGATAAACGAAAATACACATCAGGCAAATCCACAGATAAAAATCAACAGCATTTCTAAATACAATAGAAAAAAAATGCATATAGCAGTTACTAAAGTATATTTTACTGTTTTTCCTAACTCTCCACCCATAAAACCTCTTTAGTCACTGTTTCCATAGGAAAAATGCTGGGACTCGGGTTATATGGGGTGCGCTACTTAAACTGCTGTAGCCCAAACTATTCAGCGTCCACGTCCTCAATTCACTGTGAATAATATCAGGCACAGCAACCACATAACATCGGGAGATCACCAACCGTGCCTCCTGACAGCACGCTGCAATTTCCAACATCAGGACGAATCAACCTTGAATTATTCGAAAATATCAGGCCAAATTTGACTTCTTTCAAATTTGTGCTAGCGGCGTGCGCTAACGACCTCATTGTTTTAGTTTAAAAAAACCAATAAGGGTAAAATTGTTTTATGCTGGCAGAAAAGTCCAATTAATGTTGATGTATATCAAAAATTACATGCGAATGAAGAGCAGAAAAAAAATGGCGACTCAGTTTCAAAAACCCGCACACTTGTATTTAGAAACACTGACTGTCAAAATATTAGCCCGTTATTGTCCACTTTTCCAAGAATCTTAACGTCTGACGGGGGAGTTTTTATCAATCACCACTGCCCTAGCATTCTGTTAAAACTTCTGCTGATATTACACTGCATCGTGGAGTGAAAATTTGATTGCTACAATTCCGAGTACGGGGCACCATTGGGTGACGGTGACAATCGACGCACGGTTAGTGAACTTCGTGCCTCGGTGTCTTTGACCTTGAACCAATTTCGTGGTACTTATCACGCTCCGTAAGCAGAAGTGTGTGGTGCCTGTGCCTGGGGGTTAGCCTTCGACAGCATGGCATAATTCAACCAATTTCGGTAAGTTCAGCTTCCTTTCATGTGTATAGTACTGCACTTTGTCCGGGTGTGGTCACGGTCGCAGAGAATATCAGTATATGGTTTTGAAGCAGGCGTAAACAGCAGCCAATTTCGTGACGGCTTATAAATTGCAACGCAGCTTTGATAGATGTGCTATGTCTATTCTGACCTGATTGACTGTACCGATCGATCGTTGCCGGTTAAGTTCAACAAAGGCAGTTTTCGATTGTCCCGCCTAATCAGTGTCCCCATTAATTGAGGACCACCTTGGCGTTTGATATGCTGATTCGACTAAATGTACATAATCTCATCTTTTTTACGCCACAGAACCGATCTTATTAATCCAGCCGAGCCTTGATAGTTTTTTTTGTGGGGAAGGTTCATTTAAATGCTGTATGATTTCGTTCTCGGGTACATATCGTTGCATATACCTGCTCATCGTGTAGCTTATGTAGTCCCATTCCTATACCCCTAGTTCCAGCATATTGTCCTACGAAAACGGTGTTGATATAGTTTTGTGGGTGGGAAATTAGTGAACGCAGTCAAATATACTTTAACAACAACTATATAAATGTTTATTCTATTATATCTGGAGGCGTTGTTGATTTATAGCTGTATATTTTCCCTTATCTGTAGTATTGTTAAACTCATTGCAGAAAAACCCAATTATTCAATTGCAGATTTCCTGAAATACCCGAAAAATAGAAATAGTGGTTAGAAGGTCATCGTCTTCAACTTACCTGAGGTCAAACTTACCATTCTGGAACTTACTTGGTACAGTTCACGGCGCGAAGGGCCGCGTACACCTTGAAATTACATGCGGAACAACTTACTTCCAGCAGCCGCGGGTAACAACTTCGACTGCATATTTGGCCTCAACACCTCTAAAAATTTATTTCCCTACCTATCCTATTTGCCCGTCCTCAAAACCCCTATAACCACCGTTTCTGTAGGACAAAATTCTGGGATTATGGATTTATGAGGTGCGCTACTTAAACTCCCTATGCAGATTTTTTAATTTTTGTCTCTGATTTTAAAATTTATTTTCACCGTCTGCGTAAACGACAGTGCCGATAAATCCCCTCCAAGACTGCATTGAGCTTGAGTTTGGATGAATTTATACGTGTAATTGCGCGTACGAAAATATATAAAGTATAAAATTAGTTTGTTTGCCAGTTATAGAAAAATGCCGCCCTCTTCAATTTTAACTCCTAAGGGTCGTGCAAATTTGCCAAGAAGCTAATTCATGACATATAATCTAGAACCGGAAATTATTAGTTAACCCATTGCTTGAGTAAAAATATATTACGGGACTTTCAATTTTTTTAAAGCTAACGTTCATCCTCATGTGGTTGCGCGATGGGAGTTCTCAGAGACTTCTTATATCCGCGCTTTCTTCCGTGTGCCTGTGAGCATCCGAGCTCACAATAAACCTGTTGCTTCTGCAGGCATTCGTTAGTCACCTAGATGACCTGGTCATTCATTCCGCAGTACCAACTTTCGTTTTCGGTCCTACTCTAAGGCAACTGAGACGTACGCAATTGAGGTTTTGGGCTTGCAGTTACTGTTCTGTTCACATATATTTGCCCTTGTAGAGAGATGGGGTCAGAGCAAAAGGTTTTTAGCCCCGTCCTTCTCCCCTAAGCTTCATTTTAGCAGAAATGCAACGCTGATTCCAGCTTGTCGAAAGTTTAGCAGGCTTTAGAGATCTGAGTGGCAAATTCTGCTTTGCTTGTGTTCGTTATGTTATAACAGGTCTCCAATGATCACATCGAGCAAAAAACCTACGAATATCTCTCAGCCTCTTACCGTAACTTCAGGCCTCGGATGACCACATCGTGCAAAACGGCTATCAATGGTACTGGAGAATCTCTCCGGCTCACGAATATTCACATCAACACTACCCAACTCAAAGGAAGGTGTGTTCGGATATTAGCCGGACCAAACGCTAGCAACGTTTGGAGGCTTTTCCTAAGACGTCGAGCCTAGCCAAATGTCTTTGTTTGTTAGCTCTGACCGCTTATAGGAGATGAGTGTCCATGTGAGATGGCCTTTACCTCTGAAACGGACACGGATGCACGCGCCACTGGTCGCAGTTGTCCCACTGCGCCAATCAGGTTACAGGCGAATGCGCACTATACACTATCTTATAAGACACTGTCCCCCTGACACAGAGGGAGAATTGCAACCACACTGGATAGCGGGACACGCTAATCTGCTCCCAGTGCCGGGGCTTGCCCCCAGGCAGGAAAAAGAGCGCACTGGCGATCAACCTACGGCAACAGCCACCAGAGACAGACCCTCCGGGTTTTGTACACACAAAACCCTCCTCCGGATGGATTCCAGAATTATGCCCTTCTTATTGTGCTCTTCAGGATTTCAACAGGGCGTAATTCGACGGTGACACACGACAGATGTCACCGTTATAACACTTAGCGACGCAGAACTCGTCATTGTAGCACATTATATTGCTGCTTCCAAGTAACGCAGCGTCGTCCACAGGTTTGAGGGCAGTAAATTATATTCCTGTAACGGCATCGGTTTTTGCATCACCACTGTTTTTTCCATGTTGATTGTCAATCCAGGTTTTCAGATTCATCCCGCTTCTGGATTTGAGAGGGTGTAAGTGCCTATACGACCCTATTTTAACCCAACTTATCACCAGATATGGACTTAATTGTCTGTATTTGTTAGGGCTGTGATCATGCCTGATCTAGCCGGCCTCAACGACATCACGGACGGTACCCCCTCCACGCGTGACGATTGGTTGCAGCGGGTCTGGAAAACTCCACCTTGTTTTTTTTCAGCCACGGAGACCGAAGGTAGAAAGTCCAAGCAGTAAACAGGATCAAAACGCAACTATTTCTGTACTCACCCTAGTTAATCAATCTTTTACCGGCAATCGTCCAGTTGGCGATGACGATGTTAGTGAAACACTCCTTTTGTCCTTTGCTTCTATAAGATAGGTCCCATTTTCCGGATGGGCTGCCGCGGTTGTACTTGAATGCTCGGGATTTTCACCTTCGAAGAGGATAAAAAATGACTGTTATCGCCGTCTAAGATGGATGGATAAGCACCATGAAATTTGCGGCAATTTGCCCTATAATTTTAAGCCCAACAGTTGTTCAAGTCTACGAAACACATTCCTGACCATGGTTAAGTTACTTTACAAATGAACAACGTCCAGTCACTTAGGCATAGTTGGTTAAAAAAAAATGCATTTCCCTTCAGCTTTACCATATAGTGTTTTGCTTTCTTACTGCAGATTACTGCAACGGACAAAGAATATCTAAAATTGCGCTTAATTCGTTGGGAACTCAATCTCCAGTTATGCGCAGCGGTTATGTAGTTCTCGGGAGGAGCAATGCTTATTTATCTCTTCCGTTCCACGACGCCTGTATGACAAAGTCGGCGTGGTGCCAACGTTGGGATGTGTGCCTCAACCCCTCTCAAATTGCCAAGGACTCTAAAGAGGTTATCTTTATAACATTGTGTGTGCCTGCGTCAACACTGGTTATATAACCCAGTTGCTTGTACCTCAGCTCGGTCTTGTGTGTCCGACAGCATGTCCTGTGTCCGTCAGCTACGTGTGATCTGTCGCCGGTCTCGTCTCGCTAGCAGTTTCTCGTCAAGGGCAACAGAGTCCCGTGTCTCCAGCAGCTGAATGCTGTCTCCTGCGGTGACAGCATATTTATGAACCGGTTGTCTTTTTTTCCTATTGGCTCCTCCGCTAGTGGTATCGCAGGGGGTTAAGTGAGTTAAACCGAGCAACTGTGATCTTCAGATCATGTTTACTTAGTACAGAATAGAAGTCCGTAAAGGCCAGAGTAGTAGGAATAATGTATTATGTACACAAGGGAGAGGAGAATAGGTGAGAGTAGATTGACTCGGGAGAGCCCGTAGACTCAGGATATCAACCGGATCCCAAGTGACTGTTTGAGAGAACTCGGGGCAGTAGACAGAGAGGGACAGCACTTTCATTGGCTGGGTCGGCCTGGAGATTTTGGTCAAAGGGGCAGCTTGCATCGGGAACGCGTGCGAGCTGTCCATTTGTCACCTGGCTTTTGAGCGTAAATGCGGGGACCGTGATTGGCTAATCGAGACCTCGAGAAACTACAGGGGTAAGCCTTCGAGAAAGGGCATTTCGATGCGAGCTAGTCGGTCAGGCACGATCCGCTACAGTGGCGCATGTGAGCAGTTATCTTGCGGTGTCCTTAGCGTGACAGGTCATGCCGCTGTGATGCGTGCGTGTGCATACATCCTTTTGTGGCCTCTTGTCCGGCGTGACTTCACCGGCGGTTGTCCTTGCGTCCACGCCTGTCGGCCCTTGGAGGTTGCGCGTCTTAGCCCGTTCTGCATGCACCCACTAGCCCGTCGTTTCTTTTGTTCTTCTGCCCTCAGGATGGCCAGAGTGACAGCTTGCGTGCCGGGCCGTCCTATAAGTTATGCATGCTTGCATAAATATTAGACACAGTCATTGCCTACTGTTAAAGAATTTTTTTTTCTTCCTCAGTCAACTGCAATTTCTTGCTGAGTTTCAATTGACTCTACAATGGGATTCTTCGTGATTCCTTGCCAGTCCGTCTCGTCTCGATAATCTTTTCTCGCAGTGTTGGCCGGTCACTAGTTAATTGAGTCACCGGCAGTATGAGAAAGAGGCGAGATCCTGTGCACTGACACGAAGATACTTGGTTTATCAGGGACCAGTATGTAAGCATGACTTGTATAAACGTGTAGGGCCCGATACGGAAATAGGAACGCTACGCCAACCCAAAAAATGTGGCCTTGCGGGCAATTTCCGGAAGGGTAAACGTTTCCATATTCTAAAGGAATCTTAAGATAAAGCTGAACTGTAGCGTCAGGGGGAATCCTAGCCCTGCTCTAGACTCAAACCCTGCAGTTAAAATGAACTTTAACCTTAACCCTGTCCTTAACCCTAAGTCTGGCCTTGTTCCTAACCAAAAACCTAGCCCTAACCCTCGCCTTCACTCAAAAACGCGCTCATCCTGAATTCATTGTGAAACCTCAAGTATCGTGGGGGTGATTCCTGTCCACGGGTTCTGTTTAGACGGCTATGTATGTCAGCCTTACCGGCTAGCGGCCTAATAATTTAGACTAATTGCGGCAGGAAGCCAGACTAAAGGAAGACGGTTGCAAAAATAGGCGAAGGGAGAGAGTCGGTATTTTTCACAGCTCAAGATTCTATCTGCATGGGTCGTACAGACAAAATCGAAATACGGAGGGAAGATTTACGACTGGTCGGCAAACCTTCTGCACTTGGCCCAGTAAATCTTTTAATTCTCACACCGACACTCCGAAACCGACGTCGATGCACGTGATGCGGCAACCAGGTAAACAATCAAGGTACGGCACATCGTTCGAACGTCTCAGGAACTGCTCAAGTCATTCAAACTGTCGTCATGCTGCTAACCAACTATGACAGGCGAGCCAAAAGTTAAAATTACTATTCTCTGATATATCTGGATTTTTAATTCGTTGCCATCAAGCGATTGCCAGATGGGACCCAACGTAACGACTATCTTCCGCTCTCTGATCCTATTAACTCGGTGAAGATCACGCCCAGGCGAGTAAAACCTTCGAATGGATGGTGTTTTTCCAGTAGCTCATGATAATCCACCCTGCAACACTGCGCCGCGAGTTTAAAAAATTGTTGTGTAGGTAGATTACTATCTAGCCTACTCACACTCGCACGTAATCCTTCCCTTCCTTCACAGGGACCTGTATTAGTCCTCGCTGCCTCCCCCCCGCTGCCTAACAACTCCCGTAATTATGTGTCACGTACCACCCCATTCTCTCTTCACACACTAATTGCCTATCTGTCCGTATCTGTCCTGTCGTGCCAATTGGTCTAATCTGACAATTTCACTTTCGTCTCTGTTCATTTCATCTGATGACGGATAAGTGTCATCAACTTGAAAATTCAAAAGTAAACCATTTTTTTCCGACGAGCCTTTCTTCTTCTTCAGATCCAGTCACATTCAGATCGTAAATAGTTGCGTAATGCCTTTCGATTCAACATAGTTTAACTCCATGGCGTACCGTCAAATAGGAAAAAAACTTATTAATTAATTAACGCTCGTGTAGATGCACTCTTAGATGCTGTCAGTCAAACACACCCGCCCATTAAGTTCCCACTTAAAGGGAAAATGGTAGGTTCACTTCCTTCCTTCGAGATTCGCTCTACTCAAACGCCTTATGGTAGCATCTTGAAGATCCTTTATGGATAGAGTACGCAGTCTGGACAATATACGAACTTAAACAGTTTTGTACCCATCTAACAGAGACGTAATCTAGTCAGCTGCCTAGCGCAAATGGCTAGAAACATTTTATCGGCAGGCCGTCGTGAGGATGAACTGAAGAAAATGTAGAATTTGCTTCGCAAGAACGGGTATTCTGAAGGATTCATTACAAAAAATACGGTTTTGGGACAATTATAATTCAATACAGTTATTGTGGAAAAGTAAACCCTATTCCTCGAAGTCATCTTTCAGGGACGTGTGGGAATTGAACTCCTAAGAATACATTCTAGCCAAATAGTCTAACGAACCTTCCCAGCAGTGAAAGTTAGGGTATTATTCTCAACCAAACTGGTCTTACTAAGGGAAGGTAAGGATCTTTTACCAGCTCAAACCACCTCCATGTGCATCTTCTCACTTACTTGCTCTTAGCAAGCAGGTTGTATGATTCACACGAGTCAATACATATCGAAAACAAATAATGGAAACCCTCCTTTCATTGCTGAGAAAAAGATAAGCCAGATGAAAGACAGCACCATTATTGTCCACGTTGTTCATTCCGAACATCGTATAGACCCCAATGAACCCTTCCGGATGATTTATTAAGTCCCGAAAACTACTCCAAGTACATGGGTCAGCGTCTGCTTACAAAAAGAGCAGCAACGGGGAGCAAGTTGAGAAAAACCACGCCAAGTAATTTAAGTTGTGCATCTCATATATTCCGGTGCCAAAATTTTGTCATACGGAAGCAGTGGTTATAAGGGTTTTATGATTTGAGAGTTAGAATAGGCAGTGGAATATACTTTACTGACTGTCATATGCATCTTATCTTATTGGAGCTATAAATGTTCTAAATTTATATTTGTATACTTCCCTAATCTGTGCAATCATTTAACGTTTTGCGGAAAAATCCGATTCTCAAAATGTAGGTTTCTTAAAATTCCTACCAAAAGCATAATTGAGGTTAAGAGGTCGTCTACTACAACTTAGCTCAGGTCCAATTTGCTGTTCTGGAGTTAGATCAGTATTGTCAGCGGTGCGAAGCGCCACCCACACCTTCAATTTACATGCGGAACAACTTACTCCCAGCGGCCGTGGGAAACAAATTTAAATAATTTCTTTTCACTTACCACTTTCTCCTACAAAATTGTTTTTCACTGCCTCTCCTTACTCTCCACCACAAAAACGCCTCTAACCACCGTTCCCATAGGATAAAATACTGGGACTAGGGGTATATGAGGTGCACTTCTTAAGCTATCTTCACCGGAAGCCGGTCTTGTATGCAAAAGGAACCTGCTGCGAGCTCATTCCTTGGCAGGGCCAACTGCATGCACCTTTCCACGCTCTCTTCTTTTCCCCGACTCCTGGACTGGCTTCACCAAACTCTCGCCGCCTCCTTTCTTATCGAACTGCATCCCAGCCGCTACTCCCATGACTCAAATGGGTAGAATGATGAAAATAATTAACCGCATGCTCACCACTGTCCCTGTTCCCGCATAAATGCAGTCCTCTGATGAGAATTTATCGAAAGCTTATGTGGGCTCGCCAACTACTCCTCTGAATTGGCTGATGAGAACCTTATGCAGCTTTTATGCTACTGTGCTGTACTTTATTTCTCACGTTTGTGCGAAATAAGCACTATTTCAGAACGCCAATGCATGTGATCTTAAGGGTAATGAGACAAATGTTCGCATGTATACTTATTTGAGAAGATCAAGAAGAAGAAGAAGAAGAAGAAGAAGAAGAAACAGGAAGAGGAAGAAGAAGAAGTAGAAGAAAAAGAAAAAGAAGAAGTAGTAGTAGAAGTCGTCTCGATCACCGGAATCACAGTTTTGTTAGTCTGCGCTTTCGAACTCTTGCGGGAAAACATCGTCAGAGATAAAATCTTTAACGAAAGCAGGCAACATTTAAAGAAGGAAGGAGCCAATTTACCATCTTAGGGGCGGGTGGCAGGGGGAACGGGTACAGGACCAATTAATCACCAGTGCCGTGAGCCTGGAGATACCGGTGAAGGGGATTGTATGCAGGTCTACAAGAAGGCGAAAAACACCGCACAATTTCTCAGTTTTCACAGCAACCATCCAGAGGCTCACAAACGAAGCTGTCTGAGAACGCTGTTTAAAAGAATGCAGACTCAGTGAAGTAACCTGAAAGAGATAGCACGTGAGGCCCGACATCTGCGCGACCAGTGTATGCCGAATGGCTACCCTAAGGCCTTCATAAGCCGATGCCTACGTGCTCGCCCTCCAAGGACTCAAACAGAACCATCCCCTATGATTTGGCATGCGCTGCCATATATCAAAGATGTGTTGGAAGCGATCAAGCGTATTGCCACGGGACTAGTCGTCGGAATCGCACACGGTCCCAAGGCTACAATGCACAGCCGGGTCATGAGAATCAAGGATCAATTAAATCCCAGCGAGCAGCCGGACGTAGTGTGTAGCATAAAATGTCTAATCTATCCCATAAATTTCACGGGTTAGACTAAACGCATGCTGTGTCCACGCATACACGAACATAAGCTGGCTGCTCGACGGGGTGATGAATCTTCGCAAGTGGCCGCCCTCACCTACGAGACGGGTCGTGAGTTCAGCGTCGCAGCTGCGAGGATAATTGCCCACGCTAGCGGCAAGACGAGCCGAGAACTAACTGAAGCCTGGTAGTCGGATGACAACTTAGTTAACCGATGCATAGAGCTGGTGCCCGCATATTTTGGCCCACGCAGGTATCTCCGGACTCATGGCACTAGCGGTTAGTCTCTATGACGTCCCTATGACGGTTAATTGGCCCCTTCCCCTATAAATGTTGTTTGCCTTCGTAGACGATTTCATTTCTGACGATAGACTCCCACAAGACTTCCAAAGTTCCGACTAATAAATCTATCATTGCGATTACTTACACGGCTTCATCTTCTCAATCTTAAGGACAATGTGCAGAAATTCTATCCTACAGGGAAGAGAGCAATCACAAGACAAAAATCGACGTGTAGGTAAAAGGGACAGCTCAGGCCGACTAAAAAATTTCTTATCCGTGCAAGAGGGGCTCGGCGTTTTTCATAAGCTGCTCACGCATTTGCATGTTAACTGCACAGCCCACAGCAGAAATATGTTTTGCGGCATTTTCATCGCGCTTGGGCGGCAGGTGAGCACTTTTTAGCCACCTTCGTCCTAAACGACAGTTCGACTGTCCAATCCGACGATGACCACCGCGTGTCTCAGAGCCTGGTGATGCAGGGACGGTGACTTACGCGTGGACTCGTTTAAAGTGATAGTCGATTTGCGTTGCATCTACCGGTCTCTCTCTTCTCTCGTCCACCTGATTTCGGGGTCGTGAAGAGGAAGACCAAAAAAGGGATTTGACGCAGGTGGCCTGGGTTACTAAACTTGATTCACATTCCACGGAATGAAAGTATCGAAGGGGGCTAGGTAAGTTGAGTCCTGGCAAGTGTGATCTTTAGACCCGGTTCCTTAAGAGAATAGATGTCATGGGAAGGCCAGAGTGGTAGGAATAGCATATTCTGTGCAGAAGGAAGTGGAGAATAGGCAAGAGGAAACTGACTGTCAGACCGCCGCACAACCGCAAGCCAATGGACGGCCTCTGAAATGATGTATGCTCGGCAGTCATCACAAAAAGTGCTTTCTGATTTGGCCTGTGATTGGCTGTTCCAGAGGCCGGAAATATTAATCGCTCACAAGTGCACTTCGACTTGAGCTAGTCACGACAAGCGTTCGCAAGTGCACTTCCTGTGGAGCTAGTCACTATAACAGTGCCTTAAGGGTCATTTACCAGTGTAGATACGGCAACTTAAGGCAGTGTTTATGGCTCTCTAAAGTCCACTTAAGTTTGTTATCGTTTCTCAACGAAATCCTTTTCTCCTAGGTATACTTCTTCCTCGAGCGTTAATTTAATTACCAAGATGGTTGAGTTGATAGCATTATGGGGTGTTTCTATTTTCTCCTTTTTAACGACAGCAACTTTGTCTTTTACACATTGTGCCTACAGCATAAGGTTGACTAGTGGAAGAGCCGTTAATTCCAGCTTCTGCATTGTCAAAGCGGCATGGAAGAAAATATATGTGACCGCCTTGGAGATTCTTTTATCTGTTGATAGCATTGGCGATCGAGGACAAAATTTGTCTCTAAACAGAGATCTATGAGTTCAAGCAAGGCAACTGCGGGAACCTTCGTTTCGTAGGCTTTTATGGCTTTATCTCTGCAGTACAATCTTATATCTAGTGGTATGGAGGTGAACAAAGTCAATGCGTCAACGCAAACCAGTATCTCGTCATCAGAAATCGTGACTCGCTTACTTTTCTCTAGAAATTATATCAAGTTCTGAACGGAAGTTTTACTATTCTTTGTAGGTGAATGGGTTGACGGGAAAACCATGTAAACATTTCGTAATTTGGTGCACGGATACATGATACTATCGGCTACCGGGGAGTTTTGATTATGTGAACAAACCGATGGCCGGCTATCACACCTAGCTTGTAGACCCTAAAGTGAGGGCCGACTACCTCAACAAGACGTTTGTTTGGATGCCTGTCTTCTATCTCATGAAAATAATATGCATCTGACCTATCAAAAACATAGCTATCTTTTGGTCATTCGCTTTGCTGTTGATATTTAAACAGAATATATTTCTTATTTTCTATTTTTGCATCGCTATCTGTCCTTGGCGTGTCTCACCAATAGCATTGCCCCACCCATAGACCACCACCCACAGACCATTGACAATTGTTTGTAAGACTTATATAAACACCTGGAAACACTTGTACACTGTGCTGACGGAAATCGCTACCGAGTAAATTTATATCTATATCGCCGTTCAGGGGGGAGGGCTGTCTCCTTCGAAAAGCCTGAAGGATAATGGTTAATTTAGAATGCGACATATGTTATCTAAACAAGGTTGCATGACCGAGTTGAGACAGGAATATTTTCGGGAATCTTTGGGGGAAGAATCAACCGCGGCACATCATGCCATCACTAACGTAGCAGTAAAAAACCAAATACATGGATGATAGACACTTCTTATAGTTCAAGCTCCTACCTATCTCCTCTGGCTGTATCGGTTGACCTTTGCGCCATCAAGAAAAGCTAGACAATTCTAGAATGTTCGTTACGGAAGTGTGTGTGCGTACTTGAATTTGAATGCATAGTGAAGTTTGGCCATATTTGGCTTATTTGGATACGCAAGTTCCTTATGTACGGAAAGCATGGTCCAATATTAACTTGCTAGATAGGTAATCGGTAGGCCATCGTATAACAGGTCGCACTGCGCTAACTTCGAGGAAGATTAAGGTTCGGATTTGAGGATAGGTGGTTTAGGGAAACTGTTAGAATTAGGACTATGCGGGTTAGGAATTGTTTAACCATCAAGATTAGGATAAGAGTTAAAGTTAGGACACGAATTTTTCGCTCCCCGGGAATTCGACGCATATAAAAGGGAGGGAGTCGGGTACTTGCACCGGTTTCCTACCATTTGTTACAGTGATTTACAAGACAATTATAACTTTCTCGAATTCGAAAAGGCGAGAGATCCGTGCTGAAAATCTAAGAACGTAAGAAGTAGCTCATTGGAACCATTTTTTTGTTTCGTGCTGTCGTTTTGGAGAGCCTGACCTCAATTTCCAAAGTGCCGACTGTCAATGTCAACCTGTGATTTGAATGCCTGGCTGAACTTCTTGGCCCTGGGCTGTTCGATTGTTCTTCTCTCGTTTGCCATCCTACCCCTTTTATGGATGTCTACACAATATGACAGCCACTGGTTTCCCTTTCCTTGTCTTTATTCATGCAAGGGCGCAGGCCTTTGTAGGCTGTACGAAGTTCCAGTTGCCAGAGTTGACGGAGTTGGCATCTAAATGCCATACATCAAGCGTGAGTCAGACTACTTTTAATGCGCCTCGGCGTACGTTTATCGTTTCTTGGAAACCAAAACTATGGCCAGTATCCCCGTTATGAGTTCTAGGCTGTGAGGTTGGGTTTAGTTTCCGGACCACCAGTTTGTGTTCATGTAGGCGGGCATGCAATATCCGCTATGTTGCTCCACCGTATTTGGTACAAATCTGGGCATCATACAGCGGGGGTGGCGTAATTTCACCTCAGGTCGATGAGTTCGGCCTACTCCGGGGGGCTGTTAGATTCGAGGGACTGCTCCGAAACTCCTTTTATGCAGGGAATGGCCCTCCAGGCTTTGGGCTGTTGTTGTTTTGGCCATCGTCTGTATTAGCTCGGAAGGTGTTATGGCGGTTTTTGCACCTATTCTGTCACCTGGTGGACTGCAGCGTGTTTCAACCATTTGGAAAAGAATACGGACGTAGCTGCTTTTGTGAGAGCGAATGTGATTGCGGTGTTAGTTTAGTTTCTGCTTTGTGCTGATGGCTTTTCTAAATAACGTAATTTACAGTATAAGAGAAATCCAACCATGTCCTCTGAAGCGTTGTCGCGAAACGAAACTCCTTACAACTTTTACTTCAATATAATTGGTTCAGTAGGAGCAGTTTGTTAGGAATATCCACAGATTTGCTTTTCTACCTAATAAACGTAAAAAACGCACTGTTTTACACTACCCCGATGAAGTTGTAAATCTCAATCTGAAATGGTTTCGAATTATGAAATGGATTACCGACTGATGTTTGGGGCCACACTGAAAGTGGTTGCAATAACTACCCCAGGTTTACCCAACTATACTGTTTCCCTACTTTAAAATCATTAGTTTTGCCTCCGTGTAATTATTTACATCTCACTCATCGGAAAATACCACTTCAGAAGCCTAACTTTGATTGATAAACGTTCTATAGGACTGAGCTCAGCCGAAAAACTCAACAGAAGCAGGTGGCAGACCGCCTTATCTTTTTTGTCAGTAACGTCCAGTTAACCTGACTAGTTATGGCCTGCGGTGCGGAGGGCCTCAGTCTCTTGTCAGAGTCTAAATTGGCACCTGATAAATCTGGCCTTGTGACGGCAGGAAGGGCCGATGCCTAGCGCTAAAAACGGAAGTACAGAAATTCATGTTCATAGCAGTCAGCAGAATGGAGTTCGTCTGTGTACATAATGTCTACACTGACTCCGGTTTTGCTTACGCGTAATTAATATTGTAGAATGTGTGCATGGAATGCGTGAATTACCTGGATTCCGAATCGAGGGCTGTGGTACAGGGAATCCATGTAATAATTATAGGAATTTTCGATTCGCTGATTCAATGGGGAACAATGATTTGAGTATGGCTGCGAAAATAAATAGCAAAATGTGATGGATCTACGTGACTTTCTCCAGTTAACGTTGTTTGCAATCCCTGCAACGGCAAGAAACATCTGAAGTCGTCCATAGGATCTGGTGCCATTGCGGGCAAAGCAACTTTATCAGAGAAACTGGCAAGCTTCTCAAGATGCGAATTTCCGAACACGCGGCAGCAGTGCAGCGAAATGATGCCAATTCTCAGGTTGTGGCTCATTTGACGAGACTCAGCCATGCATTCAACTTTGATGAGGCAGAAATTCTTGCAAGAGGTGACAATCGAGTGAGCCGAGAATTACTTGAGTCATGGTTCACGGGCCCCGAATCCATCAGCAAGTGCAATGACTTGCCCAATTCATATTCGGTGCTGAGACTAAATCTGGCCAAAGCAAGTCGCTGCTCAGAGAACAGATAGGCCACCACACCCTCCTATGCCAACACCGCAGGGCCAGATGATCATTGCTGGCGCAGCGAATTAGCCCACACCCAAAGCATTTATCGTTTTTTTTTCTGTACGTTTGAATTTTACGGCAAAACCCTGTGCCCACAAAAACTGTTTCTGCTACTTTTTTGTGAAAAGGTCTCTGATGATGAATCCGCGACGGATTTAAAAACGTCTGACGAATAAACATATGGTCCCAGCGATCGAGTTACTCTTCTACTTCTCAAGTGCTAAGTATGTCATGCACATGTGAGCACATGTTATGAAAACAGTGAGAAATTAAAAGCTCCTTCTCGCCACTGATGTAATGGCACAAACACAGTTGGTCTCATTTTGAAATTTCAGGCCAACCAGACAGTTCGACCGTCGGTTTTAACCATCTCCACCGTGTGCTTCATAGCAGATTGGTGCAGGGATTATGCCTTGCGCTGGATTATAGTGAAAGTAGACTTTCGCTGCGTCTATCTCACTCTGTTTCCGCTTCTTCACATGGGCTCGGTGTCAAGACAAAGCCAAGAAGACCGAAGATGTGAGGTCAACCCAATTTCATCGAAGAAGGTAGCTTGCCTCACCAAATCTTTCCAAGCCCTCTTAAAAGTCAGCATCCTTTTTGTCAAACTGAATTTTCCCCGTTTTATTAATTGATTATTTATTATTTCA
Source organism: Ligula intestinalis (assembly GCA_036362985.1). Lineage (NCBI taxonomy): Eukaryota > Metazoa > Platyhelminthes > Cestoda > Diphyllobothriidea > Diphyllobothriidae > Ligula > Ligula intestinalis. Next base: position 14,680,947 of record JAYGXS010000001.1, on the reverse strand, counting down.
CGAAAAAGGTGACAAATATTACCTTACATACGAGAAGACGGTTTTGCACTAGATAGTCGTGATCGGCTTGATTCTCAATGTGCAACGTATGAGAAAACTTTTATCGTTTTTGGCTAAAATCTCGAATTACCTTGACTACGCTATGTCGAAAGTGATTTGCTGGGCACACTAACAAATAATTCCCTTTTTAATGCCCTGAAGTAATTGAATACTTTAAAACCCAGTGATTCAACTGCAATATTAACAATTTGGTACGCTTTGTTGAAAATTGGGAGCCGTTTTTGGATTCAGATCCATCGTCCTCCAAAAGGCCAGCAGTGACAGAAACCAATGAAGAGCGAGGTTCTATTTGTCTAAAACACCCCTGTTCAAGAAGTTGTCCAACCCGTCAATTCGGTGACTATATAAATACCACTAAGCACATCCTATTGCGGTAGCAGATAAGAAATACCCGAATGGTTTTTGCGAACAAAAGCGAGCAAGACCGAATGGTCATTCCTCAACAGAACGATAAGGGGCTGAAGTTTCAAGCTCAAACCAATGACTCTGTGGATAAGTCGAAAATGCACGCCAAAAAATCGCAAAATGTCCTTTCTGTTCGAATGGGAATTGACAGGCCGATTTATTTATTAGTAGACTAGGGGGTCCGTTTTTAATTATGTCTGCTTTTGTTTTACTGGTCCTTTCTGTTAGCTTTTAGCCTGAGATGGTGTGCATTCTTTTTGAACTTGCTGTCGCTAATCTTTGAGCGGCCAAGCACATGTTCGCGTACCCAGTAGATCTCAAAGGAATTTTACTGCTGGCCTAGAACGCAACAGGGACTGTGGCGTGGCTTCAGTTATAATAAGGAAGGTTCGTACAGCAGAGAACTCCCCTAATAGAAAAGAACTGGTGAAAATCAGAAAACAGTTCAGAAGTAAAAGATGTGATCGCTGGAACCTCCCCCATTTGCCTTCCACGTGGACTGTCCTCTAATGGCAAAATAGAGCTATATAGGCAGATCATATTGCCGAAAAATACAAGGGAGACTTGAAGGGCCATTTCGGTCTTATTAGCCATCGTCAGCCACTCATACCCAGACCCAAGTGGTGTCACACCCGAGCCTCGAGCTCATGGCCTTTTTGATCAGAGTCAAACGCCCTAACCATTGAGCTACGATCTCGTTTTCTTGTTTGTTTAGATCGAAGGATATTGACACTCTTTGATGAACTCTTACAACACCGCTAACGGAACTCATCTGTCCCTCTCTTCAGTGGGCCTCGACAGAACTCTGTGCCTATCATACAAGTTCTGGTTCCTCAACGCGCACGAAAACCGTCACGAAAGGGGTTGACATTGCTGAATGACTCTCAAGCCAAAGAAGGTCTGAGTTCTCCCTCCAGTCGGCAATCTTCCGAACATCCACCGTTAGAGTTGGCTGTACTACAGCGAGCGTAGCGTTCTTGGGACCAACATTCGATTAGCTTTTTACGCACACTACATCTACGACGTTAGATTGTTGTGTAGGAGTCATTTATTGGGCCAGTCAGGCGGTTACAAGGTGAGATAAGAGGGAAGAATACAACGTCACTGTGCCAAACACTTAGGCCCGAAAACATATAAGAAGAGGACGGTGACTTGACGTGTGATCACCTGAGCTCTGTTCCGTATCGAAGTCGTAGACTATTACAAGTGTTGAATTTTTTTTATGTGCAAACATAAACTGGTGTTCCCGTGTCTGCCAAAACAAAAACAAACATTGATACGTCATTTCAATAGTTCTGCACTTCGAACTCATCTTAACGCCTAGGAAGAACTGAATTCTCTCTGCTCAGTCGCTTATTTCTCCAAAACCCCGTTTATAGTGTGACGGCGGTTTTGAAAGGTGCTGGATTTACTACAGCGAAACTAGCATCCATTGGACCAATGTTTAATTGGTTGAATGCCTATTCTGAACCTAAGACAGTAGACTGTTGGATGAAAATCAACTATTCGACCAGGACAGGAAAGATGAACCTCCCCGTAAGAAATGTTGGGCTGCGCTCACTTGCAGGAGGAATACCTATTGACATACCTTTTCCTAAATTAGCCCTCAGGCAAACTATAACCCTAACCTGAGGCCTAACCTTAAATACAATCTTGCTTTGGCCTTAAACCTACCCTGTACCTTAAGTCTGATTTCAAACTAAATCTTACCTTAATCCAGCGGTAATCCCAAACTTTACACCAACCCACAACCTAAACTTAACCATCAATTCCCGAAATGTATTTTGAAGCTGCTGGTATTACGGGACATTCCTATTCCTTCTCCTATACGCAAGGCTATGTGTGTGTGCCTGCCGAGTTTTCGAGTAAAATTCCTGTAAATTTCTCTAAAATAATTGTTATTTTTAAATCGGACAATTCCAATCCATCACACAGTAAAATGTTGAAGGGCAGGATGCGAAATTAAAAGACAAACTGGATTATGCCGTTATCCGATCTTTCTTTGGAAAATAGATAACTGTATTTTAATTTAAGTGGGGAAAAATATGCTAATTTAATTAGCCCTTTTTTAACGGAAATTGGTTATGTGACTCAGCACTCACAACTGAAAAGCCAGCTGAACGTAGTTTAGAAAGAATATGAATCCTGTATCACATACTCTTCATTACTTCAAATAAACTTTGCAGTTTCTGCTATCTGAAGTCTGCTTACGGAGTTGGGCTAAAACTTCAGGACTTTCTATGTCAGACATAGCCATCACCTATTCCCTCTTAGAAAAGACGAAAATGTGTCCGCAATGCATAACTTTTAAAAACACATTTAAAATGTTTTTGGCAGACACTGGAACAGCACTCGCGCTTTTGTTTGCAACTTAAAAAAATTAGCACTTGTAAATCTTTACAACTTCGACACGGACTAGAACGCGTGTGGTCGTAGTTGAAGTCACCAACCTGTTGCTATACATTCTTTCTTCGGGTCCTTTATGGCGTAAATGCTTCATGCAAGTTATCTATTTTTATTCTTGCTTCACATCCCTTACTTTGATCTCATGACCATCTTTATTGGAGGTCTCACCTTTCCTATGACGCCGATGCCAAGCTTTTGTCCGACAAAAGTTATTCTGATGCAAGTTCTTGGCCTGTTGCTACCTCGGTTAGAATTTTGAAGTAGTATGGTGTTACATTATGAGTTTGATGTACGTATTAGCGTTTCCTTGCTGTTTTACCTCGCGCCAAAGTTCCTTCTCCCCAGCATGGAGAGATTTCCTGCAATGTGACTAGAAAAAAAATGATGAAAAATGTTAGTTTGCAGGGCTAACACATAACTACTGTTTCGGTTAATAATATTGGCCAGCATTTGACTAAATGTGGAAAAAAATTCTTTAAAAGTAGTGTCCAGTGTCATGGTCATTCGGACGAACCGATATCTCCTTATTACTTCAATAAACCGTGCCCAACTTGAGTTTAAACTATTCGTGCAAAGTGAAAACACGATTTTACATGTCTAATCATGGGTAAAGGAGGAAGAAGAAGAGGAGGATGATTGTTGGATGAAAAGCAGTTATTGGGCCAATTCTTGGGACAGGTAATATGAACCTTCCCGTACGAAAGTTTGGACTTCGCTCGATTTCAGGTAGGGTACGTATCAACATGTCTTATCCGAAATTAACCCTTAACCAAACTATAACCCCTACCTAAGGCCTAACCGTTAACCTACCCTTTACCCATAGTCTCATTTCAAGTCACAGCAAAATCTTAGCAGTTCTCCGAACCTTTATACTAACGCACAACCTAAAATCAATCATCAATTCCCGGAAGGTAGTGTAAAGCCACTGGTATTACTCGACATCCCTTTTCGTTTCTCTCTCCTTTACGCAAGACTATATATGTGTTTCCTTCGAGTTTTGTAGTAATATTCCGGTAAATTTCTCTGAAATAATTGTTGTTTTTAAATCAGACTATTCCATTTCATTATACAGCAAAATGTTGGAGGGCAGAATCATAAAATAAAGGATAAAATGAACTAGGCCGTTATCGGATCTTTTTTGGAAAATAAATAACTGTATTTTAATTTAATTGGTAAAAGTATGCGAATTTATTTTAATGGGGTATTTGACTCAACACCTTGCAACTCCGCAGCCAGCAGACCGTAATTTAGAAAGAAGATGGAGCCTGCATCGCATACTCTTCAGTACTTGGAATAAACTTTGCTATTTCTGTTGTCTGAAGGTCTTCTTACGGAGTTGGAAGTTGGACTTTATGTGTCAGTCATAGATATCGACCTATGGCCTCTTCTACAGTATGGTTGGTATTTCATGCAAAATGCCGAAATTTGCGAAAGATTGGCAAACACTTCCAAACCAGCATTAAGTTGGGCTGTTATACTGATAACCGTGCAGCATAATCTGAAACTATTTTTGTCACCTCAGGATATCAGCTTTCTATGGAGCTTCTTTCTGACCGCTTACAAAAAGTATATTCGGTAAAATACTCGTTACTTGAAACATTATACACTAAACTCCTGGAATTTCACTGCCCTTATAAATTCAAATCAATTTTAAAGAAAACATTCACAATTTTTTTCTTGATTAAGCTAAATTGGAAGTAACTTACATCTTTTTCAAATATTATAATTAAAGAAACGATATATTTTGGTTATGACAAAATTTCTAACGATCAGATTGCTTACAAATGTGATATATTTATTAATTATTGATCTTATCCATCTATTTATTAATGTGGTCTATAATGTATGCCACACGATCCACATCTACTGCGGCATTTTATGAAAACTATGTAAACTCTTCCTCGCACCGTAGGGAAAACGATACTTTTCCTTATACAGCATGTAGTATGGGAACCTTGAATCCAAGTTTAACGGTCGGTAGGTTTCACAATTATTCAAAATTAAGAAATTTTTTAAAGCGCACCAATCCCTTCCTTTTAGAATAAAATTAAACGATGGCGTAATTTACTAGAAAAACGAGTATGAGAAAGAATATTTTCGTGCACATTTTCTAGAAACTATGCTTGAATTTATAAGCGCAGTCAAAATCACTTAGATGACTGCATTCTACATAAGTGCCCACTTCGACCAGAATATGGATTTTGTAAGCTTTCAGAAAGAACCCCGTTAAAAGGCTAGCATACTGGCGTGACCGAAATTACTGCATGATAATCAGCATTACAATTCTACTTAATTTTTATGATTGATTAAAAATCTTTCGAAAATTTCGGCATTTTATAGAAAATACTGATCGTATTGTACACCCGAGAGGGACGAAAATGTGTCTGCAGGGCCAAACGTTTGAAATTACAGTATTGCGAGTCCTGCAAGTAGCTTGCCTAAGTATTTAAATGTTTGATTATTTCTCCCATACCAGCAAGAAAGCACTAACGGAAACCTATAAATTTTGATAAACAGCATTAGGCATATTAAGTACTTACAATAATCATAAGAAGTACTAATAGTTTGTTAAGAAAAATAAAATTTTCTCCATAATGACCAGGTTCTGGAGATGTCAAAAATAGCTATAAATTCGAACAATAAATTCAAATATTTTGCTAAGCATAAAATTTGCAGCAATCTATTTTCTTTCTATAAAAAGAACTTGCCATGAGTCAAAATATTTTTCATACATGGTAATGAGTTGCTAACTAGTTATTGAATATCGTGGAATAAAGTCTCTTTTCCATTCGCTCGTTTTCAGTGTCTTCATTGATGAGTTGATTAATTGCGCTTCTGTTCGACGTTTACATCAAAACCTATAAAACAAGACAAAACTAAGCAGCATTTACCGTAAGAACGAGCTTTTGGATATTATTTCCTATGCGGATGGCCATGTAGGTTAAATATGCAAATGCTTAAAAACAGCAAACCAAATTATTGAGCATAAAACATGTCTGCTAGATACCACGCATATTTTTATTTTTAAGATTTATACAAAAAGTTTTCATAATAGGTTACCGCTTTCAAAGTGCTTTTTTGGATATTTCGCTGACGAACTTCTGTGTATATTAACTTTTTCCAAGGAAATGTCACGGTGAAATGGAACACTTTTGACAATTTCTTTAATTTACCTGAAGAAAAACGATTAAATTTGACTGGAGATGAAGGAATATACCTTTCTCTTCATAACACATTTCTTCCTGCTTAAGGGATTAATTCCACGATCCATAATAAGCGTGCAAATCGAGAAAAAACAGGCCACATCTGACCATTTTTTGAAATAGTTATTATATTCCGTTTGTCCCGTTGCTAAATAATGCTTAAGCGGAACCTATTGTTTACAAAAAAGTATATTTCTACCTGACTGACATACAAGAAGGCCTTCTTTAATTCCCCTTCGCGGTATCATCTATGGCAAGGTTTGGTTATGTGCAAGGTCAGCGGTGAGGCTTAAACAAAACGCGACAAAACGTTTTTCGTACTGTATTTGGTGCAAAAAAATTCACAGAACTCACAGAATATAATTTTTGAAACATCTATCGCTGCTTGTTTAAGAAAATAAATTCGATTCTTTAAACTTCGCTTTATTTCCATTTGATCAACTTCGCACAAAATTTTAAAGTTCTGGAAGGGATTATTTTTCCACCTTTTTTACTATTTATGGAATTCTTCCACAGCACAATCTATATTAGAAGAAAGTGTGGTTCTGTCTTTCTTTATAGCATTGGGAATTCCTTTAACATAAACTTACTCATTATTTAGCCAAAATGAGTGCGTACGTTCCCTAATAATTTTAACTAAGAGGGCAGTTTCCCAAACCAAAGCCCTTCTTATTATTAAATCTTCTCAGTTGGTCAAAATAATCTGTCCAGATATACGCTAAACTACCAAGTTAAATTTCATCATGTTAGTTGTTTGCAGGACTCGCAGGACTGTACGTTTTAAAATGTTTTTTTTGCACACATGGTAACAGCAATTGCACTTTGGGTCAAAAGACCACACTTGTAATCTTCCACAACTTCAACACAGACTGACAACGTGTGTGGTCGCAGTTGAAGTAGTAGTAGTGGTAGTAGTAGTAGCAGTAGCAGTAGCTGTAGAAGTAGTAGTAGTAGCAATAGTAGTAGCAATAGTAGTAGCAGTAGAATTAGTAGTAGTAGTAGTAGCAGCAGTAGTTGTAGTAGCAGTAGTAGTAGTAGTAGTAGTAGTAGTAGTAGTAGTAGTAGTAGTAG
>JAYGXS010000001.1:14661627-14673792 GCA_036362985.1 Ligula intestinalis | reverse complement strand
AGTAGTAGTAGTAGTAGTAGTAGTAGTAGTAGTAGTAGTAGTAGTAGCAGTAGAAGTAGTAGCAGTAGAAGTAGTAGTAGTACAAGAAGAAGGAGTAGGAGGGGATGCCTATTAACGTTTTGGGCCTCGATACACATAATTGATGCAGTGCTGGTTTTTCATTTCTTTGTAGGATTTAACCACCAGACACCTCAGAAATCTCCCCTCACATGTCATCTACCTCCTTCTGCCGTCTAAGTCAAGACTCACCAAAAGCCGCAATGTAATGGTAGATGATAATTTTCCTTAGAATTACACGTTAAATCATAACGATCACTATGACACCCGCATATTTTTAGCGGCTAGCTCTACACAAAATGCACTTGTAAACGCTTATCGTGACTACCTCAAGTCAAAGTTCATTTTTAGAACGCTTGCTGCTTCCGGCCTCTGTAACAGCCAATCACGGGGGGATTCACATAGGATCTCATGTGAAGACTGCCGAGCAGACACCACTTCAGACGCCGTCCGCTGGCTTATGGTCGCGCAGACGTCTGATAGTCATTTTCTGTACACACTGACCTTCCCATTACTTCTCTTCTCTCAAAGGAAACTGGGTCGGGAAGATAGTAGTTGTTGGGGTTACCTTATTAGCCTTAACACCTCGATCTTTCGACCCATCTACAGTGCGTGGGCCAAAGCTAAGTTCAGAAAGGCGCGTGACTAATTCCACTACTTTTGGTTGATGTGTGTGCACAGTCCTGCGCGTTCTCTGTCCTCTCAGCTCTGCCTCCCACGCGCCTCAAAGGTCGAAGGTCCTTCACTCACCATCGCTCTCCCCCCCCCTCCGTCTAAAAGCATCGCCTATGGAACACTGACTCCTGAGCGTCTCGCGCTCGTCCTCGAAAAAGCAATAATTTACCAGCACTCTCTTTCCACATGTGCAGCGCAAAGTTCAAACTCTCGCCCTCTCGGACCTGAGGTAAGCTCCGTCTGTTTGACCTCGGTGGAGCAGCCGAACGGCAAACTCAACTTTCGGCGAGCGGGGTTTCTGCAGACGACCAGACGATACGCCCATCCGACCTCAGGCAACCGATCAGCTAAGCGGTGGCGTGTTACTGGCAGTGACAAACAGTGAGGTCGACCCTCAATGCATTTCTTTCCTCATTATAATCAATCCGATGTGTTTGTAGCTATCGCGATGTGCTAAAGGCCGTGGCTTGGAGGGTTGCTAACTGAAGGGATAATTTGGACACCGCAGTTAGTCCAGTGTGTGCCTTGTTGACTGGAGTGGCTAACTGCGGGCTGAGCGTCAGGCTGAATGGCTCCTTCTTAATGTGGCCTCTATGGCGCTCCCAGTCGGGAACCTGCCTAGAGAGGCGTGTTGTTGGTACGTGTGTTAAGTGATGGTCACGCCAGCCACCTGCACCCTTCCCATCTCCGGTCCTACTGACTTTTATCTTGACACCGCGGGAGTCACCGCATTGCTTCAGCCTACTAAGGCTCGTGATGGACATTGTCGAAATCGACGGTCCAGCTGTCAAAGGATTGTGCCGAGAGAGGATCACTCTCACAGTCGCCTATGTAGTCAATCTACTTCAATCAAAACGAATTTCCAAAGTTTGGTTCAAATTTTAGGAGGTAGTATCCGCCTATAAGCGATACACATTATTATTGCTAGCACGATATCTAATGCGTCAAAAGACCGAAACAAAGACAATTTTTGTCCTCTCACATACATATACTTTTTATGCGGAAAACTGTATGCCTCCCATGCACCTCAAAGGTCGAATGTCCTTCGCTTTTCTCCGCCCCCTTTCTTCGTCTAAAAGCATCCGTTTTAGCCCACTGACTCCCGAGTTTCTCGTGGTCGTCCGCGAAAAAGCAATAATTGACCAGAGCCCTGTTTCCATACACGCAACGTCAAGATCTCTTTCACGCTCGGGTCTGAATTAAGTCTGTCTGTGGTGACCTCACTGGAAAGGGGTGGGATTGTGTGGTGTTCTACGGGAGAAGCCGAAGGTTTCAGAGTCACAAATGCCATCAGCACTTGCCTATCTTTTTTTCTGGCGTGCAGATAAAGAAAGACTTAGCTTCCTTACGAACGACCGCACTCTCGCCTGACTGTCTGTGTGGCCAATTGTGCTCACTTCTCGCTGATGAACGTTCACCTCACCACCAATGGAACTCATCTGTCCCGCTCTGCCTTGGCTCTCAATATGGGCCCTAACAGCCGTAACAGCTGGTACTAGGCAGATAGTGTTGCCGCCAAAGACAAGGAAGACTTGAATGGCCATTTATGGCTTACTAGCCATCGTCAGCTAGTCATACCCAAACCCACGTTGTGACCCATCCCAGCCACAAACTTGTGACCTTTTTGATCAGAGTCAAATGCCCTAACCATAGAGCCACGAACTCATTGACTCACCGGTTTACGTCAGGAGGTATTGGAACTCGTTGGTGAACGTTCACCTGACTGCTACCGTAAATCATCCGGCCCGTTCTGCCTTGGGTCTCGACAGGGGCCCTGACAGCCGTAGCAGCTGGTTGTGTAGGCAGATAGCATTGCCGGAAAAGGCAAGCTTCAGGTATGACTGGATGAAGATGGCTTATAAGCCAGAAATGGCCATCCTAGTCTTCCTTGTATTTACTGGCAATACTGTGTGCTCCATTTTCCTGCTTGGCAGGTACTGGTGATAACAATGAGGAGGCTAGAGTAAAAATCGGATGAACGAACCCCCTGAATACGCAATAATTTGCGCTACATTCCAGCGCAGGCACCCAGAAAACTAGCCCAAATTTCCATAAATGGGAAGAAGGTACTTGTCCTGTGCCTTCGCAAGGATCATTATGGTTTCACAATTAATTGTGTATGCACTCGAGGTTTGGCATTCTGTGTCTCCACCGCCTAGTGCTATTTACCTTGATAAATAGGGACAAAAAATCGTATTATAGCAATCAGGTGGATATGGCCGTTTAAGTGCGTAAATTCAAGCTCAAAATCACACTCCGTCGAGACTAAGTATGTGCCCTGGACGTGGGACTAGGAACGCTCACCCCTCCACGGTATACGTGATCCTGTGCTAAGTCGCTGGATAGGTAAAAAGTTCGCGTGTTCTGGTCCTAACGATAACCACAATCCAATGTTCAACAGCTGGCTTAATCTGAAAACCCTAATTCTTATATAAAAAGAAAGATTTCCTTTTTTCCGAGTACAACATTTAACGGGGACTTAACTTCCTACCAACTGTGGACAGAAAAGCATACTTTTGGACCTTTATTCCATAAAACGTAGTTACCTTGTTAAGAGCATAGAAATTGATACAAAAATTCATATTAGTGAATTAGACAGCTTTTAGCGAGTGTGTTTTTCGATAGACGGTCGAAGATAAACTCATTTGAGCACTCAATCTGTATCTGAAGTAGTATATAAATGTGCCGGGAGATAATCGTTCTCACAATACCTGATGTAATTAATCTTTCCTAATCAAAATGCATTTCCGAGTTTCGATTGATATTTTATGAGATATTTTCGGTCTACAACCAATCCAGATTATCATTTCTGGCAAGATACTTGACATGTACAAAGACTAACAGGCAGAAATTGAGGCTATTTTTTGCTCCCTCATAGGCATGCAGTTTTATGCGGGACAATTTATTCTCGATCCATTTGTCTACCTTTGTCCTAGTTAATGAAAATATCTTGTCAACAACATTTCAAAAGCAATTTGCAACAAAGTGCATTCTCCCTGTGTTTTGCTTAGTCTGCTGACAAACTTTTATCCAAAACCTGAATATTTACAGATACACTTTAATTCTTTTATAAATATATTCTTTATGCCTAGGTACAGGTGGCTGGTGCCTCATCAATTTAATGCTGTACTACGCAGATATCCCTCTAAAGTGTCCCCAGTCGATAAATGAACACGAGTTTGATCAAAAATGAAATCGGCGTCCGTATGTTTCAAATACGTTTTTTTGATATCAGGAACGATCTACTTCATTCCTATGTTGTTAGTCTTTTCTCATCATTGTGTAGATCACTAATCGGGGATTGACAACTATGGGCTGATATCCTGTCTGCTTTTACATTGAAATTCCGAAAGGTTGAAATAATTTTGCCAGAAATCCTCAATAAAAGTACATTCTGATCCTACCACTTGATCTATGGATATTCACTCCTAACCACCTGCGCAAGGTGTAAGTATATTCGCATGGTTGACCAGCACAGCAGCGTAGAATTTAAAAGTGCAATTCACCTCTCCTGGCTAAAGGTTAATGACCAGTAGGTGTACTGAGCGGTCGATTGCTAATCCCAGAGCTGGCGAATCAGCCATCATCGATTGGTAAGACCAAGGACCGATTGATTAAGTCCAGCTAACAGAAATTGTCGTCCGTATTTCCACGGCTACTGAACCAGTGGCACTGTTTCTGCTCACCTCCGTCATGTGGGCCCCTCACAAAGCCTCTGTTACTCGAGTTTTTTCAACCAGGCCGGCAGAAGGCTTTTTTAACTAGCATGGCCAGTTTCGTTCACACCAGTCTTGTCCGCACCCACTAAACTCCTGCAGGAGAGTAGTGCTGAACTAACTAAGGTCCAAAGTGGTGTGTTCACATCTTAAGTTACTGTGGTGCGGGCTTTAATTTCACCTTCATCTGAATGTACTTTAATTTAGCCCTAATGTATTGTAGCTTGCATTCATATCGGGGAGGAAAAATCGGACAAAAACAACACAATATAAAACGGTTACAAGCTGGTCAGGACGGTGGTATTCACTTTCTGAGCCCAAACTTTAACGCGGGCAAAGCCACGTAACAAACTAATAATCCTGTATTGTAGCAAAGTTCTCTGGCTGACCGTTGCCTGTTGAACGAGCTTTAGAAATTGAGCCGCCATTTCTTCCTCTCTCCATTCACGTGTACATTTTCTTAGATTGAAAAATTAGCATCCTAAGAAATATAATTGAGTAGAAGAGATCCGTTGGGAAACGCTAAAAAACTTTATTGTAAATTTTTAACTCTGGCACACCAGGTCGTCATCAGAAGCGTAGAGCGTGTGCCGAATATTGTGAATGTTAAACGTCGAAAAAAAATCGATAATGCCTATTCATGATTGGCGTCTAGTCCGGATTGGTTGCAGTCTTCTCCAGACTTCCCTGAGGTTGGTGTACATACCATCCAATTCGACGTGCCTATTAATGTACGAGTCATCCAAATTAAGGGCCTCTAAAAATGTAAGTTTGGTCCCTGTGCCTATTTCAAGTCATTGCAGGTTGTTCAGAAACACATAGAATTGTTGATTGATGTTTCACAATCTTTTGTCAATGGGTCGACCTTTCGGACTACCCCACTTTGAGATTTTCTAATTATATGCGTAGGACACTAGCACTGCTTCGGCGGGAGTCCAATTTGGCCTACATTTTGAGGAATAGTCACGGACGCTTCCTCACGATGCTGACAATTTCAGTCTTCGGCTGCTATGCGCTGCTTCTGATTTCCCGGTGTTGTGTGGTTTGTGTGTCTAATTTTAAACATGGTGAATGGAGAGATTTTTTGCTGAAAATTTTGGAATTATATTTTCCAAAATACAATGTTTCGCTCGTTCTATCTGTATGGTTCCCTGTCTGAAAACACCAGACCTAGAGATAGCATATTTTATGTTGACTCTGTTGTGAAAAAAAAACTCGCATTATTCGGCGGGATTTTAACTCACATAGTAGATAAGGTCTTTACGCGGAGCCAATGCTCTCCCAGTTGAGCTACGACTGCCACGCTTCACTCCGTCAGATAAATCACACTTGAATCGATTTTATCTGCCCAGCCTTACCACTCGTATGGAATCCACCAATGCGGAACAGCAAGCTGAGTGCCCAAGCAGGATTTCCTAAGCAATCATCTAGAATCCACCAAAATGACTACTAGGCTGACGTATTATTTAGGAGGTTTGGCAGCTTTGCCAAATCTCCTAAATGAGAGCATATTTCGTTTGCTACACTGCTTAGCAGTGACCTTGACCTCACCGAGGTCGGACAAATGGTCATAATTGTGTTGCGCTAATTCGCTCCTGGTGGCATCCTCCAAGAGTTTCTCTACATGTGAGGGAGAGGAAGAAGGCTGTTCAATGCCCCGGAAATATTTATTCATTAATCTGAACTTTCGACCTCGCGCAAGAGTGCATCCTCTGCGATAAAAGCGGCAAAAAACAAGCAACAGTCATAGGGGAGATAAGAACCAAGCAGACCTCACTGAGGCCGGTTCAGGGGTGACTGCTCAGTCGGCGTCAGATCGATACATCCATCAAATGAGTTCTCAGCGGAGACCAAGGCTTAAAACAATTACTTGTTTGTCTTTCTTTTGGCGTGGATGCTTCTCTTCGAGGCTGCAAAGTTAAATTCTTTAACCGTTTCGAAGTTGTTGGCAACAGTTGCAATCATCTGGCACGCCATCGCACTGCCAACTCGTGTTCGTGTATACGTGCAGTCTGGCCTGCGTAGTTTCTGGGAGCCTTTAGGTACGGGCTGCGATAAATTACACTCTACTGTGCGCTGAGATTTAATAAATTCTCGATTTTCAATGCCCTGATAGTCTTTAACTGGTTTTGAATCCTACACCTAATCACGCAGCAGTGGCCTCGATCGTCTCTGACACGTTCGTACTAAGGGTTTGTTTGTGGTTGGCTTCTCCATGGAAAACCACATAGACATTGGGTTAGGATAACGCTTTCGCATAAATTTCTCGCAGTGAGATGAATGAAGAAATGGTTCTAAACAAACTTCTCCTATCCTTCTTATACACAAAACCACACCACAGTTCGACTATCGATTTTGATCATGTCCACCGAGAGCTCCAAAACAGAGTGGTGCAGGACGATGACTTGCACGTTAAGTAAATTGTACTGATAGTCAACTTGCGCTGCATCTACCGCACTCTCTCACACACCTTCACCTGCCTGTGCCCGGCGTCAGGACACAGTCAAGAAGACCAGAGGCGGGATCGGACGCTGATGGCTGACGCCGCCCCATTAGTGTGTACTGCGACGCCTCCCACCTCCCATGATTGGCATTTGTTGTGGGCGCGCAACCCGAATAACGCCGGTCGTACCCTGAGCAGATTCCCGTGTTAGTCCAGCGCATCTATCACGCGACCTCTTTAGGAGACAGACACCCACCTGGAATGCGAATATCCGCTTCAGTCCGTGAAAGGTTGCTCTTCTTGAAGGAACGGGGAGTTACCTAGGCATTTGTTCTTGGTGTGAACCACTTTCGCTGTATTTATTGGTCACAATGATTGCCATAAGTTGTCCACCAGAGTTGTTTCAGCGAGGACAAATACACTTCCCGGCACGATGACTAGACCCAGAATCGCACCACGCATCCCACGGACTCGCAATCACACCAAACTGAGTCAGTCTGCATACCGAACGACTCATAGTTGACGCGTGGTCTTCAGGTGCTAGTTGAACCAAATCACACACTGTCCTCACCGGTGACTTACCAATTCTTCTAACATCACTCGTATGCAAACGAAAGCGCTAGGGTTAAGTTGGAGTCTATAAAGTCACCATCGAGGTCGAGCCGAGTCAACTTGACAGCCATCTCACCTGGCTGATAGTTAAAGAATCATCAGACTTAAGGTTCAACCAATTGCTTCATCTTACCACAACTGGTATGCCGGTATACATCTCTATAGGCACAAATTAATTTCTGGCTTGTTAGCCATCATCAGCTGGCCATACCCAACCCCATTGTTGGCGAACGCCGAGGTTCGAACCCGCTCCCTTGTTTGTTAATTATTTAGTTAGAAGTTCAATGCTCTAAACATCGCGCCATGGCTCGTTGCTTTGTCAGTTTCAATCGAAAATATACATAATGGTAGACAGGCGCTGAGGTCGCGGGTTTGAGTCTCGGTGGTTGCCACACTTGGGATTGGACATGGTTGGCTGATGATTACTAAGAAGCCAGAAGTGGCCATTTCAGTCGCCCTATGTCATTACCGATTTTTTTCCGTTAAGTGACTGCTGACAGGGCTCGAGAGCGAAACCCAAGGTACAACGGAACGAGTGAGTCCCGTAAACAACCGGTGACCATTTGTCAACTATTAGATATGTATATGTCATACGAAAATGTACGTGGCAATAATACTCAAAAAACAAATATGAGATATTACAGGACAAATTTGAATGATACACAAATGTTTATGCGCAGCGATGATACCCATGTAAGCATTCAGGAAGTCAACTCAGGCGAACGAACGTTTTCGATTTTTAAGCACTCCACTTTTTCGCTCTTAAGCCAAAGTTAGGCTCCCGTGCCAGACCACTTAAATGTGTATCTACAACTTTAAATGCTCCTGTGGGGCAGGTTATACTGGTAGAACAACAAGGTGGCTATCCAAGCGCATAGGAGAACACCATTCTGCCTGGTTAAACAGAGGTGAGGTAAAGTCAATAGCTAGCACGATTTCGGTTCACTTGGTTGACAGCGGTCATCGGGAGGACGTAAACCAAGCGTTTTCAGTCTTGTATAAAGTGCCGGCGAAACATTCTAAAATCCTGCGTCAGCGAATACTTGCGACGGCAGAGTCGGTCACCGTATGCCTCATTAACCGGATCTTATGTGCGTAGAAGGTGTTTGTAGCGGCCTTAAGGCTCCAGTGGCCGAATACCAACTCAATATCCGTCCGCACACCTTCCATCATGCCGCGAAACGGTGATGAGACAGTGGCAACTGGTGTCCAGACGCTAGGAAGCGGAAACGAGATGACCGGAGGAAATGAACTAGTTGTAGGACCCGTCCCTCCTTCTCCATGCCCTTTTATCTCTTAACATTCCCCCCTCGCCCCCTTTACCAACGCTGATTGGTTGCTTAAATTTTTCCCAACTCTACCCTCCCTTTATACTATTGTATTTGTCTGATAATGAATTAATCAGGTCCAAGTTCATGCGTCGAGCGCGGATAAAATAACAGGCACGCGGCAAGTCTGCAATAGTCCTGGCGAACAGGAACAACCATCCAGTTACTCTGACGATGGAACCGAGAGAGCGTCCGAAACGTCAGTCTCAAAATAAATTGGCCCATGTCCTCGTACGTTCTTTTTCCTCTCCTTTTGGGATTGTGAAAATGAGCTGAATTTATCGAAAACATTCGCTCGCTTAACTTGACTTCCCCAAATTTAGATAATTACAGCAAACAGAATAATTCCTATTTTGTCTCATTGAACGGGGCAGCGTCACCCCAGAGGTCATCAATTTAACGTGGGCTCTGAACGCGAGACCTAAGTTGAATATTTCCGAGATATGGAAGAAGACTTAGCAAGCACCGGATCAATTTGTTTATCGTCCTGAGCTTTCGAACTCTTACAGGAGTTCATCTTCAGAGATAAAAAGCAGCAACCAAAAGGAGATGCACAAAAACCTGATTCAATTGTGCTCCATGAATCTGCTCCCTGCTGTTCAACACGCAATATGATTGCTCAGATATACTTGAAACGGTGTCATGAATGTCAGGTGCATGTTAACTAAGGGTATAAGAAGCTTCAAAGTCTTTCTGAACACAACTCCACCCTTATGCTGCAGAATCAATGCCAAGAGAATGCGGCCTGGAAAACCAACTGACTATCATTCTCAACCAAATAACTGGTTGTGGCCTAGAGACACGTCAGCAATGAATTACCATGCCAACCACCATGCTCTTTGTGATAAATTATTGCGGCCTTAATCACATACGAAGCAGAAGTTAGAATCAAAATTAGCGGGTTAGTGAGGGGGTGCTTGCTCTTACATTACCCTGCGCAAGTCGGTTTGAGTTCAAAACCGCCTGGGAGTAGGTGGGACCCTGTAGTCCAAAACCAAGTAGGCGTCCTATTGGATCGATTTTTTGCCCTTCACCCGCATCCACCCCCTGAACGCATAAGCGAAACTATCATTTCTTCTTATGAATAAATGAGCTTTGTGCTGAAAAATAAAAAGCCGGCGTTACTGATGATGTCCTGAGGCTGCTAATAAAAACACTTAATTAGATTTTGGTCATGACCATTCACGCTGTTTCAGTGTGTAATTGACTTACATAGTGTTTTTGTATAGCGTCATCTCTCGGTGCATCGCTGTTTTCTTTTCGCGACCTTCAGACTTTGTAGTTTTTCTCTGAGGGTATCTACGGATTTTCGATATTTTAAGAGCTTGAGAATAAGTCTGCCGTGGAACCTCGGTTATCGACTTTGATTCGTTCCGGAACCGAGCTCGTCGCGTAAACCGCTCGTCCTGCGAAAGGAATTTCGCCAGTTAAAACAATAAGAATAAAATTCATCGGTTTCACTCCGACAAAACATAAATATGAATTTTTATAATATCATTATAATGTATCTAACTATGGAAAATGTGTTTTACTGTTTCCAGTTGTACTATGCCTTAAAAACCTTCGTTTCTAGATTGAGGGTGAAGTTAGGGGAAGTGAGGGAAAGAGAAGAAGGAAAAATCCACTGAACACTCCGGTGGGCTCTGTTCACTTTTGAACTTCACCCTGCTGGAACCTACCTGACAATTCCCTACCTGAACGAAAGCTCATCCACCGAAACGCATTTTCTGCGAGTGGTTTGATCGTTACCTGAAATTCTTATAGACCGGACTGCTCATTATCCGAGGCCCCGTGGTATTTTTTAGAAAAAAGAACTTCCTAACCTAAGAATTTAAAACACAGTGGTGAAAGTATAATTTTACCTGAAAAATATTTAAAGAATGTTGAATCGAAACAAAATAATGAGCGTGAAATAGGAGCACATAGCAAGAACGAGTATTTTAAGGAACCAAGGAGTGGACCACCTTAAATGGTGGCTGATGACGAATTGACTTTAGCAAAGCTGGAGTAGTAAGCTTCTTGCCTATGCATCAGTCGTCATCAGTACTGCACAGAAAATTCGTTGTCATTATTGATTTGTTAATTTATATTTTCTAATATTTTATCTTTGTATTGTGTAAATGTGTGTGCAGTGTGTGTGTACAATGTTTAAGAGCCAAATTAAGAGTTGCTGAAAACAATGGTTTTCCATAAACTGACTTCTACTGTTAACCATGGGAATATTTGCGGAACTTAGACAATCCAAAGATCCCGCCGTGGTAAAGGAACCAATGGACTCATAAAGTTTGACATCAGGCTTGTTGAGGCAAACGTATCAGCCAAATTAAGAGTTGCTGAAAACAATTGTTTGCCGTAAACTGACTTCTCATATTAACCATGGGAATATTTGCGGAACTTAGACAATCCAAAGATCCCGCAGTGTTAAAGGAACTCAATGGATTCCTAAAGTTTGACACCAGGCTTGCTGAGGCAAACGTAACAGCCAAATTAAGAGTTGCTGAAAACAATTGTTTGCCGTAAACTAACTTCTAATATTAACCATGGTAATATTTGCGGAAGCACCTGAAGTGTTTATAAGAGCTTTAGAATAATAATAATAAGGTTTATCTGAGTGTGAGATGGGTTTTCTAAGCCTATGTACGTGTTAATTCGCGAAAGCTAAAATTCGCGGGAGATCCCTGAGTATCACCCCGCGATATTTGAGGAATTACCGTATATGCTCCAAGTAAGATAGCACATTCTTAAATAACGACTGGCCTCCCTGTCAGCATTCATTGCATAATTGAATTATTTAAGTCAATATGTCTAAACATCTCAAAGGACGTGAATTAAACATACTTGCTCTTTCAGACAGAAAAGAGATCTTACCTATCGGCATCATAGTTACCTGCATACAATAGTGAATACTCACGAGCTCGATCCCGACCATGGTCAATGGCCCGAATTTCAAGTTCTCAGAGCGTGCAGTTGTGTTCGGTCGATTGTCGATGAGCGAAACTCCGAACTGGTCACGCCAGTCTCCCGAGCACGTACTGGTATTCATTTCTGCATAAACACTGCTCACAAGGCGACTGCATGCGAAGGCTGAAGACGCAACAGGACAAGCCTTGCCTGTAACCTGAACACTCGCTCCGCGATAGAGACCTAAGCCCTCTTTTTAGTTTTCCAAACTTTAGTCTCTGTTAGCGCGTACAGTGAGCTTGGAATGAGATTATAGAAAGTAGAATATGGCCATAGTTCAGTAAGGACTCTTTGCGGTATGCATCTGTATATGCAAGGTCTACAGACATGGACCGAAATTTTAAGTGTATATTTAGACTGAAACCCGCCAACC
>JAYGXS010000001.1:14645855-14661617 GCA_036362985.1 Ligula intestinalis | reverse complement strand
CCACCCCACTAGCTAATCTCTCTCTTTTGATTGGTTCGTGAGTAGATCAGCGGCATAATCTTCGCCTTCCAACGATCTAACCTCGTCCCCCTTCAGCTGCCTCCCTAAACTCGCGATCCCATCCTGGCATTCCTGGTTGCGCCCCCTCGAATTCTGCAAAAAAACAGACCATTGCCGGCCAGCGGAAACCTGAATTGACTAGGCATAGGGGCATGCTCTAAAATGTTTTCCTGTTTTAACCTATGCCTGAATATTCAGCTGTATGCAAGCCGTAGATGTTCATAAACGGTGTCCGTGAGTATGAAACGGTTTTTTATTAATTGCACCAATCAACAACAAGGTAAAGCGTTTGCGGTTCTCCCTAAACCCACCGTTATCATCCATTCCCGATGACGAGTAGGAGACTGGAGGCAGGAGGGGGCGATAAACGATAGAATTGTCACCCCTCTGAGCCATGGTTTCCCGATGGACAGTCCCGTAATATAATCGGCTGTCTTTGCCTTCACTACACCCCCGCCGCGCTACTCAGCGTACTGATTCTAACTGGGGGTCGGGGGGAGAGTGAGTGCTCCGGTGCACACTGGTCTCAGTAACAACCCAGCCAACAGCATCAGCTTTGGGCATCTTGGCTACTGGCGCACTTGCGACTGAGTTACTATCGCCTTAAGCTATGCGGACGCGCATTTCGCTCGTCCAATAAGCTACGCACTCTCCCGGCCTAGCCCCCCCCCCCCACCACCCCCCCCCTCCCCCCCCCCCGCCCCCCCCCCCCCCCCCTCATCCAAGTGTGAGCATCCGCACGTCAGCCACCTCCACCAGTTAATATCTCTCTCTTTTTTTGGTTCGAGAGTGCATAGGGAAGGTCAATGGTGTAAAATTCCACTTCCGGCGATCGAGTCTCGTATCCTTCAGCTGCCTTCCAAAACTGATGATCTCTCTGTGCGTCGGCGTAGCAACTGCAAGTCCCGATAGAAATCGACTGAGCGGCTGCGTTGACATTAGAAAACCGAATCAGTTTTGACTGACATTTCTGCTCCTCCTGCCGCTATCCTATCAAGTATGGTGGCGCAACGAAATTCACCCATCTTTCCAACATGTATCACAAGTTTTTCAAATATTAATTCCTGTAGGCAGGTCCGCAGTGGTCATCCGATTTTCCTTACCATAATCCTAGTCGCCACTGACTTTGGTTAGATTTTTCAGGTTCGACAAAACTGTGGCCGTTCGGGCACTTTACGAGCTATTGTACTCCATCATATAACTCAACTCTGTGACGAACTGTGTGGACATGATTACGTTCGTGAAGCAGAGGGCATGTACTGTTAAATTCTGGCAACGCCGATGACGCATTAGCTGACACCTCCTGTCCTCACATTGACCCCCTTTGCCCTCTCCATAGTATCGGAAGGTGAGGCAAACTTACCCGGTGAACAGTCACGTAATAAAAGCGCCTGCCTTCCCCTCGCTCTCCCCCCCCCCTCCCCCCTACTCAGCGTACTGATTCTAAGTGGGGAGGGGGGGGGATGAGTGCTCCAGTGCAGACTGCTCTGAGTGGCATCCCTGCCATCCTAGCGTCGACTTTGTAGATTTTGGCTACTGGCTGCTTGCGGCCGAGTCACTATCACATCAAGCTATGCGGACGCGAATTGATCTCATCTAATGAGCTTCGCACCATCCACGCCCAGCCCAGCTACCCCCGCGACACCCACCCCCACCCTCGGCTAACCCCTCTCTTTTGATTGGTTCGAGAGTAGGTCAGCGGTATATAATGCGTCTTCCAGCGATCCAGTCTCGTCTTCCTTCAGTTGCCTTCCTAAACTCGCGATCCCATCCCGGCCTTCCTGTTTGCACCCCCTCAGAATCTGCAAAAAAAATCAGACATCTGCCGGCCAGCGAAAACCTGAATTGACTAGGCCTAGGGACATGCTCTAAAATGTTTCCTGTTTTAACCTATGCCTGGATATTCATGTATGCTCATGAGCGGTGCCCATGATTATGAAATGTGGTTTTCTGTAAATCGAACCAATAAACAGCAAGGTAGAGCACTGCCGATTCTCCTTAAACCCACCGCTTTCATCCAATCCCGATGACAGGAAGGAGACTGGGGACAGGAGGGGGTGACAACCAAGAGAATTGTCATCCCCTGAGGCATAGTTACCTGGTAGACAGTCAATAAAAGCGGCTGTCTCCCCCCCCCCGCCTTTTCAGCGTACTGATTTCAAATGGGGAAGAGGGAGTGACTGCTCCGATGCAAAGTGCTCTCAGTGACTCCAAACCACTAGCATCAGCTTTGGGGGTGTTGGCTATTAGTTACTGGAATGCTTGAGACTGAGTTATTTATGCGGACGCGCAGTGATCTCGTCCAATGAGCTTCACACCCTCCCGGCCCAGTCAGCCCCGCGTCAGCCACCCCCGCGCCATCTCCCGCCCGCGTCAGCCACCCCCGCCAGTTAATCTCCCTCTTTTGATTGGTTCGTGAGTAGAGCAGCGGTAAAAAAATCTGTCTTCTAGCGATTCATTCTCCTCTCCCCCCAGCTGCCTCCCTAAACTCCCGATCACGTCCTGGCCTTGCTGTTTGCGCCGGTGCAGAATCTGCAGAACAGATTAAGATTGATTGCCGAGCCGTTGAGCTTACCTCTGTAGACTAAACCGTTTTGGTCGGCCTCCTACCACCTCGGTCAAGTATGGTGGCGCAACGAAATTCACCCATCTTTCCAAAATGTATCACATGTGGATTTCGATGTTTATTCCCATAGGCGCGTCTGCAGTGGTTGTCCGATTTTTCTGAAGATACTCCCAGTAGGCACTGACTTTGATAAGATGGCCCAGGTTCGCCAAAATAGTGTGGTCGTTTGGACAGTTTACCAGCTACTGTACTCCAGCTACGAAATAGGCAGACATGGTTACGTTTGTGAGCCAGAGGTCATTAACTTTTGAAAACACTGGTGACGCATTAGTAGACACCTGTTGTTCCTACATGCATCCCTCTGCCTCCACCTAGCATGGGAAGGCGTACTGTACTCACCGTCCGCACCACCACTGCCACTCCAGTGCAGACCTGATTTTCAAGGTAACTAGAACCTTGTTCTTCGGCTATTCAGGCAATCGTGTTCATGTGTCTCTCGGTGAAGAAGGCCGTCGCCGCTCCCGCGCACAAATATGGCAGGCAAGCGAACGAGCCAGCACAAGCATGCTCACGTGAATATGTGCGTGTTTGTGACCAGCTGAACTTAGCCGCCAAATGTAAATTAGCTGGGGTGCAGACCCGAAGCAACCGGTGGAATTTCTTGCAACGTCAGATTGCTAGCCTACAGTATGTGGCCTATCATGCGCTAAATTTTACGAACGACTGCTCACCACTCACAAACTGGTATCAGTAAATGCACCAGAGCTTTGAACTATCAGTAATTACATACTTTAAACGAATTGCAAGCATAAAAAATATTAAAAGTAGCAGTACAATGCTTGAAAATACCAACATTTTAGAATAGAAGAACATTTGAGCTAGTAGTACTGGCAAAGAGAATGGAAAATAGAATGGCTGTTTCTGGCTTGTTAGCCGTCTACAGCCAGTGATACCTAGGGTCAGAGAATGAGGCCCAAGACAGAGTGAGATCCGTTAGCGATCGGTGAACTTTCATCAACCATTTGAAATCTCAAAAATCCCTTAAGTTTTAAGTGTACAGGTATATTGTTCATGAAAACAAAACGAGTAAGCAGAAGTATACTAACGATTGAAAATGCATCTTTGATGAAGTTTGCACGTAAACAGTCTTCATGAATATGTTGTTGGATTTGCATTTAACTAATTTAAACGGGTTTTCGCTTGATCACACCGAAAATGACATCATAGAAACAAAATGTTTTGTTAGGGTAACTATGCGCACTTTCCTTCTGTCAAGTTTTCCTATAGGTATTTCTCTATGCGTCAGTATGATGAGTTTCAAATCGTCCTTGAAGTAGTGGTGAATACTTCAACATTTACAGTTTTGTGAATTGATCCCCACAAATGTAGATTCGGTTCTATGGGGTTGAGTGCTTGTACTTATGTTCAAGCGAGGCATTTCTCGTCTACTAATGAGAGAACTGTGAGGCAAAAATTGAAGCCAGTTAGGTATTATCTGAGTATTTTACACCGGTGTAGCAGAAACAACGTGAATTCCAAATATACGAGTAGAGTTCAAACACATTTTCATTAACAAGATGGTTTGGGTGTAGTATCAATATTTGAAAAATCTGAGAGATGCACTTTACCGATTACTTTTGACCAAATGTAATGCTGGAATTCAGCTTTCAATTGTCTAAACACCTAAACAGAAGAAAAGGGAGGAAAGAGAAGGCTATTCGTTCGAGCTTTCAAACTCTGTTGGAGGCTATCGTCAGAGTCAAAAGTGGCCACAAAACAATCAATGGTTAAACGGGGTAAAGGCGAATCAAACATCAGTGAAGCCTGTTCGTAGTTGACTCTGCTGAACTCTTTACGACGGGATCGAATCTAACAATGTCAGCTCAAGGCACTTTAGTCCATCTCCTTGTATCGCTTTCCTGCCAAATTATTATCTTATCATTCTGACTTGTTTGCTTACAACAATGTCTTATTTGACCCAGTCTAGCTTCCGATAAGAAAAAAATTATTTTCTCTACTTCACAGTTTATTAATGTTGAAGAGCATCCTACGGCAGTAATTGGAGGTTTTCTAAGCTCACGTCCAAGAAACTGTACGTCGGATTGACAATAAAATTTTTACTGGAAGTGTGGGCCTCTTGTTTAGAATTGGATAACTTTACTAGCAAGTGTATAGAAAAGATAAAGATATCGACGGCAAGTCGAATGCCACATACTTGTTCAAAAATTCTTGAAACCAGTTGGAACACTTGCCTGGGCATTTAACTGGTACCTTATTCAAAATGCGGCCTAATAATTTTAGCAGAAGACTAGGCACCAATTTATTATTAAGTATTTCACATTCATCGTATTAAACCACAGCCGAGTACTGAGGTAATTTCCGCTAAGTTTTCTTTCTGTGTGAGATAAACAAAGGAAACTCTACATAATTGATTGAAGTAAGCTCTGGTAGCGTAGACCCTCATATTGGATCAAACTCATATCTTCTATCCTCCTACAATGAATATTCCCTACCTAACAGCAACGGCTGTACAATCAACATCCAATCACCTCCTATTTCGACGTCCTGTTTTAACCAAATAAATTCGACAAACACACTTTCATATCCAGTTTACCTCCACCCAGTTCTTTGTCCTGGCCCTATACTGAACGAACTATCACCTTATGCCAGCAAACAAGACAGTTTTTAGGTTGTCGCGAGATTGTTTGACGCCAAAATATCCTAATTTTCTCAAAAGACGCCTTTTGCTGAGGTCTTAAATTAACAAAGAATATTAAGAATAGGTTGGTGTTCAGCATTTTAGGGTTAAAAGTGGAAGGAAGTAGTTAAATCTTCTTTATCGACAGACTTCGACAGGGAGAAGGCAATGCGCATCGGTTAGTTATAGTGTTTGACGGTAGATAGACTTCCAGTCCTAAAACGTTCAGGGTGGGGGGCTGCAGGTCGGAGAAATCCACTGAATGCTCAGAATAGTGCACTAACTCACAACATAAAGGTTGTTTGCTAAGGTCATTGAGCTTTAGTAAGTTCACTGCAAGCACTTTCCTCGGCAATCAATACGCAAGCGCCCCGACGTGTGTGATTGGTGCAACTGTGCTCGCGCAAGTGGTTTCACTTTCTTTGAGCTTAAGTTCAGTAACCACACAATCTCATAATATTAATGATGACTTTCAAAATCTATTGTTTTATCCTGACTCTACTAGGTCTACTTGATCGACGAAACACATATATTCGATCCTGACTCTGTCGGCTCGAATTCTAAATTCAAACGGCAACAGAGCAACGCTAATATATAAGGAATAAAGAGCCTTTCCACAGGAGACAAAACTGCTCGTAAAAATCTGATTAATTGTTAATGATAAATTCTTTTGGGAAGGAATAATGTTCATTGGATGCATTTTCGAGTTTGCTTCCCCAGCTCGTCGTCAAACAAATGAGAGCGCTGCGAAAACGGTTAACTCAAAAGGATGAATCAAACAAGATTCTACAGTGGGTCAGCATGCAGGATTTATCGTTAACAATATATATGTCTGATTCATTCTACATTTTTGCATGATGTGTCAACGGACTTGCGATTGAGTCGTCAAGGTACTGATGTGTTTACTCGTTGGCTATATTTCTGACGAGTGATCATCCAAGCCGGAAAAGAACCGATCATTCCCATCTCGACATGTTTCACCCGTAAATCAGAGTTCATAGCGGTTGTCTTGTCAATAATTTACAATCGCTGGCTTAGCTTTGAGAACTGCTATCGTAAATGTGCTGCTTGCTGGAAAGGGTTACTTAGGTGCTGTCGTAAAATTTATTATCACGAAATCTCAAGATATTTCAGTCATGACATACTATTGATCTTTGAATGAGCTTCCCTTGGTCGTCTGCACGAAATACACCCCGTCAAAATGGCTCATTTGTTACTGTACGTTTTCCAGCTGATTTACAGTAGCCTTATAGATGTAAATAAATGTTATGGAGAACGTGCACAAAATTTTTTTTTTTCTAATATTCTTTGGGGGCAAATGCATCTTATTTTATAAGTTTATGCTTGAAGAAAGGATGCCATTAGGTTTAAAAAAGCATTTTACATCCCGAAAATTTTTTGACTCAGCATTTAAAGATTCCAGACTACACGCTGCGTACGTTCCGCGTAGGGAAAATCGTACATTACTCTACTCTTTTAAGAAGACGTCATCTAAGACTCATAGTTTGCTTTTTACGGGAATGTGGAGCAGTTTGCATACCTGGCAAGTAACACTTGATGACATTTAGCAAGACGCTGTATAAATGGAACTTTAACCATGTCAAATAGATCGTTATTACGAACGTTTCCTCAGTCCGACAGTATTATGTGCATCATCTTTTTAAAATAAGTTTGCACTTATGAATTTACAGTATGGCAAAGCGAAAACTTCCCCTTACCAAATGAATAATTCTTGGACATTGTGTAGTACGTGCAGAAGCTCCTTCAAAGGCCGATAGTATGTCGTGGCTGAAATATCTCTTGAAATGATGCACCTAAATAGTCCTTACTACCTAAAATAAAATAAAATAATTCCGGCTAGCATTTCATGAGCTACTATAATTTTTTTTCAATCGGCCGCCTTGTACTTATATTCAAAAAGTCGAGTTCAAGGTTTAAACGTAAAGGTGCCCGAAAGTTGTATTCAATTTCCCTTTTTAGTGTGTATTTTAAGACAAGGATGAATAAAACGTATTTAACGGCATGCATTTAAGGAATTATTTCGACCGCATTTTTACGCTGAACTTAATATATTATTTTGTTGATTGCCCTTTTTTCCAAAGCGGTTTGACACGAAGCAAAGAACGCTTTTTCAGCTATCCGTGAGATCTAATACTACTGAAATTTGAAGGGTTCAAGTAGCATGTTGCATGACAAATTTCTACAGTCATTTACCGTCACTGAACAATTGCATGAAATGCCAGCCCAGATTCCAAAGTGCTGTTCCGATTAGGAAGCATTACCTAAGCAGGATTGTGAGATTGATCCTCTTGCAACCTAATCACGGAATATTTGTGGCCTATCAAGGTGCGAGTTTTTTATTCATTTCTTTTCACCCACCTCGGCAACAATGACTTCTTAAGTAGTTGGCACCGTTTCCATTTATTTTAGATGCCATTACGCATTCAAACATAGTTCATATAAAACATCAATAGCAATATTCCTTCTTGCGCTCAGTTAGTAGTAAATCCCATCCTGTGACTTTAAACGCAGATGAGGACTATATCTATATTTTAATTTTCTTTATTATTCCTGAATAGTTTTAAGTCGTTGCAGTTTCAATAAGGATTTTCCATCTACAAGCCGTAAGATTTCTGTGCAAAGAAACACCTGCACTGTTCTTTGCCCCCATAAAGTTTTCATCAAAATCTACTATGAATGTGGCCCACGTTGTATACTTGATGAGGAACATTACTAATAGTACAGACACGATGCAGTTTGAACTGACATTTAACGGTCTAAGAAAATCTCAAAATTCAATATTCATTTGAACACCTCCACTTTTCTTAGGGTATATAATTAAAAGAGGTGTGCTTTTCTACTCAATAAAGGCAAGCAAAAATGCTGCTATCTATGTTTTCTAGATATACCTAAAATCTATAGAACGAATGCATATTACTTAAGCAGTCATAGCTTCGTCACTGTAGTTTTTGCAGGCGACCTAAAAGAAACATTTTTGAAAGCAGGCAATTGACTCTACAAAGCTACCTTGATAATTTTTCCTAAGAAAAACCGCGTTTCAGCCTTTCGGTTGACATCTCATGCTTAAAGTAGTAGGTTTTTACTTTAAAATATTACTTTGCCGACAACTCGCTTTCTTAGAATAATTGACCTTCAAGCAATTTTTTTCGTGATCCAATTGGTCCATAAAAATTGCACAAAGTTCAACCTACCGGAAATGATTTTTGCGTACCTTGCTCCAGGGCTGATAGCAACGATGGCTAACTACCTGTCTAGGCCACTAAACGGTAGGAGAAGCCGAGAAACGTCGCACTAAAATGGTAGAAAAAACCAAAAATGCATCCCACTTGCTGTCAAACTGATTGCAAAACCTATTTTCCCTTATCAAAGTTGAACTCCTGCGAATGCAGTAGCAGAACATTGCCCGCGAAAACGAATGACTTCTGCATATGCACTCGTGCAGTCGTCCTTTCTGGGCCTTTTATTTACTAATGACCATATTCTGTGTACGCTTTTAAAACTGGTTGCATAGCAACATGTAGAGTCTTGAGGACCGGTATAGGAAGGAAGAGAAGTGTATTTAATATATTTAATATATATATATTTAATATATTTGATGATGGCTTCCTCCTGACAGCCACACCTAACGAAGACCGCATCAGGACTAAACATAGGTGGGTCAATAAAATTGACAGGCACAGATACATACAGTAGACGCCGTTGATCATGCAATATTTCGACACATGCGAAAGATTGATACTCTTTCGCTAATCGGAGTTGACTCCATTTGTGATACTGATTATCATGTAGTCTATTCTGAAGTCATTTCAGTCAGTATAGGATGCCGGCTTTTTAACGAGTTTCGTTTCGACTCCTAGCAAGACGTGTCTATTGTAAAAACTGACTACTTAAGTAGTATGACTTTTGATCATGGATTTTGACTGCCTTTATCAATTCAAATATATTTTATGGAAAACATGGACGAAAAAATTATTTTTTGTACATGTTTGATAGCAAATTAGCCTTATTTAAATTTTATACTCAAAGAAAGGGTGGCTTTCGGTTTTAAAAATTTTGCCCAATTGCCGAATAATTTTCTAACCTAGTGTCCTTTATGGGCAACTAGGTTTAACCCAAGTCTTTTCTCAACCCATACATCTAAACTTAACTTTAAAACAGGTTTGCGCAGCGGGATTTATTGGATTGAATAAATTTTGCGACGGTTTTTTTAAACTGCCATTCGTTTTTGATTTAAATAAGGAGTAGAAGCAGAATGACTATGCGTAACAGCAAAGATAATAGTTCGCTGCAAATAATGATCAGATGAAAGACACTACCTCAAATCAGCATATCTGAAAAGTGGTCGGAAAGAGGAAGTTAACAGAAAGCACAGTCGTGAGTAAATCTAGGCACCCGATTACAACCGGATGTGGGCTGCTTCCAAGTAGCGCACGGTCCAAATTTTCCTGCGTGTACACGTACGAGGATAGTTCTTTTGAGGTCAACAAAGTGACCACTGTCTAGCAGCCGGTTAGTAATCGATGAACGTTGTAGTCTATTTTCTTGCGACAAAAGGCAGTCAGGCAAATGCTCAGCTGCCAATCGCCTTTGTGTATGCTTAATGTACTTGCATCTCTAAGCGCACATGAATTCATACGCAGAGGTTGAGGTGGCATTCAACGACAAGGTATCCTTTGCTTGTTTTATAAGAAGGCTTTTGGTAGGACGGAGGAGGATTTAAGCTGCGTTTGATGCCATTTATGTGGGGTTGGAAATATTATCGGCTTAAAGGGGTAAGGATATAAGAACGGAATTTTCGTAACTGATTGGTCCGTCAATTTTGGCCGCAAAGAGCTGCTGTACTTTTGAATGTAGCATCCAGAATAACTGCAATTAAAAAGACCTTTTTTGATCAGTGTAAATTCTGCAGTTAATAATTTACTGTAGCAGGTATTCCAAGCTTTCAGAGAAAGCGTACGTACCATATTTCGTTCGTATTGTATTGGCACAAAAGATGGTAAAATTTAACTCGAACTCTTTCCAGGTGTTGGTGTGAAAACAGACCGTCAAATTGATAAATCATGCTCTCTACACACAAGAACTTCTAGAAAGGGTAGTTTGGTAAGCTACTGTTCTTCAAGGTGAATTACATTTTTGGATGTAAATTATTCATAAAATAAGGAATTCCATAAGCGTCTTCTTTGGGATCAGCAATTGTGAACATATCATTCACATATCTTCCAGATAATGCCGGCATATTAAGCCTTTATGACACTTTTTCGTCTAGGTTACCCAAAAAGGCAGTGAATGTTGGCCTTAGTGGACGCCCCACTGCAACAACGTTAAATTTGGCTGTTAGACTGACAAGTAAACATGAGTTAAACTTGTTTGGTACTTAGTATCAACTCAAAAGTAAACCTTAATATCCCATTAATTCTAACGTACTCCTAACTAAATCGCTAACCTTAACCCTAATCTCATTGCAGTCCAATCTTCACTCCAATTGAAATCACTGATCCTAACACTAATCATTACCTTAATAGAAATTAGCGATGTAGAGTGGTTCGTAGTCTCGTGTTTTGTCAACTTTCAAACTTCCTTAAGGATAGCAGCCGAGATCCCTCTAAAAGCAAAACCTGGGGTGTGTGTAGTTTGAGTCCAGGTCGTGTGTTGCAAGTGTAAACGCCTGTTTCCTTGTGATTGCGGCAAGAGATACGATTGACCGGAGGGTTGCACCCTCTTTTTCCACTTTTGGGAGACCATAGAAGCGGGCTAGGGCCGTTTCCTGCGCTCTGGCCATGCGTCGGTCGATTGGCGATATTGCACCTGAGTTTTTCATTGCCAGCAGCGTTGTGTTCATCTCGCGTGTCACCGTTCTAACGGGGTTGAATTTGCATGGGACGTAGGACTGACCGCGACCACAAAGCGAAGCGAGAGGTAGCAATGGAAATTAAGTTTCGCAAGACTCTTTCCCTTACAGTCTCTTAGTTTCCTTAGAAATTACCTTTCTAACTGGCTATAGGTCAGCTCATTCAAGGTTAATAGGCAGATACTCTGAAAACGGAAGGAGCACTGATGAGCCGGACCCCTCAAAGCTCTGTCTAGCAACCCAAGCACGTGTGTGGGTCTTCAAGCTACAACCCCTGCGCCAGAATGGCAAATTTCAACACAATGCTCCTTTTTGCGTCAGCCAGTAGGCCGATGGTCACTTATATCTGCTAATGAAGAATTTTGCCCCGGTTCTGGAACAAAATGGGCAATTGGGTGGAAGTTGCCTTACTGCAAAATATCTTCCCATTGAAAGTTACAAATACTGCACTTCTTTCGCAGGGCAGTGATGAGCCCAACCGTTGCACCCAACGGTGCGTGTGTACAGTAGACGCCGTGGATCATGCAATATTTCGACATATGCGAAAGACTAATACTCTTTCGCTAAACGGAATTGACTCCAGTTGTGATACTGATTATTGTTTAGTGTATTCTGAAGTCATTTCAGAAAGGATAGGAAGCCGGCTTTTTAACGAGCTTCGTTCCGACTCCTAGCAAAACGTATCTATTTTAAAAACTGACTACTTAATTAGTATGCCTTTTTATCATTCATTTTGACTGCCTGTATAAATTCAAATATATTTTATGGAAAACACAGGCAAAACAAATTATTTCTTGTACATCTTTGATAGCAAATTACGCCTTCTTTAAATTTTATGCTTGAAGGAAGGGTAGCTTTCGGTTTAAAAAAAGTTACAGGATTGCCGAATAATTTTCTTACCTAGTGACTGCTATACTCAAATTCAAAGTTTAGAAACTGCGCACTGTGTACATCTCGTTTAAAGAAAAGTACATTTTCACTTCAGACTGAAGAAGAGATCACATTGTTGTCATAAAATATTGAAATAAATGTGGAACATATTTTATGCGTTAATAAACTGACAGATACGATGTTTTATGAATAAACGCCTCACAGTTGTAGAAAAGCTCATAATAAGCAACTTTTTAAACCCGAAAGCTACCTTTCCTTCAAGTATAAAATTTGAAGAAGGCGTAATTTGCTATCAAACATGTACAAGATATAATTTTTTCGTCCAAGTTTTCCATAAAATATATTTGGATTTATAAAGGCAGTCAAAATAAATGATAAAAAGTCATACTACTCAAGCAGTCAGTTTTTACAATAGATACGCTTTGTTAGGAGTCGAAACGAGGCTCGTTAAAAAGCCGGCATCCTATACTGACTGAAATGACTTCAGAATAGACTACATGATAATCAGTATCACAACTGGAGTCATTTCCGATTAGCGAAAGAGCATAAGTCTTTCGCATGTGTCGAAATATTGCATGATCAACGGCGTCTACTCTAGATGACGTTAGGGCTATCGTGCACTGTGACCTGTCAATGAGAGAGGGTATAAGAGGAAAATACCTTGGACATTGAGATCCGTTCTTCTTCTAATTTCTGCCGGAGACTATGCATTGCTGCTTCCGGTACAAAGATCTCACAGAGAGAAGAGCCACCTCCAAAAGAAAGCTCGTAATGTTTGTGCAGGAGTCTGGTTGGCCTGGCCAGGCTTTCTCTTCCATGGGACAGTTCTCAAGACTGCTGAAATATGAAGGAAAAAATATTTTCTCTAATTTGCAGCTTAGGGAGTTGGCCGTGAGCAAAATTTTGGACCCAACAGCTTTAGAGATATTTTACCTGAAATATTGAAAAATTTGGTTCATAGGATCGATCGGGATCGATTACTATGGCTGAAAGTTTGGCTTCTCGCTGTGACAGTGGAAAATCTAATGCAGACAACTGCAGCCTTTCTGCCTGGCAAGTTGGCTGATGCATTAGCCTTCAAGCAAGATTCCACAGCCTACTCCTCTGGTCTGTTAAAGGAACAGTTGCTCTGCTGACCTTGGCGACTCCTGCGGGGAGAGTTTAGCTAGCCATCGTCACGTGATGCCGCGGGCTTGTCTGTCTATCCGCGGACAGGATGTGACCGCGCGTGCGCACGCGCCTGTCCATGCACCTGGGCAATCACGCGCATGCATCAAACGAGCGCGCATACCCATTTGTCGGTTCTTCCTTTGCGCTGATTGGCTAATTCCACCTTCTGCTGTCTACGCCTCAATCCGACCGGGTGGTTGAGACCCAACCAGGGGGTAGGGAAAAGACGACCACATGCTTAACCAGCCTCTAGGACGCTCGTAGGCGGACGCCGCGCTAAAAAGTAGAATTTGCCCCTGCCACAGTTTTACTTACTTATATCGAATTTGTCGGTCCTCCCCTCATTATCGTTAGCTGGCTGTTGGCTAACGCGTCTGCGCAATCCAAGGCACTCGCACACATGACTTTTGCGACCCTTCCTTTTCACACCCATGGTGGTACTACAACACCCAAGGCGATCTAGAGACTACCCTCACGAAACCCTTATGCTTCCCTAATCTGTGAAGAACTGTTCTTCTTCCTACTGAAGCTGACTTCATCCATTAATCTGTTGGCTGAACTATACTATCTTTGGGCTGACATACATCCACCAAACGGACTTCTGAACGTTGACTTGACTGGTACCTTGGTGCATGCCCCAAGAGCCATGGATCCTCACCGAAAAGCTATGATACAGCCCAGCCCGGCTGTGCCAAGTGAACTCAAGTCCTCTGATGATCTCCCCACTTTCGAAACGAAGGGTTCCGGCGAATCTTCCACCTACTCCTCCGTCATAGCCATCGGTGGCAAGGCGGCTAGCGCATCGAGACCCACCAAACATGCTGCTGCAGACATCAGCGAGAGCCCAGAAAGGCGGGTTTCGCGGTTGCAATCAACACACAGTGGCTACTCTGACTCGGGGATTTTCGAGTCGTGCTCCATAGCCGCCAAACACCTCCCACGGTCGCGTCTTTCAGTTCAGCTACGTGACATGTACAGTGAGTACGTTGAAGATTCCCATTTTTCCATTTCTACTACCTATGCTGAAATACAGACTAGTGATTCTCTAGAAGGCACTCCAGCCATCAAAAAACGCAGCACCTTAGAACGCTCTACTAGCACATCTATGTTTACCCCTGATCCCCATAGTCTTACGCACCCAATTGCCCCCATTACCCCAACAAATTCCACACAACAGTTAGTTAAAATGGAGGAAGTGGAGGGAGCAGCAGCATCTGATCGTTCTTCTACATTTGCCATTTCATCTACACCCCTACTTCGACGCTGTGATGCAGCCGGCCAGGCAGCAGACTCAACTGCAACCTCTGGCATCTTTGAGGCAGCTGGTAGTGTTGTAACTGAACCCGATGACAGTCTCGGTGCACCGCCTGCGCATTCACAAACCCTCCCACGGGCGAGACACGCTCGTGGTGTGCAGCACCCGTCAGGGTCACGGGGTAAGCCCCCACTGCCGAAAATATTTCATAAGTCCTCCAGCAGTCTCAAAACCCAGAAGAAGGCACATCCGAAGAGACGCACTGCTAGTGGCGTCAGTCTGCTCTCATTGTTTGGGTTTAAACGGAAAACAACTTCACTTCAACAGCCACCACAGCAGCAGCAACAGCAGCCCGGCACTATGCCACAACCGCCTCTGACCAAAATAAGCACTTTACCAGCTAAAAAGCAGGTGGAGGAAGGAGGGCTAGAGATGGGTACTCCGGGTTGGTCTACCTCACTCTACAGTTCCATGTCCGGCGACCTGGGTGAAGCGGTACACGCTCATGACGAGACTAGCGCCACCGTCAATGTGATTGGCGCTCAGGCCAGCTTCCTACCGCCGGCGAGTCAGACAGTCAGCGCAGAGACAACTGACCAATCGATGAACGCGATTGTGTGTGCGCAGGGCGGATTGGCGCAGGCAGCTGTCGACGAGGCTCACGCCGCCTCAGAGAGCAATTACCCTGCTTGGCAGCTCAACACAACAAAAGTCCTTATAGCAGGTAATGAGGAGATGGAGCCTGGTCGGGCAGAAGCACAAAATGAAGTGATCGGAATTTCGGAACGGCCCCTTTTGTCGCATGAGGAGGGTGATAATCAGAGTGCAGACAGAGTAAGCAGCAGCACACAGAGAAAGAGGAGTCGATCGGGCGGGGAATTCAGTGACTCCAACGACAGCAGTAGCGACTCCGTGGAGGCCAGCTGGTATCGTCCACATTTCAATGCCTCTGATCAAGAGGTTGAGGGCAGTAAAAAGAAAAAACGCAAACCCAGAAGATGGAAACATAAGGCGAGACAAGGAGACCAAGTCATCACTGGCAAAGAGAAGGATCTCATTGACCCGCAAACCACACCGT
Source organism: Ligula intestinalis (assembly GCA_036362985.1). Classification (NCBI taxonomy): domain Eukaryota; kingdom Metazoa; phylum Platyhelminthes; class Cestoda; order Diphyllobothriidea; family Diphyllobothriidae; genus Ligula; species Ligula intestinalis. The sequence goes on along the minus strand of JAYGXS010000001.1, from coordinate 14,646,030 downwards.
CATCCGGTAAGCCAGACACCTCCTTACTTCATGCTTCCAATATGAACTCAGACATTTTTGACAGTAACATAAAAACTGAACTAAGACAGACACCAACGCAAAACTTAGACCAGACAGATAAAATTACCCAGGAACTGTTACGAACAGATTTCAAACAACCTACAGGAAGGAGCGA
>JAYGXS010000001.1:14581282-14641874 GCA_036362985.1 Ligula intestinalis | reverse complement strand
ACATATATATATATATATATATATATTAACGTAGGCGAAGATACGAGGTCCAGATAAATTATCCTGATCATCATCCCCCAAAGAAGGCGAAGAAGAAAACAAGGCGCTGTCGTGGACCACACTGTAATTGTGCTGACGTTTCGGAAATACACTATTTTCCATCATCAGAGTGGTGGGTTGTGTGTTCCTGCTTGCCGAGAGTTGGAATGCCGCGCAGACCATCTGGTGTTGTAGCGATGGCTGACGCACGAGCGCTGAACTTCGTTCTGTCCGTTGATTGGCTGCGGCACCTCCATTGTGGGTGGCTGGCGCCCGTGTGTGTCATCCGTTGGCTGTCCGTGTGTCGTTAACGCGTCTACGTTAACCGGCCCGGTAGTGTGACCACCGCCCGACCTCCCCTCTGAGCCGGATGCGCGGATCAGCCCTCGTTCCAGGCCTGGTGTCCGTCGGGGGGTAGGTGAGTCCTCCCGGTCGTGTGCGCGGCGAAGGACCCCCTCTGCCCGTCCTCCTACATCCCCCGTCGCCTCTACGTTTGTTGTTGTCATCATCAGGTCTGTGTGCGTATTGTGTGCACTTGGCCGGCTACTATCGGCTCTCCTTCCATACTCGGGTGGCTTGACCGGTTGGCATTCAAAGCGCGGACCCGGCTCGCATGTTTGGGCTCGTCGGTGGATCGATGACTCATGTCGGTCGTTGGAGTCGCTATTAGTTCTCCTCCTCTGCCGCGTCGGTGGCCACTGTTGACGAAGTTGCAAGTCGCTCGCTAGCGCCGGCGGCGGCCTCGTCGGGGCTGATTGGAGTCTTGTCCGGAGGGCCTGATAGGCTGGATTTAAATCAATATTTCTGTTGATTGTGCCCACGGATGCCCAACTTTCAAGCACCAATCTGGTCATCTTGTCGTTGGATCGGCCGATGACTTTGGCGTTTTCGAAAGCGAACTTATGCTTCTCCCGGTCCATGTGGCCGTATATATATATAATAAAGTCAATCACACACAGCATCTTCTCCAGCTAGCCAGTTCGCACTAATTCACGTTTTTGCCCTGAGTGATCAGCCGCGCGTGTTAGCTGTGCTTGTATTTGTGTGTGTGTGTGTCGGCCCTATGCCAAAAAACATGCAGGTAAAAAGCACCCTGTGCTTAAATTGCTCAGGCAACAAACCCCATAAACTCGCCGTAGCAGGGCAGACGCGTGTGCATGTGTGCGTGCGTGCACCATGCAAGCACACCTCAAGGGTGCTGAGACATTTGAGCCCTGCCTGGGGCCGTGAACTGTCGTCACTTAGTGCACGACAAGACAGGCAAAATCAATAATCAGGCACAAACACGCATGTATACACGCTGCAACACGTTTGCCGCCGCCGACGACGCCGCCGCTGTAACGGCATGCCAGCAGATCGCCATCATCTGGATCTTTTTTCTTTGACGGTTGTTGTCTTACACAGTGACCTATAAATTCTCGTGGATAACCTTTTTGGGAGAATAACTCAAATGGGTAATTCAGTTCTTCCTGGTAACCTTGTTTGTCGGAGAATTTATACGTCACTGTCTGAGACAACAATCGTCAAAAAGAAAAAAAGATTCAGGCAATAGCAGTCAGACGTCATATACCTGGCGTAGCCTTCCGTACATCAAAATCGTGTTTGAACTTGTTGCCAGACATTTGAGGAAGCATCACATCCGGGTGGCCCATAAACCAACAGTGACGTAACGCACCCAATTGGTACATCCTAAGGATAGGGTGAACTATTTAGACAGAAAAGGAGTTGTCTATAAAACCCCATGTGGATCATGTGATGCCGTTTATTGTGGTCAGACCGGAAGACCTGCCTCTGTACGCATTCATGAACACCAATTGGCGGTAAACAGACTAGACCGCCATTCTGAAGTCGCCATGCATTGCCTAGACACTGAGCATAAGTTCGTATGGGACAGAACTCGTATTATCGCTACCTGTCCTTCCAAGAAAGGACGTGAATCCCTCAAAGCGATGCACTCAGACACATAATGCATAAACAGACATGTCGAGTTGGACTGTTCGTACAAAAGTCTCAAACAGAAATGGGCGAGACGCGAACCTATCCGAACAGAAAGAAACACACTGCATCAGCCTACGCCACTGCATTATTGATTTTCCTACGATTTCAAATTTTAACTCTTAGTTGTTTTTGCATTCACTCTTCCCTATGTCTAAAGATGAAGCAGGGTTCCCAGCTTCGAAAATTCACGAAATAAAAATTCTCTTTCCCGAAGAACGTATTCAACCTCAAACTATATTACTTGGGATGCCCACATTTCAACAGCAAGACATGCCTAGAACGGCAGAAACACTAAGACAGATTTGGCTGCCAGTAAAAGCGGAGCAGAAGAAGAGGCAGATGGGATCGCTGAGACGAGAAGTTTATTTGCGTGAGGTTTCTTAATCTAGATAGTATTGTCGGCAAAGACAGGGGAGACTGGAATGGCCTCTTCTGGCTCATTAGTCGGCGTCGGCTAGTCATCTCCAGACCCAAGTGGTGCCCCACTAGAGCCTCGAACTCGCCAGCTTTTGATCAGAGTCAAACGCCCTAACCTTTCAGCCACGTGCCGTGTCTTTGCCGACAGTACTATCTGCCTACACACCAGTTATTACAGTTGTCAGGGTCTTTGACGGGGCCCAAGGCAAAGCGGGACAGTGAGTCCCGTCAACGGTCAGGTGAATGTTCATCAACGAGTTTCTAACTCCGTCGTGGAGGCAAAAGCAGGAACGGCTTCTTCAAACACAGAGAGTTGCAGTATTTCTATAGGATAGGAGCACTATGTTACTGCATGCTTATGACAAGAATAGTTGCCCGCTAGTGTGCTAATAGCTTGATGACCGGTGTGCGGGCTGTGACCGGCTGAACTTTCATCACGCGTGGTGAATGTGAACGTGATGACTACACAGCCATCTGGCTCGCTGGCGCTGGTGCTCACTTGAGTTCACTTATAGGAAACTTTTAAAATCTTAATGCAGTCGAGTAACTTGCTTCGACCGGACACAAGAGGCTGCTGTTCCCAAGTCAGTCACTTAGTGGCTCACAACTGTCGCTAGAAGGGCACCTCATGTACATTTTATATCATTTTCCCGCTTACCACATTTCTCTCTCTCTCTTTTCTTGATTTTCGCTAACAAAACACTCCAGGCTTAGACGCATCCCCCGAGAAAAAGAAGAGCAGGAGCTTACGGCCGTTTTCGCGGTCCAAAAAGCCTGCTAAGGAGAGCAAAAAGACAACCAAATCGACAAAATATAGGATGCTGCATCCCAAAGATGGGGCCCCTGTGGAGGGCTCTGTCCCCATTGAAGGTTTAGACGCACGATAGGACAATGGCTTTTCATTCTCTGGTTAAGGTAAGTGACTATACAGTTGATATGTCTCACGTTAAAATTGACAGCTCTTTGATAACTCATGATCTTTATGCACTCCTAGCGTCTGTTCAGTATTTAGTTTCTTCTTATTGGCAACAAATATCCATTAATTTAACTTCGATTAACCAGCTTTTGAGTAAGTGCATTCTTTTTCTGTACCATTTTTTGCGTTCTGTAAGTGTCAAGAGGTATTTGGTTTGGCGTTTACCTTCGGACTATTTAATCCGATGCGGATCTCAGATAGACTAATTGTGTTTTTATTTGGTCCTGTGTCCTTCCGAATTGGGGGGAGTACGTGTTTGCGGCCCTAGAGGTAATCCTTATCGTTGATTTTGCACAGAAGCCTTGGTCGAGTAGAGGACTTGCCTAACTGTGTGGAGGTCTGTGTGACTTTAATCCAACCGGTCAGGTGTACTTTGACGACGACGATTCCAAAAAGAATGCCCGCAGGTCTCATAGACTTCCTTCAGCATGTGTATGGTAGATGAACTCTCGCCAATCATTCACGGAACCCACTCATTCCCTTGTGCCTTAGGGCTTTTTCTCAAGCCCTGCCAGAGTCTGATCAACGGCTAGCATACTATAATCAGAAAAACTTCCCTAACAAATACAGGAGTGACTGGAATGACCAGAGTTTGAGCTTCCGTTAGTGCAGCACTTGGGGAATGGGTATGATTGGCTGATGACGGCCAATAAGCCAGAAATAGCTATTCCATTCTCCCTTGTTTTTGCCAGCAATACTATCCGCCTAAGGACTGCTAGCAGGTACAGCTGCAGTAAGGGCTTGAGAAATGAGACCCAAGGCAAAGCGGGACAATTGAGTTTCGTTAGCGGTCGGTGAACGTTCATCAACGAGTGTCAATATCACCCGACATAAACTGGCAAGACAACAAGTTCGCGGCTCAATGGTTAGAACGTTATACTCTTAGCGAAAGGTCGAGAGTTCGAGCCTCGGGTTGTGCACCCCTTGGGGTTGGGTATGACTGGCTGATGATGCCCAATAATCCAGAAATGGCTATTCCAGTCTCCTTTGTTTTTGTAGATAATGCATTTCTGCCCTTATACCTTCCCAAATATGACATTGAAATAGGTGTTCTTAGCTTTGTTACTTCACAAGATTGGGTTCTGCTGATTCCTGCTGTAATACATATGTAGGCGTGTGTCCACGCAAAAGGATATGGCTGTTACTGGCTCATTTTAATTCTTATACCACTTAAATTCCAGCCGTTTAACTGCACTTATATCACAAATTCAAGCCCACCTCCCACTGCGTGTTATGCAAAGAATAGGTCCGATGCCATACAAGTTGTTGACTCAAGTCTCCTTTAGCCCGCTATCCGGTCTTGAAGACTGAACAGTCACTTCGCGTGGGCTATGCTTTGTGGTAGTTTCTTCACCTAGGCAAGTTTTCTGTGCACGGCAAACAAGCCGGTGAGATTAGGAAAGAGTAAGCGTTTCGACCCCGTGTGCTCGTCAGACTGACACTTTCGTGACCACCGCTGTCAGCGGCAGGTCAACGTCGTCACCTTCTGCACATACGTAATGATGCCAGTCGCCGTTTCTCTGCGCGGTTGCGCATGCCAAATCTCACAGATGAGATGGTGACAACCACACAGACGCATACACACACTCATGTGAATTGCAGGGTAAAGTACTTCTGTGTGCCTCGGCAATCCACATTGCTAGTGCAACCTTCATTTACCTCCCCCCCGTGCCGTGCACAGCGGCCCGCGCCGGTTCGTGTTGAAACAGGTAAAGCAGTCGTGGCCCTTGGGGTCTGCCTCGTTTACACTTAAAACATATCCTTGCAGCCAGCGCTGTTCTAATTTCACCCACACACACGCATGAACAGCTGACCTGTACTGCCCTGTTACCGGCTTTCTCCACACCTCGCTGACCCACCACCGCGGTTCTACCTACGTAGCTCATTTCCGTGCGCGACCTTTTGGGGCATTTCATGGCCTCCGCTGCTCCAAGCCGCCTGCTTGCTTCCGTTGGCAATTGCTCTCTCTCTCTCGCATTCTCTTAGATAGCATCTGCCTACGCACATGGCTGCGGCCGTTTATTAGCTGAAGCTACCACGTTGCCCTTCTGTGCCACGCATTCACTTGCGAGGGCAGACTTTTGTCTAAAAACTGCCTTCTATGGGTTCTGCACCCTCTTCGTTGACTTCTTCCTTTCCATTCTGCAAACATAGCACGTTTAATTTGAAAAGTCAATTTTGCAAGCATATATTTTCAGCAACTCTTCACCAGACCAATATATTTGCAGGGATAATAAAATTTGTCCAGGAGCACAGGGTTAATAAGTGTACTTTGGTTACAACTCATGGTTTTCACGCCGCCCACATGGCGAGATCAGCGTGTAGAGGTCCCTGTGTTCGGGGTGAGTGGAGAGGGGGTGAGAGGAAATTGGTTTAGGTTCTGGGCATTGGACAAGGGTCAGGTATATGGAGTGATAATCACTGCTAGTGGCACGAAGCGAATAGCTGTCAGTAGAGAGTAGGGGCGATTTTCGATCGCCATTTGGCGTTGGGGTCGGCCACGGAAGTGGCAGTGCTTGTGTCGGCGTCTTTTGGCAACACAGCACTGGGTATGCTAGCCGTACAGCCACTGTTTCGACTGTTGCGAGCACCCGTTGGCTTAGGCCCTTGGAAAAGTTAACTAGTATCTGGTAAACAACCTGAAAGGTTTCATTATTATCGAGTCGATGATTCGTATCGACAAGGTGTGGGAGAAAAGAATTCTAAATTGCTTCTTTCTCTTTCAGGCCTGTTTCCTTTGCACCTTTTTACTCTTTCTCCTCCTTCTCCTCGTCCTCCTCCTTCTCCTCCTTCTCCTCGTCCTCCTCCTCCTCCTCCTCCTCCTCCTCCTCCTCCTAATCCTCCTTCTCCTCCTCCTCCTCCTCCTTCTCTTCCTCCTCCTTCTCCACCTCCTCCTCCTCCTTCTCCTACTCCTTCTAATCCTTCGATATTGCCCTTCCTCCCTTCCTCCTGATTTCGGTTCCTTGCCCTTTATTTCCTTCTGCTTCTCCATGCCACCCTGCCTCTTCCGTTCTCCACTTTCGCTACCCTTTTATTCGTTTCATCTGTCTCAGTTTTCAGGCGGTTTCAAAGATTGTTATTGAGGGTGATATTATTTTGAAAGGACGCCTTTAGACAGCCTCTGTTAAACACTGCCCAGGAGGCAGCAGTTAACAGCAATCTTCCTCAGTATATTCTGCAATGCGCTCACCTTAAAACACCTTACTTTTTATGTGTTGATCTTCTTTCAGGGACCCCTTTCGATCACGATATTCGTCCATTTCACCCTTACGCTGCACAGAGGACCTTTCGTCATGGTTTGTTGTCCATCCGATATTCGCTTTGGTAACTGTCTACCTCCCCCCCCTTTCCGCGTTACCGAACACATCACTTCTGGCTCTGGCCCCTTGGACAGTGGTTTATATCCCCCCCCCCCCTGTACAGAACTTCTCCTCTCAGAGATTGCATGCCCCATACCTCCTCTTCCTCCTCGATGGTTCTCTCTGCCTCCCCTCCCCCCTGCCGCCGGCTCCCTTCCCAGCCCTGCGTAATAATTATTCTTCGAATTGTTTTCAGTACAGTAACACCGCCAACAACCTCAGATGCTAACCCCTTACTACCAACCAACCTCCCCCTGCTTTTGACCAGGTTACTAGCCCCCTTCCCCCTTGTGCAGTCATGTAAAATTTACTCCAGCTTACTTTGTTTAAAGAATTTGATTTAATCTGACTTGTCTATTTGCAAAACAATAAAGATCATCGAATTACTCCTGTAATCCGTGCCTTTTCGACTCCAGGTGGTTTGGGGTGGGTGGTTGTGGTAAAAATAATGGCGTTGGGGGGCCTTAAAGTACCCAAACCTGTCTCTTAGTCTTATTTAGCACGTTCTCCGGTCTTAGAAGACTGATTCTAAAACAGGTGTGTTGTGAACAGACAAAGAGGCCATTTTTGCAGGGTTTTATTGTTGCGATCACACTGGGTCTCAAGAGACATCGCCAAATGTGGTAATTGGTGATTGTTCTCACCCCTGGGGGGTCTGTTGCCGTCATAACGTGAGAGCGGCTCGCTGTCCCATGACCCGAACGATGTGCCTGCGTGAATCACATTGTCCGGGGTGGAAACTTGACGTAGAAGGTGAACTGTAGTTTAAATATTGCACGCATATACTCCTAGTCTCAGCATTTTTCCTCCGCAAACGGTGGTTATAGACGTTTTATGAGTGGGAAAATAGGATAGGCATTTATGGAAAATAACTGAAGTAAGTGGAAAGTGGAAAATGTATTTGAATTAGATTCCCACGGCCGCTGGGAGTAAGTTGGTCCGCATGAAAATTGAAGCTGTGGACGGCGCTTCGGACTGCGGATTATACTAATCTACATCCAGAATGGTACGCTAGACCTGTGGTAAGTTGAAGTAGATGACCTCCTTACAACCATTTATATTTTTGCAGGAATGTCGATGAACCTGCATTTTGATAATCGGGTTTCTCCGCAATAACTTAAACGGTGATGCAGATTATAAAAATCTGCAGATATAAGTCAACAAAATTTCTAAACACAACAAAATAAAAATGCATATAGCACTTAATAAAGTATATTACACTGCCAAAACCCCAAAAACCACCGTTTTCGTAGGAGGAAGTGCAGGAACTAGGGTTTTATGAGGTGCGCTACTTAAATTACTGTTGCCATGAGCTAACCTCGCTAAAGTCAGTAGTATTGTGTGTTGTATGTTGTATATTGCATTGTAGTATATCATGCAAGCTGTGCACTTTCGCTTTAATGGCCAACACGGTGTTTTTGAAATGTCTAAATCGAAAATTGCACGTTAGTCTCTTACGACGACACGCGGGCTGGGCAACCCTTTCAGAACAAATACAGTCATTAGGGGCACTTATTCCTGGTGCATGTAAGTAAACGACCTCTTAAGTTGCACATTTACTGTAACTTTAATATACCTAAAGTATGGTGCCGATTTCGCGTAACACCGTCAACTCTACATTAAAAACCATTGTATTTCGCTCGGGAAATGTCAACAGGCCAATGACAGATCACTTGAACTTGCTTCACATTTCTACTTAAGCAACTGTCATCACCCCACACAACACACAGTCGACGATCTCAGGCCTGGCTGGACGCAGTCGGATCCATCCCTGGGACAGCAACTCAGGGTTTTGTACACAATAAAACTCTCATTCTGGTGACTCTTGCCTTTTACCTCAAACCTAGGATTCAACCTGATGATCACAGCAATCTAGGCACAACTATGATTTAGACACCTGCAGCATATCCAAATTTCGCACACTTCTCACTGCGACCAAGGTTTTTTTGAGAGAAAATCCCGTTAATAATCCCGATAGATGGAAGACCAGAAATTTGGCCTTCTTTACTATTAGATTAACACCAACCAAGTTTCTTTCGCTTTTTCGCTGAACTACTGAGCGAACCTACCTGAAGATATTGAAGCAGTTCTGCTGAACGACCATTTTTAAATTCGGTGGTTGTAGGACGAACTTTGGTGAGTTTTTCAGTCATTAGCTTGAATGTGACGATAACTATGCAAGAGTTTACGATCAGTGTGGACATCCATTTCGGCCCTGTTAGATCGATGACACATTAATAACATAACATATGAAAACGGCAGCAGTTTCCTTGGTAACGCACGTATGTTCTTATTTATATTTAAATGCCTATTCCAACGCTTCCGTAAGACAGAAACTTGGGGCATTTTACATGCGATATCACTATCCCAACCTAACCCTTAACCTAACCCTTACCATAACCCTAACCCTTACCCTAAACCTAACCCTAATTCTTACCCGAACGCTAACCATAAACCTAACCCTTACCCTAACCCTAACCCTAACATGAATTAATTGTGCAGGCATTGAAATATAAATAAGAACATATGTGCGCAACCAAGGAAACTCCTGCCATAAAAACCTCGAAACACCCTACGGACTGCTTACGAATAAAAACGAAATCATGTCATACTAGCTCGTGTAGGATGCGATGTGATCCGGCCGGATAATAGAAGATGAACATATCCCAACGGTTATAAGCTAGTAGATAAGGTAAGGCGTGGTAGGCCAGAGTGTTAGAGATAATTTAATAAGGTGTAACAGGAGTAGAATGTAATTAATAGGTGAGTGACTCCCAGACGAGTGCAGTCCAGCCATGAGCGGGCTGGAGTCCAGAGTCACCTCCCGGCGGGTGTAGTCACCGGGTCCGGATGTTGGCAACCGACCCTAAGGTCACCGGCTCCGGAAGTGTCAGAGCGTAAGCAGTTACCACGCTAAGGTCCTTCTTGAGCCAGCCTTGGAAAGCGGTTGGACAGTTAGGACAGACAGAAGGTGACCTTAAACGGAGGTCTTGACATCGTCTGGTGCGCACTTGCTGGTGGACATGACAGGGAGACGTGTGGGGCATGCACCAAAGCGTACGAGGCCGCTACACTCCCATGGTTAGAGCGCTTGGTGCTTTAACCATGTGAGCTGAATTATCTCGACAGAGAATCTAACTATTTTAAAATTTGTTGCCCAACTTACTAAGAGACTATGCTAACTTCACTAGATTAGGCTAAGTCGATTTTCCAAGCATTCTGTCTAATAGAATCTGCTAGATGGCTGCCAGACGGAGCAGGCTGAAATATTTTCAGGGAATGCTCAGTACATTTTACAGGGTGAGAAGGGCGGTGATATGTTCTACCAGCAGAATATAACGAGGGAATGCGAACCTAGAATGGAACCGACATCAAAAGTTCGAAAGTTGAGCTCGTAGATGTTCACCATGTGCTACACAGCCTGGTGGTCAAGGGACGGTCCTTTACGCGTGGATTAGTTTTGAGTAAGGTTACCCTAGCAACTGTGATCTCCAGAACATGATAGTTTAGGAGAGTAGAGAAAAATCTTGGTACGGCCAGTGTTAGGAATGGTTTATTCTGTATACAGAGGAACGGAAAATAGGAGGAGGAGGAAGCTCGACCTCGGAGCGCACATAATTCCGCTGAAGTGCGTTATTAGCAGGAATCCCCAACGGCCAGAGAGAGAGAGAGAGCGTTCGCACGTGCAGGCTTGCTATTCGTCGCCGGGCCAGGGAGAAGCTTTGCGGCATCTGAGACTGGCTGTTCCCAGCAATCGAGAACAGCGGTCGTGAGCTTATTGCAAAGTTCGCTTCGACGCAAACTAGTCACGAAATGGGTGCGCAGGCCAAAGGCGTCATGCGTCAGCGGCTGATCTTGGGTTCCAAGTGTTTGCTAGGGGCCACTACAGTGTCATAAAGGCCGCAGGTAGCTCACGCCTAAGCCTGCACATACGCGTAAGAAGTTCGGCGTTCGTTAAGGGAACGCAACCCGAATAACGCCTGTAATTCCGTCCTCTGGGTCCCGTATTGATCCAGTCCACCTACCACGCCACCCATTCAGGGGACACAGAACCACCTTCGCCAGATTGTGCACAAGAAGACGTGTACCTCCGTGCTAAGAGTTGGTGGGTTATCTGTCCCAAACGCTGATTTTGTACTTGCTCAAAGAAGACCGAAGCCCAAAAACCGACCGAATTTATGACACTCTCTGCCCTGGTTTATGAGTATTTTTGAAGAAATAGAGTGCGCTCATGTCTTTCAGGTCAAATTACCTACCATAGATAGAAAGACAGTACCGACAAGGACGAATGGGACAAGGAAGATTTGGTGAGTTCCGTAACCGATCGGCTATCGCCCAGCTACCAGCGATTGGAACCATCAAGACAACAGACTAATTATGCAGTGGGTTAGAGCGTTCAAAGGGTTTGAGCCTCGGAAATTGCGAAATGTCGATTTAGTATGGTTGGCTTATGACAGCTTTTAAGCCAGAAATGGTCATTGTAGGTTCACATGTGAGTACAACATGACTGCCCAAGGGACCCTAAATAGAGCCCTGGCAAGGTGCCGGACTATCTGTAACATTAAACATTCTCGCCTCAATATTTCCATGGTTGTCGCTTGTGTTTGAATGCACTATTATAACCGCTGAGACTTAAACCCTGTTTGTACGAGGACTGTTTACATACCTATAGGAGTTAAGGCTAATAGGTGTAACCCTCACAGCTACAATCTTCTAGACCCGGTTCCTTAGGAGATTGAAGAACTCTTGGGAAGGCAGAGTAGAAGGAACAGTATATTGTTTACAGAAGTGTTAGAAGGAGAGTTGCAAAAAGGTCTTGCAGGACGTTCGACCGTGAGGCCAGTGGGACAGGGCGGCATCGCCGACCGCGACGCGCTTAGGCGGAATCCCAAGTCCTTCTGTGCATGAATTGACTAGAGGACTGGAAAGCGCTTGGCCAGAACTGATTGGCTACGAGCGCTTCGGGACGCTGATAGGTCGACCAGTTTGTAGCCCGTCTATGCGCCCGATCGTGCTTTGGTGCGGACATGGGCCATCGCGCTGGGTAAAGCGTGACTGGGCAACCAAGATTTACCCTGGGAGAACACGTCAGTGGTGTCTCGAGTTTGAAGGAAGTGGGCTGTAGAACCGCTACATACCTTAGAAGTCCGGCTCTTTTTGGTCATTGTCATATTTAATGTTTGTCGTTACATCAGATAGAGTGTAAGTGGTCTAACCACATGGGTGACTTCCTCCGACTTAAAGAATTTTACCTTCTGTTACACGTCTACCTTTTTGGGCTCTTTTACTATATCCTTTTTTAGTTATCTTTAATAATGGCCGAGAGAAGTAGCCCTATGGCCCTTAATTCCGGCACTGTGTCTTTGCCTGATTGTACCTTTATATCTTCTTGAATCTCGGAAAATTCCCACACTGGACTGCTATCTAACCTGAATGTTGTCCTCATCAAAAAGACCACATTGTGAAATGGGCTTCACTTCTTAATGACACGAGTATAAGACACAGACATTTTATTTAAGGTATCTTCGCCTTGGTGCGATTTTGAAGATGGTGTAAAGAGCAAAATTTATTGAAAACATGAACTTTGAGAGCGCTCATCAGATGCATCACGTAAATAACGTAAGGTAAAATACAAAATTGAATTCATAAAGAAAAATCGATAAAAACAATAAGTTCATAGGAAATGATCAAGAGACTAATCGATAACGTGAGAAAGTTAAAACCCTGTGGGCAGCAAAAACGGGAAAAGTCATCTAAGGCAAAATTTGGGAAGGGAAATGTGTAAACGGGGAGCCAGTGTTACCACGGCAGAATTAGGTTCATCACATGTTCCAACTGTTGATATAGGCCGGATATAAACCGCCATATGTAGGCTGTCTCCAGGTAGCGTAAGGTACGAGTTGTTTTTGCCCGAGCAAGTACTCGGAAAGATGTTTTGGGGTCCACAGAGTGGCCCGTATCTAGCAGATGTTCAGTAATCGATGAACTGGAGTTCTGTTTTCTTTTTTTCGCAATTGTGAAGTTTCCCCGACAAGGAAGCTAATACATTCATGATAGTTTCTGGCGTTTCAGCCTTCATGAGACAACTCAGGCACAGGGGCACGCGTAGAGCACAGAAAAATGTGGTAAATTTCGGTGATATAAGGGTTGGGGTGAAGGTTTGGGATCACGTTACTGTTAGGTTTAGGGTATGGATACGGTAATATATACCCTTTGCTGAAATTCGCTCTAACGTTACCTTTATATTCGAGGAGGGTTGATTATCTAGTGTGGTGTGTCCTTCAGAAAGCGATTATAATAAACAGGAAGTTGTATTTGGTTATGAACTGACGCGGAAATTGCCGGATTGCCACACAATTCTTCTATGTTTCAGGAGATACTCAATTGAACTGTACTGTAATTAAAGAGTAACCCACTGGCACCAATCAAATACGGACTCCAAGCCACTCTTGAGAAGGCAGCACATGAGAATTAATTTTCAAATGATTAAGTTCCGGTTGTTAAAACACTTATGATAATTATATTTGGGATTTATTTTGTGTGCCAGCAAACAGAAATATAAAGCTGAATTGACCCAGCTGATTGGCTCCCGATGCGTCATATGCCTTTAAACCTTCTAGCAAAAACCTTCCTCGTGGAAACCACTTAAGATGACGTTCAGCAAAATAGCTCTCACGGATGCTTAACGCTGTGAGTAGGCTACTAGGTGCCTTTTTATTTGAAATATAAGGATGGGATAGAATTTGACAATATATACAACTGAAGGTGTCCTTTGCCGTCAGTTAGAAATCCCCACTGGATAACCATCTAAGACGTCTGCCGACATGATGGTTGATGTGAATACTCAAGTTACTGTCATCAGTATCGTAGGAGTTACATAGGGACGACTACGTAAATTAGCCCAAGCAAAACATCAGTAAGATAAAGATCAGTAAATTAATTCTGGACTTATTTTACTGTGCAAACATTCGATGATGATGGACAATTAAGAATTCATCTTCTGCTCATCGGAATAAATTTGTAGGCTTGCTGACGTTTCAGACAGCTGGGCCGGTTGTCCTTTGTCGAAGCGAATGCTGACTTTATCGATCAGCAAATTTAAAGTTTACACTGTACGCGTTGGCCTTGGGCTGATCGACTTTTCTCCGGCCGCTGTTTGACCCTGCGTGTGAATTTTGGCTCGGCGTGCCGGAACGACCATCCTAGGCCGAGGAGTCCCAAAAGGTGAAAGATTGATGCTTGGGGCATTGTACTCAGTAATAAACTCTGCCAACAGGCATCTGTACCTCCCTGGGGCTTAAAAAGTCCCATGCCATTGCGTAAATAAAGGACAGGCCACGGTCAAATCGAAGTCAGGATTTGGAGACAAAGACGCCCCTGTGACGAAACCGCCGGAAGAGGGAGCAGGCTTACCAGAAACCTCTAGCGTGGGGACGAAACAGAACACCAACTTCCGCACGCCAAGCCAAAATCCATATTCAGGGCCAAACAGCAAGCGGAGAAAAATCGGTCAGCTCAAGGCCAACACGTACAGCCACAACTTTAAATTTGCTGATCTATAAAGTCAGTATTCGCTTCGACGAAGGACAACCGGCCCAGCTGTCTGAAGCGTCGGCAAGCCTACAAATTTATTCCGTTGAGCAGAAGATGAACTTGAATTCTTATCCCGGAATTCTGCCTTTTAAAATTTTAGATGGACAATTTCCCCAACAGTTGAGTGTTGGTCTGAAGCCAAAATATGTCACACGGTAATCAACTTTACAATCCTACTTACCTACTTTTTCCGAATCATGAACACATTTTAGCAATTCGGTTGACGCTTAATTAGGTAGTAAATCTACGGTAGTTACCACTTTTGGACAGCTGTTGCGCAGTTTTGTGCTTTCAAAGCTAAAATCACGTAGTGCCTCAGGGAGTACGCAATTGCGCATCTGACGGAAATACGAGGCGATACTTTAGGGGTGAATAGCCGGAAAACTAAAGTACAGCGGTCAGACATTAAAATCGCCTTTCTGAGGAATATGTTGGGTTCATTTATAGCCGATGACCAATATTGCTTTGTCCTGCCTCCTTATTCAAGGCCAACTGTCTCAATGTCATCCACTACCACAGTGGGCGCTTCCTAAATACAAATTAGTTTGAAGAGAGATTATGCTTGTTTGTGTCACCACATCTGTTTTGCCGTCAAACTTTAAGTATTAGGGCTGGTTTTCTAACTGTACGGAGGTATTTTACGAAATAACTAAAATAACTGTTTGGAAGCCTGCTGCCGAAACTGAATACATTTTAATCACACGTTTAATCACACTTTGGCCCAACTTACCATTTCGGATACACTAAACAGGCTGCCCAGACAGGATTTCCTAAGCAATAATCCAGAATCCACCACAATGAATCCTAGGCTCTTGTGCAGCTGTGTGGGTTCAAATCCCCCGTGGCCGCGAGTTTTGCACAATTGGATCAACCGAATACTTTTTTAGTTAAGTACAGCGATCTTACCCATGTAAGCATTCGAGAAGCCATTTTCTATCGACTCTGCTGTGTTTGAAAAGTATCAATCGATCCTTTTATAACGGCAGGTTCAATTTCGGTTTCAAAATGGACCTTCTTGAATGCAAAGTAAGGTAGAAGGTTGACTGGCCGCCTGTGTAGTTATGCGAAGACAGAAGCCGAACTGGAATGTAGCCTCTTACATGTTCGCTTGTTAAAGTAACCAGCACTCGCTAGGCAACAATCAGAGACCGTATCCCAACCTACTTGACCATTCCTGTCCGGGAAATAAAGACCAGTTTTCTGCTTCAATGGTATCACAGCAAAAAACCAATCAGGTTAAATTTGGATTTCTAAGTGAGCCAACTGTTTCTTTTTCCGACCGAATTTGTGGCTTTGTCAAATTAATTCGTAAATTCAAGCTAGTGCTGAGGATGTACCCCGGGTTCTTTTAATAGTCCGTCTGCTTAACTTCCGCTATTTCATGACTTGAAACGAAGGTTAGCAACCGTAAGAGGCACTACTCAAGCAGCCTGAAATGCGCATTGTCGGAGCACCAGACGCGAATTCCAGTCTTTGTTCTCCTATGCCCTAGCCGTCCTCACCTAGGCTCAACTTTCTTACTATTGGCCAAACAATGAACTCACAAGCCATTGCTGGCTCTTATGCATTAGGTGGGAGACTAGACGTGCCGAAATCCACAATGACATACGACAGTCTAATAAATATCCAGGAGATGAACACTACTCACAGGACTCTAGGCAATAATACAGAGTGGGAGCAAGCCCGTAAAGGACCCAGACGTTGATTTAACGCCCAAAGTATGGTTCCTGCCTTTTTGCTGCCGAATGCTGAGTCAGTAACTGAGGCGATCCAAACAGTTTGATCGCAGGTTCCAGCAATTATCTGAGGTCGACTATATACAGCACAAGTAATTGCCTCGATTGCGCATGCAAAACCATTTATCAGACTAATAAACTGAACTATTTTAGAGAGTGAGTCCAATTTGTTTCCCTTTCTCGGAATTTTCCGTACCTTCTTCTTTATTACGATTTTTAATTCACTGCTGTAAGTATTGGGGGGCCGCAGCTTGGTCTGCTTTTGCGTAACATGGATTTTCCTGTAAAAATGCCTTCATTTTACTAGATGGGCAATACTCTGTAACTGCTGAAGAATGAGCCGTACCGTCAGTATCATCACAATCCTACTTACCTTCTTTTTTGAATCAAGAACACATTTCAGTACTTCGGTTGAAATTTAATTAGATAGTACATCTAAAGGTGATTACTACCTTTAGACGACTGTTACGCAATTTTGTGCTTTGAAAGATAAAATTACGTACTGCTTTGGGAAATATGCAATTGTGCATCTGACGGAAATGGGATGCGATAATGGAGGGGCCGAGAGCTTGAAGGTAAAAGTATGCAGGTTGAAAATTCAAATTTCATCCCAGAGGAGCGTTTTTTTCTTCCTTTCTTTCTCCCAGCAGCTAACTTGCTTGCCCTTTTCCTCAGGTATGTTACGTAACTGGCCAGCTTAAGACAAAACTTAATCGCGTGACCTCTCCATCGGCAATGTTCAAGGAAAGTCTAGTTGCCCTAGTCAAACGTATCTCAAAGACTTCAGGAATATACAGACAACTGAAAATTGCTACAAAAGCATATCCTATTACGAACTGGAACCTGGGACTATTCAGGTACAGCCGTACTTAACATTACGCGTTCTACAGAAGCAGATGAATCCGTCAATTTCAAGCGTAATTATAGTTTTAATACTTTAGTTACCAGTTTTTTTTTGCATGAACTGGTTTTATGCACATTAAAAAAACTTAGATTTCCTAAGTCACCACCGTGTTTCACTCTTTCAGATTTTTCCGTTTTGCTTCAATTATTGTCACTTCCAGACAAGGTTATATAATCTGGTAAACCACAACGTAACTTCTTTTTTATTACGATGTTTATTTTAATGCTGTAAGAACTGGGGGGAGGGGGGGGGCGCAGCTTGGACTGGATTTGCGTAACAGAGATTTTTCCGTAAAACGCATTGAATTTTATCAGCTAGGCAATCCCATGTAGCTGCTGGAGAATGGACCATACGGTAATCAGCGATACAGTCCTACTTACATTCTCTTCTCCAATCAAGAACACATTTCAGTACTTCGGTTGACATTTAATTAGATAGTACATCTAAAGGTGGTTACTACCTTTGGACAGTTGTTTCGCAGTTTTGCTTTGAAAGCTTTAACTACGTGTTGCCTCGGGAAGTAAGCATTTGCGCATCTGAGGGAAATAGGATGTGATAATTGAGGGGCCGAGAGCTGAAAAGCCAAAGTACAGAGATTGAAAATTAAATTTCTTTCCCGAGGAGCATTTTTTCTTCCTTTCTTTCTCCCAGCAGCTAACTTACTTGCCCTTTTCCTCAGGTATGTTACGTAACTGGCGTTCTAGCACCTCAAAGAGAGATTACACCTCTTTGTGACCTTATACCTATATGGACGCCTGCTGTCCAGAGCGAATACACTTCTTTCATCCAGTTGAAGTCAAAAAACATTACCCTTTCATTTTAAATTGAGTGCTTAATTTAATTTTAAGAGTACACCTATGTCAATGCATAAAGAGGTAGAAGATAGGCTGGCCTTCTGCTTATTCATACGAAGACAGCAATCGAACTGGACTGTAGCCTTATACGGTGTTGTTCGGCAAATTAACCGTCACTCTCTAAACAGCAATCAGGAAACGCAGCTGAACCTATTGGCCACAACCATTCCTACCGAGAAGATAATCCACTTTTTTGCTCCATCGGCATTACAACAATTGAATTAGAGAAATATTTGCATTTCTAAGTGAGGCAGCTGTTTCTTTTTCTGGTCTAATTTGTGACTTGGTGAAATAAAATCATAAATTCGATCTAGTGCTTGGGATTTGGCTTAACGTCTGTAACTTTATGACCTGAAGCCAAGGTCAGCGACAGTGAGAGGCACGACGCAAATAGCGTGAGATGCACATAGTCAGAGCAACAGACGCGGAGTCCGGTCTTTGTTCTCCTATGCCCTAGCAGTCCCTACGTAGGTTCGTTTATTTTCTTTTGGCCAAACAATGAACCAACAGCCCCTGTCTGGCCTTCATCGACTGGCGAGTACGGTAGGCGTGCAGCAATCCACAACGGCATATGACGCTCTGATATATCCCAAGAAGATAAACACTACTTGAAGGAGTCTAGGCAATAATCCAAAGTGGGAACAAGCTTGGGAAGGAACCAGAGATTGATTAAACACCCAGTGTATGGTTTGTCATTTTGGTGGCAAATGCTGAACCAGTCGCTGAGTCGATCCAAATAGTTTCAACCCAGCTTTCCCCAATTACATCACAAGTACATACCTTCCATTTACATGCAAAGCCATTTATAAGACTAATAAACCTAACTTTTTTCGAGAGGGAGGCCAATCTGTGGCATATTTTAGTATGTCGTTTGGTTATCGCTACTGCACTACTGCGAAAGATTTTATTTAATTCCTACTTCTGGTTCATTTTAACACTGGTGTCCCTGTTCGCCCAGGAAACCTTTCCTCACCATTTTTTCTAACATAGTTACACAGCAAAGCGAAATTTTCAAGCAATGCATGCATAGACGGCGTTTTAAATCCGGCAACTTGCTAGGACCAGCCTTGTCAGGAAGTCCATTTGAAAACGGAATGACAGTTTTAAAAATGAACTTCAAACCCAGCTTCGACTGGGTTTGTGTGCGTCACGTTTTTGAGATCTGATCACGGGTCAACTAAGAAAGGTGGAATGGCGAGGTAAAAACATTTGGCGACCAAAGTTCTAGCTTTGATGCGGAATAGGATTTGCTCGGATGTTTTTTTTTCTTCAAAACTGACCCAGTAAATACCGTTAAGATAAAACGAAGCGCATAACCTATCGAGTGAAATTTTTCATCAAGCATTCTTTGCTAGAGCCCAGTAACTAATTTTTTTCTGTTTGACAAAATAAGGGAGCCGTAGGTGATATTCTGCTTTCATCACTGTCATGCTGACGATAATGAGGACATTGAGAAGAAGAATTCTGCTAGTATTTCCCTTTTTTCTCACGTTCAGTGTGTCTCCGTATTTTTCAAAAGGTCAGTTGTTTTCTAAAGGAATTCATGGCTTGTCGAATTTGCCTCCTGAAAAACGAACAAGAAAGGTTATAAGACAAAAGCGCCGGACTATTTGAAAACTGATACTCACTTGGAGATAATGCTAAAAGACAGTCGACAGCCATTGTATGATGACCACTCTTAGACAGGTCTTTCACCTACCTGACCATTCGAACGGCGAGAAGATAGATACAACTATTTCGTATCACTGTGGTTTGTCGTCAGTCATAGGAGGCAGGTTCTAGTGTTTGGTCAACGGAAAACGTATAAAGTACGTTACCTCGCTAAAACATAATTCGCGAACGGAAAAGTAGCCTTTAGATCTAAACCTCCCAAACGTGGTTATAACTTAATGCATAACTATACACCTGCCTTAAGTATTTATAGATATATAGCCTATAATTAAATGTACGAGTCTTATTTTTATGATGTTCGTTGGCTAATGAACATGGGCTCAAGGGCTATGTGGCTCAGCTCTCGGTTATTTTATGGCTGACTGACGCAAACTAAAAAGACAGAAATAAAAATCAAGTCTTCCTCGTTATTCATCGGTCGTTTTTAGTCATATATATCAAGGGAATTGTCTTAGGACTTCATTACTGAC
Source organism: Ligula intestinalis (assembly GCA_036362985.1). Classification (NCBI taxonomy): domain Eukaryota; kingdom Metazoa; phylum Platyhelminthes; class Cestoda; order Diphyllobothriidea; family Diphyllobothriidae; genus Ligula; species Ligula intestinalis. Next base: position 14,621,857 of record JAYGXS010000001.1, on the reverse strand, counting down.
CAAAACATGACTTTTTAGGGTCAGAGACAAAAGCCAGTTTGCCCCTATGTCAGCAGTACGGTATGACGTCTTTGCCATGTATATTATATGCATGGATGTAGGTAAAACTACTGACTCTAGGTGCTGAAACAGAGTAAAAAGGTTATGTGATATCTGAGAAAGGGGAGTTTTATACTCATCTACCGCTTCAAACTAATATTTGAGCCCATCATCGGAGGTAATATTCAATGGAAAGTAGTGATATTAATCGTTTTTTGAGTTAAAATCTAAAAGCTGAACGAGTGAATTCTTAGAAAATGGTAGTAAATTATCAGTATTTGCGGACGTCTTCCAAGAGCCTGTCTCCCTTTACCACAACCTGTTAACGTATGATTAATTTCAACGCTAAGTAAAACGTCACATACTTATCGATTTAAGTATCCTTTTGAAGTAAATAATCACATTTATATGAAAATTTGAGGTTCATCAGAAAAAAATGAATATACGTGATTCAATGATTTTACCCAACCTTGTTCCCTAATTAAACCTGAGAAATTGAATTGTGTTTGCTTGCAGTCTATTTACCAAGCTTCTACGATGGCCATTTTGAAGCTGCATGCGTACCTTTAACTGCAAATATTACGGTTCATTTGCCTGCACCAAGCAAATCTTGGGCGTCGTAAATCACATGTGTCCCCACGGCTGCGCTCAGGATCCAACATTCTTGACCTACTGTTAGTGCGTCCCAAGGACGACCCTCACTCGCAAAAGTGCACATTTGGATGCTTGTAGAAATCGGAGGATGGGGGGGGGGGGGCAGGCTGAAGGGTAAGACAATCTGCCCTCGCCAAATTTGCTTCAAACAAAAGTACATCTCCCTGCATGGGCGTGTGTGGTGGGCAGCTGAGGTTGCGAGCTGATAGTTCCTTAAAGTTGACCCAGATCACAGTCGCTAAGTTAAGGCCGATTGCGCTTTTACTGGCCCACTAGCTGTCCGAAGGACATAAATCGCGCATACACAGCTGCTTGTGCATCCACGTTTGTGCTAAATGTTTAATTGCAGGGTGCCCCACGAAAAACCCCTAAATTTATGATATGTTTATACTGTTATAAAAATAAAAATTATTGATTACAATTATAACTAACAACTTGATTGTGTAATTAACAAACTGTTACCTAATAACAAGTTACAGATACCACTCAAAATGCTGTTCATTAACTGCAGAACAGCGACGTAAGCGATCCATCCAGCTCTGAGCTGCTCGACGAATGACATCAAGAGGAATGTTGTTCCATGTCTATCTCCACCAGCAAATATTCATCAGGAATATCAGTTTTGACTTCCACTGCACGATATATGCGTTCATTTTGCCTATTCAGTGGTGCAGACCAGCAGAATGATGATTGATCTGAGAACCACACTTGTTTCCATTGTTTTCCTTCACCGAAGCGCTGAAGCATGGCATCACACTTTGTAATTCGAGCTTGCTGGTGTGCTTCAGTTAAAACATGGCATTGCATACGTCGAAAACATTTTAAATTGGATTTTGCAATTGTTCTGTGCACATACCCTTTTGACAATCCCAAATCTTTACAAATTTTACGTTGACTTGAATGTCTTCTGTGATGATCTGGTGGAGTTACGGCAAGTTCCAAGACTGCTCCCCTTGTTGGGGAATCGTGCCTTCAAGAAGTGCCACTACCAGGCTTACGCACCTTTGCTACATGTGAACCACCTTGTTTGAATGCAGCCGCGACACCTCTAAACTGGTCAGTTGTAATGGCACCAAAATTTAGGCAAAATGTTCCGACATTTCTGCAACCCCCATGTTGGATGTTCTTTCCGGAATAGGACGATGACCTCGCGCTGGAAATTGCTTAGCTGTGGCATGGGTCTACACGTCTTTCCAGAATATTCCTGGCATATGGTGCGCAGGTGGGCATTTTAGAACCTTCTCCTCTGCGACCACCACCCACGTTGTGTGGGTGCTCCTCACCACTGAGCGGAACATGGCGTGAGCGACATGAATGCGGGTGCGAACCAACGGGGGCGGCTTCACTTCGGATGTGGCCCAGGTGTTCTGTTTTCTCCGCCATCGATCGTGACGGTACGGGCGGTCCGGCCGCCGTAACAATCACAAACTTAGGGGGTTTTTTGTGGGGCACCCTGTAGAAGAAAAGTGCAGATTTATATTAACTGTAGGTAATGTTAGGAGAGCGGGGAAGCAAAACATCACACCATCGAAGGTAAACCTGGTGGGTCAAATTATCATGCGAAATGGCAGTTAAGGAAAGGTGGGATTAACTTTCAAAATTCGGCTGGGTAAGGATAGCTTGAATGGCCGCCTACGCAACAAAGGGGAACAGGAACAAGCCGCCGTGTACGCAGCTTTGCGCCAAATTCCACGAAAATTAGGTTTAGGGTTATTGTGAGAGTAAGGTGTAAGTCGGGAGAGAAAAGGACAGTTGGGATAAAGTCCAGATTATGTTAAGGATTGAGGTTTGGGTACGTGTTAACTCTAGGGCTTGGGTCAAGATTAAATTTAAAGTTAATTTAATGTACGGGTTAATGTAAGAGGTAAGATACGGGAATATTTATCCTTCCTGAAAGGTATCACAATACGACCTGTTTAAAGTGGGGGGGGGGTTTACAATGTTGTGTCTCAGATAGAGGAAGGTATATCTATATATTGCTAATAGAAGCGAAGATGCGTGTCCTCAGACATATATGAGAAGATAAGGCGATCTCGGGAACCATTTTTTATCGTCCTAACGTTTCAAAGGTGTAGAGGCTTCCGTCATCAGAGGTGGTAGTTGTACCACGCCTCGTATCACCGGAGGTGGGGTCACTACATATATCCCATAAAGATAATAGGGAATTCTTAGCGATCCCTCGCCGCCGTGCCAAGCGACGGAAAAATATCAGCGAACTACATGTCTGGACGGTTAACTAGAACATATGTTTTCAATATGGTCAACCATTACGTCGTTGGATATTACGGCCTGCTTGATAGTAGCTTGGGAGTATCAAGTGGTTATCACGCCGTGGCTAATGGACATAGGATCACATATCTTCACTTCTAGACACTCAAATATACTGATGTAGTCTAAGTCATAAATTAATTTCTGTCTAACTTAAAAAGCAAATAAGGGTTCGTGCAGCAGTTCCCATTGGTAGACTAAGCGTCTCAAAAGTTTAAACGACTAAGTATATACCCGTTCTCTGTTGGCTAATTGGGTAAGATACAAATACTGTTACGGTAGTAATAGCAAAAAGAAGTGGTATGCACTGATTTTGTAATTTACTCCTTGGCAGTATGTGTGTATGACGTGGTTATCCAGTAGAGTCCGACGGTGTTCGGCCTAAATATATCAATCGATTTTCGGTCTATGCTGATAGACAATAAATATACTGGTTTGGAGAACGTCTCAAATTGAACCGCTCTTTTTTTCTTCCCTCCATTCTTGTATAAATTTCCTTACATCTGCATTGGTTGGCTTACTTCGACCATTGCAAAACGATTTGTGCCCCTCTTTGTTTATTTGAACTAGAATGAGGTCATCAATGGACGACGCTAGCGCTGTGTTAAAAGCAGTCCAGTTTGGCCTATAGTTGACGACTTTTCAAGCGGCATTCATCCCCAACTTCGCAAATTGCTTACACTGGTGATTATAGATTACTTTTGATTTCCTGGTGTTGTGCGTTTGTGCGCCTAATTATATTCATTTTCAATAGGGGACGTTATTTGCTGAAAATTTTGGAATTATATTTTCAAAACAAAGCATAGGTCTCTTTCTCTGACCTCCACCGAGAGCAGAACTCACTTTCTAGGGAAATAATGAAGCTGAATTTACGCGAAAAGTTCCTTGTGCTCTACTGAGACTTCTGCGCGCATGCGTAATGCTAGGGGACTCGACATGCCACGTTTGCTGGCACAACGCTGGTCTTGTGTTATGCCAGATTGTCGCTACGGTTCAGCACATTAATCATCACGTCTGAACATGAATCGCACCGCATTTTCTCCGGATGAGGCCTCACGACCTCTGGCACTGACGTAAACCGGCTCTTACAGCTCTCTCTCCCGATGGCCTGCCTGTTGTGACCTGCGAGTGGACTGGCAATTTTTTCTTGCTTGCCTGCATGCCCTGCTTGAGCCAGAGCCGTAGCGAGCAAGAAGTCAGAATTGCAAAACACCGCCTCAGAAAATTCACTGATTGGCCAACGTCACCCAAGTCTGCAGACTCAATAAGCGTGACGTGTCGGTCACAAGAAGTCACCTACTGAGCTGTGGGTTAACCCAAAAATTTTCTGTGAGCTGCGTGCTTTTGCCACGCAAAATTAAAATCGCCAAAACCCATACGGGAGAACTTGGATTATCACGTCCCAGCAATCGGAGGTCCAAAGGCATCGAGCATTTAAAACGTTTCTTGTTCAACTTGAAATAAGTGTTTGATTAGAGTACAAATTTGAATAAAACGCACATGAAATACAAAGCTCTCCTGCATGTTTCGAAAGCAATGGCCAAATAGACGTACCATTTAAGTAGTCATTTTTATATTGTATTATCTGGAGGCAATCGGAAAGAACCTCATTCAGAAGCCGGCATCCCATCGAGGGTGAAATATTTTACGATTCCCGATGCCCGTTTTCTTACTTTCAGTATTACGTCGCGAAAATTGGGCATAATTCGAAAGGATTAGCAATCACCATATTTAATCTGTTCGTTCCTTGATGGTCAAAACAAACATACAGATGATTGTAGGCTAGTTTATTCCATGTCTGGTATTTCACTTCTGTTTGCAGAACGTTTTGTTTTGTTTTTAGTAAGTTCGAGAGTAACATGAGCAATTACAGCCCCATTGGCCATTGGGACTTTCTAACTGACGACGAAGGATGTCCTCAGTTGCATAAAGCGTCAAACTCTGTTGCATAATTATCCATATTGCAATCGTACTAAGGAAACCCTTGTTCGAAAGGACAATACATGTTAGAATGACAGATAACACTGATATCTACTGTAGGGGATCATCAAACTCGGCTTTACAGGTAAAGCATCTCGATCTTGAACATCTCAGTTGTATTATCATCATAAAATAAGTGAGTTCTGAAAATAGGTAACTTGTCAGTCCCAAATAGCAATTTGAAATCAAAATATTATTTAATTCGTGTAGATAAGCCTATAAAGATCATAAAAACTACGCATATTTATTAATATTTACCTAAACTGTAATGAAACCGTTTTCTTACGTTGATTATTACGTCAAAAAATTTGGCATAATTCGAAAGGATTAGCAATCCTTATATTTAATCTGTTCCACCCTTTCTGGGGAAATCAATATCCACAAAATTGTAGCTTATTTTAGTCCACGCCTAGTCCTTCAGTTACAGTTACAAGTTCATTGGCATCTTGAAACAGTAGTCTTTAGTTAAAAGCCAGGTAATCTGTTTGTACATTCCATACTCAGCTAGGCAGAATTTGATACGATTTTACAGAAACTGAAAGAATCATTTACTGCTCGGGCTAATTGTCAATCGTCATCTTCACAGTAAACTCAGACCGACATTAATTTATTTTTTCATTGATTGAACTTCTTCTAACGGACATTTCGTTTCCGCTACTATGGTCGGTCATTTACTTGGTATGGTACCGATGAGAGCAACTTGACTGTCTACGGTAATCGTTATGTCGGGACACGCAATTGCTGGTTTTCTAACGGGACTTTCGAACTGACGGCAAAGGACACTTTCAGTTATATACACTGTCAAAATATTGGAGCACATTCTTCCGGCTAGCTACACATTCTCCCTCCCATCCTCGTAGTTCAACTTAAACGCACCCAGTAATCTACGCCCACTATAAGTCATCCGTGAGAACTGTTTTGCTTAAAGTCATTTGAAGTGGTTTCTAAGAGGAGGCTTTTTGCTAGAGAAACTCAATCTCGGCCTGGCTTGAACTTCTAAAGTCAGATATGACATCAAACAATCAGCATTTCTGTCAATTTAACTTGGTTTTCGCTGGCACAAAAAACACCCATCATTTCGTTTTCTTGTTTTTAACTGCCTGAGCTTCATCATTTGAAAATAAATTCCTATGCGGCATCTTTTCGGCAGTGGCTTGGAGTGCGTATTTTATTGGTTGCACTGGGTTATTTTAAAAAACAGTTTAGTACAGTTCGACTAAGTACATAAGAACTTTGTGGCATATCTTAGGTCTGAATACATCAGCATCAATTTGGGGTCAATTGTGACGTCTCTTTCTTTGTATGCAAAACAATTTTTTCCGTAAATTATCATAAGTTTCGAAGAATTATTTCCCGAGTGCTCTGTATGAACAATGACGGAGAATCGTCGATTTTCCATTTGAACCACTCCAATGCACGATAACCTTCCCTGGTAATTGCAATGGAATCGAATCCAAAATGTGCTTATAAATTAGACCCCTTCAATATTGTTTTCTAGCGGGAGGAGTAATTTCTGATAGCAAAAGGTGAACCTTTATCATCGAGTGCCAATATTTCCCTGTTCTTATGGTAGTCCAAGGCCAAGGTGTCACTGCCCAATCACGCCTTGTGTGAGTCCCCAAAGGAAGAAGACGAAGAGAAATCTGCAACCGAAGAAGTCATTGAGTGTAAAAGGTACAAGAAATTTAGGGCAACGTGTGTAAGATAGGTTCACGAACCAATCAGTTTCTCTTCTGGTTTGGCCACCGGTGCGGTTGGCTGGAACTTAGAGGCTGACATTCAGCTTGCATTTTTAATTATCGATTGATTGATGGCCTGTGTACGTTTTCCCGTGTAGGCCGATCGATGGCTTGCTTTGAGTGTGGCTATCGCTTGCAAGCTAACTGCTTGCTAATGCTGTTCGTTAGGCCGTCCTAGCACACCCGATCTTATCAGAAAGGACAACTGGCCCGTGCCTCAATATTTAGCATGTGAAACTTCAAATCAAAAGATCGCAGGTTCGAGCCTCGGGCGAAAGCCACCTGACGCTGGGTATGACTGGCTGACGACGGCAAATGAGCCAGAAATTGCCATTCCGCTCTCCCTTTTCGCAGTCGACAATGCCAGAATGCCAACGCCTGGCGTATCTATAACTATATTCCTTGGATTCACTACGGAAATTCGAAATTTAAACCAGTTTATTCCGGTGAAGAGGAGATGAGCTGTAAATCAATTATTCTTAGGGCAGCATACTGACGACTGCACTAACGGACTCGCAAATTGTCAGGTGATTTCGAGCGTACTTTATCACATGACATTAACATGCAACGACCCATTCTGCTTGTGGAAGGAGAGCGATTATTTTCATCTTGCCTTGAAGTTGGTAGAGCTTCCGCCGAGACACGTAATGGCATGACGAGGAGCATTCAAAAGTTGTCTTTGCCTGCGAGGGCAGGATTATTGGACTTAAAATTTCTGTCTTGATTGGCATCATCAGTAAAATTTTTTATCGAAGATGAATTGCCGAAGGCGTTGGCCTACACATAGCCGTTGCGAATGCCCACAAAATTGTGATTAATCTCCGCTATTTTTAATCCATATTCCTGCCAGCTTTTAGCAACACGATAAACGACGAAGCGGTGCAGATTTGGAACTCGCTCGAAGACCAAAAATTAGGTCTTTCTCAAACAATCCTCCCATTTTTTCGAATCATGTTTAGTCTTTTTTCCTAAAGTAAACCGTACTCTCACAGAATTTTAGCACAAGGCCAGGTGTGTTAAGGAATGCTCATGCTCATGTGTTATTATGAAGGCAGAAATGTCAGACACCAACCTTATTCTAAGTTCGAATAAAAGAGCTCTATCTTTCGCTAGTTTCTTTCAAAAATTTTACCTTTTCCAACGTGCGATCTCCCGAATGAGGGCAAAATTCAGGTTAAATAGACTTCCACTGGAAAACATTTTTCGAGATTCAAGAAAACACATATTTACTGTTTAACTTCTGATGACTACTTTGAAATAGTATGCCGGAGAACACGCTGTGCAATAAGTTTTTTCTTTCCGAAAACACGTAAATTATCACAATGAGAACATTTGATGGCAGGATTTGGAACAAATTGGAACAATTTTTTAGTTTAATGGAATTTTATAGTTTCACCCCGAAACCTTCGTGGAGACACACCATTCTATAAAACAGCAAGGAAACGAAGGTTCTTCTAGTGCTATCGAACTATTAATCGAGTCTCCCTCATGAGCAGCTGGTTGATTGGCTTGAAAAATGAAGTGGTGCGAGGTCATGAGAAGAAAAATGAAGCCCTCAGCGTGGTAGTAGTCCACATGGTCTACCACTGCAGTACGCGCTATGATAAATGGGAAGTGTTTACACCTATTAAGACGCAGTTGCTAACTGATGGGTCCTCTCGTTCAGCTTAGAAATATTTTGGAGTTACTGCAGGACTGAGAGTTAGGGTTCCGTGGATCTCACGCACGAGATCCGAGCTGCTTTTAAGAAAACTAGTTACATCTGGTGTGCGCCAGTTTGTATGTGTGGCACGCGTAGACGCGTTGTTTGAATTTGTAAATCAAAACGTCTGAGGTCAGCCCCGATATTTTTGTTATCATCTTGTCTTTGGATTTAAATACCTATCGGAGGACAAAGTGCCGTAGATGCTGCACAGGTTAGTTTCCGTAAGAAGTACGTGACGGCCACGTTACCGGTGGTGAACACACTTTGCAAACGTGCGGCCGCTTACAGCTCTAAGACTGTCGCCATGTCTAGTTCCCGAAAAATCCATGTGTGAAAAATTCTGTTGAATGCCTAACAGGGCGCTGCTGCCGTTTTTCAAGCTTTCTGTGGACGCGCAGTGGCCGAACCTTCAGCAAGTGGAACCAGAAATGGCAGATTTAATCAGCAATCTGCAACGCTATTTAAAACTGTGTCGTCTTTATTCGTGCAATTACTTGCACATCCTCTTCTATTCACCCAACGAAATCTTCATAATGTTTTTTTCCTCCGATATGTGGACTAGAAAATGGAAATGTATGCTGTGAATGCTTCTAATGATTTGATTAGACTGTTTGCATGCTCAAAGTTGGCATGGCATTAAATCCAATTTTACTGGACCTTTTCACTTAAATAAACTAATTAAGTAGTCAACCAGACTGCTAAGTAATCTTAAGTTTTGACTAGAAATGACCTCCGAATTGGAGGTAAGCACATTGCGCCTTAAGTGCCGGAAGAGATTATCTTTTTGCTTGCCGCCACGTTGGCCAACGCGCTATAACCCCGGTTATCTGTTTGCTGTTGACCCTGAGACAACCAATATGACGTGCTGGATTGTAACGTCGGCTTTTGTCCCAAGATAATTATCCAGCCATCTCCTCACGAGGCCGCACCATTACTTATTCAGTCCTCGCTGCCAGGTGTTTTTTTAATCCCGTGGCTGCCCCCTTATGGGCACTCGCACTCGAGAGATCCAAGCTGCCTTTATGGTATCCTGAAAAATTTGTTGTGTGTGGCGCGGGTAGACGCGCTGTTTGAATTGGTTAGTGAGTACTTTTGAGATCAGCCCCAATCGTTTTGTTATAACCTCTTCTTCGAGATTAAATACCTATCGGAGGAGATGGTGCGATAGATTCTTCATAGCTCAGTTTCCGTAGTTACAACTTGACAGCCATGTAACCGGTGGTGAAGTCACTTCATGCGGCACGCGAGGGAGTCGCCACTTGCGGTCGTGAGACTGCCGACGCGTCGATTTCTGGAAAACTCCATATATACAAATACAGATTAATGCCTAACTGGGTGCTTCTTTCTTTTTTGGAGCTTTCTATAGACCCTAAGGCGGAATGATAACTCTGTCAGAGTCTTAAACCAGGCATTTCAGATTAAATCGGCGAACTGTAATGCTATTTACAACTCCATCGTCTTTGCTCGTTCAGTTATTTGCAGATCCTCTACAATCAGCATATTTTTTTTCGTCCGAGATGTGACCCAGAAATCTGACATACTTCCTGTGAATGCCCCCAATAATTTGACCAGACTGTTCACATATTTAAAGCTTACATTTGATTAAATCCAATTTTGCTTGACCTTTTTACTTAAATAGTATGATTGAGTAGTCAACCAGACTGCTCAACAATACAACCTTTTGAATAGACATTATCACTAAAATGGAGGTAAGCGCCTAAATACCGGAGTAAATTAATTCTTTATTTGCTGCCACGTTGGCCAACGCGCTAAAGCCCGGCTGTCCGTTTGAAGGACGTCTGTTGACCCTGAGAGGTTCACTTTAAGGTAGCTACGAAAAATAACAGTTTGCCAAAACGCGTCAGCTTTTGTCGCGAGAAAATTAATCAGCCAACTTCTCACGAGGTTGTATCAAAACTTACTCAGTCCTGGATGCCAAGTGTTTTTAATCCGTATTCTGAGTCGTGGCGTAGATAGTTAACAACTGACTAGTTATCTCATTCATTGTTAGCCGGTAACGTAGAGTTTCGATTTAGTGCCTTCCTTTTACTGCTGTTGTTCTCTTCGGTTAAACAGTTTTTTTTTGGAATTCTCCACATTCATCTCCGGTGTAAGTGTATCTGACCTACATACGGACGTTGCCTTCTCCCAAACGCTGTCCGCTCTCCCTTGTTAATCCCTTTAGCCCAAATAATACTGCCGTCTCTCCTCCGCCTTATATAATGCACGTGTAGCGGTATTGGACATGCGTTGTTCCTCTGTTAAAAGTCAGGTACTATTTGGCCGACTCCCTGGTTATTGACTACGCGCATCAACTGTATATATTTTGCCTCGAGTATTTTTTTAAATTATTTGTTTAAAAGCGCCATGCTACACCAATCAATGTTATCATTGGGACTTGAAGTACGCGGTACGACTGGTCACTGAGTCAAAGGATACCAGATACTCGAGAAGTGAAACGACACACACAGTGAAGAGGTACCTATTCTGAGGCCCTCATTTACCTCGTCATCCAGCGCTTGCCCGGTTTACGCCCGAATATTTTTTTCTTCCAAAGTACCATAACCCAATCTATATTACCTGCACTTGGACAACCATGTATCTTTGCAGGATGGAGGATGGGCTAAACTTGTGGTCCTTAATCATAAAATGGCAAATGTTGCGAATACGTTTTGATCAGCTGCGAGTTGAGGATGAGGTTGTAGCAATTTTTTAATTTTAGAAAATTCCCACTGAAAATTTAAAAAAAAAATAAAGGGCGGATCATACGTTTTTATTGATAAGCTCTCATCAGGCCCGTACATTTGTATCGTAATTAAGTAAATAAACTATGCGGGCTCGTTAAAAAGAATAGTGTCGTTCTCGGGGTAAGTGGCGATGGAGGTAATTGGGGTCAAAAATCTACTCAACGCACATGAAGGCAATTAACGTTAATTGTCGCTGTATGTTTGCAGAAATGACTGTATCCTATAAATACTGCAAACTCCTGTGCATGTGTTACCCGTTTGTGCTACCGTTTTATGCTAATGTATCTGATACTGAATCCGCGACGGATGTCAAAACGTCAGGCGAATAAAAGTATTGGCCCAGCAATCGAGTTGTCTTCTTCTCAATCTGATCAGTGTTATGGGAGATTATTGACCGCGAAAGGTGGTAATCTGCGGGCTGTTGTATAAGCGACTTTCCGCCATGGTAACTGCAGCGCCGTTACGAAGTTCTTTTGAGCAAACAGAACCGGTTGACCTAGGTTGATTGTGGCCGCTTATACCGTAGCCAACAGACGCCGTGCAAGGAATTTTGAATAGCTTGGGGCCACCTTTTAGATCACTCAGAAGGCCTGTGTGGCATCCACGCGATGTTCTAGGTCTACCAGGTGCGGTAGAATGAGACTCATTTTTCTTTTTACAAGCAACTTGCATAGTTTTTTTAGTTAGTTACGATATAACTGTACATGCCTGTGGAAAAGTCATCGAAAAAAACGCTGGCTTGTCAATTTATCTTCTGAAATAGATTTTTACTATTAGGAAGTTGGTTTACCAAATTCCTGCAGAATAAGTATTGATGTTGGACATCGTTTGACTATAGTAGTCTCGTAGGTTGCCTTTACTAACTGCTACCCCGCAAATCGCAAAGCCTAACATAAAATGTGTCCCATGGCAGGAAACCTTATCTGAATTATTCACATCTGTTTGACACCACCTGTTACACAGATATAATCTTATTTTTGGTTATGTTAAACGTTCCAGAAATTACCCTGCACATGGAAAGACGTAGATTGCTAGAGAGAAGGTGATCGTTATCTGCTCATAGCAGCTCAGCGCCCAAAAGTCTGCCGTTTCTGGAACTGAGGACGCATTGAACTGAGTAATTAACTGTCAATATATGTCTTCAGTCGATTTCGATTTCGAAGAAAGCCGTGGACCTTGTTAGCCAGATAAGTGTTTGTTGATGAAGGCAGTAATTAGTACCAACATTCGGTGTTGTAAAGAAAAAGATGAATCGATCGTTGAGATGATCCATTTATTCGCTTGACGTTTCAAGATCCATCGCGGATTTATCATCAGAGGCATCATCAGAGATCAGTATTCGGTGTTGTTTTCGTCACTTCATGGCATATATATGGATTCGTGAAGCCTTGATTTAACTTATAAACGGAATTTAAGTTTGCGAGAAGCATAATTTTTGTTGCATTGATGCCTTCCGGGTCGTATGTACATACCCAACTAGATAATCTTAAATCAGTCTCGCTTTTGGGAATAAATATAAATTTTATAAAGGGTTTTGCTTGCGTAAATAGGATAATTACTTATCCAGCATATGGCGATCTTGGTTAATGTGTGAAAACTGGATTTAAACAGTTCAGTTCGCCTTATCTACTTACTTATATATTCGACAGCACAATAAGTAACTATACATTGGGCGTTTAATTAATGTCTTGGCCGTTCCCTATCGTCTTCGCAGCTCGGAATACTGCCTGGAGTCCATCGGGCAGGGTTCACTGTCTTGGAATGTGTTAGAATCTCGTATGCGATTGTGGATTTTGGCGCGGCTATTTTAATCACCAGTCAATGAGGCCCAGAGATGGGTTGTTACTTCATTATGAGACCGATGGTAGGAAACTCGAAACAAATGGCGATGGTTGGTACACAGGAGAACGAAGACCCGAATTTGCGTCTGCTGCCCAGGCCACGCGCATCTCAGGCTGTTTTATTCGTGCCTCTTACGGTTGCTGACCTTGAAGCAGACGCATTTGACCTTCAGACCATAACATCCTAGAATTTAAGCAGACGGACTGACCAAAAACCATCGTGGGTATTTTCTCCGCACCAGGGTGAAGTTGTGACGCAATTTGAAAAAGCCATAAATGGACGCATAGAAAAGTAGCCGAATCACTTGAAATTCCCGTAATTTTGCCAGCTTTGCTTCACTCTACTTTTGTTGTGATGTCGAGGGGGGCTTTTCTGAAGGAATGGCGATAGAAGTGTTAAAATGACTCGGTATTAGCAAATAAAAGGGATCTTCATCAGTAGGTTAGTAGCGATAACCAAACAATATCCTCATATATGCCACAGATTGGCCTCAATTCCGAAAAGAGTTAGCTTTATTAGTCTTCTAAATGGTTTCGCCTGTGTAATTAAGGCAATTACTTGTGCTGTATACGGTCGACCCCAACTAATCGGTGAAACCTTAGTTGAAACAGTTTGGATCGCCTCAGCCACTAGTCAAGCATTTGGCAGAAAAATTGTAAACCATACACTGGGCTTTTAATCAAAATGTGGCTTCTTTCCAAGTTTATTCCCACTCTGCATTATTGCCTAGAGTCCTTCGAGTAGTGTACATGATTTTGGGATTTATCAGAGTGTTGCATGCCGTTGTGGATTTTGGCGCGCCTGTTGTACCGGCCAGTCGATGAGGGCCAGACCTGGGATGTTGGTTTATAGTTTGGCCAAAGAAAAATAAGCTAACCTAGGTAAGGACGGCTAGAGTATAGGAGAGCAAAGACTGGAATTCGCGTCTGGTGCTTCAACAATGCGCATGTCAGACTGTTTGAGTCGTGTCTCTCACTGTCGCTGACCTTGGCTTAAGGTCATCAATTAACAGACGATAAGCAGACGGATCGAGTTTTGGTTGAGTTTGACCAAGTCACAAATTAGGCCAGAAACAAATAGTTAAATCACTTACAAGTGCAAATATTTCGTCAATTAAACTTCATTGGTTTTTTGTTATAATGCCGATGGAGCAAAAAACTAGAGTTAATGTCTCGGCAGGAATGGTTGTGTTACATTGGTTCAGCTGCTTCCCTGAGTGTTATTTAGAGAGTGGCGGTTAATTTGCCGAACGAACCCGTATAAGGCTACAGTCCAGTCAGATTGCTGTCTTCTTATGAATAAGCAGAAGGCCAGCCTATCTTCTACCTCGTTGTGCATGTAAATTGGCCCACTTTGAAAATTAAATTAAGCCTGCAATTGAAAATGAAGAATTAATGTTTTTCAACTTCAACTGGATGAAAGAAATGTATACAGCTTTGACAGCAGGCGTCCATATAGGTATAAAGTCACCCACGGGTGTAGTCTCTCTTTGAGGTGCTAGAACGCCAGTTACGTAACATACAGCTGAAGAGGTCAAGTTAGCTAGCTTCTGGGTGGAAGGAAGGAAGAAAAAATGCTCCTCGGGAAAGAAATTTGAATTTTCAATCATTGTACTTTTGCTTTTCAGCTCTCGGCCCCTCAATTATCACATCCTATTTCCCTCAGATGCACAATTGCTTACTTCCCGAGGCAACACGTAGTTAAAGCTTTCAAAGCAAAACTGCGAAACAACTGTCCTAAGGTAGTAACCACCTTTAGATGTACTATCTAATTAAATGTCAACCGAAGTACTGAAATGTATTCTTGATTGGAGAAGAGAATGGAAGTAGGATTGTATCGCTGATTACCGTATGGTCCATTCTCCAGCAGCTACATGGGATTGCCTAGCTGATAAAATTCAATGCGTTTTACGGAAAAATCTCTGTTACGCAAATCCAGTCCAAGCTACGCCCCCCCTCCCCCCAGTTCTTACAGCATTAAAATATACATCGTAATAAAAAAGAAGTTACGTTATGGTTTACCAGGTAATATAACCTAGTCTGGAAGTGACAATAATTTAAGCAAAACGGAAAAATCCGAAAGAGTGAAACACGATGGTTACTTAGGAAATCTAAGTTTTTTTTAATGTGCATAAAACCAGTTCATGCAAAAAAGACCGGTAACTAAAGTATTAAAACTATAATTACGCTTGAAATTGACGGATTCATCTGCTTCTGTAGTACGCGTAATGTAAAGTACGGCTGTAACAGAATAGTCCCAGGTTCCAGTTCGTAATAGGATATGCTTTTGTAGCAATTTTCAGTTGTCTGTATATTCCTGAAGTCGTTGAGATACGTTTGACTAGGGCAACTAGACTTTCCTTGAACATTGCCGACGGAGAGGTCACGCGATTAAGTTTTGTCTTAAGCTGGCATGTTGATATTTTAGTCAGTGACTTATTAATTAATTTGTCAGCTGTAATTCTAAATGTACAACATGTACATTGAGCAAACTTTCCTTCCGTCACCTTTCTTCATTAGTATTTCGAGAGTTCGAATGTGACGAGCTTCTGATTTTTCTTGGCTATCAACAAACGTTGGATCTGGTCCAATTCCGTCCTTATTTGTCCCCAGTATACTGATTTGAGCTGAAATCATTTCTTTTAAATAGCATTTTGCGCGTCAAGTCAATAAACAGCCTCAAATATGCGTTAATTCCCCACTCATATTTTGCTCTTCATATTTCATCAGATATGCAATCTACTGTACAGTCATTTTAACATGCCGGCCTTTGAAAAGGCTTCTTTCTGTCTGCTAAAAAGATATTTGTTCTTCGATTTAAAGAGGATGGAATTTTCTATTAAGCGATTACATGAAGTAATATTTTTGTGCGTTACCTGCAACAGTAAATTTGAAATTATCATAGCACTGAACACGACGAGAAAATGCACACTAATTCACTTCCATTTTTCATAGAGTATGACTTTTTTAGGAGTCTGGCAAAAGCTCGTTCCAAAGACAGCGCAGTGACATGAATAAAATATTATGAGATTGCAATCATACTTAAGTAGTTTGTCAGAATCGAAAACCCGTCTCGGTTGACATTTCGTGAGATAAGCAATCCACTGTGCCCGTCAAACAAACATAATGCAAGTCTCATTTTTCCGGGATTAAGTGACTCTGTGTTTAATCTGCTATCTCAAGCTAGACTTATACTTTCCATACGGGTGTGAATGCAAGATGGAATATGTATCACGTGCGTGTTTTTTAGATCAAAATGTGTTGCGTTAGGTCATAATATTGATTATCGTGCACTATAATCCCGAAGAATGGCAGGTTCGCTGAAGGTCAAACTTTTTCCAGGGGCCTATTTCAACCCGTCCTCAATAATTGCACCCCGTAAATAAAGAGTGTTCAAGTAATGTGAAATGCTTCCTCGTACCTTTGACGTCCTTATAGATTAAAGAACATTGTGGGAAAGAAGGTTTGGAATTATGCGTTCTTTTACTTATTTAATATTAAATGGAGTCATTATCAGTGCTTATTCTGTTGGAAGAGGGATATCGTCCAGTTTTAAGACGTTTATTTTCATTTCAAAATTAAATTTAACCCAAAATTCCGTTAAACTTTCGTTCTGTGTTTACAAAGTACAAGCTGTGTAACATAGTTCCGGCGTATGTCAGTTGTGGCAGATTGCCGAAAATCGAGCTAGTTACTTTTCCGACAGCTACAAAGATTGCACTTCGTAAACAGTTATTACTTTAGTGGCATCCAAATCTGAAGTTGATTTCCGATGTCCTTATAAATGCAAATTTATTTAATCTATAGCATGTTATTAA
Organism: Ligula intestinalis; assembly: GCA_036362985.1. Taxonomy (NCBI): domain Eukaryota; kingdom Metazoa; phylum Platyhelminthes; class Cestoda; order Diphyllobothriidea; family Diphyllobothriidae; genus Ligula; species Ligula intestinalis. The sequence continues at coordinate 14,605,066 of JAYGXS010000001.1, read as the reverse complement.
GTTTTATTTTTGTATTTATGTGATAGTAGATTACGTATTCTTTCCTTTTGATAGGTACAAAAGTACTTTTTTCGATTTTAAGAAACCTACTAAATTCCTAAATCCCTTTAAACACGACTGAACTTTACGCTTGAGTTCAGGATTTCTAAACTAAATTTCGTCTTTGACAGATAGCACTATTCTCTAGGTTATTGTGAAGATTTCATACAGTGCTCATAAATGCTTATAAAATCCTGAAATAAACGTGAACCACGTTGTATATTTTACAAGCAGCTCTATAAAATGGACAGAGGGCGTGCTTTTTGAATGGACATTTCACAGTCGTATGAAATTTCATGATAATTTACTTTTTAAAACCGGATTAAAGCCTTATTCTATAAACAGAAAATTGAAGATTGCGTAATCTTCTACTGACTGGGTATAACAGATAGTATTTTCGTGTAGGTTTTCGTGTCCACTGTATTTTAACTTAGAAGAACACAGAAGACAAATATGAAAAGTCCATTCTACATTTTTACAGAGTGGGTGTGATCAAGGTCATGGAATATAAGCTCCTTTCAAAGTCGGCATTATAACTGCACTGAAATATCTCAGAAATATGCTGGATACCCTTTAACCTTTCGATTCTATTTAGGTAATTTATAGGATGTCCCAAACTTATTTGCACTTTTTAAAAGTTCCATTATTTCTTCATATTTATTTATTTGCCAATAATACTCGTGCCTTTCTCAACCTCATTGTTTCCTTATTGATTTGTAAGCAAACTTAGTGCCGAATGTTTAATATTACAGATAAAATACAGACATAATAAAGATAATAGAAAACTGTAAACTAGTAAAAAAAATAGTCCGAAATACAGATGGCGCGAAACTCGGAAGGCAGAGCTTGAGCTATAGGTATTATGGAGGCCGGGGGAAGCGAGTGAAGGATGCCAAAGCTGTAGGTGTATCTATCACAGGGGGTTAAGTGAGTTAAACCCTAGCAACGGCCATCTTAAAACCATGATTACTTAGTGGAGAAGTCCTGGGAAGGCCGGAATAAAAGTAACAGTATATTTTTGTACACAGAGGAACAAGGAATAGATGGAAGAATTCTGACTTGGGAGAAAACGACCATCTAGGATGCCAGTCGTGGTCCAAGTGTTGGTTTGACAGCAGTCAGGCCAGTAGACAAAAAGCGTTCATTGGCTAGGTTGGCCCTGAACGTTGGTTGGACAGCGTGTGGGTAGACATTGACGTGGGCGGTCCGCCACGACCTTGAGGTCTAGACGTATTTAGGTCACAAAAGGAAAGCAAGGCGTCGGGCAGGCAGCGAACAGTACATCTCTATCAGAACGGGCAAGTATTCTTGGTCACAGTACAAGCGGACGGGTACCCATAAAAAGCAGACGAAGTCTGGAAAGACAGACGTTTTGGGGAGATTGAATAGACCGTTTTTGCAAAATCCATTGGTAAACCAAGACAAAGCACAAGACAACTCGCGAAGAAACTAAACGCTTAAAGGCCTAAAAAGTTCTACGTCCTGTATGCACCGCTACTTGCATTGAAGTTTGGGTGTTACCGCCCACCGCAGAAGGAAATTTCGTAGACTAACAGACAAAAAGATCAAAGATAGACATGTCAAGGATACATTCTATGCAGGACGGGGCTACAGCTCATACAGCTCTGGAGGCCCATGGGGTAACTTCCAAAGAAAAGGGCACATTTCTAGAGGAAAGACATGTGGCTAGCAAGTAATCCTGAATTGAATACAGTTGGAGATCTATAGTCAATTCTTGGTAAGATAGTTGACATCACCCTGTTCGCTGTTACTACTGTTGTTAGTTTGGAAAGTTACCCACTAGACGCCAGGAGAATGATCGCCTTGGAGACCATTCAGAAACTCATCCCTTCGATATCAAGCAGGATAGAAGCTGTTCTAAAAGTCAAACGAAAAGTTCCTCTAAAGTAACTTGCTAAATATATCTTAATTTAAAAACTGTTTACCCATTATCAGGGTTCAAAGAACGTCGGGACACGCCATATTTACAATCAACCGTACATTTCACAATTTTAATTTAAATGTCGTATGATTAAAAAAATCTGCCTGCACTACATAATTTTAGTTTTTTGCAAGGTGCAAAGTAAAGTGTGTATTGGCACGGAAGAGACCTTTTCGATTCTTGTGGTTTATGTGGCGAGAATTACTTGGCTGGGACGCATGCGGGTGCTCACGTGACCACGATCACGTGACAGTGACCACTTCTGCCTGAGCGTAGGGATGGTGATTGTGCTTGCACTCAGAGTGCTTATACCGTGCGCAAACACCGAAACGTATACAGTTCTTGCGTGTTTACGCAGACTGTTTTTCCACTTTTACGCAGTAACCCAGTTTAAAGTCAACCTACATTATGGGAACTGATTTATCCGCAGTTGGGAGCATTTGTGTATCAAATGTTAGGATGAGTTCTGAACAAATAGGAAAATTTAAAGCCATAATTCCGCGCTTTTGAATGTCGTTCAGCGGTGGAAGCACTCGCTTAATTAACAGCCATACGTTCAGGTATTGCATGCATTCATTTTAAGCGACAGGAGGTCTTGCCGGGGAAAAATTTAAGAGGTAGCGACCCTTTTGTAAACTTAACCCTGAATATTCGTTTCGAATGGTATCTGTTACTTACCTAAAGCGTGCTCCATAAGGGCCTCACTGTTAAAAGGATTTTTGTTTGCCCGGAATGTAAATTTGACTTTCGAGAGCATGTTCTAGGACCACAGGCCTTAACTCTCCTACCACGTTATACAGTCCTGCGATTCCTGCAAACAACTTTCATGACAAAATTTAACTGGGTAGTTTAGCGTATATCTGGACAGATTATTTTGATCAACTTGGTGGATTTAATAATAAGAAGGGCTTTGGTTTGGGAAACTGCCCTCTTATTTAAAATTATTAGGGTAAATAGGCTCTCATTTTGGCTAAATAATGAGTAAGTTAATGTTGAAGGAATTCCCTTTGACTCAAGAAAATACAGAACCAAACTTTCTTCTAGCATACATTTTGCTGTGGAAGAATTCCATAATGAGTAAAAGAGGTGGAACAATACTCCCTTCCAGAACTGGGACATTTTGTGCGAAGTTCATCAAATGGAAGTGAAGCGAATTTTAAGGAATTGCATTTATTTTCTGAAACAAGCAGCGACAGAAGTTTTAAAAATTATATTTAGCTATTCTGTGAAGTTTTTTGCACATAATGCAGCAACAAAAACGCTTCGCCATGATTTGTTTAAAGCTCACCACTGACCTTGCACATAACCAAACCTTGCCATACATGATACCGCGAAGGGGAATTAAAGAAGGCCTTCTTGTATGTCAGTCAGGTAGAAATATAGTTTTTTTTTGTAAACAATACGTTCGATCAAGTGTTATTTAGAAACGGAACAGACAGAAGAATAATTAGTATTTCAAAAAATGGTCATATGTGTGGCCAGACATGTGTGCAGACATGTGTGCTCGACAATGTGGTTTGCTGTTTTGAAGCATTTTCATATTTGACCTACATGGCCACCCGTATAGAAAATCATATCCAAAAGCTCGTTTTTACGGTAAATGTTGTTTAGTTTTGTCTTATTTTACAGGTTTTGATGTAAGCGTTGAACAGAAGCGCAATTAATCAACTCATCAATGAAGACACTGAAAACGAGCGAATGGAAGAGAGACTTTATTCCACGATATTCAATAACTAGTTATCAACTCATTACCATATATACAAAATGTTTTGACTAAAGACAAGTGCTTTCCGTATAAAGAAAGTGGTTGCTTTAAGTGTTATACTTAACAAACTATTTAAATTTATTGATCTAATTTGCAGCCATTTTTGACATCTCCAAAACCTGAAAATTATCGAGAAAATTCTATTTTTCTTAACAAACTCTAAGTACTCCTTATAATTCTTTTAAGTTCTTTATAAAACTAATGCTTGTGATTATTATTTATAAGTTTTCGCAAATGAGTTCTCGCTGGTATGAGAGAAATAATCAAACATTTACAAACTTAGGCAAGTTGCTTGCAGGACTAGCAGATCTGTATCTGAAACACATTGCCACTATTAAATAATAATTGCCTACAGACGGACATTTAAATTCCGGCAAATGTTCGACTTTTCCCTGCGTTTTTAAGCTTTATTTCATAAAAGTAGATTCTGTTCGATGTTCACGTCAAAACCTATTCAATAAGATATCTACTAAAAGTATTTAGCAAAAGACAAATTTTTGGATATTAGTTCTTATAAGTATGTGGCCCCTATTTATGAACTGTTCAAATAATCAAAGCTCATTATGCTTGAGGAAGAAAGAAGGTTGTCAGTAGAATCGTGCATTAGAGAACAGTTTTAGGTCACTGCCAAGAGCAGCTTGTAAGAAACCTTCAAACTCGAACAGCAGTAACCGCAAAAAATACATCTCAAAACTTAACCAGAATGCTAGCAAAACCTTTTTAAAAGTCTAGTGAGCGCGTTAGGGGAAACAGTGAGGTCCAGTTTGTCATGGGATGCTGGAGGGAACAAAATATCTCCAGGATAATACAAGTTGGCACCAAATTTCCCCCACCGAATGAGTCTCTATTTACTTGCAACACTGATAAAGCAAAGTATTTTAATGAAACATAACCCAGCGGCTGACGGAGCTCAACATTTGAGCAATTCCCAAGATAATTATTTTTGTTTTACATTTAGATAAGTCTTTCTTGTGAAGCCGCACACTTGTAAAAAGATTTGTTCAAAAAGAAGTGGGTTCCTCAAATCGAGTCGCTGTTTCCTTCGTTTTATTCGCATATAAATTTTCTTATATCCATGTCGGTTGGCTTACTTCACCCAATACAAAGCAAACTACGATGAGGCCATCAACGTAAGGCGCTAGCACTGTTTTGAAAGCAGGCTAATTTGGGCTATATTTGACGACCTATCCAAGGACGTTTATCCACGATGTCGACAATCGCAGTCATTGACGATTATGAGTTGTGAGTTTGTGGGCCCATTTTTTATCCTTGGGACTGAAGGTCGTTTTTTGCTGAATATTTTGGGAGGATATTTTCAAAATGAAGCGTATCTCTCTCTAATAGTTTTCCCCCTTAATTAATTAATAGTATTCAGTGTCTTTTGGCTTTGCTTTCCGTCTTTTCTGTCCTTCCCCAACTGTTTTCACTTATATTGGCAGTGAAGTAAAAAATATTCAAATGCTTTTAATTCCTTTCACAGTTCATATTTTTATTTGCAGCCAAACGGCGCCTGGTGCGCCTCGCCCTTTAATTGCCATTTAAATAAAAATTCCGTCCGAAAATTGGATGCAGGGGGGAGGGAATTTTTGGGTGGCCTCACAGGAAAGACTAACCTGAAATTATTTTACGAGCCTATAGTAGCAAAATGTGCCATAGGCTAGTCTTGTCATATGATTCATCATAAATGTCCTCGAATGGCGCTGGGTCATGGTATTCAAAGAGCACTTAAACGCCGCCCAACAGAACCTCAGGCTGACAGTGCGGTCAGAAGATAGACTCAGTTTAGGCAGTGGTTAATTACAAAGACTTTGCCGCTAAAAACCCGAAGTGCTCAGGAAAGTGGCAAGGGTTGCGCATACATTGGAATTCCACAGCAGTGATTATCAGACGCTAAACACTGGAACGTCTGGGCTGTCTCAGAAGTGACAATTATAGCGAAGCAACTGTGATCTTTGCAGACAAACCCTCGCTGATAGTTTGCCGTACCCACTCCTCTGGGGTTAGTTTGGGGCTCAATCGCGAGACAAATGTGTTCAATAACCCGTCGGTGAACGCGCATCCACCATTGTTAACATTCACGATGTAAGGCGACTGGACAATAATTATAACGTTGGACTTTTGATCACCAAGTTGGGGGCTCAAACCTTGAGTGGTGGAACACCTGGGCTTGGGTGCAGCTGGTTGACGGTGGCTCATCAGGCAGAAACTGTTGGCCTAGATTCCCTTGTTTTTGCCGTCGCTGTGCAACTGGTAGATTGTTTTGAACACATAGACAGTGAGTAGAAACGGCATCAACACTCAACGTACAGCTTGTTTGACAGGATTTATCCACCCCTTTAATATCAAAGAGACTAAAATTCCCGTGGAAAGTAACAATCACATAGGCACGTGCCCCTTGATTCATGAGTTTTCGCACCGTAGGTCATCATCAAGCGTTATACTCTACCCCTCTCTATTTTATACTCTAACCACGTAGATAGTTCCGATAAATAGACTTCAGATACATCTGACAAAGTGTATGTTCACCATTCAATGCATATTATCTAGACTATACGATTGGGGTTTTTTGAAAAAGCGGAGCAATTCCTACAACAATTATGCCTGTAACGTTTTGTTGAAGGTTGGCTTGAGACTTCCTCGTCAACAATCCTGACATTCATGGAGGACTAAGTTGTTGGAATAACTCAAGGCCTACAAATAATGACCAGAATATTTACCTGGTTGCGGCCTCAAACTGCTTGCCTAGGATGCGATCGCAGGAAATGGTCCACTTTCATTTCAGGACTGGAATATTACCGACTTCAGGCAGACGATCTCCTAACGCACTGTCCGTAGGTGGACCATAATCTAGGGGCTTCATCATTCAGCGCACTGGATGCACACCTGTCACGTTGTGTCAACTACGCAAATTTTAATCACCTCCTCTTCCAGGATAATGCGCAATTTCAGCTAATAGAAGTAAGAAACGACAGCTGCTGTGCGTGGCATGCGTGTAGGTGCTATGATGGATAACTGAACATGACCGTAGACGTAAAACCCAATTACAGGGCTAAAATTAGTAGGAATTATAATAAATACGTTGCCAAGACAAGCGAGCATGCGAGTCCCAGGAAGTAATTGACAAGAAGACGACTCGATCGCTTGGACAAAACTTTTATTCGCCTGATATTTCGGTATCCGCCACAGATTCGTGATCAGAGACGTAGTCAGTTAGCAATAGCAGATACGGGTAGCACATGCACAGGAGTGTACAGTATTTATAGGATATAGTTAAACTACATACATATGACGACAATTAACCGTAATTGCCTTCTTGACTGTTGGTGGTCCGTTGAACGACAAGCGGGCGCTGACATACTGACATTTCATCACACGTGGGGGACTCGGGCGGTCTGGTGGAAGATTGGCGGAAATCTGGCTATCACGCAGCCAAAAAAAACCTAAACTTGCTGATCCGATAGGCCTTGTTACGGAAATATGCTTGCTCTCTGGAATTGTACGATGAGACCAGCCAACTGACGCTAACACATTCAGCGCCGTTTTTTATGGTCTGATCCTGCAAGACGACTCACGTGCAAGCTGGACCCTACGTGTAGCTGACTGGCCCCATAAACCTAAATATTTGTACCCATTGCGTGTAAGAGAAGGAAGGAGCCTATATCGTGCGCACTCATATTCAAATTCCAGATCTAAAAAGTTACGAGTGTGATGGTTACACAGTTGCGTGAGTAGCAGAAATGAACTTCGGAGCAATTATATATTTGTTTGTTTGAATAAGTAAAGCTGAAAGAGATAGAGCACTGAAACCCATCAGGGCCCAGGAAGCTGGTGGTATTCTTCAGGATTCCTGCCGAGGAAGTTAAACTTGTCTCATTCCAATCGGATACATCTAAGACAGGGGAATAGGAGGGTGAGTAGGACGGTCGCACCCGTTCAGCTTCCAACTAGGTACAATAAGCAACCTTATTATAATACTCCACCGACACGGGAGCTTACGATCAATACACCTTCATAATCCATCTTACAGAATGCATTATTCGCAAGATTAGTAAACATCATTAAATTCCGTAAATGTATACTTTGCTTCCAAATATATATTTTTTGGTAAAAATCAGGCTGTAGGTTTTGTCTTATACTAATTTCTGGCTTAAATTGAACTAAATTTGATTCGTCCTAAACGACAATGCCAAAAGGACATCCCTCCCTGTCCCTTACACGGGTGATTTTTTCGAGTGGTAGCATCATCAAGTTGCTCGAAATTAACTGCTCTGGGACAGTCTCCTCTCCTGTGCGCAGAGACCTAAATCTTGTCAAGGCGCTGTGAAGGTGGAAGAAGAAGAAGAAGAAAACAAGAAGAAGAAGAAGAAGAAGAAGAAGAAGAAGAAGAGGAAAAGGAGGAGATGAAGAAGAAGAAGAAGAAGAAGAAAAAGAAGAAAAAGAGGAAGAAGAAGACGAAGAAGAAGAAGAAGAAGAAGAAGAAGAAGAAGAAGAAGAAGAAGAAGAAGAAGAAGAAGAAGAAGGCTCGTCTGAGTCGGATTGATTTGAGCTGGTTGAGGAAGGCAAAGTTTACAGCCAGCTATGTCAGCTATGCAAGCCCCGGGTATTTGCGTGATCTTCTTGTTGCCAGATGAAACGGACGAATAGGAAACTGCCGTAGCAGTGGTGGCTTGGCGAGAGGTACCTAGTTCCCTGTCATACGTCTGATAGCAACCGCAAGCGGCCATGCACTCAGAGTCTACGGCCTGGAGTCATGCGCAAAGACAAATAGTTACCGCTAACGACCGCTCACACAGCATGACGAACAATCAATTAACGAGCACACGCGACGACCGTTCACGCAGCCTGGGGAACTATCAATTATAGGGTCTACATAAGGACTGCTCACACAGCGCGGTAAAATATCGATCAGCAGCAGGCCAGAACAGCGGTCGCATGCTATTGGGCCAGGGGTATTCTAGAAGGCCAGAACCTAAGAACTAGACTGTATTGCAGAAGCTAAGGATTCCGCTGTCTCTGTAGCATCCTGAATAAAGGCTTGCTAATCGGAGCCGGCTTTTGCCTTCTTCTGCCTATCAAACGGGGACATAGCAACTGGCGACGCAGGTGAGATCCAGTTGTTTCCTACGAGATATAACACTAACCATAGTCCTAACCCCAACCCCCTCGAAGTTAGCTTAGGACAACCAAACTTCCAAAGCTATGCACTTTGTGGGTGCAAGTAAAAAGACGATTAACCACAAGTCACCGCCGGTCCGATTATAAAAAAAGACTTCGGTAAACTTTAATTAGACTGCAATGCCTGTTGCATGCTGATAAGCTGTTTTCCAAATCCCTTCGATGGCAAAAGAATTGCGTAAATGCGAGCTTATCCAATGGTGGGTGCAACCATTACGTCCGTTCTCATCTGCTGGAGCGAGAGAAGGACATGGGAATTTGATTCATGCAAATGGTACTAATATATTATCAGTAACACAAGGCCTATATCACCCACATAGTTGTGGCAATTTGTGAGTGTCAGTTTATGCTTCTTGCTTCCTAATGGCTGTATTTCCCATTGCCTGCTGTGATTTAGACACAAGTGGTTGAATCAGTTACCTTTGATTTGCCGCAAGTTGTCTTTTGTTGATTTTCCAATTGGCGCGCACGTTTTCTTTTCATATATTAGCCTTTTATCATAATTTTACCTACTATTTCCTATTTTGCTTGGTATATTATTAAACCTCCGCTCCTGAATCTCCATAATTACCTACCTATATAACTCCCATTACCACCGCCCCCGTTCTACAGAATTATGGGTTTATGGTTTCCGCCGTTATAGATAATAGTTTGTTACCCGCAAACAATTTGATTTTTCCCTGTATTTACATGGATAGAGCAGAAGACTTGTCAAAGAAGACGTGTCCTTATCCATGCAGATACTTGGAACTCGAACTTTTTCATTCACTGTATTTAGTTATTTATAGAGAAGTAGAAGGCGTGGCGATCACCGGAATCATACTTTACTTGTCTAAGCTTTCGGGCTCCTTCTAGAGTCCTCCGTCAGAGATAAAAGGTGTACACGAAAGACAAGCAACAGTTAAAGGACGCAGGGACCAATCAACCGTTATGGGGGGAGGGGGAGGGGGGACAGTCAGCCAACAGTGCCATCATTCCGGCGATGCCTGCGCAGCGCGATGTGCGCCGGCGCCAGATCGATAAATCGATTGACCGAGTTCTCATCCGAGGCCCAGGCTTCAATCAATTCACGGCCTGTTTTGTTGCCAGCGTGTGCGATTACCCTCGCAGCTGCGAAATTAAAATCGTGACCGGTCTCGTAGGTATGGGAGGCCGCCGTCACCCGTTGTACCGCTCGCTTATGTTCGCATATGTGCGAACCAAGCATACGCCCTGTCTGTCCTCCGTAATTTCGGGGACAATTTTGACATGGTATGTGATACACGACGCCTGACTGCTCACTGCGATTTAAACGGTCCTTGATTTGCATAATTTGGCTGCGCATGGTGGCCTTGGGACGGTGTGCAATTCCGACGCCTAGTCCCGCAGCAGTCCCGCTGCGCAGGCATCTCCAGAATCATGGCACTATCAGTTGACTGTTCCCTCCCCCCTTCCCGCTCGTAACGGTTGATTGGTCCCTGCGTCCTATAACTGTTGCTTGTCTTTCGTGTACACCTTTTATCTCTGACGAAGGACTATAGAAGGAGCCCGAAAGCTTAGACAAGTAAAAGTATGATTCCGGTGATCGCCACGCCTTCTACTTCTCTATCTATACACGTACCTGGAATGCGAACAATTGCCTCAATTCGTTAGTTATTTACCCTTAAGAATAACATTACTGCCGCCGAGGATGCATTAGCATATTCTACTAATTCGACACTAAAAGCCGCCAGTTCTATGATTTATATTTGAGGAATTGTTGATACTCGCGAGAAATTCGAAATTCACTGTGCTCATCTTGAATGACTTGGTTCTCTCTCAGTGTCTCCTGGTCAACCAACTCGGGCCGTTAGACAGGAATAGCTAAAAGTTGTTACTTGTCGATGGGTAGAGTTCACGATTTCATTCAAGACAATCATGTGGCCCTCCAAAGTGAAGTTTTTGTGAAAGCAAGTTACTCGGTATTGATTAAGGCTACCAAAAATAGCAATACCGGTGAAAAAGGGGCAAAAAATTTGGTTTTTATATTTTCCGGGGAAGGCAACAGTGACACCTGAACTTTAATTGCCGCGACCCACAGACTAGCGTCAAAAACATGTGTCACTTCGCTGATAGGCAGTTTGAAAGACGTGGTTTTTTTATGCGCTCCAGAGAAGGGTGGAAGTGGAGACGGGAAATTAGTGGTGGTTTAGTTGATTATTGAGAGCAGAAATGCGCAGTATCTACGGTACTTTCTCTTCCTTCACCCACCTAGGCCTGATGACGAGAGCCAGCCCCAACTAGCAGAGACGGGATTGAGTGCAGGTGGCCGGCACGGTCTGTGCCTAGACGTGTCATCATACCTCTGTGGCGGCCCTTTGATCAGGGCCACTCTGGCCGACTCATGGTCCCTTCGCCAGCAAAGCTTGCGGACGCGCCAACTAACTGCACGCGTGACTGCCCGCCTGTCACTCTTTATCGAGCCACCCCCATTGTCACCTTCCGGTCGGGTCGATGCTTTTCCCTTGGCCTAGCGATATGCGCACCCTTTCCTGATTGGCTAGAGGACGCCATCGGAGAAAGAAAGCGCAAAATCAACACCTGCTTCGTCAACTGCGAGCCGCTCTTTTCTGTGGAGCCTTTTGTTAGGTCCTTTCCTGCAGTACAATGTCCTATCTCATTGGTCTTACGGACATCTGACTTGGGGGAATCTTCTGAAGTCCACGATCACTCATTTCGACACATCCAGGTTTGGCAATTGCTATGTTTGAGTATCCTGCCTTAAAGTGATCCCCATGCTGGTCCAGGGTGTCTACTGCATGGTCTGTTGTAGGCGCCGAGGATCACTGATCATTCAGCTAAGGATATAATTATTGGTGCATACTAGTTTTGAGTGCAACCCCCATCCTGTTTCTTGTCAGTCGGGCACTGCAGCCCAAGGATAGTCACCGCCCAGTCCGCTGTGATCATGCCCACACTTACCAATCAAAGGTATGTGTCCATGCATGAGTCTTACGGCAAGTGTTGGCGTAGGTTCCATCAGTCTTCATCTGCTTTTATGAAATTCGTAGTCGTTTATGTTAGTCTTACACTATATCTGGAGTCTCTTTTGACATGCATGTTGTCCTATACGTTGTCAAAACTGCACTCTTTGCTTTTGCGGTGGACACAATTGAGAGTCCCCAGTCTTCCGGGCGTTTTTATTCCGCGCCATTCTCATCCACATTTTTGCTCAGCGTTTCAGCCTTTTCTCATATGCATTTCGTTCAGATTGGCACTGTCCTCAGATTAGACGAAGTGAGACTTTCCCGCACTTCTGAAACCCTTGATTACAACTGCTGAGAGGGAAACTCACTTGTGGGGAAAGCTAAGGACACGAGTGATGAATGCTCAACAGGTTACGATCCACACGCCAACCATCAAGCCATTAACTTAACAGCGGGCAACTCGCCTCGATAGGGAGAGCCGTTAATTGTCATAGGTATGAAATAGCATAGTGAGTGTATTTTTCGAATACTGTAACTCCCTGTGCATGGAGTATCCGTTCCTTAGGATAGGTCCGCAACGGAACCAGAAACGTCAGGAAAGTAAATTTGTTGTCCTACCGACCGCGTCTGCTTCTTCACAAGGCCGAGGCATGTTCAGTACCCAATAAGCAAACAGTTGGATCATTAAATTTCCGCTGAAATTCGTCCATTTTCTTGGCTTTGATTGGATATGAACTTCATAGCCGTAGCCATAGAGCAACAGTGACGACTCGAGTTCTGCAACGTCTTTCCTTATCGCCAAATGCCCGACGATATATGGAGTCAGCCATGTACACTACGGCGAGTGCTGCCTGCAAAATGCCTAAGCTTGTAAAAATTTGATCATTTCTTGCATACCGACATGAAACCATTTGCGAAAACTTATGAATAATAATTAACAACATTAGGCAAATTTGGTACTTAAAAGAAAACAAAGTAGTACAAAGTATTTTTTTAAGAAAATAAAGATTTATTGATAATCCCAAAATTCTGAAGACGTAAAAATAGCTAAACATTAGAACAATAGATTTAAATCTTTTCTGAAGTTGAAAGCCTAACGTAACCTCTTTGGGTCTATAACAATTGCCACGTGTTATCGGTCAAGAGAGGCAAACCACCTGTATCAATGTCTTGAACATCAAAGCGCTGATTTTGCTAACTGACCTCGGCTGTGGCATGCACTCGTTTGCACAGGTCCTTAAAGTAGTGTGTTGGTGACTGGTGGATGAACCTAAATGCTGGTTCGGACTGATTTAGTGTGGGAGAACCGAACTTGAAATCGATCGCTTTCACCGTCCGCCAGGTCAGGCGGGTATTTTTTCGCGTGTCTTCATCTACATGCGTCTCGTTTTTTAACCAATATATCCGAAGGGCCTATAAAAGAATAGGTAAACCGTCAAGTTCGATGATGCCCAGCTTATGCTCCCAAACAGTGTGCGGAGAGAGACGCTCACTTGCGCGTGAATTAGTTTTAATATAAGAAGACTTGCGCAGCATCTACCGCGCTCTATCTTCTCCCTCACCTACCTACGCCTGGTGTTAAGACACAGTCGAAATGAACGGAGGTGGGATCGAACACAGGTGGCTGGCGCGGCCAAAGCCGCTTCTATGTGTGCCACCGCGCCACGCTCCCCCCCCCCACTCCCAGTATTCGATATTTGTCAAAGGAGTACAACCTGAATAACGTCTGTTGTACCTTGATCTGGCCCCCGTGTTGTCTCAGGGTATCCTTCACGTGGCAGGTTTAGGAGGCACAAATGGGTTAATGACTAATGAACATGCAGAGCGCGTGTGACTGCTCTGCAAGGGAATGACTAAATGGAGCACAGTCACACGCAATGTGCGTGTTTGGCCCGCGGACCTCAACCACAGCCTACCATAAGCACGTCCCCCCCCCCCAGCACTCCGAACCCCACCATCTTCAACACGCCGGCTCAATCATGCAGATGCTGTGCGAACGAAGAGATGAGTAGCCACTAACCCCTTCCAATCTTGAGAACAGCTGAACCTCACTACATAACTGACTACTTCAGCTTCCTTTTTAATGTAGCCACCGCGAGATGAATGACCAAAAATAACTGTTTGTCAAACTAACTTTTAAATCATAATGCTAATTCCAGCTGAACAAGTTTGAAATTTCCCGCGTCCTTTCACCAGCGAAGACCCTGTCCGACTCGGGGCTGCGTCCCCGTGTGCCCTTCCTTCCTTCCTTCCTTCCTTGAATGCTGCTTGTTCCCCCCTGTTAATCCTTTCCAGTCGAATGCACACTGGTGCCGAAACTGATCCCGCCTTCCCCTCCCGTTTTGCTCCTTGGCTTTTAATAACTTTTTTTCCCACAATGCTGCCGGCCGACCGCTGCCTCAGCAGACAATTGTTTCGACTACACAAGATGAAGACTCGTTAAGTGATTTTGTGGCGAAGAGCCAGCTGCCAGTTCCCTCCGCTTCTTGACCCACTTAGCTGCGACTGCTCCGAGAACCACAGGAAACCCCCCCCTTCCTGCCGCGACAATTATGGGCCTCTGTACACGAAACCCCCCTCTTTCCACGCACTGTTTCAGACCAGTCGGGTGACCGCGAGAACTGTCTCCTAACGTCACATAAAAGCAACCGGCGATCCCCCTGCCGCTCACTTACACACGCTCTCCCAAGACCGGTTTCGCTCTTTGTGGCATTGTTGTTGAACTTATGTTGTTCCCTTGTCTGGAGTTAGGCACTTTGGCGAACTTTCTTTGTTCTTGACTGTGTGTATTCCTTGTTGAGGGTCGGACTACGTTTATCCGTTACTATATTTTTTAACAGTTCTTTACTGCCTTGAAATGTGTTGCCATTGGGATTTGGGGTACGCGTTACTGCTGGATGCAGATTCCTACGATTCAACAATACGCGAACTGTCTTCTAATGTCACATAAAAGGAACCAGTGACCCTACTGCCACTCACATACACACGCTCTCCCAAGGCGGGTTTCGCTCTGAGCGGTGTTGTTCCCACGTCTAGATCCAGGCAATTTGGCCAACTTCCTTTGTTCTTGACTGCATGTCACTATATGTTTAATAGTACTTTACTGCCTTGACATGTGTTGCCATTGGAATTTAGGGCACGCATTACTGCTGGATGCATGCCCGTACTAGTCAAGTTCACGAAACACGAAACATGGGAATTTTTGCAGAAAATAGAGAAAGTATAAGCTTTTTGCACCCGATTAAGTGTGTTTTAATGTCATTTACCAGGAATGCCGACCAGGAGACTGCAAAACCTAGAGCAGTTTAAGTGGTAGGGAGTGTATACGCGCAGGAAAAATAAACACGCGTCGGCAACCACCTATCTAGTGGTTGCGATCTTAATTTGGTAGCCAATCAGAATTGTTTAAGGGCAACCAGGACTCCCAAAGAGACTGTGCTTGCACAGGCCATTTCGTATACTGTAATATAAATTACTATTAAACATTCCCTTCCAGCCCTCACCCTCCCTTATCTGAATGTCCTAGTAGACACCAAGGAGACAATCGATGACGAAGGTGCCGAGGACGAGTCCTCATCAGACAACTGCCGCGCTTTCAGGTTTCACCAAGGCTTAAGCTGTGGTTTTCCCGGTGCTCGTCTGCTCGCACCTTTCGCTACTTTCTCCGCACCTTTTGTGCTTCGTTATATCTCTTCTGCCTAATCTCAATAAAGTGAATGCTTCCATAGCGAAATAATCACTGAAGTTGTCTGCTTGACCGTTTGTGCATTAAAATCCCAATCGTTCAAACTACTAAGCCCGATGTTGATTGGCTAAAAGTCATCCGTTATCGACCTGCCTTCTAATCATAAACCGTGGGAACAAAAATGGTTGGCCCAAAATGTTACAGAAATTTGGGCGCCACTTACCTATTCGTGCCTCTAAAACCATTCGTGTAGGATTAGAATTTGTAAGGCTCTCACCCCTTACCAGTTAGCTCTTTAGTTTTTTTCTTAAGTACGTTCATAAATCCCCTTAATCGAAATGTCTGTACATTGCTGACTGCAAAAATAGCCTGGATGATACATTAGCGCACATAATTGCTGTCCAAGCGGGCGCATTGCGCGTCTAATAGGTTTAATTGCTGTGTGTTCGGATAGGAACGATTAAACAGATCCATGCGTAGGGTGCCAGGCACATAAATTGATAAGGAATGCCAGCAGCGATTATGGAGACTGTGGAGGGGGTTGAGGTGGGGGTATTCAGGTGCTATTTTTCGTGAATGTGCGAATCCCACCCAGATGTAGGCATTTAGAGCTCCCCGCAGCAGTGGAACCTCCTGTGCCAAAACGTGAATAAAGGCTTGGACACGGTTACATAGCAATTAAGAAATGCGAGCAAAGGCGAACTTCTGACAGACCCATCGGAATAGGAAGCAGAATTACCAGCACTGTGGGAGCGAAACTCAACACCAAGGGCCATTAAACTACGTTAAACTTCATATGCTGGCCGGGGCAGTGGACGAGAGCCAACAAATCGATAAGCACCAGGCTAAAAAGTTCATCCAGAAATGCAAATTGCTGACCAATAGTGGGAGTCGACGCTTTGACAAAAGACAGTCTGCCCAGCTCCCCGAAGCCTAAGCGAAACCGGCTCCGATGAGTAATATTATCTTCTCAGTGAGAGAGTAAATTGCCGTACGGAAAGCAAACACGCATCGGCTACCACTGGCCTAGTGGCTGCAAACTTCATTCGGTGGCTATTCAGAATGTTCTACGGGCAACCAGGGCTCCCACAGCATGCGCTGCCATAGGCTGTTTGTTGTAGCAACTCTTCAAACTGCTGAGCCTAATGGTAATTGTCTGAAAACCACCCGGAATCCATCTGGGTAGGGGTTTCATTGGTAGCGCACGAATGTTCTTATTTATATTTACATGCCTACTCCTACGCTTCCCGTAAGACAGAAACTTGGGGCATTTTACATACGATGTCACTATCCCACCCTTACCCTAACCCTAACAGAAATTCATTGAGTAGGCATGTAAATATAAATGAGAACATTCGTGCGCTACCAAGGAAACCCCTGCCTCGATTTGCGTTCATAAACCGCGGAAACTAAAATAGTAGGAACAGAAGGATTCGGCAAGTCGCGGACCGTTGACCCATTCCTGCCGCTGAACTATTCGTGCACAGTTAGAATCATTAGACTCTCACCCCCTAACACTTAGCTTCTTAATATTTTTTCTTAAATAATTACATAAATCCACTAAGTCGAAATGTTTGTGCATGGCTGACAGAAAAAAAACTACCTCAATAATATATTACCCTACATCATTGCTGTCTGAAGGGGCGTTTGCGTCTACCTATTCACTAAGACCTTCACCTGGTCGATGCGAATAGGTAGGCCTAAACGAACCCATGTGTAGGCTGCCAGACACATAAATCTGTAAGCTAGAAGGAATGCTAACAGTGATTGTGGAGGCTGTGGAGGGGCGGCGGAGTATTCAGGTGCTATTTTTGCCATTTGCGAACAATACCCAGGTGCCGAGTGCGAAAAACGCTGTATTTCTGCCCCGGATCCAGTGGATTGTCCAGTATAGCACACTTCCCACTGGATCATGCTCAGTGGCAAAGCAATAACCCATCAGTAATCTGCAAAGTATCTCGACAATAACTAGGGATGAAATACAACCGCCATTTCTGCTCCATAAATCATCATGGACCTCCGGCCTGAACAACCTGACAGTTGGACCAGGGTTTAGGCTACACTCAAGCATCGAATTCAAATGCTCTAACGTTTGAGATACGGGGCTTATCACAGTGGGTTAAGTAAAGAGGTAAAACTCTAGGCAGTGCACCCTTCAGGTGGGTTCCTTATGACAAGAGAGGGTGGGAGACACAAGGTGGAAGAAATAGTTTATTTTTAGGTAGATATTATTGAAGGCAAAGTCAAGAAAGACTGTAATAGCCATTTCTGGCTTATTAGCCATCGTCAGTCAGCCATGTCCAGACCCAAGTAGTCCCCTAATCGAACCTCGAACTCGCGACCTTGTTGATCGGAATCAAAAGTTATAACCATTGAGCCACGTGCTGGTTGTCTAACCATTCCAGTCTCCCTTTACTTTGCCGGTAATACTATGTGCCTGCGCTAACAGCTGTTAAGACTGTCAGGGCCTCTGGCGAGACCCAAGGCAGAGCGGGACAGATGAATCCCGTTAGCGATTAGGTGAACGTTCATCAACGAATAGTTAATTATGTACAGAAAAAGTGGGGACACGGTAGGAGAAAGTTGACACGTGGACAGGCGTGTGTCCCTTCGCGAGGTCCGGCTTCCGACGTGTGAGAGTGTAGCGGGTCGTGCCTGGCTAACTAGCTCGCATCGAAGTGCACTTTTTCAAAGGCTCACCGATGTGGTTTCTCGAGGTCTCGATCAGCCAATCATAGGTGCCGCATCTATGAGGCGACGAAAGGGGAGCTTGTACGCGTGCCCGACGCAAGTTGCCTCTATGCCCAAAATCTCCAGGCTGACCTTGTCAATGAAAGCTCTCCCTCTCTTTGTCTACTGCCCCGAGTTCTCTTAAACAGTTACTTGGGATCCGGTTGATCTCCTGAGCGTATGGGCTCTCCCGAGTCAATCTCATCTATTCTTCTCTCCGTTGTGTACGCAAAAAATCTTCCTACTACTCTGGCCTTCACCGACTTCTCTTCTGCACTCAGTAACCATGGTCTGAAGATCGCAGTTGCACGGTTAGACTCACTTAAACCCCTGCGATAAGAGAGCGGGCGTCGTCACAAGCGCCCCCAGTGAGGTCAAGTGTGAGTCAGCCTTACGGAGATGATTGGCCAGATGGGACTGGCGTCGGCAGGTGGCCGGCTCGGTCTGTGCCTAGACGTGTCATCATACCTCTGTGGCGGCCCTTTGATCAGGGCCACTCTGGCCGACTCATGGTCCCTTCGCCAGCAAAGCTTGCGGACGCGCCAACTAAATGCACGCGTGACTGCCCGCCTGTCACTCTTTATCAAGCCACCCCCATTGTCGCCTTCCAGTCGGATCGATGCTTTTCCCTTGGCCTTGCGATCTGCGCACCCTTTCCTGATTGGCTAGAGGACGCCCTCGGAGAAAGAAAGCGCACAATCAACACCTGCTTCGTCAACTGCGAGCCGCTCTTTTCTGCGGAGCCTTTTGTTAGGTCCTTTCCTGCAGTACAATGTCCTATCTCATTGGTTTTACGGACTTCTGACTTGGGGGAATCTTCTGAAGTCCACGATCACTCATTTCGACACATCCAGGTTTGGCAATTGCTATGTTTGAGTATCCTGCCTTAAGGTGATCCCCATGCTGGTCCAGGGTATCTACTGTATGGTCTGTTGTAGGCGCCGGGATCACCGATCATTCAGCTAAGGATATAACTATTGGTGTATACTAGTTTTTAGTATATCTCCCATCCTGTGTCTTGTCAGTCGGGCACTGCAGCCCAAGGATAGTCACCGCCCAGTCCGCTGTGATCACGCCCACACTTACCAATCAAAGGTATGTGTCCACGCATGAGTCTTACGGTAAGTGTTGGCGTAGGTTCCATCAGTCTTCATCTGCTTTTATGAAATTCGTAGTCGTCTCTGTTAGTCTTACACTATATCTGGAGTCTCTTGCGACATGCATGTTGTCCTATACGTTGTCAAAACTGCACTCTTTGCTTTTTCGGGGGGCACAATTGAGAGTAAATATTAAAGTCCCCAGTCTTCCGAGGGTTTTTATTCCGCGCCATTCTCAGCCTTGCTAAGATGATTGGCCAGATGGGACTGGCGTCTGCCTACAAGTTAGCCCATGCTAACAGTCGTGAGAGACGGAAGTTTGAGCGTTGCATGCGGAATCGGGCCATTACGAGACTCCTGTACTTGAGATGGGGCTTGCCTAACGGATCAACCTTTTCCGTTCAGGGTCGGACTTAAGGTGCTGCGGTTGACTTTACGCAGTGCACGACCTCGAGAAGTCATTTGTCTTTTCTAATGAGCATTTCTCATATATGCTGCCTCTAGGTACCAGACAGAAAAGGTCCGCCGCCAAAATCGAGGGACACGTGAGGGGGAGGAGAGGGTGGACTTTGCATATTCCGGAGGCCTATAAGGCTATTTGTTTACTCCAGAATATAGAAATTATCAGTCTAGGAGGAGACGTAGACGCTACCAGGTATGTAAACATTCACCTTTAATAGCCAAGATGACTAAATATTTTGCGTGTGCGGCGAAGCTTACATTTGCTTCAATCACAAAATTGATTAAAGTAGAGTCAGTGCAGGGAGACTAACATAAATAGCGAACAGGAGTTTCCATTTTGAGGAGGTGTACGATACGGTTCAGAATTCGTGCAATATGCCGATAATTGCAAATGATTGATACTCACTCGCTAATCGGCATTGAGTATGGTTGAGATACTGATTTCTATGTAGCCTCTTATCAAGTCATTTCTGATTATCATGTAGCGTCTTCTCAAGTCATTTCCGTCTCGATAGGATGCAGCTTTTTAATAAGCTTCATTCTGTGCGTTAACACAAAATATGTACTGCAAAAAATGGCTACTTAAGTAGTAGGCGTTTTTATCAGTGCTTTTGACTGGCTTTATAAATTCAAATATATTTTATGGAAAACATTTGCGAACAAATACCTTCTTGTACTCGTTTGGTAGCAAATTACGCCTTCCTTAAATTCTATAGTTAAAGAAAGGGTATCTTTCGGGATTAGCGCTCTTCCCAACCATTTGAATGAGTAAGAAGGCCAATGGACATGCTAACCCCTCAAGCGTACCATATGTTTGGTCCGATTACAGTCCTGCCATGTTAAAACTCGTATTTGCCTATTTGGTCCTAAATACGCTGCTATACGTTACCAATACACTGCTGCTTTAATTCCCTTGTTGTTGACTTCGTTATGGATAACTGCTAAGCCGTGGTTATCCCTAGTACCAACAGAAAGATGGGATTTTGATAAACATTGTTTTCTGAAAAAAATTCATTCAGATCAGGTCAGGTTTTATTAAGGGAAATACCTTTGAACTACCTATTAGTACAGAACAGCTATGCAATGCATTGGTTCAGCAGAAGATTTCAAAATAGTGACTTTGCCACTAAACAGAATTGGAAAAAAAGAGCCAACATTTAAAAAATTCCTTTGGCATTGTTTGGAAATTCCAGAGGTTCTGAATGCCATTTGCGAGATTTTAAGGAGGAAAACTGTCACTGGTAGGGAAGAAGAGTATACTCAAATCAGATGGCCTGCTGTTCAACAGTTAAAAATCTATAAAGTTGTTCATATCATGTGAGTAATAATGTTTTTCTGATGTAAACCATAAAGGAGGTTTAGAAAATGTTTAATTAATGCCCACTTTTGAAATAGATCCAAGGTTATCCGGAATCGAGAAGTAGAAGATGATTCGATCGCTGGGACAATCTGTTTATTCGTCTGACGTTTCGAAATCCGTCGCGGATTAACCATCAGACAAATACTCACAGAACAGTAGCAGCAACAGTTTGTGTGTGTGCACAGGGTTTTTTCATAAAATTTAAACGCACAAAAAAATCAATAATAGCCTTGAGTGTGCGTTTATTCGTTGCGTCATCAATGTCCATCTGGCCTTGCGGCATTACCATAAGATGCTGTGGTGGCCTGTCTGTTCTCCGAGTGGTGAGTTGCTTAGGTCGAATTGAGTCTAAACACCGAATATGGATTGGGCAACTCGTTGCACTTGTTGATGGATTGGGGGCCCATCAACGATGACTCAAGCAATTCTCGGGTCACTCTATTGTCACTCATTGCGAGTATTTCGGCCTCATCAAAGGTGAATGTGTGGCCGAGACTCACGGTTTAAGGGCCCCCAATTCATCAACAAGTGCAACGATTTGCCCAATCTATATTCGGTGCTGAGACTTAATTTGGCCAAAACAACTCACCAATCGGAGAACAGACAGGCCACCGCAGCATCTTATGGTAATACCGCAAGGCCAGATGGACATTGATGACGCAACGAATAAACGCACACTTAAGGCTATTATTGATTTTTCTGTGCGTTTAAAATTTTATGAAAAAAACCCTGTGCACACACACAAACTGTTGCTGCTACTGTTCTGTGAGTATATGTCTGATGGTGAATCCGCGACGGATTTCGAAACGTCAGACGAATAAACAGATTGTCCCAGCGATCGAATCGTCTTCTACGTCTCAACTAATTCCTGGAACTCGCATGTTGGCTCGTATTAGCAAGTTATCCGGAATCTTCGTGATGCAATAAATTTTTTAAGGCCACCTTAACATTTTTCTATTTAAAAGTGTGCCCTAATGTTCGTTTATTTTAACTGTGTTTTAGGTAAACGTGGTATTCTGCTCAGCGATAAATCATGAAAAGGATCTAATTCGGCTTAATTTGCTGCGAAAAGGTGCCGGCTAGATATCCTTTTTAAATGGAATGAGATTGCAGATGAAACCTTACAATAATAACAGAGATGTTTGCATGAGAAAACACCAAAAACCCGAATCGTGATGCAGCGAATCCTTCAAAAGGAACATTTTGTTGAGACCTTTCAAAAGACTCCGGTACGAAACAGTTTACTGTGCCCAGTCGGATGATGGCTGATTCACGACTGAAAACACCGAATTATTAGTTCGAAATTTTTTCTACGGTGATTCATTCTTAGAGATTACAAACACGCGGAAACAGAGCATTTTAACTAGTCAACAGCAATTACTACGATAGCGGGAGCAAGTGTGCTGTTTGACTGCTTTTTACCTAAATGCGTGGATCTAAGTATTCCTAGCCCTCTCATTTTAAGTACTGAGTAAGTGTGTTAAGTGGCTAGGCAACAGCTTGAGCTAACTGGCTTTCAGTCGCAAAATCAGTTGTCATTGTGTATTTGGAATTCTAGACTTCTTCCATTGTGACTATACTTATAACATTTACAATATAGGCGTGAACCCAAATGCACTGGACATAATTGCGCATCTATGCTTATTCGTTTTTACGCACACAAAAATGTCGATCTGCCCCGTTGTTCTCGTGTAACGTCCTGGAATTTTTTATCTGTCTTTCTGAATTTAGGTGTGCTGTGGAAAAGCTTTAAACTGATTGTTCTATATTTTTTTAACGATAATATATGAGGGTACAACAGAACACAGCTTCTGCTTAACGAACGAACTGTCTTCTCACTATCGATGGCCAGCTTTAGCCTGCTCTTTAAAAATGCCGCGACTTTCTGGAAGCAATAAAACTCAGATGAGATACGCACCAAGAGAGACGATCGGAGTTAATTCTGACGGGACAGTGGAAAACACTAAACGCATCTGGACACAAGCTTCGTGAGGCAGTCTTAACTAACCTACTTAAATGTACGCCGTCAGGTAATTCATGCATCAAACAACGACACTACTCAATAAAGCGTAGAGCCACTAGCACAGTATTATGTTAATGCATCTTATAAATGCTGCAACTCCCCATGTATGATGTTCCCCTATCTGATTGTGCAGCTGACATAGATTCCCGCATAAACGTCCGAAACGTCCGTCGAATAGACCTCCGGTTTTTGTAAACACTCCATAGGTTTGAAAACTTGTTGCTTGAAACTTTTTGAGAATTTCCATATTTAAAGCTCTCCTTTTTCTGAAGAACTTGCCTTCTCTCTACATACAGGCTTATGCTGGGCGTGCCTTCACTGAGCGGACCATGAGCTCTGTCCCGAAGAGCAGCCGAGAGCAGGAGCAAAGCAAACGTGTGGGTTAGGAGGAGTAGCCTTAATCGACTCAATCGCACGCCACCCTGACGAGTCGTTCCCACTCCGCACTATCGATCCCTCCGTAGACTTGCGCGTGCTGATATCGCGCAGGCTGCCGACAAGATTTTCGCTCTACCCCAACCATTTGCCAGTCGACATGCTAACCCCTCAAGGTCACTATCT
>JAYGXS010000001.1:14561026-14576282 GCA_036362985.1 Ligula intestinalis | reverse complement strand
AATAAATAAACTACTAAAATTCCTATGTACCCAGACTTTGTGGACACCCTGTATATGGATGCTATGCATAAGATGACCGTACACTATAAATATAACTAGAAGCTACATTACTATCTTCTATCTTGTCTGCAATTCAAAAGTCGAAATGACTGGTCATTTCAGCCTGATATACAGACAGGCCCTATAATTTGCTTGCGAGCAGAATAGCCAGATTAGACGTGCGCCCCGCAAGCTGCTGACAGCGGAACTGTCAAATTTCTCCAGTACGTTATAAAAAACTAGATCCATTAGAAGATGCTTCCCTTAAAATAAAAGCATAAACGCCTTTGTTTTTTTAACCAGTCGAGCCGCATTTTCTCTGTAACTGTCACGCAAAGCAGGGACTTTTGTCCACAACGGCAGCATTCTCCGCTGCAGGGGATGAGGAGGGTGGATAAAACTGGCATGACAGAATCCAGTCCCCCTCAGGTCTCTTGTACTGCTTCGGGTTTCCTTGATTTCAACTAAATGAACTAAGCACTCACTATGTGGCCGTTCTTTGTTGCTACTAGCGTGCAAATTTGTAGCGTATGTTTAGATTTCAGGTGCACAAACTGCCCTTTGTCCACCGACGGTTGTATCAGCGGGTCCACTGGACCACCCTGCATAACCAGTGCTGTAAAGCACGCGGGACAGGCCGTGTGGTCTAGAGTGGAAGGGGGGAGGAGACGTCAGCTGCTGCGGCGAAACTCCGATGAAAGCCATAAGGACTGCGTTCCGAGTCGCCAAAACCCTAGAATTACTGAGTGGTTGTGTGCCGGCAAACTGCAGAGAGCATTTGGCCAGGCTAACTTAATGCCGCGCAACCACCCCAAGCCATGCCTACGCTACTTTTGGCCCCCAATCTTGCCTCTAGATCTCGCATTGACTCAAACCCAACTTTAGCCCAGCTTATCAGCTTCTTAAAATCACGCCAGGTTATAGTTGTAATGGTTGTGGAAACGAAGGAAGCTAGAGTTCATACCTCCACACCATGTATGAACCGTCCAGTTTATTGTAGTGTTTTGCAAATTGCCAGTGATATTCATTGACTTTTGAAAAGACTTTGGGTTTCCGTTTGCTTTTTTCCACGTCTGAACTCTTTGAAAGTCACTTGGGGAAATGCCGAAGATAGGTGACGCAGTAGCCTATAACTACACAAAGCAACCATCGTGTACACCCTAAAAAAGAGGGTCAGCTTTTTGGTTTAGAAAGTAGTATATCAGATTTATGGGACACCTAAAGGGCAGTGTATTCTGGTTAAATAAGAAAATGAATCACTAAATGCATTCATGGATTCTACTTGACAGTGAGAAGGCGAGAATACTTATGCCAAGTCACTATGCACACGCTAGAAACTGGGCAAAATCTTCTGTAGGATAAAAGGTGTATTGCTTATTACTGTCAATACAAGCAAAGACGGGAATTTTTGGAGGTCCAAACTCAAATTTTTCCTACGCAGTAATCACCACATCGATTTAGACGTCATATCATACAAGTCTCTAGGAAAATGACAAAGGCGGCGGCCAATCAGAATTCGATGTCCGCCCATAGCATCGAAATAAAAACAGCCATGACAAAGCAAAATTGTTTCTCACAGTCATATTTAAATATCCATAGTTGTACACACTGCACGTCTGCTGGCGGTCTAGGGAACCAGTGTCGAAATTTAAGTCAATATAGTTTGCCCAAAGGATTCATGTCTTTTAAACATATTCGCGTTTTCAGACGCTTAATGAGCATCTCAGTCAATCTTCTAGTCAGCTGTCCAGCAAAAAACGTGTACAACATCAGGGAACTTTGCGCGAAATAAAATGCGGAGTCTCTTATTCCAAACCTATTTAGCCAAGTGTGATGGTTTCACTGCAAAAAGTAGTGACCTTTCAATGCGCTTTTATGTTTTTAGGGCCTATTGAAGGCTGAATTTTTATTTGAGAACGAAGTTCCGTCAGTACAGTCAGTTTGCGGAAAAAAAGACGTTTTTGGTCAATTGTCCCGTGTAGTCTTCAAAGTATGGTTTGAAAAGTAGCAATCTCGATTACCTCAGCATTCGCAATTGAAAAGATTAATAATGCGTGGGAATAAACTGTGGTATTTACTTCTCAATTCTGGCTCATAATTATTTAACCTCGCCGTCCCGAATTTCTAATTTAGCAAAAGACTTTTCCTGGGGCAGGACTTTTGCTCAATAATTTTCCCATTTAAAACCGAAAATTATATTTCAAAAGATGACACTAAATGCTTAGTTTTCTGGTTTCTCCGGAGGGGTTAAAGAAGGATAAATAGTAACCGGAATAGAATTAAGATTCCAGAATAAAGTAATTTTTCC
This sequence comes from Ligula intestinalis, assembly GCA_036362985.1. Classification (NCBI taxonomy): domain Eukaryota; kingdom Metazoa; phylum Platyhelminthes; class Cestoda; order Diphyllobothriidea; family Diphyllobothriidae; genus Ligula; species Ligula intestinalis. The sequence continues at coordinate 14,573,935 of JAYGXS010000001.1, read as the reverse complement.
CAAGGTTTGGTGATTTTTTCGATTATTTCTGCAAGGCACACAACCGATTTACGCTCTCACATCTGATTTCATCATTACTAGAATACTTTGTCCAGAAAAGCTACCAATTCGCACAGAAGGTCGAGAGAGGAGTCGAGACCGACTCAACCTGAAACAAAAGCTCTTTAAAAATACTGGCGTGCGTCAATGGTCATGACTTTGAAGATGACTGAGGATTCGGTCCCTCTTCGAAAAGAGATCTAGATCGTGGTGGCTTCTTCTTAATCTGACCTTCATGGCACCTATGATCGTAAGGAAAGGAAACGTGCTTTAATTAGTTCGGAGGATTTCAAGCATGGAGCTCTCTCGGGCGGAGGCTTCATTCCGTATCAGTTAATGCCACCGATATCCACTCCATCCTACTGCACTTGCCACTGGCATTTGGGGAAGGGCTGACTGATCCTCCCCATGGGCAAAAAGCTACACTCTTCAAAATATCATGCCAAACTGACATTTATGGCCTGGAAACTGTCAATTAAAGGAAAAAATATGGCCCCCACTCGCAATGGAGATTTGGGCTCTTTTAACAACGGCTGTCAGCGAAGCCCTTCTTTTCAAAAGTCTTCGGGAATAGTTGTTGGCTGGTTCTTCGGTGTGTGTTTTGGAATCAGTACAAGTTGACGCGCGCAAATTTAAGATTATCCTCTACGCCGAACGCCCATTTTCAATCAGTCTGTGTTTCTAAAGGAAGATTCGATCGCTGGGATAACACTTTTATGCGCATGACGTTTCGACATCCGTCGCGCATTCTTCATCTGAGAAATTAGCAAAACGCAGTAGGAGAAACGGGTAATGCATGCACAGGAAATTTTGGTTTATATAAGGCAGAGTCACTACTGCACATGTATGACAAGTGACGAAAATTAACACTAATTGCCCTCTTGTGTGTTGCTGACCTGAGTAAAGGAGTGCGGGCCCTGACATGCTGAAATTTCTTCCCGTGTGCTGGAATTGAACGTGATGACTGCTCGGCCGTCTGGTTTGCGGTGTTGATATAAGACGATGTGGTGGCCTGCGCATTCCCCAAGTGGCAACTTGCTTTGGCCAAATTGCGCCTTAGCACCGGATATTGATTGGGCAGGGTGTTGCACTTGTTTATGGACTAAGGGCCCGTGAACCACGACTCAAGTACATTTCGGCTCACACGACTATCATCTCGTGTGAAAATAGCGGCCTCATCAAATTTGAATGTGTGTCCTGGTCTCATCGAATGAACCGCAACTTGAGAATTGGCATCATTTCGCCGCAACTTGAGAATTGGCATCATTTCGCCGCACTGCTGCCGCGCGTTCGGCAATTCGCCTCTAGAGAAGTCTGCCAGTTTCTCCTACGAAGTTGCTTTGTTCGCAACTGCAACAGATCCTTTAAACGACTCTAGGTGTTTTTGGTCGTGGCAGTGGGTCTTGTGGTTACATTATCTGACCGCGAATAGGTTGAGGCCTCACGAAGCGCAAATGTTTCCCGGACATATCAAGGCGCATCGCGCCAACTGAAGTGCTAATAGGAGCGAACATACGAGACACAGGAAGTAATTGAGAAGAAGATTCGCTCGCCGGGACTGAACATCTGGAATTGAAGAAAGCATTACAGCCAGACCCTCGGTCCGGAGGAGACCGAGTAATCCAATCAGCTGAAAATCCTCCATGTCAAAATTCTTAGCCCGATGGGGTACATTCGAACGCGTCAAATTTATAATAAATGAGGGGAAAGCTGGTGTGTCATAAAGGTTGGATTCATAAAAACTGATCTCAATTGCTTGCCCTCGCTTACGCTTCTTTTAAGTCACGTCAGGGTGCTGACTATTTAATGAGCTTCCTTCCAAACGCTTATAAAAAGTAGATTATTTAAAAAACTGGCTATTTATATAGTATGCCTGTAACCATGGATTTTGACTGACTTTATAAATTCAAATATATATTTTTAGAAAACATGCATGGCAATATTTTCCTGTACTCGTTTGGTAGGAAACTATAGGTTCTTTCAATTTTATACTTAAAAAAGCGTTTTCTTTCGGCTTTGAAAAAAAATTTAAATTATGACGTCGTTCTACGACTGTGAGGTTTCCACTCATAAAACATTGCATCCGGTGAATTTATTACTGCTGCCTTTAATTTATACAACCTGATCCACATATATTGCAAAATGTTATGAGAACTATGGACCTCTTCGTCAAACCGTAGCCAGAATTTTTTTCTACCTTAAACAGAATGTACACAGCATGCTTTTTCGAAACCTTGAATTAAGATGTAGCCGCCGGTTGATTTCAAAATTATTCGGCATTTTATGAACATTTCAATACCGAAAAATACCCTTTCTTTAAGTATACTATTAAAAAAAGGCGTAATTTCCTACTAAACGAGTACAATAAATATTTTTTTGTGCACGTTTTTCAAAAAATACATTTAAAACCACAAAGGCAGTCAAAATCAGTGATACAATGCATACTATTTCAGTAGCTATTTTCTCCGAACCAACAGTTTATAAGCCGTCCGAAATACGCGCGCTTAAAAGCCGGCCCTCTGGCGTGACTAAAAAATACTTGAGATTAGACGGCATAATAACCAATATTGCAACCCTACTTAATGTTGGTTTGGGAGTGACCAGCATTCTTTCGCAAATTGCGGCATTTTGCTTGCAGCAATCGCAATACTGTACTAACGGAAACTGCGCGTTCGCTCATGTATATAGAAAACACGTAAAATTCGACCTTAATAGGATGTTTTCGGTATCCAAGGAATTCTCTACGCTATTTAATATCCCAGAAGAAAACTTAAAAATTAAAACAAAAGTAACATAAGTAAGGATGATTCAAAGTAAATCCCTTCAGGAACCGGAAAATCATTTAAAGGCAAGAATTATAAATCGCATTGTTTTTTAGAAGCAACAGATTAATGCACACTTCTGACATATTATGCCGCAAAGTGCAGTAATTTACTTGTTCGACTGTATATTCTACCAGATCGAGATTTGCGACCGTAAACAAAATACGGATATGTAAGTGTCAGTATTGGCACCTAGAAAAAGCCATGCTGAATGTGAGCATGTGACAAGATACTCTTTTGAAAACTATTGGCTCCAGCTAACGCGTGATTTAAAAACTTAACAGACAGAATATTACAACTTTTCAAGAAATCTGTGTACACATTCGGCTAATCAGCTGTGCATTTAAATCTTAAAATTTGGCCTAGGGAAAACAAATATAGCGAGAAATTCTTCAATATAAAGATTAAAGGAATTTTTGCCATTTTCGGTATAGATTTTATCACTTCATGACGGGAGGATAGAAGCTGGGCAATTTGAGATAAGCTTAGAAGAAAGTAATTTGCTTAGATATTCCTCGGTTTAGTATCTTACTAACGAGTATTTCAGCGATTTTACTTATCATAGAAACCCTTTTACTTGATTTTTGGCATATTTATATCCGATATTTGTTGTAGATATTCATTTGTCTCGATAATTAGTTTATTATGTTTGGATCTTTTTAAACAAATCTGATCCAAATGGACACTTCAGTTTGAAAGAATGTCCAAAATCTAACTTATTCGATGAACGTTTTATTAAATATCTTATTTTGATGAATGCACAGGATGAAATCAAATTGATGGGCACGGAAAGCCGTGAAGTATTCACCGAAATTTCAAGCACGATCGGAAAATAATTGTATTCTAGTACCAGCAATACGTCTAAAGACATATAGCGAAAAGCATTTTATTAATACACACATGATAATTCTAGTTACATTTACTGGTAGCAGTTTCGGTTATTTTTAACTTTTTCGGAAGTTTAAGCTTTTAAAAAGGGTGGTATTTCTAAAAAAGGAAATATCACTGTTCGTATATACTTAAATTGTTTAATTCAGTTAAAGATTTTCATTACTATTTCAATGCTTTATTGTATGCGTTGGTCTCAGTTTGCTAGAGATTATCAACCTTCCACAAATTTCGGTATTTTGCAAGCCTTAGTCATACAGCTTTAAAGGTGCCTTAGTTTGGGCGCGTCTTTTATCAAACATCGAGCCCTAGAAAAGTCTATATGATAAGCCTAAGGGAGTAGATGTCTCGAGAGACCTCGAGCTTCGACTGGAAGCTATAGACTGTGACTAGAGCGTACTCCCACTTACATTAATTTTTGAACAAAGTCAAGTTTATTATGGCAGCGCAAGTTAGCGTACATCCCAAAGATTATCATTTACTGACTGAAGGCAATCCCTGTTGCCTTTAGCGGCAGTTTTGTCGACCTACGATGTCAGACACAAATCGCTATTTCAGCCGACAAAAATTTGCTGTACCATAGTATTTTTCGAGGCAAGACGGGAAATACTTTAAGCTGTGCATTCGTGACAGCTGAAACTACCCAAAGATCAAACACTTCCATAATTATTATACGGCAAAAGTAGCTTCTGTAGGCCCACTCATTTTGTCCTGCAAAAACGGTGGTTTTAGAGTTTTGGAGGGTAGGGAAATAGTATAGACAGAGAATGAAATTTTTAGAAGCGTAAAGTGAATAAAATGTAGTCTTAGTTGCATCCCGCGGCTGCTCGCAGTAAGTTGTTACGTATGTAAATTGAAGGTGTTCACGGTGCTTTGCGCCGCGGGCTGTACTAATCTAACTCCAGAACGGTAGGGTGGACCTCAGGTTAAGCGATAATACACATTAGGAAAATCTACAGATATAGGTCAACAACACTTCTAAATGCAATGAACCAAAATGTATTTAGCATCTATTAGAGTATATTCCACTGCATGTCCTAATTCCCCACCCATAAAACCTTATAACCACCGCGTTCATAGGAAAACATGCAGAGACTAGGGATTAATGAGTGGCCTACATAAGTTACTGCTGCCTATAATACTATTAAATAAGCAGTAGACAGTAGTACGACCAGCATCCGACTAAGTACGTTATTTCCACAACTAAAATCCCCTTGAATTCGCTCAATAAAGGATAAACCTCGTCAAAGATTTTGCAGCATTATAAAAGATTCTCACGAAAGGAAGCACATATGCGTGCCCCAGGTTCTTGTTGTAAAGAGGGACGGAGCAGGCTAGCAGAATTGTAATGCCTGCTTAATGACATCTTCCCCGACATCCAATTCACATATAAAGAATAGGACGCCGGACAACTGTCGTTTCTGGACGTCCTCGTCACGCGTAAACCCAATGGAGAACTGATCATCACATTTTGCAGGAAAGCGATTAACACAACCCAGATGCTCGACTTTATTAGCAACCAATCCATAGCGCATAAACGTGGCTATATTAGATAACTATTTCCGAGAGTAAAAAAGACGCTGCAGTGAACTTGAATGGGATGAGTGCGAGAACTAAGACATCTTCGGGACCAACTGGCCAGGAATGGATGCCTGAAGAGCTTCTTCGGCCGCTGCCTCCGACAGCTACCATGCGTTGAAGAGTCATGCAAATAAAAGACCCATTGAAGGTAGGTGAGCAGTCTTGCCTCGTTTATCAGATGCCATTTCGCGACTGTTCTTGCCCTTAAAAAGGTCAGACCGGGTGACGGCGTAGCTCGCGAATAACAGAGCACAAAAAGGCAGTGTGGAAAGGCGAGCCACTGGCCAAGATCGCTACCCACATTCTGAAAGAAGGCCACGAATTCGATTTCACTTATTTTGCTTTTACCGAACCTTCAAAGACCGTTTTCTTTACTTAAATCACACTCCTAATTTAGATTAAAAAACTGAAGAACCTAAAGTACTCTGCAGGAGGGATGAGTTTGTTTTATTTTTTCCCCTTTGTTCTAAAGATACTGACAGTACACAAGCAGTGCTATAGCAATAAATATTATTATATTGAGAAAAGAAAGGTTTCTTCGGAAAAACTTGAATCTTGAATGTGTAAATTTTTGAAGCCACTTCCAAGGTTCGTCATCAGACTGTAGGATATGTACAGGGACACGTAACTTGCTTTACTATGTCTACAGATTCAACTTTCCCAACGAGGTCTTTCTCTTCCCGGTTAAATATCTTTGGATGCCCCCACTATTCTATAGCAGATAACTGGCATAGGTAAATGTCAAAGGTATCCGACGTTTTAGATTATGTTGGACGTATTTTTTGAGTTTTATTTTTGGAAGGACGGTTTGAACGTCGCGAGGAACGATCTCTACCCACAGCATGATGGTCATATCGCAAAGAAGTAAGGGCTTAGCCGGTTAAACCCTAACTACTGCGATCTTCCAGACCCGGTTCCTTAGAAGAAGATAGGAGTCGTGGAAGCCAAGGAAGAAGGAGATTGTATTCTGTACAGAATAAGTAGGAGAAGAATTAACAGAATGGTTGACTCGGCCTGGGGTGGAGATCGACCATGAGGAGCGAGGAAGAGAGCGCCGCAGCCTCGCGTCCGCCGCGCACCGGGTAGAAAGCCCGGGTGAGTTCCGCCTTGCCTGTTGAATGGGCTTAGTGTGAAGTGTGTTTTTTGCCAGCGCTGACCACAAATCTGGCGCATACTAGCAATCAGCGGTACGCAAAACTCGATTGACTGATTGACTGACTCGACTGCCAATTCATGCTTAGTAGATCAGTCATCACAAGTGGCGAGGCGAGTCAAGTGTGAACCAATAATCGGCGATGCGCCAAAATTCGACTGACTGGCTACGCTGACAGAGCAGGCATGGCAGCGCTGGGGGGGGGGCAGACACCTACAGTCACCTGTGCTGTGTCAAACGTACTGTTTCCTTCTTAACCCACCTGGGACCTTTCTCGAGACACAGTCATAGGGACCATATTAATTAGAAGCCCTCGAGCCTAAATCACGGGCTCCCGGTCAGCCGCTGCACAAATACACGCATAAAGCGCGGTCTGAGCTGTACCGTCAGTTAGCAAGCTTCCAACACACGGCTCTGAGAGGTCGTCATTTAAACTTTTGTTGACTGGTGAACCGGTTTGTAATTTTGATGGCGCAGAATTTTATTTTGATGCACTTCTCACGCAACTTCTTAATCTCCTATCGGAGTGGATGAGGGGTAGAGGTTTGTGCATTTTCCAAAATCTACTAGTCATCTCAGCACCTAGATGGAATTGAGTAGGACATGATTCATCTTAGGGCAGATTATTGAGGGTTCGCGCACATTTGCTGTTTGCACGCGATTGCAATAATTAGATTTTTTCTGTGCGTTTCCATATTACTGTGTTCCGAGAAAATCAGTTTACAATTGTGCCGCACACACAACTCAAGTTTATTGCACTGACTGTCCTTTGAATCGGCGGCCGCCGATTCTACCTCCGTAAAATGAACACTCGAAAGTCCATCTTTATCAGACTCTTCGTGACCCTAACAAGTTCTACCATGCAGTATTAGCCCATATGCTGTAAAGCTATGATTTTTTTTCCATTTTGCTTTTACTAATACTGACAGCGCCCAAGTGGTGTTATATTAATCAACCGTATTAGTACATAACAGAAAAGCAGCGGGTAAATAGTATAAACACGTGACGCCTTAGATTATGGTGCCGTTATTGCGCACAAATTGTGGAGAAGTTTGGGTAGGCTGAACGAAACGACACATGACCAAGGACAATGATAAACAGGAGCTTAGAAGAGACAGGTAACTACTGAAATACCGCTATTACATCGCAGGGGGCAATGACTTCTCCCAAGGCCTACCTTTCCCTAAGAAATCGGGTCTGAAGACTAAAGTTGCTAGGGTTTAGCAACACCGCTACGCTAACCACCCACCACTGTTTACTCCCCGGTCAGAGTATGGCAGCAAATAACACTATGTGTGTGTTGTTCAACTCGCGCCCATATTTCCGGACTCTTTTATAACACTGGGCGTGGACCTGTAAGGAAAGAGAGAGTGCAGAAGATGCAGCGTAAGTCTATTATCATTTGAAATTAACCCATGTGCAAGTCACCCCCTGCACTACTGTTATAAGGACGCGAACGCTGACGCACTCAGAGCCCAGTGCCGAAAGTGCATCCCAGTTGAGCCATGCTGGCAGACCGGCCGCGCGCGCAGTGAGCACACGTGACGCCCGCCCCCACGTGCACTGCAAGTGTTTTAGAACGTCTCGCGGTGTGGAAAACTACGACGGAACTCCCCCTCTCGTACAATAGGCCAACGCCTTATAATAAGCTGTAGTGTACACGCTGATTCATTCTTCTGCTGTCTCTGTATTGTCGTGAATAAAGACTTGCGATCAAAAGCGGCTTTGCCTCCTTCTACCTATTACTCCTGGGGACATGTCAACTACCATGTTGTGTAGTATTAGGGCGGCCTAACAACAGCCTTCGCAAGCAGTAGTTTGCAAACCATAGCCGCGTCCACAATAGGCTATCGATCGGCCTATGCAGGAGCTACCACTTCGAGCTAGGCAGTCAATCGATAATTTGAATTTCTAGCTACATTCACTCACTGAGCCAAGAGCCAATGGGACTAGCCGCTACCTCAGGAGAGAATCTTATTGGCTCAAGAGACATCGTTGACAAACGTTTGTTTCCCTAAATTTGTTGTACATAGAACACTCAAAGACCTCCGCTTCTGCATACTTCCTGTCCTGTTCTCTCTTTGGGGGCTCAACTGAGGCGTAGTTAGACGGCGAATATTTGGCCTGGGCCTCCGGTACAACAATTTGGCGCGGTAATATATCGGCCTGGGCCTCCGTTATAACATGGAGCACATGGTGGACCACGTCGAAATCGACGGTCGAACTAACATGTGTGTGCTTTGTGCCTCCTAAACGGGCCGCGTGATACATGCGCTGGACCAAACCTGGGGACCTGGTCAGGGTATGGCAGGCGTTATTCGGGTGCCGAACGTAAGGGGAAGGGGAGGTGGCTTCGGCTGCGTCAGCCAGCCACCTCCGACCGATACCACCCCAGGTCTACTTGGTTCTGTAGTGACACGAAATTCAAGCGGGTGAAGGAGGAGGGAGTGTGGTAGATACAACGCAAGTCACCATCTCTGCACCACCCTGTGGTGGAGCATACGGTGGACATCATCGAAACCGATGGTCCTGTGTGGCATTACGGAGGAAAATTGCCAATTCTCGAGGGTCCATTGTGTCCATCCGCATTGCCAGTTTTATTGAAGTCTTTTGTAAATGGAACATGATGACTTCGGGAATATTGACTGTGGCCTACGATACACGGATTTTCTTCACTGTGGCCCGAACCCCGCATGCCACCAGTGCTTATCCTGACAAATTTTGATTTCGAATTGACTGCCGGACCAGTCAGTCAGGCCTGAGATCGCGTATCCAATTTTTTAATATTGCAGTGTACGAGCAGAATCCTGACATTCACTACCGGATTTTTTATTGTGCTTTTTAGCATTATTCTCGGAACCTAGTGTCTTGAAATGATAACGATACTTTTGAACGCCACCGCGGGGACGTTGGCTGTTGTCCAGAAATTCATGTTGTTGGTGCAGCTCGGCCTTGCAATGACCTTTAAAGCGCGTTCTGTCAGGATGGAGGCCATAAACCGAGTCAACCTTGATCCGTGCACTTTTAGGCGGTCCACAACACCCCTGCCTTCTCCTTCCCTCCACATCTTGTCGGCGTAAAGGTCAGCAGCTGCCGTTGTACGTAAAAACACATTTTCTCTGAACAAATCCTCACAGTTTTTAATCCGCCTAAAATAGACGAAGCTAAGCACGGCATTTCTAAATACTTTTTTTCTCTTTCTCCATTGTATCCATTAAGTAGTCCATTTCAGACTAGAAAGTAGACTGCATAAAATCACGGGAAAAGAGTTGAACAACTTCATTATTTTGGATCGAAAAGAGATCAACGTGTCGACACACCCGAAAATGCGAGTGGCAGAAAGTAACTGAGAGAAAGCAGATGTGCAAAAGTCGCCGAAATTCACGCAACATGTCGACATATGCGAAAGATTGATACTCTTTCGCTAATCGGCATTTGCTCAGGTCATGATACAGATTGTCCTGTAATCTATTCTGAAGACATTTCAGTCATGAAAGGATGCAGGCTTTTAACGAGCTACGTGCTCATCACTAGCAAAACGTATCTATTGTAAAAACTGGCTTCTTAAGTAGTATGTATTTTTATAATTTATTTTGACTGCTTTTATAAATTTAAATATATTTTATGGAAAACACGCATGAAAAACTATTTCTTGTACTTGTTTGGTAGAAAATGACGCATTCTTTAAATTGTATGCTTAAAGAAAGCGTAACTTTTGGTTTTAAAAAAGTTACAGGATTGCCGAATAATTTTCTAACCTAGTGACTGCTACACTCGAATTCAAGGTTCAAAAACTGCGCACTGTGTACATCCTTGTTAAGGAAAAGTAGATGTTGGCCTATAGTTTGAGGAAGGAGTCACATAGTTGTCATAAAATATTGCAATAGATATGAAACATGTTTTATGCAGTATAGGCAGCATTAGTAAATTGATGGGTACGATGTATTATGAATAAACACCTCACAATTGTAAAAAAGCTCAGTATTAGCAAATTTTTAAAAAAAATGAAATATGCCCTTTTTTAGGTATAAAATTTAAAGAAGACGTCATTTTCTGTCAAACAAGTACAAGAAATAATTTATTCGTGCCTGTTTTCCATTAAAAATATGCTTTTGTTTCTAAAGGCAGGCAAACTAAATGATAAAAAGGCATATTACTGAAGTAGCCCGTTTTTACAATAGATACGTTCTGCTAGTGGTGAGAACGAAGCTCGTTAAAAAGCCCGCATCCTATCATGACTGAAATAACTTCAGAATAGACTACACGATAATCATTATCACAACTTGAGCCAATGCCCATTAGCGAAAGAGTATCAATCCTTCGCATATGTCGGCATGTTGCATGATTTTCGGCGACTACTGTAATCGCTGTGACAAGAATTGTATTCGCCTGAAGTCTCGGATTTTATCGTGGATCGACCGCCAGAGACAATAACAGGAATGGGTATTTCATAGACAATGATTTGCAGTATTTATATGGTACAGTCACTATGTTACTGCATACTTATGACAATAAGCGTCTCCCCCTATCGAGGATAGTTGCTCGCTTGTGCGCTAATTACTTGATGGCCGGCGTGCAGGCTTGACCTGCTAAACTTCCATTACTCGTTCCGGACATGGCCGGCATGATTGCTAGGCCAACGTTGGCGTCAGACGACGGGTTCGCCTGTGCGTTCCCCGAGTGGCAAATTACGTTAGCAAAAAAAGGAAATACGTCTATACATTATATTTCATTGGCAAGAATGAGTATAGAAGCCAAAAACTCCCCTCGACTTATAATAAAAAACAACATTCAAATGTTCGGTAGCCTGACTTTAAATTTTTCGTTAAATTCCACCAATAGGAGGATGAATTTCCATTTTCGTTTATGTTCCGCCTACATAAGGTCAAATTTCCCAGGATTAGCTTTCGTATTCTACGTAATAATGGTTTATATTGATCGGATTTAATTCTATTTAGCATATTAAAACAAACTTAATCTTATTTACTTTAATATTTTTGATCACTTCCGCCACAACTGCATATTAATTTACACTCACTAGCCAAGAATTAAATGTTTGACCACAAAATACTTTAAGCAGTTGGGCGGGAAGAATAGATATCTAGTGGTCCCACAAATCATTTTTGCCAGTTCATTTTACAAACTAGTGTATGATTACTTTTGCTTCATCGTCTACTGTAGTTTCCAAGTGGAACAGACTCCAAATATAATTTTTCACGTACGTCTGCATTTTTTCCCTCAAAATGATTAATTCAAACGTTATTAGTAGAAAACTAACATGGACAGTTCGAGATTTTAGATAGGTTGCAGACTCCCAATGCTCAGAAAATGTAGTAAAATGTTCGTGTTTACTATTTCGGACAGTTTTGACAGATTTCAAGAGGAAAATTCAAGCTTCATTTTTCGACCTTAAAGACTTTTCCCGAACATTTACTCTGGTTTGAACTGCCCCTTGTTTCTAGAGCACTGAAAAAGGCTGCTTTTGGTTTTGGTATACACTAAATAAGGGTTATGGTGAATCCCTATGATTCACTCCAGAATATTGTGAATAATTCGGTGGCCTCGGTATATCCGAGGGCACGCGATTAGCTGCAAGGCTTGTGCACAGTCACCGCTCCGAATATTTGGGCCACGAGACCCCACCAGGAGTCGTAAGATCAATTGCACCTAGGCCAAGTTGTCCTTCCACCTTTCTCTATACTGGAACCCCCCAATTCTGCTGTCACATGTGGTCACCGCAACTGCCATCAACTGTTTCAATGCCGCTAAAAAACAGTATTTTGAGTAGATGCGTCTTCCATTGGGCACCGGCTCACATTCCATTAATCTATCTACAAATTATTATGCAAATCACATTTTGTGGTCACTATTTGCGTTTTTAATAGGTTCCGAAAAGCTGATGGATATTGCCCTTAAAGATGCGGAACTACGATGGAGTAGAACCGACAATGACAAAGGAGACTGGAATGATCGTTTCTGGCTTATTAGCCATCATCAGCCAGCCATACCCCATCCCAAGTGCAGATTACTCGAGTGTGTAACACTCTTCGTTGCCTTGTCGGTTTAGATGGGGAGTAGGATGATAGCAGGGCGCTCACCGATCTGGCAAGAAAATAAGTTCATTATAATGTGCCTCAGAGTCCAATCTAGGGCCCTCATAGGCCATCGCGTATTTACTTGTATTGGCAAAAGTAGCTTATGTAGTCCCCCTCATACACCCCTAGTCCCAGCCTTTTGTCCTACGAAAACGGTGGTTATAAGGTTTTGGGGAATGGCCAAATAGTTGGAACTCAGGTAAGTTGAAGCAGACGACCTCCTAACCACCGCTTCCATTTTTTGGTAATTGCAAGAAAACCACGATTGAATAATCGGATTTTTCCGCAATAAGTTAAATGAAAATACAAATTAGGAAAAACTACAGAAAGA
>JAYGXS010000001.1:14538423-14561016 GCA_036362985.1 Ligula intestinalis | reverse complement strand
GTCCAGCTGGGTACCCCTACGGCGGCGAAAAACGAACATCGGATAAAATAATTCGTAACGTGTAAACTGCTCCAACTGAATAAGGGTTAGAGTCGGTGCCATTCTAGTTTATGACTGACACACCAAGCCTTCTACGTGTTGGTGTATTTGAAGCATGATTTGATAGAGGGCATTTCAAATTGGGACGCCCTTTTTTCATCCCTCTAGCCGCATGTAAATTTCCTTTGTTTATTTGAAATACAATGAATGCACGAGGTCACACCGCTAGCGCCGTTTTGAAAGCAGTCCAATCTGGCCCATATTTGATGATTTTTCGAAGGATATTTATTCATGATGTCGAAAAAGGCGGTCATTGGCAATTATGCATGACTTTTGATTTCCCGTTGTTGTGAGTTTTTTTACGCCTACTTTTATTCCTTTTGAATGGAGGACGTTTTGTTGCTGAAAATTTTGAAATGATATTTTCAAAATAACGCGTTTGTCTCTCTCTTTCCCTCTATTGTTGGAACTTCACTAAATTTCTGCCAGGAGGGGGAGGGGTAGTATACCAGGCACCGTCTTGGATATTTCAATTCATAAATGGCGTTGCCACTGTCGTTATGGCAACACATAAATGTCAACATATTTAAGCATGGCCAGGATGGCATTCCGGTCCGCTATTTTTGGTCGTAAGGCATGGAATGCCGAGTACACAATAATGTTTTGAAAGTCTGCATTCTTCAACTTTATTGTCAACATTCCTTGCACAAGTCCGAAGTCCAAACAACTGCGTTGTGCGAATGGGTAGGCGGCTTCGAACGGAGCAACAAAATATGCACCGTCTCGACGAACTGTTGATACTCAAAAACATCAAATGTATCTGAATTCGCTGCCTTTGACTGTATTGAGGCAGTCTGATTATAAGACTCGTTAAATATAATCAAAACAAGTGGACGGACCGAAATTTTCTTTCAGCAATGCATGCACTCATTACTTAGCCATACCTGGAGTAGCTGAACCTGCATCAGTCAACTGAAGTAATAGACACTAATAACCGATTTTCAGAAAGAATTTCAGCAGTTTTTTTTCTCATAAAAGATCCCGAAGAGTGTTTTTACCGTCCACTCTTTTTAGCTAGGTTCTACTTCATTAGATGATGCAAATTGGCCTCGCCAACCATCTGAGATACTCCATTTCTGATACTACAATACGCATGTACAGATATGAAACTCAAATGTAATCCACCTACATCTCTCTCAAATATGCTGATATTGATACGGAAAAGAAAGAAAGTAGAAGAAAAGGAAGAGGAAGAGGAAGAAAAAGAAGAAGAAGAAGAAGAAGAAGAAGAAGAAGAAGAAGAAGGAGAAGAAGAACAAGAACAAGAAAAAGAAGAAGAAGAAGAAGAAGAAGAAGAAGAAGAAGAAGAAGAAGAAGGGGAAGAAGAAGAAGAAGAAAAGGAAAAAAAAGACCAAGAAAAAGAAGAAGAAGAAGAAGAAGAAGAAGAAGAAGACGAAGAAAAAGAAGAAATTGTTGCTCCAGTCTTCATTACTGGTATCTAGACCGATCAGTCCTGGGCGAGGTCCTCCTAGGCCTCCGGATTAAGGGCAATTGTCAACGTACGTTTTACTTTGTTTTTGTCCTCCCTGGGGATTTCACCGTCACTTGTGTAGGCAATCATCATCAATCTTCCCGGTGTGGCCTCTCCAGTATAGAAGGATTGACCACAACATGGCCTGAATTCTGAGGATTGCGTGTCAGAGATCATGTGTTGCTGCCTCAACTTCAACATTTAACGGGGGGTACATTTAGTTGAAGGGACTGATTTGCCCGTTGGTAGAAATTGAAAGCAAAAAAACATCTAATTTATCTGATCAAATTGAGGCAGTCCGGCTGGAAAACTCGTTAAATACAATCAAAATAAGTGAGAGTGACTGAGTATACTTCTTTAGCATATTTACAATCCAGTTGACCCAAGTAAGAAAAACGCGTGGCCTCGGTGGTAGTCGAATACATACCGCAGTGAAGGCTTTTGCGCAGCCAACGCTCTACTGTTGAACTACGAGGCTCACGGTGAGCTGTGAATTTAATCACGCTTGGGTTTATGTACCCGCCTTACCTAATGACCGTATGGAATCTACCATTACAGATGCAGCAAGCTGACTGCCCAGGCAGGATTGCTTAAGCAGTCATCCAGAATCCACTATAATGACTACTAGGCTATCTTAATTATTAGGAGGGTGGTTGGCAGATTTACAATCATATCTCGGCCATTCCCGAAGTAACTGAGAAGTTAATTCAGGCTCAGTTGCTATCTGAACTTAATGCAATCAACTGAAGCAATAGACACGAATAAGCGATTTTCAGAAAGTAGTTCAGAAAAAAATGAGAAGAAGAAGAAGAAGAAGATGACGAAGAAGAAGAAGAAGAAGAAGAAGAGATTGATACTCCAGCCTTCACTGCTGTTCTCTAGACCGATCGGTCCTGGGTGAGGTCCTCCTAGGCTTCCGGGTTAAGGGGAATTTTCAGCGTACTTTTATCGTTGTCAACAATAGCAAACATGCGAGTCCCAGGCAGAAATTGAGAAGAAAACGACTCGATCGGTGGGACAACACGTTCATTCGGCTGGCGTTTCGACATCCGTCGTGGAATATTCATCAGAGATCTGAGCTAAAAACAGTAGCAGGAACAGGTAACACATGCACAGGAAACTGCAGTATTTGTAGGACAGAGTCAGTTCTGCACATGCATGACAAATAGTGACAATTAGCCGTAATTGCCCGCACATCAGAAACGTTTCGGAGGCCTTCTTGCACCACTTGGAGTTTGAGTTGCGCACAGGCCGGAGGTGACCATAAGGCATCAGATAATCAAGCCATAAGCGCCACTGCCACAGCAAGAAACATCTAGAGTCGTCTATAGGATATGGGGCAGTTGCTGAGAAAGCAACTACGTCGGAGAAACTGGAAGACTTCTACAGACGCTAATTGCCGAACATGCGGTAGCAGCGTGGCGAAATGACGCCAATTCAAATTTGATGAAGCCGAAATTCTAGCAAGAGGTGACAATCGTGTGAGCCGAGAATTACTTGAGTCGTGGATCACACCCGCCCCCCCAGTCCATAAACAAGTGCAACGAATTACCTAATCCATATTCGGTGCTGAGGCTGAATTCGACCAAAGCAAGTCGCCATTTGAGGAATACATTGGCCACCTCATCGTCTTACGCCAACACCGGGAAACCAGACGGCCGAGCAATAATCATGTCCAGTTCCACCATGCGTGATGAAAGTTCAGCAAGTCTGGGTCCACATGCCGATGATTAAGCCGGCAATACACAAGGTGGCAATTATCGTTAATTTTCGCTATTTGTCATATGTGTGCAGTAATGACTCTGTCCTGTGCATATGTTAACCATTTCCGCTACTGCTTTCTGCTCATGCCTCTGATGAAGAATCTGCGACGCAGGTCGAAACGTCGGGCGAACATTTTTTTATTCCAGCGATCGAATCCTCTTCTTTTTATCGTTGTTTCTGTCCGCCTCACCTGTGTAGGCACTTGTCGTTCATCGTTATGATTTGGCCCCTCCAACATACGGGAGATTGACCTTAGCATGACCTGAAGGCTGAGGATTTTGCATCCGGGATTCCGTGTTGCTGCGTCAAATTCAGCATTCACCGGGGGCGGCTTAGGTGGAAGTGACTGATTTGCCCTTTCGCAGAAATTTAAAGTTGGATCCCGTCAGCTGAGCCCCCGGCCTCCCCGAATGAGTAACTGTATGAAACTACAGCCAACTGTGTGTAGTGGGCTACTCCAACGGCCAAAATCAAGCAGCCAATGAAAGTCGAAAAATGGCCACATCGGTGTGCATTCACTCTTTTACCTGCTCCCGTGCAGCAGGATATATTGCCTAAACAATTAGGTGCCTGGAAGCAAAGGTGCGTGAACACCTATCGGCCTGGCTGAAAAAAAACGTTGAAACTAGACCGATTTCAAATTCTATTTTCGCACACCTACTCGATACGAAGTCTCTCAGGTTGAAAAGAAGCAAATATGATCGTTGGGACCAAATAATTATTCGCCTGACTTTTCAAAATCCGTCGGTGATCTGTAGGATATGATGCGGTTCGACCAGATAATAGACGGTATAAGGTATTCCAACGAATATAAGCTAGTAGATATGATAAGGCGTGGAAGACCAGAGTATTAGGGATAATTTAATAAGGTGTAACAAGCGTAGAATGTAAGTAGTATGCAATTGATTTCCATACAAGTGCAGTCCAGCCGTGAATGGGCCGGAGTCCAGAGGCGCAGTCCTGCAAGTAGATCGGAGTGATCGCTTTTCACTTCTGTCGGTTATAGGTGCCTCATATCTTTACGCTTGCGTGCAACCAACCGCCTATTATCAACCCCCCCCCAACCCCCAACCCTATCCCCATGACTAATGTACATGTAATTATGGACTTAACTGTCTGCACGTTTGTCCTTTCCAAATAAATGTAATGGCCCGAGGAGAAAGCCTACGTATGCCCGCCAACTACTCTTCCGAATTCTCCGATTGAATTTTTTGGAAAAAGTCACTAATCAACTGTTCATCGTTCTCGACGTCTCCTCTGTGTGTATATGTTGCAATTTGACACAAAACACTCATGTGTAGCAAGCTGATAGCACAGGATTTCCCTCCTTACAGAGTATCGGGTTACCAATTTTTGGTGCCAGACTGGCTGTGTGACCGGGCTTCCTGCCATGAGGTGAGTCCTCACAGCAGCAGTAGACATGGCTACTTGGTGGGGGAGGGCGGAGGCAGCCAACAGCCTCTCAGACCGCGCACGCGCGATTGCTGCAGGCCATTCTGAAGACTCGTCACTCACTCAGCCAGGCTTACGCGTGGTTGGCATGCCGTTGGGGCCAGCATGTGGTCAGTCGTCACGCCGCAGCCGCCTGCCAGCGCGCGGGCTCACGCGTCCGTGCCGGGAACAGCTGTCTGTGACCCTCATGTCTCACGCGCCCGCAAAACGCGTCACTGCGGCAGCGGCAACGGCCGACCCTACCTGCAGGTGTTCACGTGGCCAATGAGTCATCAGGACACGTGGCTCCGCTTGCCAGCCCTCACGATTCCCTCCCCCTCCCCCCCCCGGCTGCATCACCTGGCTGCTTGCTGCTGTAAACGCCGCCGCCACCGCCGCCACCGCCGCCGCCGCCGGGGTGGAGGCCAAGTAGGCAATTTGCTCGTGAACAGACCGTCATGAGTTTCGCCTCGTGGTTTGGCAACCGTAGCGGCGAAACGACGAAAGCGTTGCTTTTGCTCATCAGCTGTCGGCCGAGGTGCAACTAGCAGCTGTGCCGTCGAATTTGCAACCGTGACAGCGGGATAAGACGCGACCGCGTGCAGTTCTCCAAACACCTGCCTGCCTCCTGTCCGAGAATTAGTTCTTTTTTAGGAGTGGGAATGAATTCGTGTCTTGTGTGAAAGAAAAAAACAAGATTTGTGTAAGTAAGTAAATTGAAGAGTTTCAAGGAAAGGCGTCCTTAGGGAAAATGAGTAAGTTTATTCAGTAAATTTTTGACACTGAATCCCCAGATCGTCGTCAGACTTGAGAGCAATGTGCAAAAAACAGTTAGCATTTCAAAGTACTGATAGTGTTATAAAGTCATCTGGTGTGGGCGTTAATTGGGGGTTAAAATTTGCGTCACATTGTGGTGGACATGATTAGCAGCCGCAATGGCGTAATGGCGAATTGGCAACTGTAATTTGAGTCAGTCCGGGGTCATTCCAGGTCATCCAGTGTGGACGCTAATTGCGGTTCATGTTGGTCCGTGTTTGTCGGCTGCATTCCCTTCCACCTTTCTTTGAGGCGTTTGTACACCGCAGCTAACTCGATGTTGATGCATGAATCATCGGAGTGCATGGCCTCAAGAAATCCTCGGCCTTTTTTGGAGGAGCAAACTCCGACAATGCGTGTTTTGCCCATGCAAATGTATGTCCTGTGTCAAGGCACTGCATAGCCATTTCGGAAAAACGGTCATGTCTATTGATGCTCATGAATGCGTGTGCAGACGGATCTTCCTGTTTGGTCATTTTCCCAAAGGACGCCTTTCCCTGAAATTACAGTTCTTAGGATGCCTGCCTTTCAGTTTACACGAAATTGAAAAGTCAATTCGGCAAATATATGTTGTCAGTAATACATACTCATACCTATGCAATTGCACCGATAACGAAAATAGGGCAAAGAAGAAGATGTATCAAGCAGCGGATCAATGGATTTATTGTCCTGAGCTTTCAAATTCTTACAGGAGTCCATCTTCAGAGATCAGAAGCAGCAGCGACTTATGGCCCTCCTTTTGGTTGCTGCTTCTTATCTCTGAAGATGAACTCCTGTAAGAGTTCGAAAGCTCAGGACAATAAATCAATTGATCCGCTGCTCGATACGTCTTCTTCCTTATCCATGCAGATATGTGAAACGCGAACCTTTCCATGCATTCGGGAAAATAGGACAGTTGGGCAAGCTTCATACGTTCCTACGCCGGTTAGGCGTAGTAGTCTAGACGTTATTGCTCCAGTAGTCCATTCTGCTCTGAGAGATTCAGGTAAGCGCTGCCGTGCATACGCATGTGCTTTTCTCGACTACTCCTGAGCCTTTTATACTATCCCGCGCCATATTCTCTTTGATGAAACTTCTGGATGCGGCTCTCCCGGCCAGGTTATCGCTTGACTTCGGGCCTATTACACTTCCTGCACTCAATTCGTTCATTGCGGCAACCGAAAATCCACAGTCCTGCCCAAAAACTGTGAAGTTATCCCCTTACCTCTTCTGCTCCCGCACCAACGACCTAAGATCGCCAAATGAATGTTTTTATTTAAACTATGGTGATGATATGGTCTTTGGTCATTGTTATTTCCGGCTGAAAAAGTTTGGAATTCTCCACATCTCTTCTCCTACGCAACTCCCGTCAGACCTACAAGATGATTGTTTACACTCTTCCGAAGGCTGTTCCCCTGCTCGGTGGCTGCTCTCCCTCACTCAAACTTCACTGGCAAACTTCACATTCACATTGCGATCATCCCGACGGGACACGACGGTGTCGACCCAGCTGTCTGTTCCCCCTTTTGACCCAGCGGCTAATCCGAGAATCACTCGTCAAGCCACCCCACCACCACTGACTTCAAACGCTTGCAAACCCAGCCCACCCTTACCGGTACAGTATTGCCTCTGTTCACTTCCGAATCCCCCCTTTGGCGCTGGGGTTTTCAGACCAATGGGAGCCCACAGGAACTGCCTCCTGGAATCCTATAAAACCAGATCCACACCCCCTTGACCCCCCCTCCCTTCCTTTGCTCTTGACTTGGCATATCCATTGTTAAGGTTTGTGTATTTATATGCTACTATTTCTCTTCATAGTACCGTACCACCTTGATATTTGTTATCACTGGTTTTGGCGTAAGCGTGACTGCTGGATACAGTCTGAGAAGGCAAGGGACGAAACAGTCATTCTCTCAAAAGTTAGACCAGCCTGGGCCACGTCTCGGCATGGTCGTTAGCCAATGGTCCTCTTCTAAACGACCAGAAGTCAGTTCATTGTGGTTTCCGATTGCGACCCTCTCCCAGTCCTGACTCCGTACACATTCTACCCAATTAGGTATCCTCTTTCTGGTAGCTTGTTGTTACTTTGGCATCAACCGTTTCATTTACGCTTTTTTTTCAAGGTCTCTTTATTAAAATTCGAAAATTGTTATACCATATCACACACCGCAAGCCCTAATCTGGCGTTGTGTAGATGTCTGTATTCTCCCCCTCATTGTTACTGCTCTCCAGTTATTTTTTCGGGCTCGTTTCAATAAAGACCTGTTCGTTTTTAAACTTATACTCAGAATGCTCTCTTTAGGTGCCGATGTTTCCTAAAGATGGTCAAGCAATATGCTGGTCGCATTCCTTGTGTGGTCACTCATCCTCTCTGTCCTGAGTTAATGGCTGAGAAGTCTTCCCGTACTATGCGCCAAAGCTTCCGTCATATGTCCTGCCGTACATCGGCATATCAGCACGCTGTACTTCCATTCCTACCTCACGTGGGAAGAAACGGAAATGCAGAAGTTGAAATAAAACGTGGATATCATTAAAATCTTTACGCTTCGAGCATTCTATGACCTTTTACCTTACGTCATCCACTACTATCAGTGAATGGAGGCAATTTTCGCTGAAAATTTTGGATAATTACCTTCAAATTAAAGCAAATTTCTCTCTCTTTTGCACAGATAACGAAAACATGACAGATGGACAGGCTTTCTGCGCTCCTTTCCGCCCACATGATGAGGCTGACATGTTCAGGCCATTGGGACTGGGAGAGGGGGAAGTAAGATAGGCTGTGAGCGATGTACGTATGTCGAGGACGCGAAATGAACAGCTGTCCTCAGGTGGTGAGGGTGATATGCGTCGGCATCTGCCATGGATGAGAGAGCGCGCCTGTGGTAGCATTTTCTGACAGCCCAGTTCTAGATTCACTAGCCCCTATAGCTCCTGCCTTATTTTCCAGCACCCGTTGGCTTAGACCCTTGGGGAAGCTAGCTGGTGTCCGGTAGACGACCCGACCAGTTGCGTTGGGATCGACTTGGTGCTTCTTGTCGGCTAGCTGAACGAGAATAGAGTTCGAAGTCGGTGTAGTTTAACCTTTACCTAGCCAGGCGGGCATGTACTCCCGTACTCAGGCGCTTCGTTGTACAACCAATTTAACCGCAAGAACAAGGGAAAGATGTGGCCTCCAACGGGTGCGGTCTTTACTTCCCAAGCTTAGGGGAGGGGGAGTTCGTGAAGACTACTCATAAGTTCGACGCGGTGATCGCTGTCTTAAGACGTCGTCTTCCTAGTTCGCTTGTTGCATCTCCTCACGAATGGTTCTCTTACCAACAAGTCTTTATTATCTGCAGTTAAGATGGTAGGTTTTTTGGTGCTCCCGGCAACATGCCTGCTGATGAATCTCTCTGGGAATCCGTTTTCACAAAATTTGTCCTGCAACTGCTGGCTGATCATGGAGGCCTTTGGGGAGAGTTGTGCCGTATTGCTGTTGCACCGCACCCGGAAATCCCCATTATGGCCAGTCTGTGCGCATAATATTCATTGGCATCGTGGGCAGCATAGTAGGGGGTTGGCTGTTGGAAGGCGCTTGAAAATTGTGAGCTGTTCTTCGAGTTTTGGCAGCGGTGATTTCTGCGCCGGTTTTCACTGGTCCTCGTCAGACCCGTCTACTGTGGACGAGCTGCTCCAAAGTTTTCAGATTGCTGTGTAGAGCGGAGGTCACTGCCCTTTGCTTTCCTTGTTGTGACGTCACCGTAGAAGAGTTGTTTGGGTATTTGCATGGTTGAGAAAGAAGGAAGGTCGAGCACCGGATCAAGTTGTTTATTATTCTGAGCTTTCGGGCTCTTGCGGGAGTCCATCGTCAGATATAAAAGCATCCACGAAAAGCAAGCGACAGTTATAGGGGAGTAGCCAATCAAACGTCATAGAAGAAGGGGGGGGTAAGAGGTAGAAAGAAGGGAGATAGACGGAGGAGGAGGGAGGCAGGGTCCACCGTCAGGGATAATAGCATCCACGAAAAGAAGCAACAGTTGTAACTACACAGGACAAACTGGACGCATGCTGGGTTCGCACATAAAAGAACATAAGCGGGTTGTCGGGCGTGGTGACGAACTGACGCAAGTGGCGGCCCACGCCTATGCAACGGGCCACAACTTTGACGTCGCGGCGACAAGGATAAATGCTCACGCCGAGAGCAAGACCAAACGCGATCTCATTGAAGCCTGGGCCTCGGATGACAACTCAGTGAACAGATGTATTGAGTTGGCGCCCGCATATATTGCTCTCCGCAGGAACACCCGCGCAGCGAACACTGCTGATTAATGAACTGCCTCCCCCCTCTCAAACTCCCCTCCCTCTACCCGTATGACTCCTGAATAGCCCTTACCCCCCTACAACTGTTGCTTGTTTTCGTGGAAGCTAGATTACCTGACGCTGGACTCTCCCTTCCATCCCCTATCTCTCCCTCTAACCCCCCCCTACCGTTTGACGTTTGATTAGCTTCTACCACCTATAAATGTCACTTGCTTTTCGTGGACGCTTTTACTTCTGACGATGACCTCCCGCAAGAGCCCGGAAGCTCAGAATAGTAAACAGCTTGATCCAGTCGTTTGGGTAAATGTTCACCGGCAGTCCTCGCAGTTATATTTTTCTACAGCATGGTCTGGATGTGTAACTTTTTAGCAATGGTTATGCTCAGAACACTACAATCATCAGACTGAATTCTGGGTTGTTAGGAAAAAAGAGAAGGCTCTAGAATGACGGCTTTATTGTGCATAGAACCCCGAGTTGCTGTCGCAGGCTGCAATGGCCAATGGCGAGGCCAAGGCCAATATTGATTGTGTTCAGCCAGACTCGAGAGATGGAGAGAGAGAGAGAGAGAGAGATGGGGGGCAGGTGCTTTTATGTGATTGTGCAGTAACTTCAATTGGTGACCAATTGGTATGTTGTGTTGCCCGAGGGGTAGTTCGTGTATAGTGGTCCATGCTGCGTCGGTTGGCGGGGGTGGCGTATTCAAGAGGCCCTTAGACAGCCACGACTATTTGGACGCGCGTGTGTGCGCAGATGGAATGTGGACAGCAGTTTTGGCTCCGGGCCAGACGGAGAAGGAAGTGAATGCCTCGATCGTGAGCTAAATGATGAAAGCAATAATCCAGTGCACATACAGGGTGGATAGGGTTTGTCGTGCGCGACAGTAGCTGCTCGTGTCAGAGGCTAGAGTAGCGCTTGCGATCTGTGTAGAGGAGCGGCGGATACATCAGCGAGTCGGAAACAAAGTTGCATGACGTTGGGACAGTGAGTATTGATCGAAGAAGCTGTGTGCCACAGATGCTGTGGATGGCGGTCCGTTTAAAATCCCCTACTTGATGCCATACAATAACATTCATGCGACAGTTCGACAGTCGATTTCGATGATGTCCAGCATCAGCTTCAGCAGACTGAAGGAACGCAGAGAATTCCTCTGGATTTGATTGAAAATTGACTGGGGATAATCTACCCCTTTCTCTCACCACTCTCACACCGGACCCGATGTCAAGACAAAAGCCAAGAAGACCGGAGATGGGGTGGGCGCAGGCGGCTGGCGCGAACAACACTCACCATGCGTTCGAACAGCATGCCTCGCTAGGTAGGCTCCAGCTTTTGAGCACTATAAAGGCCACATTAAGAAGGGACTGTTGAGCCTGACTCCCAGTCCGCAGTTAGCCCCTGCACACAACAAGAGCCACACTGGGCTGACTGTGGTGCCCAAGTTATACCGTCAGCTGGCAGTCCGCTAAGCCACGGCTTTTAATGCACTGCGATAGCTTCAAGCGCATCACATTGTTTATATTGAGAAAGGGAATGCGCTGAGAGTCGATCTCATTCTCTTCCGCACTGGATAGCTGCTCGGTCGCTTGGGGTGGAACTGGACCCTCATCTACTTTATCAGCGTAATCACCAGGAAAAAACAATCTCAACGTTTCGTTAAATATTTTTTGCTGAACTGCAACCTACGAGCTTTCTTTGTCTGCTAGCCTGTAAACAGCACAACACATGGACACATGCTCCCTAGCCGACTTCTCACGACAATTAAGTCCCTGATTTTTATGAGGACTACCGCCGTTTCTTCGCTGAGGTGGTGACCTTTACCTGAATTAATTTATCGTGGGGACCTTTCGTAGCATCTATAGCACTCGCTCTCCTTATCTCACCCTCTTCCTGCTCCGGGGTCAAGACGCAAAATCCAACCCGCTAGGGGTACTCATAGGTGAGAATACAGTTGCTGCCGAACGTAGACAATCCATTTATGCGGACCACACACGCGCTGGCATCGCATGAATGAGTTCGCAAGGTGAAGGTTTTGGAACTCCCATCAAAGAGAGTTACCGCGTAAAGCACATTTATAAGAAACCGCTGCACTCAGAACTTCTTTCCCGAAAAGAAGTAACTTAGTCCGACAGTTGGCAACCCCCAACGCCACGACATTTTGCACGTCGGGTCTAGTCTACCGAGAAGGAAAGCTCTAGGTCGGCTGGTCGGCCCTAGAGGACTTACGAAAACGCACTGAGGGGAAGAAAAGAGTTTCCAACTATTTGCGTCACAGAGGAGGAACTACCACAGTACCGTCCTCCCAGGCGAGAGGGAGAGTCTACTGAAAACTTTCAAGTCCACAGCTGCGAACGCTTAGAGGCAATTTCACTCTGCGTCGGATTTATTATGGCGGGAATGTGCAGTAGATGACCTTACGCATGCGCAATACCGAAACTCGCAAACTGGCACCAACGCATTCACTACAACCTTGAAATAATAATGAACAACTGTCATTAAATTAAACCTTGAAGGAAAGCGGAAATGGATGATGAATGTTTTTTAAGAAATCCCAAACCTTTTTAAAAAAACTGACATAACACAAACCGTGAAAAATTACTGAACTCCAACCACTAAATGTAAATGGAATTGATAGGCGAAATCGTAATCAGCCCATGTAATGTTATGTTAGAAAAAGAACTTTTCGTTCATCAAATTTCTCCACATACACTTCTGGTATTGAATTACAGTTAGTTTTAGATCGTCTTTGAAATTCCGGTGAATACCTCACAATGTTCCGGGTTTTCAAGTTTCTTTTTCAGTACATGAAGAGTTATTCTGCGTTTAGCATGACCATCAAAAAAAGGTAGTTCTTAAAAACATTAACTGAAAAAATACGTTTTCGGGATATTTTTGCATAGAAAGATGGCCGTTTGAGTCATGTATGTGGGTACGAAAAAACATAAAATCATGCCGAGAAAAATGAAACGTTTACAACAAAAGTCGGATGTTAATAGGCCTAAGAGCAATTGAGCAATATCCTATAGTAATTTGCCTTTTTAAAAATCACCTTAAGGATATATTTTGCTCATTAATGTCTCTATATTTTATCCTTTTCCAAGGCTACGCCAAGGTAAAAATGGGGCACTTTAATCCTTTCTGCTTTCCCCACAGATAAGGTATGTACTTTTGCCGAAAATGAAAAACCAACTTTCCTCCTTATATTGTAACCTTTTTTGCTATATTTTTTTACTGTGAGGCCCAGTTCTAATATTGCAAATTCACAAAAGAGTGGCCAACTTTATTTAAGATTTTGCTAGAACTGATAATCTGCCCGCTCCGTTTCTAACCTATTAATTATCGGAAACTGTACTGGGGAAAAAAGTAAATTGCCGTACAATTCAAGTTAAGCAAAACGTTTTGCGGGCGTCCATTGCCGCAGTAAAATATACGCATTTTGTTTATGGTATCAGTTTTTGGTTATGTAAAATAAAATATGATTAAACAAATTTATTACTGTGTTTAATGGCAAAAAACGTCAGGTATTTTCAAAAGGACTAGTTATATAGCTGAATTCATTTCTCATTTCCAGAAAAATTACCGATTCCGTATATCTGCGTATGCTGGAATTGTATCGAATTATAATCAGATTTTCTGATTCCAGAAGGAATTTAATTGGAAATTTGCTTGCATATGTTGTTGATCATGGGGGATTGGAGCTCCCAGAGTGCTTACTGGACACAGCTATCCAGTTCTGTTTCACTGTCAAACCCCGTCAGAGGTCGTATAGCGGCTAGTATTAAAGGCAGATGAACACTGCCGACAGTGACCATTGCTGGCTTATTAGTCGTCATGAGCCAACCATACCTAATTCCACGTAACGTACTACCCAAGCAA
Source organism: Ligula intestinalis (assembly GCA_036362985.1). Lineage (NCBI taxonomy): Eukaryota > Metazoa > Platyhelminthes > Cestoda > Diphyllobothriidea > Diphyllobothriidae > Ligula > Ligula intestinalis. The sequence continues at coordinate 14,547,287 of JAYGXS010000001.1, read as the reverse complement.
CAAACAGGCGACGTGTTCCTTAGATGTCTGAATTTCTAACCAATTGACTCCCGGGCTCCTTCTCTTGCCGGTTTCAATCGGAAATATTAGTGGATTGGCGCTTACCGATCGCTTACAGGATGCCTTTTCAGGATACTTAGCCCGTGGTTCAATAGGCTATAGCCGTTGACTTCAAACCAACAAATGGCGTGTTCGCACTTCGGGTGTTGCACCACTTGGAGTTAGTTCAGTATAGTTCAGTATATTTAGGGTAGTAGGCAATGCCTTTGAAGACCCTATTTAAAACAGTTTACATGGGATATCCAACATAAAGTATGTTACTATAAAATAATGAGTAACATATGCATATGTTATAATTTTGTTATCTGTATGTATGTGCAAATCTTTCATGCCTACTAGCAATAGTTTCCTGTGTGTATGAGCGTTATCTATTGGGTAACTATGCATCCAGGATGCGTTTAAATGCATCTGTCGTGTTCGCCATTACAACCTCCTCCGGCAGTCCGTTCCAGGCACCGATTACTCGCTGTGAAGACGTATGCTTGCGGACATCTAGATGGGATAAGGTTCTCCGCAGTTTGAGGGAATTCCCACGGAGGTCGGTTAAAGTGGCGAATGCGAAGAAGTCATCAAACTGCAGGGCACACTCCCGATTCCTCACGAGCCGATACGTCTGTATGAGGTCGCCTCGGATTTGCTTGTACTCAAGAGGAAACACGTTAAGTGCTTCTATGTTAATTATGACCGGCTGATGATAACTGACAAACCTAAAATGCCCACTCAAGTCACCCCTAACTTTGTCATCAACGTTCTTCTGTCTATAGTAATGGTATTCCACCTCTGATTTCGCCCATATTCTGCCTGTTTTTCTTCAATAAAGAAGATATAAAATGAAGTTTAAGTATGCATTTTCTGTGGTAAAAGGCTTTTGGGCAACCCTCTAGCCTCTAGCTTAAAATATTCAGCCCTCAACATGTTTTATTCACTTTTAGGCGCGTACTACTGAGGGGACCAGAGGATAACGAATAATTCAGATCTGGATTTGATTAGTCAGCGAATCTTGTACTTTGAAGCTGCTTAGTAAACTGCGTGAATAATGAGAAATTTTTGAAGTCCTACTAGTCATCTTGTCCTTGGTACCAGCAACAAAAAAAGCCAACCACAATGTCATGTGACTGTCTCATAAAATTAAAATAGAATTTGGGTGTCCTAATGTAAAGGGTTGCTCTAGAATCCATATGGATGAAACAGTGCACTGTATAGGATTTCGTTCTTAGGAATCAGACTTTTTCAGACAGGATTGACGTTAGGTAGCCTTGGCTTACTGGTTTGCTCAGTATATATGCAATCAAAAGATTTTTTTAATTATGTGCTTCTTTTTTATGGGAAAGATGTTTTACATGACAGAAGGAGCGTTCACTGGAAGAGGTTTATTTGGTATCTCACGTTTCGGATATTTTTTCGTCTACCCGTCTTCAGAGAGTGAATACGCTGATTCTCGCTACATGTCGCTCTTTTTTCTTCCGCGTACTTGCTTTGCCAATCCCGGCCGAGCCACCGTGTGTATGTCTGGCATCTGGCTGTCTAATAAACTGAAAGCTCCTTCTCACTTAACATCTAAGAATCGAATTTTCACTACTATCAGAGTAAAATGTATTTGTTGACCTGAAAACAGATTTTCTGTCATGTTCAGAGGCAAGGGAAGTTTGCTGGATATCCGACAACCTCAAATTTAACCTAAAATCCGCCTGCTTTCCTTTGATAAACAGTATTGGAAAGGCTCTCTCAGCGTCAAATACCACTCAACTAATCAAAAGGATATGATCAGCTGTATCCTTACCAACTCACACAAATTTATACCACGACGTTACATGACTTGGGCGATTTACTTTAATATCTGATGTTCACAGGTCCAGTATATAGTTCATTTATGCCCCGAAAACTGGTCCTAAACGAAAGCGAGGATATCAAAAGAGGTGATCCAAATGTAAAAAAGGTCTTGTTAAACTGTAATTTAAAATATTATCTGCAGATTTCTGGGCAGTTTGCCAGTGGATAAAATACTCTATTTATTTTTTGTAGTATCTCTTTTAAACCAATATGATGCTCGTGGATATTCATTAGCAAAATGCCCACATACCCTATTGTCCGCGTGACTGTCTGTATCAGGTTTGCTGGAGGTGAGACCGTGTGCGATGGTCGACCCAGCACAAGCGTGCCGCATGTGTGGTTTACGACCGGTCGCATATTAAAAGAAGATATTAATGCACCTTTTCAAGTTAATAGCCCACAGCCGCATTCTCACAATCATATACTGCATCACTCACCGTGTAAATAGGGCTCGTATGCATTCAGGTACTGCCGCAATCCCTTTGAAGTCCGACGGGATATTGTAAAATTATAATAAAGTGGTCACTTTCTCTGTGTAGCTCTCATTTCTGACGCATTCCACTGCCATAACACTAACCCTCCAAATCGTTGCTTTGTGCACTGTTCAGCGGAAGTCATCGTGCGTTCTCGGGGTACCTGCTAATGCACTCTATGACAAATCCAGGGACGCAAGCTGTCTGTCCTCGGAATTCCGATCCGCTCAGAGAATCATCTAGGCTCACAGGTAAAATGCGAATATGGGAAACCTATCGCTGTGGGTTTACCTAATAGGTAAAAAACCTTGCCACACGGGAACACCTCCAGGCGCGCTAGCCACCTACGCTCTCTCCATATTCGGCCGCCTTGTCTTGGTCAGACTCAAGTAGGAGAGGGGAGGATTCAGCGCAAGTCGCCGTCCATGCACCACCTTTTTGTAAGGCACACAACGGACCTTATCAGACATGGCGATTGAATTTTCAGAGAAGCAGATTTGCGCTTTATCAACCGCACCCTTTATCCCACGGTACCTCGCTAGCTCTTCATTCATTCATCCTGCCGCAATGGCAGAAAAATATGGAGATGCCCGGAGGCTGCTGTGCACGCCTTGTACTTCACTATAGCTTCATCAAACTGTGCTGCATCTATCGCACTTGATCCGCTCTCTTAGCGGCAAGACAGTGACAAGACGACCAGAGGTGGATGCGGGCTCGGTAGCTGAAAAAGTTATGCAGCCCATCTACGCGGACCGCACACCTGCCCTGGTTCCGTCTCGGAAGTACTCAGGCAGCCTGGACCTCAGACGCGTGGGGATGTCTAAAGCTCACTCCGAGGAGGAGCCACTGCAGGCTGTCTCTCAGTCTAGCGAAATGCCCAGTTACCCTTCAAGCTTCTACTAATGGAGCACCGTGGTAGATGCAAGCGTGTCGGATTTAGCATATTAAGAAAGCCGTTGTGATGCCATGAGAATTGATTTCCATTTTCGCTCTCATTGCATTTTCCATCCCGTGTACCAGTCTGCTGTCTAGGCTTACAGTCAGTTGCTGCTGGCATTCGCGTCACTGGTTGGCGCAACCAGGAAGCCTAAGTCTAGGTAGGCACAACGTGCCCATCTGTGCCAATAACTATTCCCGTGTGCGGGCAGTTGCCTGTGGAAAATCCAGCCACCACTCGCTGTAAAACCCCAGTTTTCAGGTAGCGCCAAGAGTCTATATTGCCATGGGGGATGAAAACTTGCAAACGACCAGTCACCGCCTACGGTAATCACATCCGGTTTCCGCGCGACTGCCTGTCAGAGCTCTCTAGCGCAGCGAGAAGAGTATTTCATCTAACCCGATCGGTGAATGCACTGCCACTTCCACAAAAAAACTGTTTCAATGTCAGAAGACTAGATTGGCGAGTGTATGTATATTTTGGATAGATTCTCGACAGGTCAGTACATTTATATGGGAACAGGGTGCAAGTTTAAACGTGTTCGTCTTTTCGTAAAAGTCAGTCGTGGGACTGGGGGGTCGATGAGAGACGGGCTGGTTATGAAGGCAGGGTTTGGTGGGATAGTCTAGGGGAGGGAGAAAAACAGTACGCGGGTGAGTGCATGCGGCTAAGTGACTGCGGGCCACGCCAAATGCGGAGCTTGTGGACGGTTCTTTTGTGCACATAACGCCGGCTTCATCAACCTGATAACAGTCGCTTCTGCTGTTGCTAGCATGCGCTGACCCAGGAACTTTCGATAATCTGTTGGGACTTTGTAGATCACTCGAAAAGTTTCGTTGGGGTCCACCCGATATCCAGAATCAACCATGTGCGCCAGAATCGAGCTGTTTATGCTCCTGACTTCATCCTTTCTCAGCAATGCTGGGAGGTGTTCCTGTATTCTTTTGGATAGGCACCGACTCGGGCGACCAATATAACCTGCTCCACAGGAGCAAGTACAGATGTAAATTCACATGGAGGTGGTCTGAGCTGGTAACATATCCTTACCTTCCCCGTGAAGGACAGGGTTGGTGAAGAATCATACTTGAACTCTGGCTGCTGGGAATGTTCGTGAAATGACTTGATCAAGGCATTTTTAGCAGTTCATTTGCCACGTCCTCTCGAAAGGGGACTTTGAGAAATAGCACTTGCTTTTCCACAGTCAAAGCGGTGGGTTTTATGTGTTTCGCAGCCATATTCCTTGTTATAAATCTCTCAGGTCTTGCATTTTCTTGAGCTCATCCTGTAAGTCTCTGTATTGTAAACAACCACCTAAGAAAAAGCAGCAACTAGGAACGATCTTCTCCGTCCCTCTTAATTTCCAGCATCTGCACTCTTAAGATCCTTTTTAAAAGGTCTTCGTAGGAATAACGTTACTTTTCTATGATTAAGAAGAATACAGTCTTGTGTTAGCTCAGTAGACTACTAGAAGGCCAATGTGAAAGCGAAGCACACTGAGGCGACAGTTTTTTTCCTTAAAATCCCACAAATGGCATTCAAAACTAAACTTAGGAATGATGCCTAAGGAGTTTTTACACTGTCTGCCCCCCTGCCGCAGTTTCATTACTGGCAACGCCACATGTTCTGCGTGATAGCGATGTAAAAAGAGGGAGTCCAAAGGTATTTACATATTTTTCCCTAATAAAACTGAAGTGAACTGAGGCATTGTTTCTAGCGCTCGCCGCAACCTGATGCTCATTTGTTTGGTGAAATTGGGATGCAGAGTAAGATGTTCCATACTTTTTCGACGCTATTCCAGGCCACAACCCAACGAAGTTACAAGAGGCAGTGCTCTGCTAGAAACGAACAAACGAGATCCAGGAGGCAGTTCAGAAGGAGAAGATGCGATCGCTAGAACAAGAAGTCTATCGTCCAGGAGAGCGACAAACCCGACGCAAGTACTGAACTTCAACAGCAACCATGCGATCCGTCACAAACACAGTTGTCTAGACCATTGTGGGGAAAGCGAGTGGGACTGGCAAGCGATAAGAGAACGAATACTTCTGGAAAGGAGGTGTAACTTTAGAAATTTTAACTTGCTCAATCACGAATTGCGCCTCAGTCAAAGAAAGTTATCCAGTCATTCGGAACTCGACCGTATGCCTCCACCAGAACTCCTGTGCGTCGTCTAATGAATTCTGGATTTTTAATAGGTTTTTGGCAGATTTGTTCAATTAAGTTGACCCAATTGTGAAAAAAACTCACAGCGTCGGCGGAAGTCGAGCCCGTCTGGCAGGGAAGGCATTTACGCGAAACCAACGCTCTACCGATTTGAGCTATAAACGCGCCATGAATTTAATCACACTTGGATCGATTTTTCCCGCCCAACTTACCGCTCGTATGGAATCCACCAATACGGAACAGCAAGTTGACTGCCCAAGTAGGATTTCCTAAGCAATCAGCTAGAATCCGCCAGAATGACTACCGGTTTGACTTAATTTTTCACAATTGGGTCAACTTTATCAAGTAAATCTGCCCTAACCTCCTAGCTAAATTCACCCAAGGGTAATTAAACACACAGCTCTTGGTGGCGCCTCCTAGTTCAGTCGGCTAAAGCGCTGGTTGCACTGAAATCTTCCCCTTGTTGGGGTGGGTTCGAATCAAACCGAAGCTGCGGAGGTTTTGACAGGTTGGTCAAATGAATTACTTAACGCTGCCAAAAACCCCATTTATACAGGAGATGGTTGATGTAGTTGTTACTTAATCAAAACGTTCAGATTGAAAGAAACGCTAAAAATCGTTTTTTATAGGTGTACGAAGCCTGTTGCTGAAAATAATTATGTAAAACAGACAGCATTAGTAAAAGAAAAGGTGAAAATAGTCTCTTTGCAATGGTTTAAATTTTTTTGTTATTTTCATTGCGGCAGTAGTAAACTGTGCATTGTCAGAGAATATGTTTCAAAAAACTTAAATCGGAACTCCATGCCATTTTCCCCTTCCGCCTAGTTGCCTATTGTGAAGAGAATTGTCCTCCACTTCTCTGATAGAGGCGCCATAGGAAGGAACGTTCGCCTAGGTCCGGGGTCGGCAACCCATGGATCGCGAGCCATATATGGCTCTTTTGATGATCGCGTATGGCTCTTTCGGAAACTTCAGATTTTATTATTTCGGTTGCTCTTTAGGCGTCTAAGTAGTGAGTTGTACTCGGATCACTACAATCAGCAGGCCAAATCCCAGGTTGGAAGTTAAAAGGCACAAGTCACCAGAAGGAGTGATTTATTATGTATAGCACTCCCAATTGCTGACCCAGGTGGCAGGTAGGCAGGCAAGTAGCCCTTTTTGGATCCTGAACCCCGCCGGGTGGGCCTCAATCCCGGCGGCGACGAGGAGGAGGAGAAGAAGGAATCGGAGCAGCATAGTCAGGAGGGCCTGCTCTGTCATAAAAAAAACAGATTGAGAGGAGAAGACATGGATCCATCATAGGGAGGTTTGGTGTAGCAGACCTTGGCCGCCCTGAGGGCGGGTGGGAACGCGGTCGAAGACGCGTCTGCTGTGGTTCCCGACCCAGGTGGCATTGGCCACTGACGAAGCCAGGGCTAGTGTTGGTTGCGCCCTGCCAGACCTGAGAGAGTTTGAGACAGTGGTGACAGCTGATTCAGTAGAATTGCGGAGCAGGCTCAGTTTTTCTGTTATTAGTGTCTTGCAATTGCCCGAGAGGATGTCGCCTGCAGAGATCTTTGCTGCATCGACCGAGGGGTGGAGTATTTAAATGGCCCTTATGTATTTGGACGCACATGTATGCTCGGATGTGTATGTGCCTGAATGAATAAACTGCGGTCGCCAGGGCGGTGGTCTCGGTGCGGCCATAAAACCGCCAGACTATAAAACCCTCAGCGAATCCATGCAACGCCAGAAGTCACATAAACAATGAGTATTATCAGAACATTATTCAAAAGAATAAATCCAGAGGCTTATTATACTCACATTTAATAGAATTTCATTTTAAAATATACTAAATGGCTCCCTCTGAAATATATTTCCAAATATTTGCTTTCTTGGCTCTCTGAGTTAAAAAGGTTGCCGACCCCTGGCCTAGGAGCACATGCTGTAAGGCCCATCAGTGCATACTTTTTGAAAGTAAAAGGATCCGCTGGATTATCCGAACATTTGCACTGTTAGCAAATGTTTGTGGACTTTTACTTTGCATCTTGCCAACTCTGTATTAACCGGAGGTCTTTTTACAGAGTTGGCGAGACGCAAAGTATTCAAGCACGGCAGAGATATGATCCGAGTGATCCTTCAAGACTGTCACGCGAGGCTTCGCAAGTACCGTCAGAGGATCGACGAAGAGAAGGCAAAGTGCTTTGAGTTCATGGGTGAGAATGGCACACAACTGCTCCAGCACAGGGTGGCCGAAGGAGCCGGCGACCACAATGCGAAGCGAAGGGCAACATTGGAAATTAAGTTTCGCAAGCTACCTCGCCCGAATTCATCCAAAGATGAAAAATTGGTTCATAATCTGTCATCCAAGAAGCTGACGAAAGAACAACTGCAGGTGTTAAGGCATGAAGCCTCATTCAACACAGCTGATGCCAGACCTGCCAACGTGGTTGCTGCTGTAGAATCAATTTTCAGCCAAACAGAAGCAACTGACGAAACGAAAACCTCATACGCCATCAGGTGTCGTTTCTCCTCATGGCACATCAACCACGCGACGCTCTCTCCAAGGTCAAACGTAAGGCACTTAAAGAACTCAGAGCCGACAATGACTTCGTTATCGTGCCCGCGGACAAGGGGCGGTTCACGGTCGTATTGGACAGGACAGACTACGTTTACAAGTCTTAAACTTTGTTAGACGATCGTCAGTCCTACGTCCCATGCAAATCAAACCCATTAAAAACGCTGATATGCGAGATCAAAACAGCGCTGTTGGCAATGGAGAACTCAGGTGCAATATCGTCAATCGACTGACGCATGGCAAGAGCGCAAGGAACGACCCTGGCCCGCTTCTATGGTCTCCCCAAGGTACACAAAGAGGCCGCACCCCTCCGGCCAATCGTATCTCTTAAAGAAACTCTAACCTACGTACTGGCAAAGTGGCTGTCCGACGGCTCAAGTTCTTGACCGCTGATTCAGCCACAACAGTCAGGTCGTCAACGCAATTCCTGGAGAAACTTGAAGCGGTAAGCCTCTTGCCAAAAGATATCATGGTTTCCTTTGATGTCACGTCCCTTTTTACTTCTATTCCACAGGACCTGGCAGTCGAGAATATCCAATTACTCCTACGAGAGAAGTACGATGAAACGGAGAATCGCCTCGGGCATGCCCAAGTCCTCCAGCTCCTAAAGTTGTGCCTGAAGACGTACTTTACCTTCAATGGAACTATCTACGAGCAGGTGAAGGGCACGCCTATGGGTTCGCCCATTTCGGGACTCATAGCAGAGGTGGTCCTGCAATTGTTGGAGTCGGTGGTTTTCCAACACCACAGACCAAAATTCTGGGCTCGGTATGTGGACGGCACCCTCATCGTAATTGAGCGGGACCATGTGCTGACATTTAAAGAACGTCTAAACGCCGTCTTCCCG
>JAYGXS010000001.1:14513995-14528364 GCA_036362985.1 Ligula intestinalis | reverse complement strand
GGGACCATGTGCTGACATTTAAAGAACGTCTAAACGCCGTCTTCCCGTACATTCAATTCACGATGGAGGAAGAAGAAAACAACGAGCTGGCGTTCCTGGATGTCCTCGTTTGCCGCAAAGAAGATGGTGGCGTAAAAACTTAAGTGCTCAGGAAAGCAACCAACACTATGCAAGTCCTGAACTATAACAGTAACCACCAAATCGGTCACAAACGCAGCTGCGTAAGAGCGCTATTCCGGCGCGTTGAAAAGCATTGCAGCGAAGCGGACGACAAAGTTGCAGAATTAAAATATGTTTGACGGGTACTGAGAACAAATGGTTACCCGCGCAACTTTGTCAACCAGTGCACACGCAAACAAGATAGGAAGCCACGCCCAACTGGTCCAACTGTTTGGCGGGCCCTTCCATACGTGAAGCATGCTTCGGAAGCGGTCAGCCGTCTTCTCACCCCACTTGGAGTTGGAGTTACGCACAGGCCAGAAGCAACCATCAGGCGCCGGATCATGAGGCCTATAGACCCACTGCCACGGCAGGAAACGGCTGGAGTCGTTTACCGGATCTGGTGTAGTTGTGGACAAAGCAACTACGTCGGAGAAACCGGGAGATTACTCCGGACGCGAATGGCCGAGCATGCAGCGGAGGTGAGGAAGAAAGACGCCAACACCCAGGTCGCAGCTCACTCGACGGGACCTGGCCATATTTTCAAGTTTGACGAGGCCGAGATCCTCGCAAGAGGTGACAACCGCGTGAGCCGCGAGCTGCTCGAGTCATGGTTCTCAGGCCCCCAGTCCATCAACAAGCGCAACGATTTGGCGTTCCCATACGGTGTACTGAGAAATTTCCTGAGCGAGAGAATCAGTCACGTGGGAAGGACGGGGCGCAACGACAACTCTGATGACAGCGGGCATAATTGTTGCGCAATTATCAAGCCTGCATCTGAAGTGGACAAGAACGTTGTGGTAATTAATTAGCCATCACCGCACCAATTAAGACCTCAAGCGGTGGCTAAAGGAACTGACAATTAAAGTACGCATGTGGGTGACCGCTACGAACTATAAATACCGTGTAATCTGTGCATGTATCACCCCATCTGCGCCTGTCTTACACTGCTCTTCTATTACCTATGATTAAAGATTCCCGAGGGAATCCGAAACGTCAGGACAATAAACCTCTTGTTCCAGTGATCGCTTCTTCTTCTTTCGAAGTGTTTCGTCAGTTTTTATGGATGACGTCGGAGATGTGTCGTTTTTGTGAATTCAAAAGAAGCGGCCATCGGAGAGCAAAGGATACCCCTCTTAGGAGCTTAAAGACCATTATGCTCACTTTTCTGTATTGCCTATAAGAGAGGGGAACATTTTGAGCCTTTCTAATTGATCTTTCAAGCCGCTGACTAATATGGTCGCCTTTCGTTGGACTTCCTCCAGCGCTGCGTAATCTTGCTTCATCCAGGAGCACCATGCCTGAACGCAATATTCTAACATCAGCCGGAAAAATGTTCCAAACACCCGCCTTAAAAGTCTCCCATCAAAAAAGAGTAACGATCTTTTGATCGCTCCTAGAATGCCCATAGTGCTCTTTGCAGTTTTGACACAGTGAGTTGCTGGTTTGAGGGTGGGCCTCATACATACACCCAGATCCCTAAGTTCGTTCACTTGTCCGAGTCGGTGACCTGCGACGAGGTGCTCATGCTCAAATCGTATCACCTTTCTATAACTAGACCGTCGGCAGATGACTTGACATTTGTTGAAATCGAGATGCAGTAGCCAATTATCACACCACTTTTGCAAAACATCCAAACAAACCAAATAATTGTAAATAAATCACTCGCAGTTAAAATGAAATTCAAAGCGTTTTTAACGTATTATTGCAGTAGTTGAAATTATAAAATTTTCGGTTAAGGCAAAAAATTACAGGAAATACGAAATAATTATTTCACACATGAATGCGTGTCCATGCAAACAACTGAGAAAAATGCAAACTTTAACACAGCAAAGCTCTAAAAACTCCTTTAGATAAGTATTTATATGGCTGAATATTCTCTAATAAGGAGTAGAACATTTGCTAAAGGTTAGCGCAAGTTCTGTTTAAAATGGAGTTTATCCGAAGGGAAATGATTTTGTTCAAATTAATGAGTTGGGACTTCCAGTTGGTGGACTGTAATCGAGATGGACTAATAGAGGGATTTATAATTTGAACCGTCGTTTATAAAAATTCTTCCTTGGTAAGATTACACTGTGCTTATGAGAGAAAATGGAACTTGTAGAGACTATTAGTATCCTTCAGATATCGGTTATCTGAAGAGAAGGCTTTCTTTTGGACAACAGAGTTAATTTATTCGGTACATATTTGAGACTGGTTCTCTAGCTCGTCGTCAGACTAAAAAGGAGATGCAACGAACAATTTAGATTTCAAAGGTACAGCAAATATCCATAGTCATTCAGAGTGAGTGTTGATGGGTAGCTGTCCGTATTTCGGTCCATATTGTTCGGCCCTCGTCTCTTCCATCGTTCTTTAAAACGTTTTTTTTAAATTCCATCTAACTCTCTGTGTCCGTTGATAGGATAGGGTTGGCTTCCTCGATAGGAAAGCAGTTGTTCACAAGATCACATGCGAGGCCTGTTATACCATATACTGTGGCCAAACAGGAAAGCCCGTCTCCACACGCACTCAGAAGCATCAACTGGCAGTCAACAGACCTGACCATATATCAGAAGTAGCTATATATAGCCTCGATACAGGGCACAGTTTCGCATGGGACAAACACCCGTCGTCGAAGGTTGCCCCTCCTAAATGGCCTATAATTTCCTGAGGCCATGCATTCCAATGGTTCATGCATCGATACGGATTGACATAAACCACAGCTACTAATTAGCACTCACTCCATATGGGTATTGATTTTTTCCGCACGTTTAAAATTCTTATTGTTCGTTGCATATCCTTCCTATTTTGAAGACGAGTTGAGGAACCGGTCGCGGAAAGAAAATGAATAAATTTACCTTGTTGTCTCCAAGAACGTCCTCTTTTCAAATTACATTTTTTGCCTGATTTCCATTTTATACGAATATCCGTCCTTACTTTGTGGTGTTCGCTTCCCTTGCTCGGTCACGCAGACGATTGGCCCTGCAGATTAGTGTTCTACAAAAACCTGTAGTGAATTCTCGAGCAGGTCTTTCTCTTCAAATGACAGATCTGGCCATATTTTAGACTCATTTAAGTCAGAAAACTAGACATCAAAGAGAGGCAACATCCAAAGCGAGGGTGGCAATCAAATATGCTTTGGATAAAAGCCAAAGCCCGGCTATCCATAGAAGAGGATAATGATTTTCATTAGAATTTGATAGATACTTTTAAATATTGATGGATTAAAGAGGACGTTCCTACGTCGGGTTGTAAAAATGATTATTATACAAAATAATCCAAAGATAATTCAATCTGAAAAGGCTAAAATTAATTCTGCCGACTACCTAAGTATAATGAATTTTCTATTAGTTTTTGGCACCTTTATAAATGCAAACTTCTTTTCAAGAAAACTTGCAGAACAATATTTTTCCTAATCCTATTTTGGTAGTAGATTACGTCTTTTTGAAATGCTGTGTTCAAAGAAAGGGTTATTTATAATATGAAAGGTCTGTAAAGTGAGATGTTTAAGACTATGATATGCTTACGCAAAGTAGCTTCGGATATTTCCAGTATCGATGATTCTCTTGTAAAACGCATGCGTTTTCAAAATTCGCAAATCCTATCGACTTCTTTATAGGGTAAGGGGACGCACGGTTTTCCTAAAATGATAAGCTTGCAACGTGAAGTTCCGAAAGCCTCAACGCAAGTACAACCGTGGTTAGCATTCAAAACTAGTCAGGAAATAAAGGTTTTTTAAAGGTGGAGGATTTAATTTTAAGTAAAACGTTTTAAGAAGATATAGTTGACTGCCAAAAGGGTATAAGAAGGGATATTTTGCGCATTTGTTTCCATGAAATATACTTGAAAATAATTGTACTTAAGCATACTACTTAAGAAGTCATTTTCAAAAGTTTCATTTTTGAAGACGACTGAAAGGGGTGCGTTTAGATACCAGCAGCATATTATGACTGGAATATTTTGCTAGTGAACCGCATTATAATCAGCCTTTGAAGACAATTAATCTTTTCTAATCAAGAATATATGTCAGATATTCAGTTAGCATTTCATGCGATGTGCTGCCTACAATATGTTTTACTTTATAAGGTGATTTATGGGAGTTTCCTCCAGATGCCTTCAAATATTTTCCTTATTTCAACAAATTCAGGAAGAACATTTAAATTTGGTATCCCTTTATGAACTTTTAGGGGTGATACCGAAAAGTGGCCTACCACAAACTAAGAAAAGAATGTTTTTTAACTTAGGGAAGATGTCACCTAGTTTTAAGCCCTGTTATGCGATTATAAATATGGAATTCAGTGGCCATGTACATGCAAAAATATTTTTAAAACTACCATTGCATCCTGAGAGTGAATCGAATTATCCTGCTCGTTGGCAGATTCCGAATTCTTGGTATTTAATTAAACGCACAATAAAACCAGCAGTCGAAAGGTTTATCGGAATAAATGTGACTGCTGCTTTCACAATCATTCGAATTTTCTGTGTACAAATACAAAATATATCCGTAAAAGTACTTCATCCGTCCTATCTGTGGCACATTCCGTGGCGCTCCATGGCTTTTAAAAGGTTAATGAGTACACTTCACATGACCTCGGGTGACTCTTCCTAGGCACAGATTCTGCGGACAGAAAAACATTGTCGACAAAGACAAGCACGATTGGAATGACCATTTCTGGCTTAAGAGCCGTCAAATCCGGCTACACATGTTTACCAGCATCTAAGGACTGAACTCACGACCTGTTTGTTAAAATGCCGAGGCTCTGATCACTGCGCCATGGACTAGTTTTCCGTCCATTGGATGAGCGATCACTGATCTGTTACAGAACTCACTCCTCCCGTTATGTATAGGGACTCATTCTTGAGCCTACCAGCTGCTGCTTAGTGGCAGAAAACGTTACTTAATAAGGGCAAAGAAATTGTCATGTTTCTTTCTGGTTTATTAGCCATCATCAGCCAGCCATATCCGACCCCAGGTGTTGCTACACACGAGGCTAGAACACACCAGCTGTTGAGTCTAAGTTGACAACTCTATCCATCGAACCACGATCTGCCTGTCTCGTTTGCTAATTCACGCTGTTAGAGGGGATGCCCAGGGACCGCGTTGCGAAATATACTCATCTTCTTGTCCACTAAGTCTTTTATACTTTCCCCAATTAGTCAGTTTTTGAGAGCTTTCGTCAACGTAGCGTGGTTTTGGGCATTGAGCGTGAAACTGTTAGGTTCTAGTTTGTTTCTTTTAAAGTTCCTTGATAGCACGCTTCTTAGTTCAGTGTTCGAGCGCTTCACCTTCTTCCACAGCAAAGTCAGGGAGGAAATCAAAGCACTTCTTTTCGGTTAAAGCCCTCACTGGCCGTTGCTGGTACTTCTTCTGTAGCGGAAAAAGAACTCCCTATTTTGCGCTATTTTACAACTGTTTTTGCTATCAGTGATGAATTATAGACCGCATAAGCATGCGTACAATCTTAAGATGCCTAGCGGGGTACCCGCCCTGTCCCTGAACCATGAAATACGCACAAATATACCTCCACACACCTATGTTTACTACTCGTCGAATATTACTTTATGTCTTGTCACTGCGGATATGATCAAACAAAAGAGTCCATGTTGTCTTTAGTACTATGTGGTAGGGATACACAGTTGCGCAGACGCGTATATCATTGTTTAAAGGAAAACGAGCTTCCGTATCCTGAAAATAATATGCCTGTGCAGTTTCTGTCTCGGCAGCTTTACACAGACTAGAAAATAAATTTTCAAGCAGACGAAATGTATTCCAAGGAGTAGCTTTAAAACTCGGCCATGTGCATTATTCAAATCTACTGAAAGCTTCTACCAACTGGTAGCCATCTAGTGGATGCTAGATTGATTGCTTTGGAGATCCTGTTTAAGCAGTCAACTAACCGTATCAGAATTGGTAGATTACGCATGTTGCACTAGGCTGCGCTGGTAACTTGACCCAAGTTGGATTAAACCCAAAGCTACCCGTGGGAGCCTTGTAGCTCAGTTGGCTAGAGCGTTGGCTGTACTAAAGCCTTCCGTTTGCTGGCGTGGGTTCGAGTCCCACCGAGACTGCCGCGAAGGCTATCACAAATATGTCAAATGAATTTCCAGTTTAAACTAGTACATTCTACATTCGGCATAGCATGTCAGACCAAGACAAGAAATAAGAAAAATGGACTGTTTCAGACTGATCCTCTGGATCTGGGTGTTCATGTTTAATCGATTAAGTAACTTAATGTTAGAAAAACAACTCTGCTGAAATGAGCGCTTTTGTTTAGACAGGGTGCGGTCGTGTACCTGTAGAGGCCCTATTTCTGAAATTAGTCAAGGAAACTAGATACTGTGTGTTTTTTAAGTCGGCATCTGATCTTGTCGGCTCACCGCCCAATTCCAAACAGCCAACTGAAATGCATATTTTTGACCGAGTTCTCAAAACCCTAAAGAACGGATCGCCTTTCCCGATGCAACAGAGTCATCGAAGGCATATTATTATTCTGTCGTTTCACGAAAGACGGTACCACGTTCATGCATCCATCTTTGATGGGTTGGCTAGCTTTGTCCCCTAAGTGTTGATCAGCTTAAATTGAGAGGGAGGATGCGTCACAATGTTCACACTTGATATGAAATGCTTGAAATAACACAGCCCTAATAATCGATGAATCCAAGTAAATACAGAGGAAGGCGGCTGTGATAGCTAATTTTGGCCTTGTTTTAATCATCGATCAGTCGGGTCAGTTACTGACAGTTATTGAGCCAACTGGTCCAGTATCCCGGCGTCCCATTTGCGTCCTATTGGTTGTGCTCAAGGACACTTATAGATGTGGCGTGGAGTGACCTTGGCAGGTCCACTCTTTAAGCAGGACCAAATGGCAGCCTTACGATCGGCCCTGGAGTTTTAGTCATCTAGAGTCTGTGTGGAATTATCACTTGGTCATCCCGTCGGACCACTTAGAGGGCTATAGAATAAAACATGGAAACTGTACCGAAAATAGTCATTGCCTTGCCTCCCCTTGCTCGAGGCAAAGCATGCAAACAGGGTTTTGATGGACGCAGATGACCAAAAGCATAACCTGAGCATCGCCCACTTATGTGGCTTATTGCGTGGAACTCAATAACACCCTCACAACTCATGAAACCGACATCCACGCAATTGTTGACAAACGCGTATTTTGCGAGCGTCTTCTATCATAGCCCTCGACAACAGGTATGCCGCATGTTGCATTTCAACATATTTACAAATGCATCGGCTTTTTTATTGTTCTGATTTCATGTAATTAAAAGTAAAGAGGATAAAACTTTCTATAATAGGAACCTGATTTGATTAAGTGAATACATTGAAGCCCAATTAAAAATGCGAGCGGTTTGAGTAGTTGTTTTGCTAGAGTGTGGTTGACAAAATGACTAGAGATGCCAAATGCTAAGGTTGTGAAATAGCATGAATGTGATTCCCGTTTTCTACTTTTTATGCTTCATCAGGAAATGGAGTGCTTTTGAAATTCATAGTTAAAAGTCATGATTAGTTGTTCACTATTTTAGCCGGCACGAGGCACTCAGCTATAAGTTTTTCTCTAACGCCGAAATTAATGGACCTCCCGACATTGGTAGCCTTCGTCTTTAACGAAATGCATGCTTTTTGTTCAAGCGTAACATTAAGTAGCCTCCTTTTTGGCTTTTAAGATTGAGGAATCTTTCCGCCTTCGCAGTTTATATTTCTATGCTCTCACGCACGATATTAATTGTTTCAACGGCTGAGAACGATTTATTTTTTATTTCTTTTATTTTAGCCAGTTAACGATGCCGGCTAATGGCCACGTTGGCGTCTTCTTGAACGGACTGCATGGTTCTCGTTTAAATTGCCCAGTTCAACGATAATTGAGTCTGCGTTTATTGCAGTTGTTTGATTTTAGTGTACGCGTATTCTATGCTGAAAATTCTGGCTACAAAAGAAAAAATCCCATTCCCTGCGCGCTCTCTTAGGAGTTCAGACGTCTGTCAGTCATTGGTTTGGACGGATTGGTTATTTTTTTACCCAGGATCTCCGTCTGAAAGCCACATAAAAGAAGACGCATGTTGGTCGGAATTGCAGAGGAACTGCCTCTTTTAACCAATCAGGAAGCGAAAGTCAGTCCTACTTTTGTCTATAGTTTGCTGCTGTCGTAATTTTCCCATGAGAGAAATCCATCCATCGACAGGATTAGTTAACTTTTTAAATAATCGTGTTACAACCAAGGCTACATGTTATTGTCATCTGTTGCATTTGGTTTTGATTGATGCCGACATTTTTTCAGTGTAGAGCGGGATGACAACTGGGGTTTTCATGCGGAAATCTACGCATGATACTCTGAAATATACTATTGTCCAAATCTTTCTGTTTCTACTTCAAATTTCAAATCTTTCCACGTTTTCGAAGGTTGAAACTCAGCACTGTTTGGTGGCAATTACAAGCAAGAATCTGAGTATGTTTCAGTTATGGGTTCGAAAAAGAAGCTTAAACGTTTGGTGAATTGATTTCTTGGTTCAGTCGTCGCGTATACTTCTTCTCACAGACAGTTTCGGAAAAGACTTGTCACTTGGGATTTGTGCCAGCGTTTGACAGTGTTTTTATCAAGGCACCTTACACAAACCAACCCAAATTGTGTTTATTTTTTCTCGAAAAATCGCACGGACCCTTTACGAAATTCAATATTATGCAGTTATAATTTTCAAAGGGTAGAAATTTTAGTTTAATTGCGACAACCAGCCATTTGAACCTAGCCATCAACCATCGTGATCACTAACAGTTATCTTTGGCAGGTTTTTTTGCGTCTCTATCTGATGCGTGGCTTTGCGAGCTGTCTCCGATGACCGAAGACTCCTCACCTAACCTTAGCAGCGAGGAATGGGTTAAAGAGGTGAGTTGTAGGGGGTTAAGCGAAAAGGAGGTAGCGATAGTTGCGTTGCCGGGTAAATGTAGGTGTCAAAGTCATGCGTGTGGGTAGGACAGAACAAACTGCAAAGGGGCTAAATAACTTTGACAGAATCTCTCAATTTTGGGACTCCATAGTGATCACGGTGATAGTTCGACCATCGGTGTTGAGGATGTCTGCCGCAAGGTGTTGTGTACACAAGCAGAAGGATCCCGAAATCACGAGTCTGGGAAGACGGAATGAATTCGAGCAAATCTACTGAGCACAGGTAGCTTTACAGTGGCCGCTGCAAGCGCCACGTACAATAGCCAGCCGCTTTGGAGCAAAAGTGAGGATGGTTCAAGTTTTGGTTGTGAAACGAGTAATCACGCGGCTATAGCCAATCAGACGAGGCGGAAGTATCGATTACCTTTGAGCGTACGCGCGTACGAAGCGGCGAATGGATCGATAACGTAGGAAAAGCCGATAACGCGCAGAGTAGATGACAAGGCATGGGTGTCAGCCCTGGCAGGGCGAAAGCAGAGTTAGCGCGACAGGATCCCACATGTCCAACATATGCTCAAGAACAGAGATAGTGACTGTAGTTGGGTATAAGGGAAAGTTGACGAGCAACCATCTATCACAGCTCCAGTCTCCACGTGACAACTCTAAACTTCGCATGGGCTTTAGCAACGACCACACGCGAAATTAAACATACATACACCCCTTATCTGCGCATGCCTCAGACCTGTTTACGATTACCTATGACTAAGGATTCCCGATGGAATCCGAAACGTCAGGAAAATAAAGTCCTTGTTCCAGTGATCGCATCTTCTTTTTTGGATACATTTCATCCTTCCATTTGTGTACCTTCTAAGGTTGCCGATTCGTTTTCTCGCATCAATAAACTGGCATTTTAATGCCTGACGAGACTCTCGAAGCCATCTCAGTTGGAAACGAAACATTTGGGTACCTTTTGTCTCGCCTCCTTTATCAGTGAATTGTACTTTTTCGGCCAACTAAGTCGATCCGCTAGGCAAACCACTGCTTACTTGGTGAACATGTTTTTAATTTTTGCTCTCAAAGCTATATTTCCTGAAAGTTACCATTTCAATAAGTACAGTCCTGCAAGTCCTGCAAACAACTTTCATGACGAAATTTAACTGGGTAGTTTGGTATATGGTTGGACAGGTTATTTTTATAAACTGAGTGCATTTGATACTTAGAAATGCTTTAGTTTGGAAAACTGCCACCTTATTTAAAGTTATGAAGCAAAATAGGCACTAATTTTGGCTAAATCATGAGTAACTTTATATCGAACAAATGGCCTATGCTATAAGGTATGACAGAACCAATTTTTTTTTCTAATATGCTTGTGTTGTTGAAGAATTCCAAAATAAGTCAAAAATCTGGAAAAATACTCCCTTCAGAACTGGAAATGTTTGTGCAAAGTTGATAAAATGGAAGTGAAGCCAACTTTAAGGGATTACATTTAGTTCCAGAAATAAGGACAGATTTGAGTGTTAAAAATTATTGTTTGATAATATGCGACGTTTTACGCCATAAAAGCCAGTTTTATAAATTTTTATGGTAAATTTGTTTAATCGCACTGATATCTATGAGCGCCAGGTTGATATATAAGGGTAACCCGCTATTTGCTTTCATTTTTCTGTATCATGTCGTGGTGTTCAGATGTCAAAGCATTTCCTGTCTGATGCCGACTTTGAGTGCATACGAAAATTGGCGGCCGAAGGGCTGCCACGTAAATCGTAAGCTAATATGTTCGATATTAATAAGGCCACAATCATCAGAATTATTAACTATAGGACAGTGCCGGGACGTAAAATTCATGCTCAAAAACGGTCTACAACGAAGCAAGATGACGATTTTATTCGTTGAATAGTAAAAAGGTACTATTATATGTCCGTTAGCACTATTCAAAGGGAGCATTTATCAATGTTCTCTCGATACCTTATTACAGAAAGAATGCACAAAAGCGGTCTTCATCAGCAGACAGCAACGATGAAGCTATACTTAAGTAGAACATTAATTGAGGAACCTTTCGTCTTTGCTAAGGAATATACTAGACGTAGGCTTTCATATTGGAGGAGTATTTACTTCTACGATGAAGTCCTATTTTTAGAAAAGCCGCCGAAGTCGACGCAGATGGTAATATGCAGGAAGAACCTTCCAAAAATAAGCAGCGTCAGCGCCGATGTTCAAGAACTGTCGTTGCCTAATCGTATGGATGGCTATCAATTTCAGGGAGCGACTGATTTAGCGGCCAACAAAAGGCACCATAAACAGCCATACCTTCGTGGGCATAGTAAAATATGCCCTCGGATATAACAACATTAAAAGACGTTGGATAGACGACGTTATGTTACAAGATATCGCCCCTGTTCAACGATCAAAGGAGTTATGATAATCATTGTCCTTAAGAATAAAATTAAATTTTTTCAGACGACAGCCTGCCTTTCCACCTGTGGCCTGCGGAGAATTTTTATTCCTCCCGATTCTTCGGACCTTAATCCAATTTAAAATCTTTTTGCTTTAATCAAGAGGAACTGGGAGAATCCAACTAAACACCTATCACTGGAGCAGAAGTTGGAATTTGTACTTAATAATTGTATAAATGAAATGGCCATTGACAACTTGGTTCTCTCCTTGCCGTCCCGCCATACGGCTGTTTTGAACGCTAAAGGACAATCCAAGAAATATTATTATGATAAAAATTTATTAACTTTCCTTATTTTGTACTTTTGTCTCTTTTTCCTACACTTGTGCCACTGGCACAAGGGCTTAAATAATTGACCTCTCGTACATTCCTTTTTTTCGATTTTACAGTTTTAGATAAAACTAATTAGTTCTCGCTTAATAAATGATACTTTATGGATTCAAATATGCTTTCGTTTGAGTTGTATTGTTCCTCTGACGAAATATCAATTGAGCGTCGGTAGGGTAAACGCCCTGTGAGCTACAAGGGTTTTCGTACGACTTTGACGGTGTTGCTTGCAGGACTCGCAGGACTGTATAAATCTTATTTTTATTTTATTTTTGCCTTTCTCCTGTTTGCATTTAGTTCAGTAACACGCGAGTCTTCTGAAGGGGGGGGGGGTGGATTCTCTCTAAGAACTCCCTCGAGCAGTCATAAATATGTCATAGATGCTTTTACGCATTTCAGAATGGTTTGATTTAATTAAGACTAACCACTTGAGTGTAGGAAAAATGTGTATCTTAGAAAAAAACGTAGTTTGGTAGTATTCAAGTCATCCTTACGACTTTTCAGCTACTTTTTTTTCCAGTCGTAGCCTAGGTTAAGCCAGGCTTTGGAACTAAAGAGGGGGACAACTGGAACTAATTTAGATGCTGACTAGGTAAGACATGAAAAAACTGAACCTGCCTGTTTTGTGATTGGCTTATGCTACATTTTGGAGGAGATGATGAATAGGGTTTAGGTTAGGTTCATATTTTAGTTTTGAATTAGCGTGTGGGTCGGGTTTAAAATGTTTACTTGTTATTGGTTTGTACACGATCTATTTCTCAGGATGTGCTTTTGCGGATCGGGCCAACCGATTGTGTTCCGCAAAGCTACTAATAATTAATATGTTACTAGCTTAGTGTAAGTAATACTTGTATTAGTTACGGCCGTGATCATGACTGACCTAACCGGCTTCGATGATGCCCTGGATGGCACTTCGCCACGCGTAACCATCCGTGGCAGCAGACCTGAACAGTTCAATCCAGTCTCTTTTCCGACACCGGAGACTGAATACCGAAGGTCAAAGAACCATTTCCATTTCCTGAGATCGAGCCAGCTTTTGAGTTGCCCTCCTCTTTTAAAATTCCAACTAGATAACGGTGTTGGATCGAGGACAGTTAGACTGATTTCTTGGAGCTAAAGACGAAGGACATGTCCAACCCACATCAGAAGTCCTTCTTTGATTGTCTGAGATAGCCTTGCGATTTCGCCACAGCGAGTGCTGACTGTGTCATTTGAAACGAGGTCGGTGTACTTCGCCCTAAGTATGGTCCTCAAGCAGTAGTGGTCAAATACCTCCAGTTTTCTTTAATCTTCCATGCGCATAGCCTTAGTATTCATAGCCACCGAGAAAGACAGACTGAAAAAATGCACGGTGCACGAGAAACTTCTTTACAATATAAATATAACGTCGGGTCTGCAAACACTTTTCAATGCCTACGAAAACTCGTCGACGTATTTAAAACTGTCTTCTTTTTCAACTTGAGGACCATTAATCTCCAGAGCTGCATTAAGATTGTGGTTGGTTGGAAGATTTAAGGAAAACTTACTTTAAAATTTTGACTCTCATTGATGAACGTTCATGGATTGCTAACCGAAATCACTCGGCCTTTAGGCTCCTTCTAGAGTCCCGCCAGCAGCCACACAGTGGCTAGTAGTATTGTAGGAGCCTACTCCGCCAGCGCTGCCGTGATCACTCATCTGCCTGCTCTATCAACATGGCCAGCGTATCGATTTTTGGCGCATCCTTGATTACTGTTTTACACTGGACTCACCTCGTCAAATCAGTTAATCGATTTAGCGTACCACTGATTGCTGATGTGCACCGGATTTGTTGTCAGCGCTGGAAGAAACAAACTTCACACTAAGCCCATTCAATCGGCCTTCCACCTCGGCTTGAGGCGGAAGCAACACTGCAGTGCTCTCTACCGTTCCTGATGGTCGAACTCAACGCCAGGCCGTGTCAACCACATTTCTCCTATCTATTCTCCTACTTGTTCTGTACAGAATATAACCTTCTCCTACTCTGGTTCTCCAAGACTTCTCTATCGTCTCCTAAGGAACCGGACCTGGAAGATCGCAGAAGTTAGAATTAAACCAGCGTAGCCTTAACTCATTTTTGATAGTTAAGCAGATAGCACTGCCATCAAAGACCAGAGAGAATGACATGGTCATTTCAGCCTTATTAGCCGCCATCAGCCGGCCATAAACCAACCTCAAGTGGCTCACCACGCGGGGCTCGCACCTGCGAATTCGGTCAGTAGTTGAACGCTCTAACCGTTGAGGGTAAAACTCAAAGCACGGACACTGCGTACCCCTCCTAGAATTTGGCGTTAGTCAATCCGTATTTGTTGGGGGAGTTCCTATTCGCGTATCGTACTGGTAGCAATGGCTTTTAGCACTTTGTTTACTTAGCTGCTGACTGTTCAACAAGTGAAGGACATATTTATGGCCAAACATTTCGACAGTGCTGTTTTGAATCGATATGCATATTTTTGCTGCTGAAGTAGAAAGAAGGGATGGTTCGTATAAACAAGGTTTTACCACAGAATTGCTTTCAATAAGGCTAGTAGATAAAAATGTTTGAA
>JAYGXS010000001.1:14360682-14502931 GCA_036362985.1 Ligula intestinalis | reverse complement strand
AGATAGAAAAGCTGGTGGAGGGTCCCGCCTGCCCTGAGGGACAATGAAGAGGGGAGATCATACTCTTCTCTGTCGGTAAGCTACGTAAATTTCACCAACTTCAGGAGTTGAGCGTAATTAATGAATCAAGTTTGGATTCAATGCCGATGGCAAGGTCCCCATTCTCACGCACTGGTTTCGTACTCCCATGACAACGATTTCCTTTTTAGGACCCACCAATGAGCACTACCGGCAACATCGGCACCATGTACCACGTATTCATGCCGATAACGATGTACAGGTGGAGATTTTGAGTTACCTCAGACGGGTGGTACGGAAACTAAGCAGCTTAGAAGTGAGAGTGTTCAGCGAACCGAGACTGGTTCTTGAGGCTCAGCAAGTAGCAAATAGCTCTACTACAGTAGCCAATGATGTACCGCCACCGGTCTTCCGATGGAATAACTCCAGGGAAAACTTGGATAATCTACTTAACTCAGCTGAGGATGCGACAGTGAGACATCACCTGGTAGGTACCATTTTACATATAACAACTTATAGGTTGCACACCTCTCCGGCGTATGTGGCGGCAGTCTGTCTCTGTCCGCCGATAGGGTTTTCAAATCCCTATTTTCTGATGAAGTGACAGATTGGCTAAGTTTTCATGGGCGCTTGGTCCACCAAACATCGTTTCAAGACTTGAAGCATTATCCAATTGTCACTGGTAAGAACATACCTTTTCTTCTATGACAATCTTCAACGCAGACATTCTCGAACAGCGGTGCTGTATGCTCAATTTTGAGAGGACTGAGATACCGAAGGCCTTAAAATTGCCTTCAAACATGCCCACAATTGGCATCAGTGGCATAGTGGCGATGTTCGCAATCTACAAGTCAAATTAGTGAGTCCACTTATACACTTAACCTTGTCACTCTCTGTTACGTTACGTTTCGGTACCTACATCTAAATTTCAAAATTAACTTCTTTCAGACATACGCCGCAATGATGAGATTCATGATGAGCCAGGGCCGTATGGGCTACCAGCGTCGTCCATGAAATCCACAGTGGTGCGTTCCGGTAGCCAGGAATTCTAAAAATTGGCTAAATATACCTTTTTGATTTCTGTACCCTTTTATTTTTCTAAACTCGTTTTTAATATTTATATACATTTTACTAAACAAACAGAATTTAAAAAAGTAACATATCACTGTTTTTCAACAAAAATGGGCGATCACAGGAAAGGAGGTAACCCCTGTAAGGATGAAAAAGAAAATTCAATTTTGCGAGCTACAAGCGCGATAACGCGAGCTCGCTTGGAGCTCGTTTTTCCGAGCTCGTTTCGAGCTCGTTTTGTTATTAGGGAATAAAATATGACTTATCGCGTAGCAAGAGTAGTTTAGTAGCTATGCGTTATATTCACCCTCGTGAGTCAGACAGACAGACGCTTGTGAATAAAATGTTTTTTGCATGTCCAGTTTAGTTTTAAATATGTCCAAAGAGGTGGAGAAGACAACCTCTTTGGGAAGAACACTCCACGCTGCATCCACTCTGTTACTAAATATAAAAATATACGTCTTCTAATCCTTGTTCTGTCGGGACGTAGTTTCAGGGGATGAGTGGGCAAAGTGAGCGTGTTAGCTTGGATAAAAGATAATCGAGGATAAAACAACTATCAAGGCCATTCAAATTAGAGAAGGTTGGTGCGTGATCCGCTCGTAGTTGCCTGTGGGAAAGGGAAAATAGGTTGACGGTTGAGTGTTTGCTTTCATAGAACGGTGTTCCCAGAATTTTATTTGTTTTTTTTCGCTCGCCTTTCCACCTGCTATAGACGATACAGTCTTAGACAGTCCAGGGTCTCTATGTCCGTAGAGAAAATTCTCATTGCGGACGAACGCTTCTACCAAATATCTTGCGAAAGCTTTCTTTTTAAAACCCTATAAAGCCATGCCTTATCAGTTACAAAATGGATCTCACTGACTTTGCTGCCTTTGTGCAGTTCAGCATTGGTTTTAGCCAAGAAGTAATCCACACACCCAAGTCTTCCTGGGTCTCATCTTGTTTACTGTTTGAGGAATACACCTTCGGTCTGGATGCCCTACAACTGCCAATTTGGAGGAAGTTGCATTTGCTCCCATTGAAGGGCATAAGCCAGTGCTTTAACCAGTCCTCCAACCTGTTAGCTTGCAGGTGGTTTTCATCTGCTATATTTTGGACAACTTTCCGCAATTTCATTTCGTCAGTGAACGGGTTGACATCAGAGTCTCGGTCCTTGACACAGTCATTGAGAAAAGCAATGAATAATGTGGGGCATGAAACTGAGCCTTTCGGGACGCCAATCACAGGTACCTCACTGCTCTACCACACTGCTCTACTGATTTCATTCATCAGCTTACTTTCCTTCTTTTATTACTTCCTTCTTATAGTACTTTTAATGGGTTGCAATACACTTGTTCATAACCCCCTTTTTCGTGTCTTCCGATTTCGTTCGAGCCTTTTGCTGGTAACACCCATTGCACACAAGACTGAAATCACGCCTCACCAAAACCTCGTCATTAACACTCCCGCAAAAAGCCGAAAAATTGCTGTCAGAAGTCACTTTTTGGAAAAAGTCGAGTTGCAAATGCTTCTTAACGGGTTGTCGTCACCGCATTCGTCAGTGATATCGACCAGGTCGGACCTAACAAAACGCAACATTTACCTTGTGTCGCATTCTCAATCCACGTGCGAAAAAAAACGCTGACAAAGATTACTTGACCTCACAATTGTGGGGCAACCATCAATCAAGCACAGTCTTATTAAGCAATTTTCCCCGAAACCTTTTTTATCCCGAAGGTTTCCCCACTCTACTCCCCCATGAAAAGGAGGCATCGAGCTAAGCAAACATCTTAATGTTTTAGCCAATAACACTTGTTATTATAAATTTGGAATTTACCGTTATTAAATTAACAAGAAACTACATATGTACTACTGTATTCGCCCGGAAGGAGCCCCAATTGAGCAGATGTTTCACTTATAATTGAAATTTCCATCAGGGCGTTTGGATTTAATCAAAAAGGTCCTGAGTTCGAAGCTCGAGTATGGAACCACTTGGGTCTGGGTATGACCGACTGACGGCGGCCAATAAGCCAAAATCGGCTATTTCAGTCTCCCTTGTCTTTTTCAGCAATGCTATCTGCCTATACTACTAGCTATTATGGCTGACAGGGCCTTCGTCGAGACCCAAGGCAGAGCGGGACATATGAGTCCCGTTAGCGGTCACGTGAATGTCCGTCAACGAGTGTTAATATCCCCTGACCTAAACCAGCGAGACAGTGAGCTTGTGACACAATGGTTAGGGCATTTGACTCTGACCACAAGAGTTGCAAGTTCGAGGCCCAAGTGAGGCACCACTTGGGTCTGGGTATGCGAATCCATAATCTAAATTAGGCTCGGGGGATGAGCATACACTTGTTCTCGATATTTAGATCTAATGAGTCCATTTGATCCCAAAAAAGCATTTCAGTAAAGCAAAGTGCGTGTTTACTTCAGTATATTTAAGGAAACAAATAGAATTTTGGCGAAATCAGAGATTGCTTGGCATCGATCAAATTTCCTACACTATTTGGTATGACAGAACCAATTTTTTTTAATTATATGCGTTTTCTATAGAAGAAGAACAATAAAGACAAAAAGGTTCAAGTAAGTCCTCTCCAGACTTGGAAAATGTAATCTGAAGTTGTTGATATTCAGGTGAAGGCAAGTTGAAGGATACGCATTGTCTTTCAGAAACAAGGACAATTTTCAGTTTTTGTCACTGTCTGAAATATTTTGCCCCAGAACGCAGTAAACAAGCTTTGATCATGATTTGTTTTACCGCAAAAAGTTTCTAAATTTAGAAGAAGTCGTAGCGTTCACCGGAATCGTAACTTTATTTATCTGAGCTTTTGGGCTCTTGCGGGAGTCCATCGTCAGAGATAAACCGTCACCGAAAAGCGAGAAACAGTTATAGGGGGCAGGAACCAATCAACTGTTAGAGGGGAGGGGGTGTAGGGTGGAGCGGGATGAAGAGTAGGGTGGGGGGAGGAGGAGGAGTGGGTGAGAGGTAGAGGAGAAGGACGGGGAGGGGGGAGACTCGTTAATCACCAGTTTCAGTCGTGCGTTGACGCCGACGGAGAGCCATGTAGGCGGGCGCCAACTCAGTGCACCGGTTGACTGAGTTTTTATCCGAGGCCCAGGCTTTAATTAACTCTCGTGCGGTCTTGCTGTCGGCATGAGCAACTACTCTTGCGGCTGCGAAGTTAAATGCGTGATGCGTCTCATAGGTGTGGGACGCCACTTGCGACTGTGCGTCACCCTGTCTGACAGCTAGCTTATGTTCGTACATGCGCGAACCAGGCATCCTTCCTGTCTGTCCGGTATAATTTCGGGGACAGTTCAGACATGGTATGCGATACACTACGCCCGAATGCTCACTGGGACGTAATTGGTCCTTTATTTTCATGATACGGCTGCGCACGGTGGCCTTGGGGCTGTGCGCAATTCCGACACTTTGAAGAAGGCGTAATTTGCCACCCAACGAATACAAGAAATCAGTTTTTCGTTTACGTTTTCCATAAAATATATATAAATATACGAAGGCAGTCAAAATCAATGATAAAAATGCAAACTACGTAAGTAGCCACTTTTTACAGTGCATACGCTTTGTAAGCGACCAGAAAGTAGCTCGTTAAAAAGCCGCCATCCTATTGTGACTGAAATGACTTCAGAAAAGGCTACATAATAATCAGTCCTACAACCTTTCTGAATGCCGATTAGCGAAAGAGTATGAATCAGTCGCATATACCGATATGTTACACAAATTTTAGGCCCTACTTAAGATATTCGACTTCGAACTGTCTAATTAAAGTGCTTTTTTGAAAGGTAACTTGTTGAAAAACGTGTTTTTAAATTCACGTTAGGTATATTAATGTGTGACCTTTGTTGTGGACGTTCGGTTGTGTCGATAATGAATTGTCTGGATTTTTAGGAGGAACCATCCTAATCCACTCCCCCTCACGGCGCACTATAGATCGGCCCGTAGGCCGTGTGTTTGATTATATCGCAAAAGTTGCCGGTGGAATTAGTGCTCTGCCCAAACATTCGGGTGAATCGAAAAGTCATTTGGCATGCTAACATCTCAAGGACGTTACCGGATGGGTCCGACTGTAGTCCGACATTGCACAAGCTCTAGGCTTCTCTTTTGCCTTAAATACGCGGTAACAATTAAGTTGGTTTACCATATTAAGTACCTCTAGCTTTTAGTCCTGTGGTTACTTCTAGTTTTATTAGTTTTAATTAAGTTATAGTTAAGTTTGTTATTTTACTTTATTTAGATACCGCCAATGTTAGAGAAATATGCTTAAATAACTACCACAAACTAATTTAAGTTAAACTTAACAAAATAATTAAACTGAAAAGTCGAAACTAAAATTAAATTAATAAGCTAAACACGTCAGTATAATAATAATAATACCAATGGCCTTGTTTGAGAGAATTCTGGGGCTGTAATAATGCGTCAATATACTTGCATTCTTCCGTCCTTGCTGTGAATGGCTCCCTTACGGATTCTGGCTAGGCGTAATCGGACGAGCGACCATCAACGCTTGTGGCAATTATAACGTAAATAAGTTCCGGTTTCCAGCATGTGTTGTGCAGCGCCAGAGTGCAATCAAAAGGTCGCCAGTGAATCCCGCCTGATTCCAAATCAGCATTTTCCTTGAACGCACACCTGAGTCTAGCCTAAAAGTACAGCTTACTTTCCAGGCCTCTTGTCGATGAACCATTATAAAGCTACAGTCAATTATTCTATCTTCTGAAATTTCAACCGAAATCCGGAACTGTGTTTTGGATTCAAAAGAATCCTTTGCGTAATCTGTAAGTTTATTTAAGGTGCAGTCTAATCGCAAGCTATTTCAGTTACGTCGGGATGTCGGCTTTTGACAGCTTCTTTCTGAGCGCCTGCAAAAACAAAAACCTGTAAACAATGACTAGCTAAGTAACATGCGCTTTTCTTGATGATCTTCGCTGTCCTCATAAATGCAAGCATATTTTAGAGAAAGCGTGTACAAAATTATTCGTTCACAAAGTATCTACTGTAAAAATGTCTACTTAACTAGTATGCATTTATCCCATTGGTTTTCACTGCCCTTATAAATCCAAGTTTTTGAAAAAAGGCATTCTATGGGGCAATAAGGTAAATTTTTTTCCGTTTTTTTTTCTAGACCGGTTCCCGAGTTCGTCTTGCGTACTAGAGAGAGTGTGCAACGAACCATTAACATTTCAAACGTGCACAAAAATTGCAGTGGTCCTCTAAAGTGAGCGCTGATTGCTAGGTGTGGTTTGTTTCAGTCCGTATTGCTTGGCTCTCGTCTCTTCCAGCTTTCTTTGAGATGTTTGTACATTCCATCCAAATCGATATGTCGGTTGATACATGAATCATCGAAGTACATGGCCTGAAGAAGTTCTCGGCCTTTTTTTCATCAGCGCTCACTCTGCGCGTTCGAAATTTTAATTTTCTTGTCTGAAGACCAGCTGGGGGACCAGCCTCGAAAATTTAACGAAAAGATTTGCTTTTTGTCTCATAGAACGTCTCTTCTTCAAATATAATTTCTTGGGATGCCTGATTTCAAAATAGTGATATATCCATTGAAGTTAAGCAGTCTAACACACTAGATCCATATGCCTGCGCTAATCTGTAATCTAAGCCTGCTATGCTGGTGGCTAGAATCCCAGTTTCAGCGAGCTTGCTTTGTAAACTGGATTTATTAAGGGTAAAGTTTTATTTGCTCAGAATATTGCTATGCACACGGTCAGTAACTGCGAGGCTGGTGACCTTTAGCGAAAGATGAAGAAAACAGTTCCTGGCTAGGTTCACTGAAACACTTTTTTGTCAAATTTTTTTTAGTTAAGGGAGCGACCTCTTTGAGGACATTCTTTCCAACTGTCTAATTTGAATGTCAGTGCACGCATGCAGCCCCGGACGAACAGATACTTGCTCTTGGTGAGTGCACGTTTGTGGGAGGGGGTGGGGTGAGTTTAGCATACTGTATTTGTTTTTTGTTGTTGTAGAAAAGAAAGTAGCCTGGATAAATTCCTCTGGAGATGAAGTCTCGGGCAAAATTGATTACCTAAGCGGCGAGCTGTCAAGCATAAGTGGTTGCCTCAGGACGCATTAACGTGAGGAGTGCCCAGTTTCAAACACTTAAAAAGCATTTTCCCTCAGGCTATCGAAAGGTAAGGCTACTAAGGTTTAACTCTAATGGCTGCGATCTTTCAGGCCCGATTCCTAAGGGGAGGAGAGAGGTCTTGGGGAAGCCTGATTATTAGGAAGTGTATATTCTGTATAGAATGATTTGGAGAATAGGGAGTAGGAAATTGATTAGCAGAAGACCGCACAACTGCAAGCCGGCGGACGGGGTCTGAAGCCAGGTCTGCTCGGCAGTCGTCACATGAGGTCCTGCGTGCGTCGGCCCGTGATTGGTTGTTACAGAGACCGGAAGCAGCAAGACTTCCGAAAAGCACTTCAACTTGAGTTAGTCACGACAGCCGTTCACAAGTGCACTTCGCGTTTAGCTAGACACTACGGGACTGCACATTGTTAAACAATATCTGAGGCAATTTCTCACCTTAGCCCTCCGTCCGCAAAACAGATGAAAAGTTCCCTAGGTTATTGATTCATTATTTTTCCAGTCTGGATGCTCAAAACATTAGTATGCACACAGACAGGAATTCCAAAGCTGGTGACCTTTAGCGAATGGCAACGGAAGCAGTCGCATATTCCCTGGCTAGGATTTCTGCAACTCCTTTTTCCAGATCAATTTTAAGTGCCGTGATCAGGGAGCAACACCTTTCAGGGCATTCTTTCCAAATACTTGATTTAAATGGCATTGTGCGTTTGAAATTCCACCCCGTTTTCATATAAATGTATAGGCCTGACAAGAAGTTGTCGAAAGTATACGTGCATTTGCCAAACTCGTCTTCTGAAGTGCACATTTGTTTTGTTTTGTGGGTGTATAGAAGAAAATAGTCTGGATAGGTTCTCGTGGGAATATAGACTCACACAAAATTGATTACTTTGGCGGCAAGCTGTCAGGCACAAACGGTAGCTTTATCGCAGGCAGTTGTGTCGACAAGCAGAAGGATTCCCCAAAACGAGAGTCAGGCCAGACGGAATTTGAAGGAACAATTTTACTGCTGAAAAAATAAATGCACAGCCCGCTGCCAGGTAGGTCTGAACGTCTGATGTGCCTGAGAAGTTGTCTGGGTGAGTGAGTGAAGCTTTAACTGCCGGATGAATGCTCACTCGGTTGCCACAAATCAGATGAGGCGGAAGTATTGATTGACATCAAGCGTATGCACGCGCGCGTTTGAAGCAGCGAGTCAATCGATGCCGTTTGAAAAGCCCACGCGAGTTAATTAATCACGCGGGCTGAAAGTTATGGCAGCCGGCGACATGTTGACGCAAGCGCAGTTTGGATAGGTGGGAGGTTCCCACAGCTTCAGAGCGCACCTAATTTCAAACTTTAACAAAGCCGTATTCCCTCAGACTGCACATAGTTACACAACATTCGAGGCAGTGTCTCACCTTAGCCCCTCGCTAACAAAACAGATTAAAAGATCCCAGGATCATTCAGGCGTGCCCTATTAACGAATTTTTTTTCAAGTAAGCTTTCACTTTTCGTGTTAGTTAAACAAAACTTAACACAAAAGCAGGTGCCTCATCAACGTCTCTTATACAAGCTCAGCCGCATAGGGGTATGGGGAAACCTTTTGCAGTGGATCGCAAGCTTCTTGGCTGGTTGTACCCAGACCGTATGTATTGGTGAACAGCGGTCGGCAGAGGTAGCAGTTGAGAGTGGGGTTCCACAGGGATCTGTTCTTGGCCCCATTCTCTTCCTTATACATATGGATGACTGCATAAGCGGACAAGACTGCGAAATCACAATGTTTGCTGATGACATAAAACTT
Source organism: Ligula intestinalis (assembly GCA_036362985.1). NCBI lineage: Eukaryota > Metazoa > Platyhelminthes > Cestoda > Diphyllobothriidea > Diphyllobothriidae > Ligula > Ligula intestinalis. The sequence continues at coordinate 14,493,970 of JAYGXS010000001.1, read as the reverse complement.
TGGAAGGTCATACGCAGCCAAGACGATGAATTAAACCTCCAGGCAAATTTGCATAGACTGGAGCAATGGTCGACCCTTTGGCTCATGCCATTCAATGTGGCCAAATGCAACCTAATGCGCTTTTGTAGAACCAGCACTACGCCTCGGAGGGTGTATTACCTGAATCACACGCCGCTGCCAGAGGTAGAGGCTCAGAAAGACCTGGGGGTTTGGTTCACGCCTTCACTGAAGCCATCACTCCACTGCCTGAAAGTGGCTAAATCCGCAATGTCGAGCTTGTATCTAATCAAGCGCGCCTTTTCTAAGTTTGACAAAGTTGAATTTGGCAAGGTATTTGGCACGTTCGTGCGACATCAACTGGAATTTGCCATCCAAGCCTGGAGACCTTGGACAGCCAAAGACAAAAAACCTCTAGAAGGTACAAAGACGCGCACAAAAATTAGTATTAGGCCAACGGAACCTCCCTTATGAGACCCGATTGGGAAATCTTGACTTTTTTCCTCTGGATTACAGGCAGCTACGTGGGAACCTAATCCAGGCATTTCGCATGTTGCGTGGTCAGGATTGCTGCCTCCAAACAAATGACTTCTTTGAGCGGGCCACCACCTCAAGGCTGCGAGGACACCCCCTCAAATTACGTGGGGCTGGGGCAAGACTTGACCCAAGAAAATTCTTTGTCTCTAAGAGGGTAATCCAGGCATGGAAATTTCTTCCTGCGGATATTGTCATGTCTCCTTCCGTGGATGTTTTTAAGGCAAACCTAGACCGATTTAATGAGTATCGTCGCGATTTAGTACTCCGAATCCAATCACTGAAATGTTCTCAATCCAAAAATTGAAGTGCTCTACATCCAAAACCTGAAATTCTAGAAATGCTATAAATATATACTAATACTAATTTGTAAGTAGTATTACTATCAGTTCTTAACCTAATGAGTTTCAGCCATTATCTAGCTATGACGTCTCTGCTCACTATGCGATCTGCGCCGATCGTGTCTGAGGACGCATCTACCGCACCTATGGTCCTAGGCTACGCAGCCCTGTCACACCCTTTCTCGTATCGACCGACTGCTGACGACGTGGCGGGTTCCTCGGCTCTTGGCACACCAAAGGCGTACCAACAATGGTGCACAAATTGTAAGTCCTTACTCTCTTATTCAGACGACTTAAAAGACGCCATTGCTGTAGTATGCAAGCCCAGATTTTTAAGCAATTCCAAAGGCATCATTTTTGTCAGTATTTACATTCCTCCCTCTACATGCCAACGTGCTTTAGGCACCTTTTTCGATTTTCTTTCCCAAAAACTTGCTGCACTGCCTTGCGAGCATGCCATAATTTTAAGCGGTAATTTCAACCGTGTAAATCTTCATCCCCTTACACTGTTAGGTTTAGACGATTTAGTTTCCTTCAACACTCCTGCCGACGCCCCTCTGGATCACATATTGACCAACCATCCCAAACTTTTTGTCGTCAAAAATAGATCTCCATTGGCAGGCTCAGATCATTCTGTTATTGGGCCTGCCAACCATCTATTGTAGCTCTAACAAATGGCTGTTAGTAATTCCCGAGAGGAAGCTTAGGGTTCGAGACACCTCTCCGCATAATATTTCTTTGCTCCAGACCATAATATCTGGCAATATTTCTACCCTTCTAGCGTACTCAGATGTCGAATCATGCTGTAGACATCTCACTAATTTTTTAAACAACATTTTTAACGTCTGCTGTCCTCTTGACACTGTCATGGTTAGACCTGACCGAATATCTTCTCCCCACTTAAAATCTTTGAGACGTCAAAAGGAATTGTTCTATAAACTAGGTCTGCGAGATAGACTAAAGGAACTGAACGTCCAGATAAAGCGTGAGATTTCCAGGCTGAATGACCTTTTTGTTAGTCAGCTTTTTACTTCTTCTACATCTTCCGCTCCTCTCACTTCCTCCGAAATATGGAAGAGTCTCAAACGTCTCACTGGTCAATGCAATACACTGGCACATGTTGATGCTGACCTAGACAGCTTAAACTCAAACTTCATCCACACTCCCACGGACTCCTACCTCCCGACAAATGATATTTCCTTAACACCAAGTGATTTCTCTCCAGTGTCCGTGGAAACAGTCATGAAACACCTCAACAAGGTCAAAGTTACAACAGCTGCCGGACCCGATGGCGTCTCCACATTTCTCCTTAAATCTTGCTCTTTTCAATTAGCTCCTGTCTTGACACATCTTATTAATTTATCTTTCATGGAGTCCAAGATTCCTGACAGCTGGCGTTCGGTCAAAATCACTCCTATCCCGAAAAAAAAACACTTCCACGGGTCCCAAATCCTTTCACCCAATTGCCTGCTCTTCTGCACTCCTCAAATTTACAGAACGAGCAGCTTTGGACATCATTGAGCCTTTTTCATCCAATTTTGCTGATCCCTTGCAGTTTGCGTACAATTCTAGGCGTAGTGCACTAGATGCTGTTGCTCTGGTACTCCACTCTGATCTTAGAGACTTGGAAAAGGGAATTCGTTCATATGCATGTGCCCTTCTTGACTACTCCTCAGCCTTCAACACGGTCCCGCGAAATCTTCTTTTTAATAAAACCTCTGCATGCGGCTCTCCTGGCTGGGCCGTCTCTTGGCTTGGGGATTATTTTACTTCCCGCACCTAATTCGTTCAGAGCGGGAAGCGAAAATCCACGATCCTTCCCAACAATTGTGGAGTTCTGCAGGGGTCTATATTATCTCCTCATCGTTTTTCCCTCCATACTGATGACCTACGAGCTCCAAACTCATGTTTGTTTGTCAAATATGCTGACGACATGGTTGTCGGCCATCCTCTCAAAAGCCAGACCCATCTTCAAACACTGAAGAATGGATTGGACCATGCTACAGCATGGTCGTCAGAAAATGGCCTTTTACTTAATGAGCGGACGTCAGTCCAGAGTATCTTCAGGCTGCGACCCTCCTCCAGTCCTAAAACCATTGACTTTTTGCCCAACAATGAATCCTCCTTCCGATACCTTGGTGTAACAACAGCTTTCAACCTCTCATTTACTCTTCATATTGAAGACCTTTTCATTAAAATCCGCAAACTTTTATATCATGTCCGCCGCTTGCGTTCTTATCGCACCCCGCAAGCCCTCATCTGGCGTTTTATAGACGCTTATATCCTCCTTCTCATTCTTTGCTGCTCGCCAGTAACCTTTCCAGCACTACTCAAAAAGACTTTATTATTATTGAACGTATTCTCCGCATGCTCTCTTCAGCTGCCGGCTATTCCTATGCTTTTTGAGCTGACCTTATAATTCAGCGACAATTCAAATCGGTCAAGAATTTAGTGGATCGTATTCTTAGTGATGACGCTCACCCGCTCCACTCCGAACTAATGGCTGCGAAGTCTTCTCGTACGACGCGCCGAAACTTCCGACATATGACATGTCGTACATCAGCCTACCAGAACTCAATACTCCCATTCTTAGCACGCTTCCTCACGTGTGAAGAAACGGAAATTGAAAAGCTGAAGGCCGACCTGACTCCATAACTGATTTAGTAACCGTATCGACTTCTTCCTTTGAGTTTTCTGTGATCTTTGACCGTTTACTCGTGAGTTTTTGGACCCTTTAAATTACTTTAGTTCTTGTTCTCCGTGAATGGAGCCATTTTTTTGCTGAAAGTTTGATATTATCATCAAAATAAAGTTCTCATCATCAAAAAAAATCTCCGGTCGTCGGGACGTTTTCGTGACTCCGAGGTCTCCTCCTCGTATGGTCCTTCGGATGTAGATATTACCCGTCATGGCCGCCATGGCTGCCGTCAACATTCACAGAAGCATAATGCCCCTATCATTCACATACTTACCCCCACGAGCGACAGTTTTTCTCCTTAAAACCACAAATGACATTCCCTTTTGAATTATGAGCCAGCCTTAGGAGTTTTTTCACTGTCTGCTCTTCCTCCTCAGTTACACTGCTGGCTCGTGTAAACTGAATGTGAGTGTATTACTTAAAACAAGCGATTAGTCGTCTGAAATTGTGCCAACGACTTCTTTGGAATGTTCGGCTATGCCTATGCATTTCTGAAATCCTTGTACCAAGAGGGAGTTCAAAGGCGTTTGCCTATATTTCCTTTAATAAATTTGACTTGACTTGACTTGACATGAAAAGCAATTCGCCGCCCGGGGAACGCACAGGCGGACGTGTCGCCTAGTTCCTGCACCAGGGAGCCAGGTGGTCAAACAATCATTTCGCTCAAGTCCACAACAGGTGATGTCATTTCAGCAACTCAACAAGCCAGCCAACAAGTAATTAGCGTACAATCGGGCGATTATCTTTGATAGAGGGAAGCCGTTAATTGTGATAAATGTGCAGTAGCATAGTGACTGAACAGTATTCGCCAAAAAGCGTGCAACTTTCATACCTTCGTAAAAGTTTGATCCATTAGTGGATAATTATTTATTGAATATCTTCGAATAGATTCTGGCATCATTTTCTCCGTTTTCATTATCTTCATTGAGTTATTGATAAAATGAGTTTCTTTTCGACGTTTACATCAAAACCTTCAAAATAACCTACATATATAAAGATCATTTACCAAAAAAGTGTTTTTCGATATTAGTTCTTATGATGATGGCCATGTAGATCATGTTTACAAATGCCTCAAAAAAGCAAACCACAGTGTCAACTGTACAGAACGTTCGCAACATAAGTCCAATATTGTAATTCCTAAGATCCATTAAAAAATTATCTAATAGGTACCTCTTTAAAAAGTGTTTAGTTAGTTCTTCGGCTAACGAATGTCTGTGTATATAAACTTTTTCCAAGTTGATGATACAATGAAATTGGAGACTTTTGACAATTTCTTTAATTAACCTGATAATAAACGGTTGAATTCGACTGGAAATGAAAAAACTATAAGAGTTAAGGTTAAGATGGTTAACCCTAACACCTACAATCGGCAAGAGTTTCCTTGATAGTGGCTTGATATGAAAAAATGCGGTCTGTCTTACGGGAAGAGTGGGAATTGGGCATTGTAGGTTGGGGAAACCTGATGGATGTGGAATGAAGGGTCATGAAATAAGTACAAAAGGCATTTAGCGCGAAACTTAAAAAAGTGGTATAAAAAGCGTTTTTAAGAAGAATGGAATTTGAATAATCCGCCTTCACTTAGGCTTGAACAGATCAGGGGTTACTGTGATGGATAGCCAATAAAATTAAAGCACGTGTGTGTGCGGCAGTGCGCGAGGGAAAATTGTCTGTCGTTAGTGTAACGCGCCAACCCGAACCATGGGTGTTTGAACGCACCAAGTTCACTTCTGGCGCGGATCCGGATGAGGATGGTGTGAACGTCTTTTGGTGAAGGTACCGGTCTTCCTTCTCTCTCCCTCTGCTGGCACTATTTCCCCCAGTTCCGTGTCGCCGTTACACGCTATTCCCGCCGTCCTGTGTCGCCCGCAGTTGCCCACAGCGCTGCACTCCCGCCGGTATCTAACTAATATTCTGTGCTCACCCCTCACTCCAAATGGATCATTTGTACAGACCCTTGGCAATCTCCCTTATCGTATCCTTTCCCCTCTTTATTGTTTACCATTCGTTTTATATCAACCGACCTTATTTCTTACTATCGCGTTATTCTTCTACTTCTTTCTACAATTGCATGTTGTGATGATTGACAACCCCGTTCGGCGTTACTTCTGGAGAATCATATGCGTGAATTACTCCTTTAGGTGTGTGCCAACCTCAACATTCCCGGCCCGCTACATTAAGTGTGCTGTGAATGCGAATGCAGGAGAGTATGTCAAGTGAAGTTAATTCAGTAGGAAGGAGTGGTAATATGTAAGTACACGATATATGGAATGTGTTTTATTTTAAATTGCGTGACTGTGAATGTTTGGGTAAGAGCATCCATAGATGTGGAAAACGAAATCATTGGTATTGGTGAATTTCTAATAATCTTTAATAGTTATATTGTGTTTTTATGGATGATGTTTGCCAATGTAAGTTGATCGTTGATTTGTGAAGTAAACTGGTGTGTGCTTTCTATGCGCACATGTATATGTTAGGAGTATGGTAGACAGATCCATGTACATATAATGAATCTGTGAGTATGTATGATATATTTTCTGTGAAGAAAGGTTGTTGTGTTTATGTTGACCTTTATAGAGCCCATGTGGGAGGAAGGAAAAGGAGAGCGAAGCCTCAAGTGGATAGGTGCACGAAAACGCAGGAAATAATGCAGTTGGTTAACTCCGTGGATGTTATGGACTATTGTCAAGAGAAAAGGCTTCTAGCTGTGGCTGTGAGATGTGAATGTGGCGTTTTTGTGACGAAATAAATTCTTCGTCAACATACGGACGGTTATGTGTTTTCGTGTCGGAAGTGTAGGAGAAAGAAGGCAGTAAGGAAGGGGTCAATATTTAAGGGAGCCACTTGACGATTAGAACTATTTTGAAATTACGGGTAATGTTCATCAAGGGGTGTCCGGTGAAGGAAGTGGAGGACGAGCTGCGGATAGGACACGAAGCAGCAAACAGATGGTATGCCGTATGCCGCGACGTTTGTTTAAGTGCGCTACTGAATGAAGTGACGATCCTGTGAGGACCGGAGGTCGAGGTGCAAGTTGATGAAACCTTAATGAGCCGACGGAAGTATAACGTTGGCAGAAGAAAAAGGCAGCTGTGGTTGCTCGGCATTTACGGCTGTGAGAAGCGGAAGGCAATTGTCGAGCAGGTGAACTGCAGAAGTTGGCCCGCATTAAAGGGAGTTATCAAGAAGTGGATAAAGCCGGGCACTGATGTGATGACAGATGTGTGGAGTGGCTATCGTGGTCTGAAAGGTGAAGGTTATTAGCATGCCACTGTCAATAACAGTAAGCACTTCAATGATCCAATAACGAAGAAGCATGCGAATGCGATTGAGACTTACTGGAGCAGGTTGAAAGGGAAGCTGCGGCAAAGTGGTCTTCTGCAAGGACGCTCAATATGGGCCCACGTGGACGAAGTACAGTACCGGTTATGGTTTCGTTTACAATCTATGAACGTGAAATGTGCGTGGGAATTATTTTTGAAGCACATGGCCGATATGTATGGATTTGAGAAGTCAAAAATAAGTGTGGAGTTTGTTGTTTGTTTTTTTTGTTAGTGTACTTTGATGCTGTTTTATTGCTGGGTTTTTTTCTCGTGTGAGTTAACTATTGTTGCTGTCGTTGGATTACGTAATTGAGTTAAGTGCGTGTAAGTGTGTTTTTATTGTTATATTGTAGAGTGTGTCGGTTGTCAATGAAATGAAAGAAGCAAGTGCAGTGGGAACGTCCTCCAAAGGCGCTGGAGAATAGTGAGGGTAGCTTGTGAGGACGCAGTGAATCGGGCGAGTGAAAGGAGGAGCTGTCTTGTTTTTTGTTGACTTTGACTATGGAACGATGACGAATTTCTTGGTGTAGTTGTGTAACTATGGGTAGACGGTGTGTAAAGTTGGTAGCGTTTGTAAAGGTTTTATAATTTTTTTATGTTTAAGAAGGTTTTTTCTTGTGTAGGTATGAAATGATACGGTGTTATAGTGGACGACGCGATATTTGTCATCGGCGTTCATCGTGTCATGTGGAAGTTTCGTTAGCCGGTTTAATTTGGCATAGCCTGATGTTATGATGGCGCAGTCACCTTTGCAGATGATGTCTATTTCGTCTTCTACCTGTATCGTTAAATGCCTAATCGTCGTTAACTGCGAAAACTCGCAATGGACGGCTGTGCGAGTGAAGGTATTCGTCCGTAAGTACTGTGATTGCTGAAAATGTTTCGGACGCATTTTATGAAGAAGTGTGGTCTAATGATATTTTTCATGAGGATTAAAGAAGGTTTTCCAATTCGTTTGCCGACAGCGTTATCATGGAAGTCGGGTACAAATGGGGCGTGAAGTGTAATCGTACAGTAACATGGCGTGGTAGGGGTACGCAATCAAACTATATAATGCTGGCGAAGCAATGTTTGTTGGACGCGTTGTTGGTATATTCCGCAAGTAAATTTGGCACTTTCGCATGAACTGTAAGGGAGCGGTCGTAATGTCACATAATCAGGTCTTGTATAAGTCGTACGTTTGCATAATTTCGTATTGTTGGTATTTAATGCGAATAGGCATTTATGGGCGGAATGATATTTTTCACAGGTTTTGGCCGTTCGGGTGATCGCGTGGAGGACAGGTTCGATGATGAAGCGTGGCGTAATGATTTTTTTATCATCAGTGCCGGTGTTCTCCAGTTCGTATATCAACTGTCGTATTCTACATACGTTATGCCGTCTTATAGGTATGCAATAGTAATGGATAAGGGTGGGCCAACTCAGGTTTCTCGTGCATATTTTAAGCATTGAGGTTAAGTTAATTGGACAGTTTGCCGTTAACTGTAATCGGTTGGTAATGCGAGTAAAGTGGAAGTAAGCAGTGTTTCATGCTAAGTTTACATTGGCAAATGTGGGTTAAATGGAGGAGTATGTTTGCGCCAGCAGTCAAGCTCCAGTTGATGGAAAAGTGATCGGGCTATGTGTAGGCAAATAAGGTTTGGAAGAGCCTTACCGGTTTTGTAAAGTTCAACTGCTACTGCGATAGTTTTGTCATGGAATGGATAATGTGTAAATGTAAAGCGGAGCAGATATCCCATAAAGTGAGGTGATGTGGTATTGTCTGTTGAGGAATGACGAAGGCCTCACGCGGCGTAGGTTAGGCTGGGTTGTTAACCGTTAGCTAAATTGAAGCGACCCGTCTATCACTTCTAACTCCCTGAGCCAAGGCATGTGTATGTATCCCAGCGGCAACAGGCGTCTTTCGAAAATGACAATGATAACTGAGCCGATCAACCGGTAGCTAAATTTAGCCAACTTCTGAGAAGAACAAGTATGCCTACTTAAAATATTTAAGTAGGTAAACACAAGTAAGATAATTATTCCACTACCAAGGAAACTCCCGCCCTACAATCTTCCAGACCCTGGTTCCTTAGGAGATAGGAGAAGTTTTGGGAAGGCCAGAGTAGAAGGAAGAGTTTATTGTGTACATAGGAAGGAGAATAGAATGAAAATAGTGTTGACTCGCGGAGTAGTGCGTCCGTTCCCTATTCGGGTGGGCTCCTGAGTGAACAGAGCATCAGGAATCCTGGCGAATGCATTGTCCCGGGGGCCAATGGGTCTGCTGATGTCTAGACTAGCTTGGGCCAATGACAGCTTGGGCCACTGACAGTTAGCGCCTAGCCCCAAGAGCGGTGCGCACACACGCAGGCTAGATGAGTCATGCGTCTGCAACTGGTCTTGGGTTCCAAATGGCTGCTAGGTCCACTACATAACTTACTGTTCTCTTTATAACGGATTTATTTTCCGCCATGAACTGTTATAAGCTTATGAATGCAAAAAAACAAGCCACATATTTGGCCCTTTTCGAAATACTGCTTATACTTCAGTGTGTCCTGTTTCTAACTGAGGCATAAGCGGAGGGTATAGTTTACAAAAAAGTATATTTCTACATGGCTTACATTCAATAAGGCCCTCTTTACATTACCTTTGCCGTAACATATGCGGACACTTTGCTTAAACGGCAAGGTGAGCGGTGTGGTTTAAAAAAATGCAATGAACTTTTTGTTACTGTATTTTATGCGAAAAAACTTCATATGTTAGCTAAAAATAATTTTTAAAATATAAATCTCCACCTTTTCTGCAAATAACTGCAATTTGTTCAACTTGGCTTCGCTTGAATGTGAACAATTTTGGACAACATTTTTCAGTTCTGCTATACCTTTTTTACTTATTTTGGAGATTCTCCAGAGCATAATGAACATACATAGGCAGTTTGGTTCTGTCTTTCGTAAAAGCATAGGAAATTCCTTCGATATGAGACCACTCCTAATTTCGCCAAAAGTAATGGTCATTTCTCTTAATAAATCAACTTAAATGGTGATTTTCCTAACTGAAAGGCTTTCCCGGAATTAAATAATTTCAATGAATCAAAATAGTGCTACCAAACATATGCTAAAGTGTCCAGTCGAATTTCATTGTGGAAGTTGCGCGGTCTTTAGCGACTATTGAATCATATAAATAATGCAAATCCTTGTCTATGCACTACCCGTTTCTGCAATTATCTTTGGTGATGAATCCACAATAGAATCCGAAACGCCAGGTGAATGGAAGTCTTGCCCCAGCAATTGCATCTGCTTTTTCTTAAGTATTTCCTGCACTCGCATTTTCGCTTGCGTCGGCAAATTTATGTCTTATGGATCTAAATAATGAAGTTGTTCAACTCTTTTCCCATGATTATATGCAGCCCATATTCTAGTCTGAAATTGACTACTTAATGCATGCAATGAAGTAGGAGAAAAAATTAGTTAGAAATGCCGTGCTTAGCTTCGTCTATTTTAAGCTGATTAAAAAAATGCGAGCCTGTGCCGAGAAAAAATGTAGTTGCTGACTTTTATGTCGACAAGATATGGAGGGGATAGGAGGGAAGGGGTATTGTGGATCACCTTAAAGTGCAAGGATCAAGGTCGACTCGTTTTATGGAACGCGCTTTAAAGGTCACCGCGCGGCCGGGTTGCACCACCAAGTTGAACTACTGGATGGCGGCCCACGTCCCCAGCTGGCATGGACAAGTATTGTGTTGATGCACCGATGACGCTCGCTGATTATTGGATACTGGGTTCCAAGAAAAATGCTACAATAACACAACAAAAAATCACTAGTTAATTTCCGGATTCTGCTCGTACACTGCAACATAAAAAATTGGATACGATACCTCGTGCCTGATTGGCTGGTTCGACAGTCAATTCCAAATCAAGAGTTATCGGATTAAGGAGTAGTGGCATGTCGGGTTTGAGCTTTAATGAAGAAAATATGCGTATCATTGGTCGAAGTCTTCAAGTTCCATTTACAAAAAGGCATCTGTAGTGACAAGCTCGCGTCGAAGTGAACGCCGCTAGAATCTCAAGACTGCGGTTTTAGACGCCTGCGAACAGCCAATCACAGATGCCGCAATGCTGGCCTTAGCATGGCGACGAATAGCAATCCTGCACGCGGGAATCGCTGTTTCTGCCCACTGGCCTGACTGCTGTCAAGTTGGCACTTGGACGCGGCTAGCCCTTCTGGCTGGTCCTGAGCTCCAAACTCAAATTTCTTTCCTTTTATTCTTCGTTCCTCTGTGTACACAATATACTGCTCCTTTTACTCTGGCCACAACGGACTTCTCCACTACTAAGTAACTGTGGTCTGAAGTTCGCAGTGGCTAGGGTTTAACTTACTTAACCCCTTGCGATACATCAATAAAACTGGCAATGACCTTGGACGCCATAATGCCATACGCGACCATCAGTTTCCATGATGTCCACTGGATGCTCCACTACAGGGTGGTTCAGAGATGGTTACTTGTGCATGAATTAGTTTTAAGGGATAGTAGGCTTGCGCTGTACCTACCGCACTCTCTCCATTCGCCCTCCCTCCCTCACCCGCCCAAGTCTGGTTTCAAGACAGAGGCAAGAGGACGAGAGGCAGTATCGAGCCGTGGCTGGCTGGCTGACTGACGTAGCTGAAGCCGCCCTATGCAGGTCACCCCGCCCCCCCCCCCGCTCCCATGTTCGGCATTTTTAATGGGAGCGCAACCCAAAAACCACCTGCCGTAACTTGATCTTACCCATGTTTTGTCCAGCGCATCTATCATGCTGCCCGTTTGGGAGGCGCAAAACACACAGACATGTTAGTTCGACCGTCGAGTTCAAGCAAGCTTCCCATTTCGTGTTATTTAAACAGCACCTAAAGCAAAAGCGGAGGACTTGGGAACTTACAGTCGAATGCGTCGCTTAATGCCTGCGCCAGGGGGCCAGGTGGCTGGACAATCATCATGTCCAAGTTGAACGTGGGTAATGGTAGTTCGGCAGATCACGGCCAGCGTGCCGGCCATCAAGCAAGCAACCGGGTAAATATGCTCGATAGGGCGGGGCGCTAATTGTCCTAAGTGGGCAGTAACCTAGTGGTTGTACTCTATAAAACTACAATTTACTGTCGCTGGCGGTAGATCCGCGGCGGAATCCGTCAAGTCAGACGAATAAAGTTCGTGTCCCAGCGATCACGTCTACTTCTTCTCAAACGACACTTAAGTCAATATGTGTGGAGAGACTGGTGGTCTAATAAATCGGTGCTGGCGGTGTTGATGGTTCGACTAGTTGTGATTCATCAAGGAATTTTTCTGATCGCCAGTTTATTATTTCAGTATAGTTCAGTATATTTAGGGTAGTAGGCAATGCCTTTGAAGACCCTATTGAAAACAGTTTACATTGGATATCCAAAATAAACTATGTTACTTTAAAATAATGAGTAACACATGCACATAGAATAATTTTGTTATCTGTATGTATGTACAAATCTTTCATGTCTACTAGCAATAGTTTCCTGTGCGTATGAGCGGTATCTTTTGAGTAAATATGCATCCAGGATGCGTTTGAATGCATCTGTCGTGTTCGCCATTACCACCTCCTCCGGCAGTCCGTTCCAGGCACCGATGACTTGCTGTGAAGATGTATGCTTGCGGCCATCTAGATGGGATAAGGTTCCCCGCAGTTTGAGGGAATTGCCACGGAGGTCGGTTGAAGTGGCAAATGCAAAGAAGTCATCAAACTTCAGGGCACACTCCCGATTCCTCACGAGCCGGTACGTCTCTATGAGGTCGCCTCAGATTTGCCTGTACTCAAGAGGAAAAATGTTAAGTGCTTCTAGTCTACATTCGTAAGATGGAGACTGTAGGCCCCTCACAATTTTCGTTGCTCTTCGTTGAACTCTTTCCAGCATCTGGTAATCTTTTTGCAACCATTTTCGCCACGCCTGAACGCCAGTTTCCATGCCTCCTCGCCAACATCATGCAGCGGACCCGGCAAATAACCTATATGTTATGGAAAGCAATCCCTTTAACCCTAATAAAGCTTGTCGAGATGGTTAGCGTAGACTGTATTGCTAAACTCTGATATCAATTTATGAAGTAGATTCCCCGTGAAATAAGTAGGTGAAAAATGTTCAAAAGGACTTTCGCCAGTAATTTCGCGTTAGGAGTGTAGCCTGACCAAAGGTTAGCAACCATGCAGGTTCTCCTGAAGCGTCGTGCCTGCCACCGACTGCCACAATGATTTCTTTGTCAACAGAGGACTGCCTTTAAGGTCATATGCCTTCGTGGTGGTTGTGCCAACGCAATGACTTTTAACCGAACACGTATGCACGTGAACTTACGCACGTGTCCTCGAGGGCCCACTTAGGTTTGTCACGGCAGGTGATCTATCCCAACACTTCGAAGATCCTACTGATTCGAACTTAATAAGCTACGAGTTTCTCGATTTCTAACGGGTTGGACATCGCGTTTTCTTGAGCATTACTTTTTCACCATTGGATCAGACCTCCGTGGCATTTGTCTTAATCACCATTCTTGTGATCGACCTCTTTCGACCTAAATACACGCCTGCCGAAGTGTTAAAGTTAATAATGTTAACCCTAACAACTACTATCTTTCAGGCCCGATTCCTCAGGAGAAGATAAGACGGTGGGAGACCAGAATGGTATGAGCAGTGTATTCTGTATAGAAGGAATAGAAAATAGGTAGGAGGAAATTGACTATCGGATAAGCGTAGCTCTGCAGCCCAGCGGGGCAGACGCCAAAGTCCTAGCCTGGTCGCAATCATCCTAGTGATCACAGAGAGCGGTCTTTGTCCTAGTCAGCCTTGAAGGTGATTGGCTAGATCAGACTGGAGTGCTCATGTACGCCACAGTCACGCGAGGCCAAAGGTTGAGGGCAACTGTGCTCGTACGGTGGCCGCCATGAGGAATATAGCATTGATGCAGGCTGTGGTCACCGAGTCCGGGCGACCTGATGTGTGTTTTGCGCGCGTGGGAAGGAATTAGGGCTACAGCCACTACAAATGCATCCTTCTCAGACCAAAGTTCGGGTGATAAAAGAATCCGAACGGAGGAATAATATTTAAATGTAGGGAATGAGGTTCGTACCAACTGTAGGATTTGAACAGCGTGTGTTGCTGTTGTTGGCTTGAGTCAGTTGTATCAGTGTCAGTGCCGTCAGTTCTAATTGAGAGGATTGAGAGATATGGTTAGAAGTCAAAAGAAAATCAGAGATTGGAAAGGAGGTCTGGGTGCTGGTACTCATACCAGAAACTGTTCTGCTGGATTGGGAAGGGACCATAGCTTGGGCTCGATGGGGCTGTGAGCACTTGAGGATCTCCATATCACTTTACTACCGGATGTCGGTGACTGTATTCTCCATCTCATGATCACTTAAGATGACACAGGAAAATCCAGTTAAAGGCGAAGAAGGTTTGATGATGATTGTGCTCAGTCACATCAAAAGTGCCACACTGCCAACCTGACCCTCCCTGTGCGCCAAACTCCTAAAAAACCTTCGGATTTTACATGTGTGTGAGAATGTTATCAAAGTCATCTAAAGAAAGACCGACCGCAGCCTGGCTCTCAGCCCTGAGAAGCCGGCAACCTTACTGCGGTCTAAAAAGCGCTTGCTTGTCCTATTTATTTTGGAGGGGTGAGGGAAATAAGGACGGTGAGGAGGGACTGATACCGCGAATATGGTAACACGTTCAAGGTATAGACAGTAAAACATAACAGCGGGTGCAAAAGACTTGTGGTGGGCCTACGCCAGGCACCCGCTGCAATTCTGCACCTCACGAATGTTTCAATGGCAGGATAGTTATCGGCCAATCACGGTTATCCAAACTGACCAATCAACTTCTAGGCCGACTAAAACGTGTTCTTGCTCAATGCGCTCTGATGTGGACGCTGGTTCTCACTATGCCGAACCTGTGCCCTTGTCCGCCTGACACACAGTGGCTAATAGTATGGGCAGAATGATATCACGAATACAAAGTATACTGGAATAGCCATTTCTGGCTTATAAGCCATCATCAGCCAGCTAACCCAAATCCCAGGGGTGACGACTCCCGAGGCTTGAGAGCTCCAAAGCTCAACGGGATAACTGAGCACTGTAACTCATCTCTGAGCACTTAGCTACCAGTGTGTCTACTCCCGATCGAAACCAGCGAGATGACGAGCCCGTGGCGCAGTGGTTGAACAAGGTGATGGGTCCGGGCCTCAGGAGCTGCAATTCCTGGGGCTGGGCATGACTGGCTCATGACAGTTTATAAGTCAGAAATTGCCATTTTAGTCGCCCTTGTCATTGCCGATAGTGTCATTCTGCTCACCAATCTTTCCGTACAATAACTTCCCAACTGCTACCCTTTCTATTCGGGATCTTAGAACGCAGTTTCACTCCATAAGTAAGGCTGCCGTGAAAGACTTTTCGAGAAATATGTGTGGAACGGCTGAGAATACGTTTGACTCACCACTTTTTTTCTACTTACTGTTAAAGAAACCATAAAAAAAATCCCTCTGCCACTCTCTACATTGGCACCTTCTGCGCGTCTAATGAAACAATCCAATGCGCTGACCACTCAAGGCAAAAAAACTTGCGGCTTTCAATCCCAGTTTATCCATTCTAAGGCAGGCGCATTACACTTATTCGGACTGTAATTAATTCTTGTTACTCTGGGCAGCCTGGCTTACACGTCAGTCTGATGACCCTTGTATGCTTGTCACAATCTGCACTATGTGTTTACTATGCTCAAACCTGAAACTGTACACTAAATATCCTTTTACACCTTATTGTTTTCGACTTTGGTTCTGTTCGGCCAACCTACTGATCACAGGATGGTGCCCATTTAAAAACAAATTAATTTTCGTTTGGCTACTTTTAAATTACCAATCAACATCAGATTCTCATTCACTTGTGGAAGACGTAAAATTTAGCACACAGTCACCTGGTATTGCAGAATGACCTATGGCGCTGATCCTTTTTTTATTTGTGCCTACGATCTAAATGGTCGCAAAGGAGCATACAATGCGTTTTTCATTGCATTAAATGTGCCGGAATTTACGTCGACTTACAAATCAGTCAAAAAATATCAATCAAAACACTGAATTGATAATGCTGGACTTTATGTGAACTGAAACAAAAAAGTTATATCAAAAGCAATATTGCGTTTTTCAGAAATACCCCATTTTATGAGAAATGGCCAACTTTGAAAGCTTCAAAAATCTTTATAATTGAGTGAACTTCGATTTCAGTTTCAAACTAAGTCTGTCCTTGCAAAATAGAACGAGCTACTAAACCATTATCAGTGAAAGTGTCTTTAAAACTGCTCTTTTAGTGCAATTTGCAGCAAAACACCCTTTATAAATAAGTGTAATATCAAGATTGGCCCTTAACAAGCAGATTTCAATTCAAATATAGTTTTCGACACGGCTTTACGGGTATGTACTTTTTACAAATTCTACATTGTCGGGGATGCGATTGAATAAAAAACTTGTTTGATTTCATGGACAGGGATGTCAGAGATATGAACATTTCACAATAACCTATGGGGACAGGCCAATCAGTAACTAATTAATTTAAAGGGAATTTTCAGGGGCGATAGTGAATGCCTTTATAGATATTTCCGGTGTTGGATTATGAAGAGTTTCAAACCATCTTAGAAATAATGATCACTCATTCACAATTTTGCGGAAATTCTCATTTTACGATTGAAAACTCGTACTGGCAAACAATTGTTTTAGGTTATTCATCATCAGGCCAGTACATGACATGGGGAATAAAAATGGTCAGATAATTGCACCGTTTATAAGACTGCCTTTTATGGGAGACGCAGCTAGTAAATTGGTAAGACGACGCCTGAGGACAGAAGTCACGAGTGCCTTCCCGGTGGCGAACATACGCGTACTCTTCATTAACCCTCCCCTTCTACGAATGGGTGCCAAAGACAGACTACCGTTTCAGGTCACATCGATGTGCATCTATTCGTTCACCTGTTCCTGTGGAGCAGGATATATTGGCCGAACAACGCGATGTCTGGAGAAAAGAATACGCGAGCTTTTACCAGTCTGGTTCAGCAAAGGGGAGAAAAGACCGATTTCAAGCTCAATTCTCGCCCACCTATTTGATACGAATTACCAAGTGGACGCGAGAGCAGCCTTTCGGGTCATATACCGCACGCCAACACACAACTATAAAGACCTGCACAAACGAGTGTTAGCCACAGCAGAGGTAGTGGCAATCCGGCTATCAAAACCCAATCTATGCTATCAAAAGGCGCTGCTACAAGCAATCTGCCTCCCTTGGCCGACTGCGCGCGGAAATCCCACACCTCTTGAAGCTACTTCGTCTGAAAACACACAAAACGGAGCCACGGAGAACAGCTAAGCGCAAGCTACGCGGCTGGAATACAGATCTCTACCCGCTGACCATTAAAACATCCCCCTGTCTTCTCTGCGCATCGCAACCAACGTCCTACTCGCACGTGCGCCCGTATTCAGGAGACGAGGAAAAACCCAGATACTTAATTACACTCACCCACCTACTAATCCCCTTACTCCCCTACCCCCCCCTCCTCCAACCTGACGATTATATAAACGGCGCAATTAAACGACCATTTTTATTCCCCATGTCATATTCCGGCCTGATGGTGAATGACCGAAAACAATTGTTTGCAAATATGACTCTTTAATTCACAATTGCCAGTGTTTTCAATCGCTTGCCAATGAACGGGGGTTCTGTTTGGTGTATTTATCAAAATCTTAAAAATAGGATCCTTCTTATATGCATTTACAGAAAGAGTGAGTTATTGACCATTCACTCTAATACAGATGGCCAGTTGGGCCATCCTTTTACACTCAATCTAACATAAAATCTCAATGGTAATAAAAAAATACTTGTCTACAACAAAAGTTAGTATTTACAATGCATTGAATTATCTTTTTAAACTCCCTGTAAATGTCACCTTTAAAAAAAACACTTTACTTGTGTATTTTATTGAGTGGTGGCTGTGTACTTTTACCTTTTCCAAGGTAAATTCAAGGTTAAACTTGGAACGACCCGTTATCGTGCTGACCATGATGACTCGTCGCACAGTGCACTATCGATCGGTACAGGCCGCACGAGCAATGAGATCGATCAAGCCGCCGGCGGTGATGAATGCTCTGCCCTATCACTCTGTTCAGCTCGAAAGCCACTCGGCCTAATATCTCTCTCTCTCTCGAGGCCACAATCTGATTGGCGCGATCTGTAAGCTCTGCTTGCCATAAGTACGCTGTCTTAGATATGCTAAAAGACTTCTACTATTGTGCCGCTCTTGTTGTGTTCTTCCTTGGGGGCTCATCCAGGGCCTAATTATACGGGGTTATCCCGGCCTTGGCAACATTTACAACATTTTTACGCCCAATATAGGACTCAAACCCACGATCCCGAGATTAAAAACGATTAAGCAGTTTATTCAATTTATTGAAACTTAGTGATTACCTTCCCGCTGCAAATAAAAGGAATCCTTTTTCTTTGTATATTGGAGCCTTTTTCGTTGCATTTAGGCTTCGCTAGAAGATTGTAAACACACAGCAAATTACAACAAATTCGAATCTTCTACTCACCCCCTTATTAATTACTTCGAAGCGGAAACTACAATATACAAGAAGTATCTTATCACATGCCTCAAATTTAACATGCCTTTAGGCGGAGAGCCGATTCACATTGGAATAGAAGAGTATTCGTAAAGAGATCTGACTCAGTCGTATAAAATTCCTGCATTCAAACACACGCTGTCAGTCGGGCTATTAAACGATTTCAGTCCTTAAGAGTTCCTTGAAGACACACAATTTTGGTTAAATTAAATGTTTATTCGACAAATATATGTTTTCAGTAATCCATCATCAGACCAGTACAATTGCAGGACTAATTAATATCGTACAGTTAGACAGGGTTTTCTAGGTGCACATTGATTATAACTCATCGTTTTCACGCCGCCCGCATGGCCGACGCCGACGCCGACGCCAGGTGGTGATCGCATATCGTCCACACGCCCTAGCGACATTTGTTTACTCCATGCAAATTACAATAATTATCGCTCCCTCTACATGAACAATGCTCACAGCTTATCCTAATCTCTTCCATTTCCCCAGCGCAAGGGCCCATACACGACGATCTCTCCATGTGAGCGGCATGAAAACGGTGAGTTGAAACCAATGTAGTACCGGCAAACGTTAGGAGTGCAGAATACGCGTATTTCTAGCTGGCCAGGCAAAGCAGCCAGGGTTGGTGAATCCT
This sequence comes from Ligula intestinalis, assembly GCA_036362985.1. Taxonomy (NCBI): domain Eukaryota; kingdom Metazoa; phylum Platyhelminthes; class Cestoda; order Diphyllobothriidea; family Diphyllobothriidae; genus Ligula; species Ligula intestinalis. The sequence continues at coordinate 14,474,815 of JAYGXS010000001.1, read as the reverse complement.
GGGCCAGATCGGTGTACACCTATGTGCTAACGATGAGTTGTAATAAAAGTACACTTTCAGGAAATCAAGTTAAGCAAACGAACGTTTTCGATTAATTCATAATCAATATCATCAATAATATATAACTTTTCAGAAGATGAATTGGCGAATATACGTTTGTTTTCGATAGATTCTCCTCAGGCCTTTACATTTATATGGTAATTAAGTAAATAAACTATGCGAGTTCGTAGAAAAAATAGTACGGTTGTCAGGGCAGGAGGAAGAGGGGTCAAAATCTGTTCAGCGTTAGGGGGACTGATATTCGGCCGAGGTGATAAGCTGCTGGCTGTTCGATTTGCGACTTTCGCACAAAGAGGACACCTGAGTGATCTACAAGGTATTTTAAAGCTATGCAAAATTTCTTGGACAGTGTCTGTTGGCTACGGTAGAAGCGGCCGCCATCAGGCTACGCCGACCGGTCCTGTGCGTCCTAAAGAACTTCGTCGTGACGCCGCAGTTACCACGGACAGAAATTATCAATCTTACTAGTCTTTTCCGGCAATTTCCGTCTAAATAGAAAGAGGACAGAACCCAGACGTCACGTCTGCCTTATAGAACATTCCCTAGTAGGCCAGGATGATTAAGTTCCGTTGGTGATCGATGAACGTTAATCAACGAATGTCAATATTCCCGAGCCAAACCAACAAGACAAGGAGCTCGTGGCTTAGCATTTAGAGCGTTTTACGTCTGATCCAATTATTGCAGGTCCGAGCCTCAAGCAGCGCACGACCTGGGGTTGACTATGGCTGGCTGATGACGGCTAGTGAGTCAGAAATGGTCATCTCAATCTCACTTGTCGTTTTCGGCAATATAAAATCGCGACTGCCGTGTGTAAGCTTCGATTAACTTTATTCGTTAACTTGACATCCCGCTGCGGAACAAATATCTTTAGGCTCTGTTTGACATTTAATGACTGTATATGGGCTGAAATCCATCAGCCACTGTAAAATAATCACATAAATATCCACAATACATCAACAGGCAGTCGGCAACATAAGGATAATTGATTATATACCCTACTGACAGCATTCAGCTTAGCTAAAACTCTAAACACGCGTATTTTGCCCATAGTTTGATGCCGTACGGCGCAGCTGCGACGTGTTCAGCTCCCCGGTGTGTCTTCAGCGTTCCCACGGGTTTTATGACGAATGAAATCTACTTAAGACTAGCGAAGTTGGTGAAGTCAATCAGCAGTCCAATCGCAGTCAATATGCCTCTTCGATTGCCTTAAAAATTGCGATACGAAACCCAAGGTTCCAATTACTGGCCATGGCCATGTCAGTTATGATTGACGCAGCTATGTTTGTAGTACTACAACGTTCCCTGTCTAACACTTTTCTGTATACACCTGAATCGAAATAATCAAGAACGTCATTCCACGAACCTGCAAGCACATCGGTAAAGTTATTGCCATATTATTGCAATATTCCGTCGCTCTTTTTAACTCTGTACCGAGTTGAATCATGATCATTGCGCTCCCAAATGCATATCAGCAGTTAAGTAGCTTACTCTTCGGATAAGAACCCTTTGATGAGCTAAAACGTGGGAAAAATAATTTGGCATAAGTACGCATCAAGTCCTTCTCTGTAAACGATAATCAGAATAAACAACCTATGCCATTAAGTTATTTAGATAATGATGTGATACATTTTTTCCGCATCCAAGGATCACCATGTGTGGTCGGTGCCCCTTTCTCTTCCCAAATCCACAAAAGAAGCCGGATGTCGCTAACGGACCAACTGCCCTCTTCCGCCTGGGACTTGTACCGCCCAGGACCAAAACCTAAATTCTGGTTAATGGTTTGATGACAACATTATATCTTTTTACTTAACCTTTATAAGTAGGTAGTCGTGTGTGATCTAAGTATTCGGCTGCGGGAAAGTTTCCTTGCATGTGTTCTATTTCTGGCCGTGATTAAAAAGATGGCCCGCATCGGTTTGTCAAGTTATCTTTGAAGGTGCAATTATACTTCCATTCAGAAATTCTCTTTCGGGTTCCGACGAAGTTTAAAAACCGACTTATCTAAAACGGAAGCATGTTCGAAACTGATAATCGATCAAATGAACTGGATTCCAGTTAATCGGAAGAAAAATGGGCCAAGACGTTTTAACTCCGGTTGAGCACTTGATTCAAATATCCATAACTCTTAAACGAGGTAGCGCAGGCATTGGCGTTTCATGCCAACCCGCTAGCGCAATTTATTAGAAGAAATAAGGGAAGTACCGAAAAAGTCTAGGTATAGAGACTAGAGTAATCATTTCTACTCTATTATTCGTCACCAACGAACTATATTAAACCCCAGGTTAAGGGCATCTGGGAAGTAATTTCACCAGCTAGTGTTAGGAGCCACCCTAAACGACTCACTTGCGCGCAGACTTGATGAATTATCCCACGGCGCGCTAGCGATTGGCCCATAGGCCGTTTGCATGAGGATATCGCAAAAGCTGTCGACGGGATTAGTGCTCTACCCTACCACTCAGATGGGCCGGAAAGCCAGTCGGCGTGCTAACAACTCAAGGACACTATCGGATTGGTCCGATTGCACTAAGACCTTATAAAAACTCGTATTTTCCCCTATAACCTTAAATAAGTGGGGCTAAGTGCCTCAATACACTTCTATTCTTTCGCTTTTGTTGTTGAATTCTCTTTTGGGAATTGGGTCGAGGCGTTGTTGGACGGCCAAAATCCTGACTTTTGGAAATGTTGTGACGAGTAGGTTACGGAATATGTTGGAAGCGATGTGCTTGCTGATGATTTTCACCACAAACTCAAACTGTTATAAATTGCTCCTACGTCGCGACAGAAGGCAGCTACAGAGTAGTCACTAATATTTTGCTGCTAATAAAACTTCGGACATATGTTTACTGCGAGGAACAATATGAAAGAAGGGTGACAGAATTTTGCAGACAAGAGTGGCCGTCACCAGTATATGGCGTTTGTAATATGGCCTGGCGAGGTGGTTTAAAGTTTACTACATCAAATCTTCTTTATCCAAAGGGCTTTGGGTATTGCAGGAATGACCGGTCAAATTGTGTCTAGGGCGGATGTCACGCAGCTCTACTTTCGACAAGCAGTACATCGCCAGGTAGCCTAAAATCAGTCTGCATATTATCCATCTTGCATCGGGGACGTTTCAATCGATAAATCATAAAATTGCTATGCTACCTGTGAGGGAATGAAATTACTTACCGAAACCATTTTAACTGTTGATGACGTTTTGAAGAGCTTGGTTGTCTCTCCATTCCAAAGTCGTCTTTAATGCTAAAAATCGATCAGAACGTTAAATGACTGGCAGAGCTTTTCGGACGTGGAGTGATTCGTTTTTTCTTCTTTCGCTCTCTCAGCCGCCTAATCAATATTTGTGGACGTTAACGGACGCTGGTGTTACGCGTCGTCACCTCGATAATCGATGCCCTTTCTTAAGAGCAGGCATAACAGACTCGTTAGCACGCTGTCCTGATGACTTGTCCCACGGTGCACTATCGATCGACACAAGTAAGAGATCGCACAAGCCGCCGACTGGGATTATTGCTCTGCCCTACCACTCTGGTCAGCCCGAAAGCCACTCGGCCTATTAAATACTACCCCTCAAGGACAAAATCTCATTGGTCCGATTGCACCTGCCTGTATAGGCGCTGCTTGCCCTAAGTATGCTGTACTAGGTTGGCTAATAGACTTCCACTGTTGCACCCTTTTTATTGCATTCTTCCTTGGGGATTCAAAAAATGCGTAATTGGACGCTGATATTTCGGCTTTGGCAACATTACAGCACCGTTAATTCTGTCAGCCCAGTCATTTAAACTTCTGCTCAAGGTTCGGAATTAAGCACTTGGCAGAGGGAGAAACGAAAAAGCTGCCCGAAACGTTTTTTTGTAGATGTTTATTCCGTCCATGACAACCACCGAAGCTTTTGAAAACGGCAGAGTGGTCGTAGGTTGCAGTAAATGGTGTTATATTGCAGCCTGTGTTCGGTGGGCCAACTTAAACCCATTTAGAAAAATTCATAGATATCTTGCTGTACACTTAACGAAAAAGATCAACTGCCAACATACAATGAAATCGGGTAGGGGACATGTAAAAGAAGAAGTGCACCTTCATTTCAGTCAGTCTCGACAGTTTTTTCTGGTTTATATAAGCTGTTCGGGGCTTCCATGAATTTCCGACTGAAGGAATGGCTGTTGATTGACTGAGTGACAGATTGTTTCTTAATAGTTGAAAAGGGTTATGCAAGAAATTGAACAATTATGACGCAGGCGTGTCTGCTGCTGATACTGATACTGACCATCAGCAGTCAACTGGAACCCCAGATCATACAGTCAAGCACCGCAATCTTAACGCAGTACCCGTTGGTCGTCGAATCGGTCATTCTACCATCAGAGCACCGGAATAAATCCCGGAAGTGCATATTCGGGAGCACTGGTAAAGGCGGTTCGTGGTTAAAGAAGAACCAAAGGGTGGGGCAAACCCCTGGCCCTATAGGTCATGATAACTGCGCAATAAGAAATAAATTAGAGCCGTTTTATTGTTTTAATTTACTAAAATGCATGGCAAAGATTGCATCACGCACAAAAAATACTAAAAGGAAGGGCAATACAAAGAAGACTAGCATGACAACTCCTATTTGTTAACATAATCTAGGATGTTTTCGGGTATTCGGAAATTTGACCTACTCACATTTTGCAAGTAGTTTTCATGTTTAATACCTTCCCTCAGGCAACCCTACGATAAATCCCTACCCAAAGGTTGACTTTTTAGTCGAGGGCACCAGCGTTTCAAGGCCGTCAAGAACTTTCCCCCTCTCCCTGAGCGCCAGATGCCCCCTCAAAATGGTCCGTGGTGTATCCCAGTCGCCGAACATGCATGCCATGCGGGTGGATAGCTTAGCTTGTCACTTGCGTAAGTGATTCAGTAAAACATCAGGCGTCTGAAAATACACAACCTCCTCTTGCAGATATTTCACAAGGGTTGGTTACGCACACACTCTCTCTTTGATGCCGATCCAACGGGTACAGCTTCGTTGAACCGAAGTGTTCATCCAAAAGTTTCCGCTCCAAATGCACATTAAGCGGCTTATTTTGTTGGTGCTGAACCCTTAACCGGATGAACTTTACCATTCAGAGCGTGTCAGGGTGTGTCCACATTGCGCCTAATTCAGTCCGGTCGCTAATTTCCGGTACATTTGGGGGTAGCACAGAGGGTCTTTTGAAATTCTAGACCTTTAAACGACGTTTCGAGACGCATAACAGTTCGTGTAGCCCATGTAGCTTCCTAGAAGTTGCAAACTAATTTGCCATATACACTTGACAACAATAAGAGGTACAATCGAAAGTGTCATATAAGTGTAAAAGTTTCCTGGGTCAAAACGAGGCGCAATATCAGGTAGCAGTGAGAATAATATTTCAGAAGAGAAGTTGGTGAGACTTCGTTAGCTTTCCATAAAGTCTCATCGGGCAAGTACATTTATCTGGGAACGAGGTCAAAGATGAAACATGCGATCGATAGCGTTCGTCTTAGCATACAAGTGAGTCGTGGGAATAGGGGGGGAGGGGTCAAAAGGAGAGGATAGATAAAGTTGCGGGAAGGATTTGATGGAGAAAATCCAGAAGACGATATGGGGAAGGGGAGATAAAGAGAGAGAACAGTAAAGGGACCGTTGGCCACGCCAGGCGGGGAAATTGCAGGAAGTACTTTTGTGCACACAACACCGGTTTCCTCAACCTGAATAACATTTTCAAGACAGCCAAAGTAATACTAGCATTCAGGTTTGATTCAGACATGACTTTGTATGGTCTTCCGGGGCAGGCAATGATGACAATATTTGAAAATTATGCAGATGTAAGTTTTACGCGGTGCGTCGTGACAACGGTGTTACGCTGAACATGGAATGCTCCTGCTACGTGGTTACGATTTTTCTGATAATATCGCCTTGGCTGGCGGTTTAGAAGAAGCTCGCAATAAATTCTGCAGGCATAGTCCCCCAAAAAGGCTCCTTCTTGATAGAACTTGGTACTGGGTTATTTTTCTTCGTTTTGCTAGTCATGGTATTTTTCTGTTCGCATTATACCATTATACTACTCAGGTTGAAGACCACGAGACACACCACCCCACGCATAATACTGCGGTGACTCACTCCGCGTGAAGGCTCGCCGGTGATAACGATAACAGCTGCACTGATAGCAGCTTCTGAGACAGCCAGACACAGGTGATACCAATGCACAACCCCTGGTGGCTGCGAGGAAGAGTGCATGCAGTAGTCTGGCCAATCACCTTTCAAGACCAACTCACGCAATCAATACTCCAGGCACTGTGCCGATTCTCAGCTGGCACTCTGAACCTAGCGTTCTATCTGCCAAACTGCACTCGTCCGAGAGTCAACTAACTCCTATCTATTCTCCACTGCCTTCAGTACAGAATAAAGTCTTCCTACCCCGCTGGCCTCCCATGTCTTCTCTTCTCCTAAGGAGCCCAGCCTGAAGATCACAGTTGCTAGAGTTTAACTTACCAAACCACCTGCGATAATGCAACATGCACAAGCCAATTCGACAATGCCTTAAATAGCTCCAAAAGCGTATTGAAGCAGCCGCTGATACTTGCCTCACACACACCTGTAATAACTTACTCCACACGAAGTGCACTTGTGAACGCCTGTCGTGACTAGCTCAAGTCGAAGTGCACTTTCAGAAGGCTTGCTGCTTCCGGCCTCTGGAAAAACCAATCACAGGCCAACCCACACAGGACTTCATGTGACGACTGCAGAACACATATCACTTTAGGCGCCGTCCGCTGGCTTGCAGTTGCGCAGTCGTCTGTTTGTCAACTTCCTACTGCCTATTCTCTTATTCGTTCTGTACAGAATATACTCTTCTTAACAATCTGGCTTTCCCAAGACCTCCCTTCTCCTAAGGAATCGGTCCTGGATGATAGCAGACGTTAGAGTTGAACCGTAGTAGCCTTAACACCCCTCGAGGCACTCTCTGTCTCTTTACACTTTCAGCAGTAGCTCTAACCCCGCTAATGGCCGCTGCTTCCTGAGACCGCACTTCAGGCTCCTGTACCCAAAGACTTCCTCGTTCCGTTGCTCTCAGTCTTTTCCTGCAATTCGGAACTGACCTAATGATCGTGGTGTTCTGAGTACACCTGTGACAATCCTGCGATCAGCTCCCACGCTAATACCTTTTATCTGCTGCCAAGCTGCAGGCCCACATGCGACTGTCCGTCGCGAGTGACTTGGCGTATCTTCACTTGTTAAGCCTTGCGTGCACGCTGTCACCTCTCAGGGCCGGGCCCCTGCCACGTCCTTTGCATTACACCCTCATGAAAACTCGGTCCAATCAGGGTCACCTCTTTCTAATCAGTTGCAAGTCATGTCTCGGAATCCTGTAAGCCGCATGCTCAGATATATCAAACGACATCTGTTCTGTGAGCAGCTTGTTTCCGCAGAGTCTTTTTTATCTCCTCTCCTGCAGTACACTGTCCAATCTAATCGGTCTTACCTGAATTCTCACTTGGGGAAGCTTTCTGTAGTTGACGATTACTTCTTTCGACACACCCTCGGCTTAAACGATAATTGTTTGACCTCCGCTTTCGATTATGTCCACCATACGCTCTTCAACAGAATGGTGCAAGGACAGTGACTCACACTTGCGCTGCATCTACTACACTCTCTTCCCTCTTACACGTCTACCGAGTAGCGTTAAGTTCGATGAGGTTAACCCTCACAGCTACGAGCTTCCAGGTCCTGTTCCTTAAGATAAGATAGATCATTAGAAGCCAGAGTGGAAGGAGCAGTGTGTTCTGCATAGAACGATTGGAGAATAGGAAGGAGGAGGTTGCCACTCGATCTGACATGACGTTCGACCGTGAGGGCCGTGTGAGAGCGCGGGGTCGTCACAGCGGCCAGCGACGCTGCCTGCGTCCGCTCCCTGTCTGAGCGGATTCCGGTCTGTCCGTCAGCACGGGAGTATTCACAAGGGCTCAGAGTGGGCTTGGTCTGAGCCAGCCTCAGGGCAAAGATTGGCCTGACCAGCCTGGAGCGCGTGTGTGCGCGCCAGTCGCGCGAGGGTAATGGCTGCGTGTCGCACGCGGCTGGTGGCCAAGATGACCATCACCTGACCTCGTCTATAGCGTTTTGCGTTCGGAGAAATTAGGCTGTAGAGCCCCTACACGTCTGTGCACGGAGACAAGACAGAGTCGAGAAGACTGGACCGGGCACAGGCGGCCGGAGTCGCCATGCGTGAATCAGGTCCCAGGCTGGGGCTTGAGCCTGCACCTACGGATGCTACCAACGTCCAATGGGAACGGCGACAGGGATTTTACCTCACACAGTTCGGGCCTCCGTGCCACACACAACCCAGTATACACCACCTGGTCACAGCCTACACTAAACCAGGAATTTGCACTTAATCAATCTGAGAGTGGAAATACCATAAAGGTCACATTGCAGCTGGACTCTCAGTCCGCCAGTGAGCCACTCCACATAAACACACATTAGGCTGGTTACCCGGTCCGAGGTATGCAGTCAGTTGGTAATCTTCCAAACCACGGCTTATAGGGCACCCTGACGGCTTAGAGAGCGTGCGATTGTTTATATGGAGGAAAGTGAGCTGAGCCGCCGACCTCACTTTCAATCTCTATTCCCGGGTCCTAGTCACAGTCCGAGCTGATCAGTGGACTGGTACAGGAGGTGGGCGCAACCGCTGATATATCTACTGACCTCGTCTACGCGTGCCACGCAAAGGACCTGGCCCCGAAAAACGAAAACTAGGATTTCACACAAAAGAAATTGAGTGGCTGAGAGTGTCACAGGTCAGGTTAAGAAGGAATCATTGCAGCCTGACTCTCAGACCACCAGTCGGTCACTGAACACAAATACACTGTAGTGATGAATGAATGTGCTTTCACCGATCTCGTAGAGGAACAATTAAGTTCCACTTTGCCCAGGAACTCGCAACGCAAACCCTCCAGACCGTCACATGGTGACCAGGTGATACGATGAAGTGGATCTGACAAAGCAAAGTGAGACCAAATGGCCACTTCTGGCTTATTAGCCGTCATCAGCCAGTCATACCCAATCTCGAGGGTTGGCACCCCCGAGATTTGAACCCGGGACCTTTGGTCATTGTGTTCAAGACACTACCTCGAGTCTACGGGTTCCCTGCTTTGTCGGTTGTGATCGGGAATATGATGGATAAATGTGTTTCACCGATCTAGTAGAGGAATAATTAAGTTTATGCAGTTACCTTGTACTTCTTAGCCATGTTTTCCTCGGACGCCGAGGGGACACCAATGTGGAATAAGATGTGGTCCGGCCAGATAATAGGGAATAGAACGTATCCCAACGAATATAAACTAGTAGATATGATAAGGCATGGAAGGTCAGACTGCTATAGGTAATTTGATAAGGTGTAACAAGCGTAGAATGTAAGTAATATGCAAGTGACTCCCAGACAAGTGCAGTCCAGCCATGAATGGGCCGGAGTCCAGAGGCGCAGTCCGGCAAGTAGATCGCTGGGTCCGGACAACTACAACCGAACAGTAAATCGTCGGTTCTGGGAGTGACTGATTGTAAACAACTCCCCCACATAAGCTCCTGGTCTTGAGAAGTGGTTGGCCAGTGAGCCAGACAGAGGGTGTACTTGAACGAGGGGTTTTAATATCTTCTCTTGCGCACGCGTGATGGTCATGCCAGACATGACCTGTAACCGCGGCGTCCGAGGAAAGCATGGCTAAGAAGTGCAAGGTCGTTACAACACATTGGGCTGATGGTGAGGTCTGCACTCGCTATAAACAAAGAGTCCACCATGATGCCAGCCTCAAAAAAGATACAAAATGAGGTAAATTGTCCGGTCGGCCACTCCGCACAAACAGACCTTAGACAGGTTTCACAATCGTGCGGTGCGCGTTTACGAAGCCAGTTGCGAGGCATGCGCTTCACTTTATGCCGTGGGGCTCAATCTAGAGCCCTCGCTGGCAGTCACACAGCGTTGACTATGAGTGCTGGAAGGAATCCTTACAGAGTCCACCCCTGTCGGGTGGTTGTGTTTTTCACCTGCCCCCAGGCTTCTGGCGAGCTTTTAAGCATCTACCCCCTGCCCTCTTCCAACAGTTTTTGTTGACATTAAGTCTAATTTAAGCCGTTTCAAATTGGACGAAGACCTTTCAGTAGCCAAAAAAACTAATGAGCCACACCCCATAACCCCGCTACCACTGTACTGAGTGCAGTCGCCCTGGCTGGTAAAGTGCTGACATGTACTCAGGGTTGTTTTCGGAAAAACCCCTGCACTCCTGACCCATGTAAACATGGAATCTAGTATGTCACCCCAGTCGTTATTTCGTTCCGATAAAGTTTTTTCCGGGAGTGGCTAAAACACATGCATTCAAGGGGTTGTTCCGCACGATGATTGATATTCCAACCCGGGCGAAGTGATCAAGTGTTAATCAAAATATTTTTGCAGAATTCAGATAAACATTTCAGTGTCTTCTCCCAAGGTTTGAGTACGCGACCCAACTTTCCCTCGTAACTTTTTTATTTAACATAAATATTGGGATCTAATTTGTTCCCTGACATGCCCCGGTCGTCCTCTCCTCGAAAATCAGGTGTGCGTGAGCCTGCGGGGCGCGGTTCACACTTCCCCAGACGACCCCACGACATAACCCTACCGTTAAAAGGCCTTGCCAGTGCGATCTACGGGCCCGGTTCCGTGTGGTAAGAGGGGGAGTAGGACGCTAAGCGGTAGGAATAGTGTATTCTGTACAGAACTAGTGGGAAATGAGTTGGAGGAAGCTGCTAATCGGCAATCCTTTGCATCACTGAAAGTTTCGTCGACAGAATGCTACCAACCGATCGTACTTGGTAACACAGTATGCCCGCGCTCACCTTAAAAAGATAATCTCATTGAGGAAGCAGGCGCCTCACCGCGCGTTCCACTGGCCTTTGGCGTCAAGGTGTAGTGGTCCATTAAAACGCTCGCCAAATGACCTTGAATGTATAATAGTACACTGAGCTTTTTTCCCGTCTCTTTGGCATAGTCCGGAATTTGCGCCAGGTAGCCGTATCTAACAGGGTGAACCAAGAGAATTGTTGCAAGTCAGTCAACATTTTAAAGCCCGAAAGTGCTCGTGGAAGCCGCCTGGACTGCCAAAAGTGACGTTTTCATACCGAGTTGTGTCAAGTTGGCTCCTTGTTCTACGGCTCTGCCGAAAGGTATTAAAACCTGTAAGGAATCGCGACGCCATCCACCACAGAGTGACCTGAAATGCGCGAATTCGAATATGGGTTTTGACTGCTCCATGGGTGGCCTGGTTTTATTTCTGTGCCGCTAGCTGTACGAAGAACAAAACACTCAATAAACTCGAGTAATGAGCAGCTCCATCTACGAGAATTTCAAGTAACGAGCGAGCTACCCGCAGAACATTGGTTGCGATTGACGAGCTTCCGCTCACTTAACTATTTGGCAGTGCGTGTGTGGGAGTGTGTATTCGCGCCGTTGAGTCTTGCACCCAGGCCATGGGTTCTCAGTCACCTGCAGCCAATCTGTGAAACGATGCAGTTTGATTGGCTATGTTTCGAAAGACGAGCGTTCCACATGACGAACTCGGAACTGGAACGGACTAGGCTCATTAACAGCGGTTCCGCAGTGGGGGGTCGATGAAACATCAGACCCTGACTGAGCAATATTCAGCGCGAGCCTTTAACTGATAAAGTAAGAGAATTTGATAAAGTGACTGTGCCACAAAAGAGCAGGCATTCCACTTCTAGTCTGAAAGTTATTACAGAATGCCATTCCTAACTTTAACTGCACGGGGAAAGAGACCAGCTGGTTCAGTTAGAGGATTCTGTTTAGTCTAACAGAAAGTCATCTGAATAGGTCCCTTACTAGCTTAATAGACAAAAATGCTAGAAAAATAGAATTCTTACATGAGGTAATTGTTTTCACCTTAAAGGAAACGTCTGAAAAAGTTTAATTTGGGTCCCAGAACCCTAACTCCAAACCTTGAACATGTGGCGTGATGTCTAGACAGTATGAGTAGAATCCACTGCATAACGCGGCTCTACTCCGACTGTCACTTTCCTCAAACATTCCTCATGTTATGCATATAAAGGCAGAAGCTGGGTAGCACTCACGATATTTCTTGAAATCAATAAATTATGCAATACTTGCATGTTTTAAATACGTTATCCAGTCATGCTGTAGGGAAGACACTGTTAAATGACGAAGCGGGACCGAAAAAGATGAGGGAGATCGGAATAGCCATTTCTGGTTCGTCGTCAGCTAGTCAAACCCAAACACAGAGTCGCGAGCCCCGAGGTCCGAACCTGTGATAGGCTCATCTTTTTTGTCGGTGGATAATATGGCGCTCACCGATCCGGTTTAGGAACATTTTATGGCCCGATGTGTTGCGGGGTACGATTTTATTTATCCTGGTGATCTAGGATAGAAATATCTTAACAGTTATAAACCAGTAACTAAGACGATAAGACGTGGGATGCCAGCGTGTTAGGAATAGTTTAATTAAGTGTAGAAGGAATGGACTATTGGTGAAAGGAAATTTACTCTCGGATGAGTGCAGTCCAGCCGTGGGCATTTGGGTCCGGAGTCGCAGTCCGGCAGGGAGGTCGCCGGCCCGGGAGTGGTCTGAGCGTGGGCAGTCACTGCCATAAGGTCATTTGATAGCCGGCCTTGAAAGCTGATTGGCCAGTTAAGACGGAGAGAGGGTGAACACACGTCCGTAACCTTAACCGGCCTTTTACACGCTCTGGGGCGCACGGGCTTAGTGGCTACGAGAGACAGATATGCGGCTGGCCCCAGAGGCACGTGAAGATCGAAATCACGTAACCTCATGCACGGCATAGCACGCGGGGACACTATAGTGTATTGGAGCTCAATATACAGCCCTTACAGACAGTCACGTAACGACTTAAAGTAAATGATAAAGGGGAACCGATAAAAACCAGGGACACCGGAATGACAATTCCTGTCTTATTAGCCGTCATTAGCTAGTCATACCCGATCCCAGGGGTGGCGACCCCGCGATTCGATCGCATGAACTTTGGTCATCGAGTACAACACTCTACAATTGCACTTTACCATTGCACTCCACCAATGTACCAGCGATGTTTGCTCATTGAGTGCAAAACTCGACCATTGCACTATTTCATCATAACCTACAAGTTCGATTTTGGACCGTCACAAAGGCCGCATTAAGTAGTAGTAATCGACGGTTTGTTTTGGTGCGATAATCGCCAACTCGGAGATTCCTAAATCAGAAGACAGGGAACGACAGTTGGACACTCGTTGACTGAAACCCGGAGCGTAGACGGTTGAATCAAGCATTCTCACCAGGCAACGTCCGCCTCAATGCGTTCGCCTGAACTGCTTGCGGCTGCAGCTAGATGGTAAAGAGATAAATATCGATCGACGTCACGGTGCTGCGAGCCGGAGGTTGAGTCACACGCGTACACACCGCTAGTCGAGCACGCATTAGGCCGAACAAGGGCGGTACGTGTAAGCCGCGGGCAGCCGCACGCCAGCGATCCGTCCGCCCGTGCCTTGCGGCCGATTGTTGATGAAGTTAAGCGCAGTGACTGGCGCGGACGGGCACTTCCAACACACGTGTGTACACAATCAAGTGCTGCGGTTCGGTCCCCCCAAAACGGGCAGCGTGGTGGATGCGCTGGACCAACGGGGGGGGGAAGCAAGGTCGGGGCACGGCAGGCACTGATAACTCGTTAACTGAGCTGAAGCCCGTCAAGGGAAAAAATGGTCTGCAACTGACCTGCTTGTTGCCTGAAATGCTCGTAGATGAGACCGCTCGCCACACGAGGCTTAACTGTAGGTTCATACGTAAACGATGCATGCGTGTGGTCAGTGCGAAAACTTTCTTTAAAAGAGCGCATTTATAAGTACTTATTAGTAAATATATCTACTTACATCCTAGTGCTGTAGCTAAACTAGTCTCACCGACGCATCCACCCCCATCCTTTGCAGTTGCCGTCAGAGCTCAAACTCATGCCACCTTTCAGGTTCAGCCTTTCTGATCACGGTGTCCCCCTCCCACGTCGTCAAACTGCACTCTGCGGAACGACGCGGCCAGACGCACTTTGTTCTCACCGTCCGTGCTTGCCCAGTCCTATGTGCACACACTCGTTTCCGCTGACGCCGGTCGTATCGATTTTTCCTCCCCTTGTTAATCCTCGAAGGACTGTGCTGTAACCGAGTGTGTTCCTGTGTCAACACCGGTTATGTTCCCCCAGTACGTGTTAGGAGGAGAAGACAGAATGGGATAACAACTAGTACTTTACTGTCACTTGTACTGGCACATCAACTCTGGTCCGTGTGTGCAGCAGTAGCCTTCTGTGGTCGGTCTCGTCTAGGCAACCTGTCCAAAACAGAGTCCCCGTTCTGCTGGCAGCCTCGCTATTTAAGGGGCAGTCGTAGTTGATCCCCATTGGCTCTCCCAGTGCGTCGTGCGCACTTCGCTAACGCACGCCTGTGCGTCTATCCTTAGAGTGACCTCACTCGGCTCGGCTCGACTCCAGTGCAGTCTGGCTTCGGGTGCGCCTGCTTTGTCCAGGCATAATGTCACCCTTTGAAGGTCGCGTAAGTTGTCCTTTCCGACGTGACCTCGGACTGTCTGTGTCTCTGTCTGGGTGACGTGTTCAATCATCCCAACAGACTGCCTGGGCCGTGAACTGTCTGACTGAGAAAAAGAAGAAGACTCGATCGCTGGGACAATGTGTTCATTCGCCTGACCTTTCGATATCCGTCGCGGATTCGTCATCAGAGACATGTGTAGCAGAAACAGGTTTCCTGCGTTGATCGAGGCACTTGCGCACAAGTATATATGGGTGACGAAGTTGAAGTCGAAAAACTTTTAGGCATGAGGGACAGTGCACTTATCGTATCCTTTGGCCGAGGCAGCACTGGGCAACCGTCGCCATCAGTTTCGTATGGGTCGAAGGCGTTGCAACCTCACCATCCTGAGCAGAACCGATTTTTCGTCATTTAGCAATCTTCCAATCCATCATCAGCCCGCCCAGGGAAGAACATACAGTCACCTCCCCACATAATTCAGAATTTTTTTCAGGCATCGGTCTAAGGTAGAGGTCGGGAAACTCTTTGACTCAGAGGCTCAAGAAAGCCATAGCTAGAGCCATATGATATATTTTAAGACTGAATTCAATTAAACGTGAGTATAATAAGCCTCTGGATTTATTCTTTTAAATAACATCAATCACAAAATCTGAAGTTCCTTATTCCAATTTTATTTGAGAGAGCCGGATGCAAGCATCAAAAGAGTCACACCTGGCTCGCAAGCCATACGTTCCCGACCCCCGGGTCTAAGGGGTTGAACTTTGACCGTTATTTCGCTCCCACAGTAAACTTACTTCGAGAGACTACGCCAGGGCAGAGGAGTTAATAAGAATGTATGTAGGTGGGTGGGATAAGTAGGGCATTATTCAGCTGCCTGAAAGTTTAAAATGCAGAGCCGAAACTATATTTTTACTCAGAGAACTATAACCATCAGGCTTTGTTGCGGCTGTGAGGAGAAGGGGGAAGATACCAGTAGTAGAAGTCGGTGGTGGGCAGAAGCCCTGACGCGAAGCAAGCTCTGGGTCTGCGTACGCGTCTTTCTACTAGGTTTACGTGGAGGTGAGTGTATAAATGTCATGGGAGAGTCGGTCAGCGGCCGTTTGATCAGTCGATCCGATGATAGCAGTTTTAGTCCTAAGATTGGAAAGTATTTTTGGAAAGTAGCTTTTTTCTTATCGAGAACCACCAGGCCTTTACATTTACATGGAAAGGAAACTTAGTCACTTATAGAGGGGACTTACATAGTGCTTCGGTTTTGGGGGAAGGGAGATGTTAATCCGTCAGTCGCCTTGTTCCCTCGTCTTTTGCATGACGGAGTCAGCCTGGTGAGGAAGTTGGAGTTCAGAGTGTGGGGGATGTTACGGGGCGGCTTAAGTGCAGGCTGCCCGTACGACATTCCCACGCCAAGCGTCCGTTCTGCTCACACCCAACGCACGGCGCAGCTGCGAAGCAGCGCGGCGGCGCAGGACTCTAATGCAAGCCAGACAACGGTCCGGCCACGCAGACAAAGTGCATTGTCTGAAAACTGTGCCCAGGTCCCGCTAAGCGGTAAACTAACGTGTCAACTCGCATGACTCGCCCAGCCAATGAAGTCGTGTCGTTCTTGTGACTAAAGTAGTTGCCGGTTATTAAGCCCGTGGTTAATAAACCCAGCCGCTTATTAAGCCCAATCTGGTCTGGACCTGAGGCGGGAAGAACACAACAGACGAGGGAGTGGGAGGAGGGATGCCATCAGTAGGCGGTGATTGAGGTGCATTATTTTGCTAGAACTACTCACGTCAATAAGAGAAGGTTCGTTTATATATTTTTTCGTATGTTTATGGTCCCCATATTTGGCCGTTTTTCCTCTACAGTGACATGCAAGTATATTTTGCCAATCTTTACCCAATGGGTTGCTGTTGATTTAAAAAACACATGCATATCTCCAAAATATAAATATTACTTTATAAGTTTTGTCAAACGAACAAGTTCTTATAATGTTTCACCCGGACTAGTACTTCTTGTCATTCATTTGAGTGATTCTACTTGATGCAGGCCTGCCTACGTTACAGTAGGTTTCGACGATGATAAGTCATACCGAGTAAGCCTAGATGCAGATATGATAATCGATCACGTTTTCCCTCACATATTTATGGCCAAATTTTTCCCGGAGTAATAGGTCATTTTAGCCACATTTGAAAAACCAAACGGCCTCGGTGGGACTCGAACCCAAGCCAATAAGGGGATGAGGAAGTCTCGTCGCTTTACCGCTATTTCTACAGAAAAGACAGGGAACTAGGAGACAACACCTAATCCATGTGTGGCCACTTGCAAAAGGGTCATGATGGAAATTCCTAAACAAAGGGTGGATATCGGATTTGAAAATTGAATATAATGTACTATCCTTTTGGGTCACTGAGTGAACTATGTGCAATTAGTTTGAAATAGAGATAGTATCCGAAAAATTCCGACGTTTAGGAGAGGAAGTGTACACAAGACAATTTTTTGTTCATAAAAACTGTCAGCGACAAATTTCTGGGATATAAGCAGCGTCAACTTACGAAACTGAAGGGAGTTCTGTAGCGCTATTCACAGCACTGCAAATATCAGAGGTACATGTTTCGGCAACCAGTAACTCAGTTGGGAGTATGGGCTATTAGTCTAAATATGCATATTTAAACGGTTTGATCATGATTTTACATATCATATTTTCATTCACTGACATTGGAAGAGGTCGGCTGATAACATTCATATCGAATTTTGTACCAAACCACAAGTATTTTATTCCAAATCCGCAAGGAAATTGAGAGCAGACTGTCAGCAGACTTTTGCTGTTTTTAGACTGCTTGCACCACATTGCACAACATGTCACCACTAACCGACCTGACCAATAATCCGAAGAGGATGATTTGTAGTGGCCCCTAGCAGCCACTTGTAACCCAAGATCAGCCGCTGACGCATGGCGCCTTTGGCCCGCGCGCCCATGTCCTGACTAGCTCGCGCCGAAATGAACTTTGCCGAATGCCCACAGACGTTGGTCTCGACGTCTGGGAACAGCCAATCACAGTTGCCTTCTGGCTCGGCGACGAAAAGCAGACCTGCACGCGTGAACGCTCACTGTCTGGCCGCGGGAATTCCTGCAATTAAGCCGCACTTCGGACCACGCCGCTTCAGCGAATGACGTATGCTCCGAGGTCAAAACTCTTTCCACCTATTGTCCGTTTCTCTGTTTACTGAATAAACTATTGCGTCTATTCTGGCCTCCATCGACCTGTTCTCTCCTAAGGAACCATGGTCTGAAGATCGCAGTTGCTAGGGTTTAACTCACCTTACCCCTGCTATAGATACAGTGCATTTTGCTTTGTCCGATAATGAACCATATGTGTCAGGCTTCTGGTGTCGTCTCGTCAGTCGCAATTATGCTCGATGCACCCTGATGATATACGCACATAACATTGCCGGCAAAGACAGGGCAAACTGACTGAGTGATTATTTCTGGTGCATTAGCCTTCATCAGCCAGTCATACTCTACCCCAGGTGATACACCATCTGTGGCTCGAATACGCGGCCTTGATGGCTTGAATTCAACGGGCTGGTTGATGGCCTACGGGGTTTCGATCGGAAATGTTAACAATGGTTACAATGGATGCGCATCTGTGGCTTAAGTAATTCACTCGTCCTCCAGTTGTGCCTTGGGACGCGCTCTTGGTCCCCGTCATTATCTGCATTCCAATGTAATGAAACCTCGGGTAAAGAGTTGAATCCGTTGTTGCACCTAGCTGGCCGTGTGTAACACTCGTCTCGAATAACGTAGCCAATCATAATGCAGCAATTCACTACTTGGCTGCGAGGACCCACGACCTAGACACCAGACTCAGTGACGGACACAGACACCCACCCAGACAAGCACTGACAGCTCGTTAACTGAGCGGAAGCTCGTCAATCCAAACACTTTTTCTGCTAGCGTCTCCCTTGTTATCGGAAATTCTCGTAGATGGGCTGCTCGTCACCCAGACTCCCTTTTGAATTAAAGTATAAGCAAGCAAATTTTCGTGGGATTAGAACAACGTTTTTTGGAAAATGGTCCTCCAAATCGGTATCAGAGAAATGGAATATGCACGAAAAATAAATTTACTTAAAACGCTGCCACATGCAGGATTCTATGCCTGACCAGAGTGTCAGCAATTAGGCACCATCTGTATTCAATTATCTGGTCGACAGTGGCTGCTTATGCATCCATCTGATCTTGGGAAATTTGCAATTGTCATCTAAATTGATATCCCTATTAATGCATGCCTCGTCTGAGTGCATTGCTTCCAACCATGCTATTCGTTGAATGGCTGCTAACGGGACTCACGATGGGGTCCCAGGGCAGAGCGGGACGAATGAATTCCCTTAACGATCTCATCCGCAATGGATGAGAGAAGAGAGAGAGAGAGTGCGGTCGGTGCTGCGGGAAATCGACTATCACTTAAATCCTATCTCACGCTTAAGTGACTGCACTGTTGGAGTTCGGAGTGTGGGAGAGGGAGGGCGGGAGGGGGGGGGGGGAGGCGTGCTCTCACCAAGCTGTGATCGAGGTCTGCACGTCAAACACGCGAAGTGCGTGTGACTGTTCTCTAGGACTTGAGATGGCGTACGATTCCCACCTGTATTCGGCCAAATGAAACCAACCACCTACATCGACGGCTTATGACAGGAGATTTTAGCCGAGGCCCAATATTGCTTGATCCGGCGTCTTTGTTCAAGGCCAACTGTCTCAAGGTCATCCAATACGTCAGTCAGAGCTTCGAGACGCGCTGACCTGCAGAGACTTGACCGACATCCCCTTGAACACACACACGACTTTTCCCCCCTCGATTTCGACGATGGGCACCACGCGCTCAACAGCCGCAGCAAACGCAGAAGCAAGCCGCAAAAGACACTGAGGCAAGCTGGGCAAGCAACACGAAAGCTACAGCAAGCAGAAGCAACACAGCGAACTACCGCGAGAGAACACAGGAGTCTAAGCAGACTCGCGGAGAATCTGTCCACTCGCTCGCTACTCCCATCACTGTTTAGGTGTAAAGACAAAGTCAATAAGACCACGACCTTCACGTTCAGCCCCCAGCTGAACACCCCATACCCCCCGAACACACACACGCGTGCATCCAGGCTGTTGCGGCTACCCATGCACCATTTGAACAGGCACCTTTCCCCCTCCCTCGGCCGAAAGAACCTAGGCCACCAGACCCGACACCCCCTCGGGCAATTGCAACCCACCAATTGTAACAGAACACTTACAACTGCTCCGGAAGCCTACTTAAGCAGCTGCCACCGCTGTTTCACTCACTCTCTCTCTCTCTCAGGTATGGCTGGAGGCAGTCAACACTAGCCCTGAATTCGCCAGTGGCCACTGCCACCTGAGACAGAAATTGGAAGTTCTGTACACGATAAACCCCTCCTTCGGGTGACTTCTGCCTTTTTACTTCCAACCTGAGATTCGGCCCGATGAGTGTAGTGATCCTAGTACAAACACTACTGAGACCTCTACAACAAAGTTGGTTTTAAAGTTGCGAAAGTTCCCATCAGAGAATTCAGAATACAGTAGTCGCCGGCTATTAAGCCCACCTCGGGCCCAGACCAAATTGGGCTTAATAAGCGGCTGGGCTTATTAACCGTGAGCTTAATAGCCGGCGACTACTGTAGCTGGTTTTGCTAAACGAATCGCCACTGCCTGAGATGTGGCTGGCACCAGTTTGTGTAGGAGATTAGAGTAGTGTGCCGGTATCTGGTATATGACCTGAAGGACTTCTGTTGCATCAACTTGGTGCTTCATATCGATTATGTGCGCGGGAATTTAACTTGAAACCGATCGACTGTCTTCCTTGCCTAGCCAGGCCAGAAGGTTTTTGCGAATCCTCTGCTCTAGACGTTTCGTTGTTCGGTCAATGTATTCCGCGCCACAGGAGCAAGTCAGATCAAGTCACGTTTATGCGAGATAGAATGGCCTGCTGCTGAGAGTGTTTGAAGCAAGTGAGGAGAAGCCCATTGAGGTTTTTATCAATGGCCTAAGGTTCACACGACGAGAAGATCACAAAGGTCACAAGAACATAATCGAAGTGTCGGAGGTAAGCCCATCAGGTGCATGAGTAAATATATATCGCAGGGGGTTTAGTGAGTTTAACCATGCAACTGCGATCTTCAGACCATGGGTACTTAGTGCAGAAGAGAAGTCAGTGAAGACCAGAGTAGTACGAAGACTTTATTGTGTACACAACGGAAGCGGAGAATAGATGAGAGTAGATTGACTCGAGAGAGACACGTTCGATCAGTAGGTTGACCGGGCCCAAGTGAGGTCTTAGAGTAGTCAGTCCAGAAGACAGAGAGAGGGAGATCTTTCATTGGCTAGGTCGGCCTGGAGATTTTGGGCAGAGAGGCAACTTGCGTCGGGAACGCGTGCAAGCTCCTCATTCGTTGCCTCATAGATGCGAGAACTATGATTGGCTGATCGAGACGTCGATAAAGCACATCGGTGAGCGTTTGGGAAAGTGCACTTCGACGCGAGCTAGTCAGCCAGGCACGACCCGCTACATATACATATATTTGACCTGTAACGGTAGGCAGTCATTACTCCCCATCTGTAGAAAAGGTGAATTTGCGAAAAAAGCGCGCATGTCGCTGCCGGGAAAGCACTCGTGACGGCTGGCCTAAGACGTCGTCTTACTAATTCGCTTATAAATAGGTACTTGATATTCCAGGATATGGACCTCTCAGGATAGCCATTTTCGCTGAGTGTGTTCTGTAGTTGCTGCAGCTCTGCTTCAACCATTTCAGAACAGCAAATGCGTCGTACTTGGGCTGTCAATTGCTGGAGTCTGTTTTTTGAGATAAAGGGGAAAATTAAGGTATTTATGCACCCAGGTTTTCTTTCTAAATAGCCCTTGTTGTATAAAGCCCTCCCCCTCTCTGTGTAGAAGGACATCTAGGAACGCGATTTCTTTGTTCGCCTCAGTTTCTGCCGTAACTTTTAGGGCTGTGTGCGCCTTGTAGACTATCGATATCGGTAGTAATATTTGTCAAGCAAAATATATCGTCCACGCACCGACCATACAGGTTTGTAGTGACCGCTGCTACCCGAAGCCCTTCTAACTTAAGACGCCACAGACATGGTCTCGTAGTGACAGTCTTGGTCGCCCAGACGCGCTCTATCCAGAGCAATGACCCATGTCCGCATGCGAGGCGCTATATTTGCCCTGGGGCGCATACACGCACTCGAGACAGGTCTGGCCAATCAGCGCCATGAAGCTGCGCGGCGATGAAAAGCGCTAAAAGTAGCTCATTTTGTCCTTCAATAGTTCCTCACATCCATTTGAGGAAATTCCGGGAAGTTGAGTGAGCAGAAAGTTCGCACAAATGTTAGCAAAACTTATTACAGGTTTCAGAGCACCCATAATAGGACCGACAATGCGTCCACTTGCGTCTTAGTCGACTGCAGAATGAGTAGGCCTGCGAATACGCCGAGGAGCATAAATCTTAATTATGTTGTTTCTGAAAACCCATAAATGATGCCTCATAAGACTTATTGGCGGGAAATAAATACGTTCTGCATACCACAGACTTCAGAGATATAAACAAACCGAACCGTATGGTGAAACTCACCTTTCTTTAAACGGATATTAGCGACTATTCGGACGGCTCTAAGGACATACGTACTAACAAACACTTGACCTTTTCTCTGTATTATCAGACATCTCCTTCGAACATGTGTGCCGAGGCCCAAACAGGAATCTACCTAACAATTTCGCAGCTGCGAGGGTAATCGCACACGCTGGCAACAAAACAGGCCGCGAATTGATTGAAACCTGGGCCTCGGATGAGAACTCAGTCAATCGATTTATGGATTTGGTGCCTGCATACATCACACTTCAAAGGCATCTCCGGAATGATAGAGCTATCGGTTGACTGTTCCCTCTACCCCCCTTCCCCCTCCCCTCGTAACGGTTGATTGGTCCCTGCGTCCTATAACTGTTGCTTGTATTTCATGTACGCCTTTTATTTCTGACGATGGACTCTAGAAGGAGCCCAAAAGCTCAAACAAATCAAAGTATGATTCCGGTGATCGTAACGCCTTCTACTTCTCTATCTACAATTTTGCTCCTGTTTATAGCATGAAAAAATGTGAACTCCTGACGAGTGTCCCGAGGTAGAGAACGGTAACGGTCTCAGCGTTAACCATCAGAATGCCTATTTGGCACCAGCATCCAGAATATATAGTGGAAAAGTGGTTTGATCGTGTCAGGGGTAAACGGGGAACAAACCGAAAGTGTGACACGGGACGATTCTGTAAATAGTTAAAAAGTTTAGTGTCAAATGGAGCTGGCATCTATAATTTTGTGATGACCTCTATATTCCCCTCTTCGTGGGCCAGGCCATTTTTGCAGAAAGTAACTGTGATGTTCATCAACCTTTCCGCGTGCGACTGTAGGTACTCCACCGTCCTGACGCAATTCCTTACGCTCGCATGCTGTGTGGACAAATCTAGGCTCGCGTGCTCCACACGTTATTAGCTAGGCCGAACAACCAGTAGCGTAGCCAATAGTATGGCGCGCCAATACCTTATTCGCAGACCATTGGTTGAACTGTACACGCGCATGGCCGATTGGGTGGGCGCTAATATATTAGTGCAGCAACTGCGTGAACTTCAGTCTGTGGCATTATGGCACGACCAGAGGTTAAGTTTACACAGGTATGTCTGCCATTGCCATTTCTGGTTGCTAACTCGTATTTATGTTTTGTAATCTTACAAGTACCCAGTGGAAACTAGTGGTTTCGTTTTCTGAACTTTGATCAGCGTGACCGTAACTCCAGTAAATGCTGCATGCCAGCCACTGCTAGTCTCACATTCACGCTTGCGACTTTGTTTTTACAGCTGTTTATAAACAATGAGTATGTGAATAGTGCGTCTGGGAAGACCTTCGAAACAATAGACCCCTCCACCGAGAGCGTCATTTGTCGTGTCCAAGAAGCCGAAGCCGCCGATATCGACAAGGCGGCGAAGGCAGCAAAAAAGGCCGTGGCGCTGAACTCCCCATGGCGCACTATGAATGCTTCGGAACGCGGCCGACTTCTCTTCATTCTGGCTGACCTTATTGAGGAAAACAGTGACTATATTGCGGTGAGTTCCTGGCGTCTGCATTCAAAACTAAGTAACTTTTAAATACTTTATTTCTTAGCTCTCATTTTTTTTCGGAGATAATATAAGAATGATTTGTGCTTTTAACTGGGTCTAGACGTCTATCGAAGGAAACTTTGATAGGACATTTTATTAAACTTGCCACTACCGATATGTTCTAGACGCCTGAGTGCTGATTCTTGGAAGTGAACTAGTTTCTCTATTCGAGATTGAGGTATCTCATTTTAGTTCCTTCAATACCCTAACACTCGTCAAAAAGGCGGTCAACGATGAGGTTACTGGACTGTCCAGTGGCCAGTTTCGATGCAAGAAGGAATAACGACAATGACCAGAAACGCTGGCGTGGCCATTTGGGGCTGATGGGCCATGGTCAGCCAGCCTTGCCCAGTTCTACGCTATTCAAATCTGAAATTTGATATGGTTGGCTGATGACGGCCTTTAAGCCTGAAATAGTCATTCAAGCCCCCTTCGTTTTCGTCTGTATTCAATCCCACAACTTTCGGTCTGACAGAAGCCTAAAGCTCTTTTTTCAATATTCTTTCCGTATTCGAGGACTCATAGTGTCTAGCTTTATTTAGCCTCTTCGATAAATGGAATTCTTCATTATCCTTCTTTCGCAGGGCATTTGGAATTACTAGCGCTGGTACTTGTTGAAGAAGTTATTGGAGCCAGAAGGTTTCGCGACTGCTTGTCAGCTGCTGCCTGTTACTGCATAACATTAGGAACAAATGAGAGAAAAAATAAGTAGAATTCGTATAAAAATAATAGATTTAAAACGACAAAGTCTTTGTATCCAGTTTGCGAACGTGAGAGCTCCGGGGCAGGAATCTGATAACACGATAGTGCTCACCAGAAGGTGTTTTTGTTTTCGCTGACGGTTCGGTGAGCTGAGCCGACTCTCCCGAGTCAAAGCGTAAACTGCGATTATTTATGAGGGATTTGGACGTATGACTTAAATTACTGGCCTTGAGCTGAATGATTTTTACTCTCGTTCGCTGCTTTGCGCCTCGTAAGGATGTTCAAATAGTTTGATGGCTTTTTATGCTGCTTTTAGTCCCCGCGGTGGGTCCGTTGCTGGACCGTCTTCGTTCGCATTTCTTAGGTTTGGTATTGCCTTGTCATGGATTTTATTCACGTAAGGGCGCAGGCCTTTGTAGGCCGCGGGAAGATCTAAATGCCTTATGACAGTTTTGTCGTCAGCATACGATGCCTCAAACATCAGTCGTTCCGCGTTTGAGGTGCCTTGGCCTTCGATGGTCGCTCCTTAAGTATCTAAGATCTGGTCAGGTCCTCCAAAATGAGTTGGAGGTTGCGAGTTTGGGTCTGGTCTCCAAGCCGCCAGTTTGCGTTCGTCTAGGTGGGTCTGCAATTTTCGCCATGCTTCTCCAGCTGGCGGCTTGGAGAATTAACTGTACATCCAGCAACCCCTTACTGCCGAAAATGACAGAACAGTCAGTTCTAAAAAAGCCGTTTTGATATCTTGGCCTTTTAAGGCGACAGCATTTTAAAAACTATCAAACAACGCCTGCGTTGTATCACTGAAAGGACATACAATATGGTCGAACTCATTTTTTTTAGTTCTGCTAGGCCTCTACCAATTCCACGTCCAGAAGATGGCTTCCCGGTGTGGGTCATTTCAAGCTGTGTCTATGAATATACATTCACCTGCGGATGCAAGTACATTGGACAAACGCAACGGCAATTGGCAGCCAGATCGATCGAGCACCTGCATAAATGGCTTTTAAAGCACCAAAACAGAATTCCACGCCAATCCTTTACTAAAAATTTGCGTGATACAGGTCATACGTTTGATCCCAAAACATTCTTCCGAGTACTTTTTCAGGCACGAACGACTCGTACATTGCGCTACCTGGAGGCGACCTATATACGGCAGCTGTATTGCATGATTTGGTAACATCCAACTCATAGATCTTTATACTTTTCTCTCCCCCCCCCGCTTGTGTTACTTTAACGTTTCCTCCCACCGCGCGTATGCTTTCCACGGCGATTGCTAACTTTATTGATTAGACCACGTGGCAATATGACATGACCTTGTTGCTTTGCATCGATTTTTTCTGTTGGAACTGTACTCGTTATATTCTCACATTCTTTATTGATGTTACGCAGCGACAGGCAGTAGTTAAGGAGCAGTCGTGCAATTGTTTGGTTCCATTACATTTTACAGCACTTGCATACTTTAAATTCGCACCAGGGAAAGAAAGCTTGAAACTTGTCATGAAAGTCTTTTTTGCGAGCTGATAGTATGCACAGGCAGACCGAGACTTCACAGCAGAAGCTAGTGGCCTTGGGAATGTCTTTGAGAACTACTTTACGGACTATCCACTCAGTTTATTTGGTCAGATTTATAGGTAATGCTTTTGAAAACCCTGTTGTTTACGTACCGTTGCGTCATATACATATGTACACACATCCTAAAAAATGTCACTAATATAATCGTATTTGCATTATGTGAACAGCTTTGTTTCTAAAAATGAACCCTGTCCGTAGTGGTATTAGTTTAGGTTCAGATTGTCGAAGGAAAACAAGGTGCAAAAATAATTATCAACAAGGCCTCTTTGATGGTTGAACACTGCTCCCCCACCTCCCCACAGTAAGCTTGGATCATGTTCTGAAGAGTGAACCTGTCTGCTTGGATTACTTTTTATCCGGCGCGGATGCGCTTTTTATTGCCACATCTCTCTCTTTCTCTCTTTCAGAGGCTTGAATCCATGGACAATGGAAAACCAGTCGACGCGGCCTCTGCTGACGTGCGGTTTGCCGTCAAGCTAGCTCGTTACTTCGCCGGCTATGCCGACAAAATCCACGGCAAGGTTATTCCCGCTGATGGTAACGTGGTCTGCTGGACACGTCATGAGCCCGTCGGTGTAGTCGGAGCCATAATTCCCTGGAATTTCCCTTTCCAACTAGCTCTCCTCAAGATCGCCCCCGCAATAGCCTGTGGTTGTTCCATTGTGCTGAAACCCGCTGAGCAAACCCCCCTCACTGCCGTCTTCCTTGGTTCGCTTGTAAAGCGCGCCGGTAAGTGCCCCCTTTCAAGTCAAACCATCCCCTCCCCCATTGCCTTTTATCTGTCTGCATCCAGACCGCCAATAAGTGCCTCGAAAGTGTGCTTTCGCCCTATCGGATTGGTCTTTCGGTTGCCATCATCCACACCAACCATTAAAATGACTGACTGTCACCATCTGCATGCCTCTCGTAGGCTTAATCTGCCAAAAATCAGCAGCCCTCTCTAGCTTTTCTATGGGATGGTCGTTCGTAAACGCCAGGATTTGTGATGCATATTATGCGTTATGATGGGTGTTAGATAATCTAAAAAACCGAAAGACCTACACTTTTTATGTTCGGCTGTCAACTTCTTCCCGTAGGCGTGCGTTCATTCTCGCCAAAGCCAAGACCCGGCTCGTATGTGTGAGCAGCAAATGATCACCGTTTTGCTGCTGCTGCTACTACTATATCAGACGATAAACTCCTGTACATGTTCGAAAGCTAAGAATAGTAGAAAATACCTTCCAGTGCTCGGCCACTCTTCTCTCTTACTCGTGCAAACGCGAACCTTCGCATTCGTTCGAGAAATGACAATGTCGAACTCCCTTGGCTCTTTTGGTACGTCTGATTACTGGTCACTGTAACAGTGCTCTAGACTGAACCCCAAAATTCACGAGAAAGAGCACGTCCTGTAAACTGATTGATAAACGCTCTTCCTAAGATTTCGTACTAGCAGCGAAGAGGCGAGTACTGGGAAGTATTCGAGAATTGCTAGATGGATTCGAATAGGAATCCGAAAATTCAAACTAAATGCAGTTCTTGTTCCAGTGATCGTACCCCTTTTTTCCTGCGATTATCAACCTTGATAAGGTGCAGGCCTGGTTAGGCGGAAGACGGGAAACGGAGCCGAGTGTTTGCTGTCCTCATTTATTACGAATTTCAGTCTCTTTAAAGGCACGTTATCTTAGTTGTTATCAGTCATTTTAAGTACACTTGCATCGACAACTTATGTTCTGAACATTGCCGGAAAAGACAAAAGAGTGGTCATTTCTGGCTCATCAGCCAGCCATACTGAACCCCAGATTATGCAACACCTGAGTCTCGAACTCGTGATCGGTTGATCAGAAGTCGTACGCTCTAACTCTTGAGATACCACCTGGAAATAAATAGCAAAGACTGATGAAGGCTAATAAAACCGAAATCGTTATTTCAGTCTTCCTTGTTTTCGTCAGTAATGTTATTCTACCTACAGTACGCGCCAGAATTCGTGCAACATGCCGACGTATGCGAACGATTGGTACTCTTTCGCTAATCGGCATCGACTCAGGTTGTAATAATGATTATCGTTAAGTCTATTCTGAAGTCACTTCAGTCATGACAGGATGTCGGCTTTTAACGAGTTTATTTCTGACCGCTAAAAAGTACATGTTGTAGAAAGTAACTACGTAAACAGTATGCGTATTTATCATTGATTTTGACTGGCTTTATAAATTCAAATATATTTTATGGAAAGCGTGAACGAAATAATTATTTATTTTTCTCGTCTGGTAGAAAATTACACCTTTAAATGTTATACTTAAAATGAAGGGTATCTTTCGGTTTTAATACAATTTCTAATTATGAGCTTTTTTATGATTTTTTGGTGTTCGTTCATAATACATCGTGTCCTTCAATTTATTAATGCTGCCTATACTGTATCAAGCATGTTCCACACGTATTGCAACATTTTATGAGAACTGTTTGACTTCTTCCTCAAACTGTAGGCGAAAACGTATATTTCTTTAAACAGGATGCACACAGTGCGCAGTTTGTAAACGTTGAATTCGAATGTAGCGGTCAGTAGGTTTCAAAATTATTCGGCAATTAAGAAACTTTTTAAAACCGAAAAGTACCCTTTCTTTGAGCACACAATTTAAAGAAGGCGTCGTCTGCTAACAAACGAGTACAAGAGATAATTTTTTCGTTTACGTTTTCTGTAAAATATCAATGATAAAAACGCATACTATTTAAGGAGTTACTTTTTACAGTACATAAATTTTTTTACCGGCCAGAAATAAGCACGTTAAGAAGCCGACATTCTATCATGACTGAAATAACTTGAGAATAGACTTCACGTTTATGAGTATCACAACCTGTGTCAATGCCGATTAGCAAAAGAGTATCAATCTTTCGCATACGTCAGCATGTTGCACGAATTCTGGTGTGCACTGTTTATCAATAGCCGTTATGCGGCTGTTGGTGGGGCTTTAGAGGGAGAGGAAGAGAACACCAAGGCACAGGATTTTTTTAGCCTGCACACTTTCAGATGCTTGGAAGAGACTGGCTTAAGCCAATTAGGATTTGTCTACAGACGCGACCCATTAAGGGAATACTGCCTACGTTCGCGAATCGCGTCCTTTTTACTTAGGTTGTTGCTCTCTTTCCTTTCATCGATTGTCAGGTTTTCCATCTGATTGCACAACCTTCCTCCTCCTTTTCTTGACCAATCTATGCTTTCTCCTTTGCCAGGCTTCCCGCCGGGTGTGATTAACATCGTTCCCGGATTCGGTGAGACCGCTGGCGTTGCCCTGGTAAACCACCCCGATGTCAACTGCATCGCCTTCACCGGCAGCACCGTCGTTGGTAAACTGATCATGCAATCTGGTGCCTCGCAGACAAAACGCGTGGCTCTGGAACTCGGCGGGAAATCACCCCTCATTATTTGCGATGATGCCGACTGTAAGTCTCGCAACGCATGCTATTTAAGTAAATTTGCAAGAAGAGAGAGGGTGGGGTAAATTTTGGGATCAGGAGAACTGTCTGTGGGTGTCCTGGTAACCACCACCATCACCACTTTTCACCGCCCACACGCACCCACCACCACCATCCCCGTAATGGTCGCCGTTTTTTCTGCCATTGCCGACAGCTGGACCGTTGCTCTCGATGATGTCCACCACGAGCTTCAGCAGGCTGAAACAGCGCGGGGACTCCCGAGGAGTTATAGTGAAAGTAGACGGGCAGAGAAGCTACCCAACTCTCTGACCATTCCTACACCTGAACCCGACGTCAAGACAAAAGTCGAGAAGACTAGAGATGAGACATTACGCAGGTGATGTGTGCGAAACACACTCCAACGCACGCATCAACAACGCCACTTGCCACGTAGACTCCCGCGTGGGAGCGCCATAAAGGCCACATTAAGAAGGGTCATTGAGCCTGGCTTTCAACCTGCAGCAAGCTGCCCCACATAACAAGACACACTGGACTGACTGCGTTGTCCGAGTTATCCCCTCAGTTGACAAACCTTCAATTCATGGCTTTTAGCGTACCGTGATAACCTCAAGCGCACCAGACCCTTTTTAGTGATGAAAGTAATGCGCTGAGGGTCGACCTCACTCTCCCCAACCGCCTAGATGATTGGTCGCTTAAGGTGGGATGAGCTCTGCTACTACCACTATCAATGCGCACTCGAGACTATGGCAGGACGGGTGACAGAGGATGACCGAGGGAGAAGAATAGAAGACTGGATAAGAGAGGAAGAGCTTGCCGTCCTGAATGACCCGGCGTGCATAACCTTTCTCCGAAATGGCGGACGCTCAGGTACATCTCCGGACATTTCCATCACTACAGCAACAGTGGCAGCAGAGTCAACACCTCAACACCTCCGGCTCCGACCACAAACCCATTGTCATCCAGAGGGCACAATAAGAGGATAAGTCAGTCAGCAAGATGAATCTGTTCCGCTGGAAGATATCTGGAGTGGACTGGGAAAAATTCAACAAAGTCGCTGAAAATTAACTACACAACCATCCACTTCAGACATCAAAGATTGCAGATCGCGTTGAAACCTTCACTGAAGCAATCATGGAAGGGCTTCGCAGAACTGCGAGGAAATTCAAAGCGGGGGGGGGAGATGGCTAGCGTATGGTGGACTGCAAAAGTTGAGGTCATAAAGGAGCGAGACAGGCTGACCAGTGAGGGAAAGAGGAATACGGCGGAGTGGACCCAGGCATGTGAATTAGTAAGAACCACTAGAAACGGAGAGAGGACAAGGACATGGCGAGAGTATCTCGACACTGTTAGAGCAGACGATGAGCCATCCAAAATGTGGGTTACTATTCATATGCTACAAGGGAAAAACAAGTCAACATCTAACCATGTTATCCTGTAGGGGGACCGCCGCCTCGTCACCGACAAACAGAAGGCTAACGCTTTTAGAAGTCAGTATGCCAGTGTGAGCCGACTGAGTCTGGCCAAACTGAAAGAACGATTAAGGGATGCGCGTCGGAAGCGCAGAAAGAAGCCCTCCACCTTGAGAATGATAACTTCTACGGACGGGAGTTTACCATCAACGAATCGACTGAATCCTGACAATAACTTAAGGGCAAAAAGATAGGTGGAGCGGATGAAATCCCCCCCCCCCCGGGGGAGAAAAAAACCTCTATACAAAAAACACACTGACACTACTAAGCATTATAAACCAGAGCTGGCGGGATAAGGCAATATCCCAGAGCTGCAAAACAGCCATTATAGTACCCACCTTGAAGGCCGGCAAAGACGCGGGAAAAATTAAATCGTACAGACCCATAAGTCTGACCTCTGTGGCGAGAAAGGTCTGTGAACGGAAGGTCGAACGCAGACTCTGGTACTGGGTTGAAGGGAGCCAGAAGCTGGCAGACTATCAAACCGGTTTTCGGAAGACGAGGAGCACTGAGGACCAGCTGATCTGACTATCTCAGTCGGTATCGGATGCAGAAGAACAGCTTTGGCTCTCATCGATTTCGAAAAAGCCTACGATACGGTGTGGAGAACCGGTCTAGCGCTGAAAATGGCAAAATGAAGGTCCCAAGTTGCCTACAGAGCTGGCTGACCAACCGCCTAATGTATGTGCGATACAACGGACGCCTCAGTAGGGAGTGCAGACTTACAAGGGACCTCCCACAAGGAGCAATACTCTCCTTCCTCCTTTTCGACATCTTTATAAATGACCTTGGGGATAGCATCGGAGAGGACGTTGAGATAAGCCTGTTCGCGGACGATGCTGCGGTATGGAGCCAAGATACCAACCCTGACAGGGCTATCCAGCGAGTTCAAACCGCGACAGAAACGATGGTCCAATGGAGCTGAAAGTGGAATATGCACGTGAACGTCCAAAAGACGGAGTAAGTGGTGTTCAGTACGACCCCGAGTGAAAGAAAGGGAGTCAGGGTGATCGAAGTTGATGGATTGCAGATCATCCAAAGACCGACGGCGAAATTCCTTGGATTGGTGTATGACTAGGGGCTAACGTTTAATTGACACACTGATTTCGTCCTGGAAAAGGCGGAGAAGCGACTTAATATGATGAGGGCCTTAGGTGGAACAACCTGGGGATGGCGGCTGGAGGACATCAAAAAAGTCTACACTGCCTGTGTGCGGTCGGTGATTGAGAACGGATCAGCAGTATGGATGCCGTGGATCTGCCGCTCACGACTTGACAGGTAGGAACGCCTGAACCTGAAAGCAGCTCGAATTACCACGAGCCTCTCAATCTGATGTCCGACGGAGCTGGTGTTACTAGAGGCCGATATCCAGACGATAGGGGAGAAGTGCAAGTTAGAGGTCATCAGGGCCTACGAACACAGCCTGAGACTTCCTACAAAAAGTCTCCGCAGACAGATGGCTGAAAAGCAGCAGCTAACCCGGCTAAAACGGACCTCAATCTGGAGGGAGAATGTGCGCAGGTGCTTGCACCAAACTCTGGGAGAGGATTCGGCGATGCCTAAAGAGTGTTTCGCTACTAAAATGCTAGCCCCATGGCGAGGACCCAACATCAATATTCTGAGAAATTTTGAAGATCTCTGCAGCAAGGCAGAGATGGTAGAAAATCGGAAGCGAATGGAGGATGAGCTAAACTCCCTACCGGAAACGTCGCTGACTATCTATACCGACGGGTCGGCGATAGATGAATGCAGACAGGGAGGTGTGGGAGTCGTGGTGACGAACGGAAGTTGGAATAACTACCCAACAATTTTAACGTCCAGGAAAAGGGTCGCGTGCTACAGCTCATCCTTTGATGCCGAGATGCTAGCCCTACTGATGGCGGCGGAATGGCTAGAGCACCCACCCGAGGATTGGAGTTCTGCTAGAATCCTTACTGACAGCAAATTCACTGTAGATGCCCTACAGAACTTCGGGACAAGAGAAGATCTTAAGAAACCGTTGGTACAACAAGTGATGAATGTTCTAGAGAGAGCCATAACAGGAAGGAGAGTGGAAATTGCGTGGATTTCCAGCCACGTGGGTATTCCCGGGAATGAACAAGCAGACGCTGAAGCATCAGCGGCAAGGACTGAACCAAACGTTAGACCGACATCCTTTGCGACAACAATGAAACCAGTCAGTCGTATGACCCCCAGGACACAAATGACACATGAACGCGGCCGAAGAACGTATACGGCCCCCATATACGGGGATGAAGAAAAGAAAATGACTCAACTAGATAGAACGACCCTAGTGAGATTTAGGACCGGGCATTGTCCAAAGCTGAATCACATCAGGAAGCGGTACAATCTGACTGATGATTTGACGTCTGCAGCTTGTGGGAAAGAAGAGACCAACGAACACCTGATGGAATGCGCAGCCGAGATGGTCACCAGAGTTCAGGAGTTTGGTATCGACTACAGACTGAGACCACCGATCGACCTAACCGTCCGAAGACACTCTGGCACAATCCAGTATCTGAAGACGATCCGGAAATCGTGGTTCTTAAGCCACTTACCTTGAAATTGATCCTGCAACAACAACAACAACAACAACAACAACTATCACCATTACCTTTCACCACCAGTATTACCATCAACTGCGGTAGTCTGCAGACCCTGTAGCCATTCTCTTCCCCATCATCTTTTTTACCCAACACCACCCCCACTAGTAATTCTAGCACTTCTGCTATAAGCCTTTTCTGTTGTACCTGACATAGTGCGAGCCAAGTGGATCGAATAAAAAATTTTAACTCCCCCCCGTTGGTCTATCTTTTTTCCTTGTTTTACACTCGACTGTTATGTATAGTATACGGAATACTTAATTAAAAAACTAGTTTAGAGTTTACTCAATAGGCTTTAAAGTGGGCAATACTATTTGGGTCGGCCGGTAAAGTTGCTTAGACCCCGGGATGTCATCCAGAATCAGTGTCTGCATGGGAGTCTGCAGACACTTAAATAAACAGGTGTCTGACCATCTTAAAACTGCTTTCTCAAACAATGCCCATTCTCCGTTGATTTTGGATGCTCGTACATCCCTAAATAAAATCGGTGCGATTGATCCCTTGTGCATTTATTCAAGCCTTATTCTCGAAAGTGTGGGCTAACTTTACCTTGGAAAAGTTTTAATGGTAGGACTTTGTTAAACACTTGCGGGTTTATTCATACACTGTAGTAGCTGAGGCCTAGGATCCGTTAAATTCAGCCCTGTATGACTGCACAGGCTTACGTCAAAGAGAAAACATGGTATGTAATATGTAGGGTTTGGGAACAGATACGAAGAGAGGTTTTGTTTTACACTTTACACGTGGTGTCTGATCTCCTGTTCGCGTCAGATACATGTGAACGACCATTCATCCATGTGTCAATCGATTGCACTGATCGATTTTCAGGGCTGTTTGAATTGCCTTAAAATAGCAAGGGGAATAGGCCAAGCCAGCGACAAGATGGCCAGATTGCTGCTAGAAAGTTGGTCCTCGACTGGCACACTAAACAGAGCCATGGACTTTCATCCCGCCTACCAAGTGCTCCGCAAAAGGCTAACATCGGCTCAAAACGGAGCAATAGGTCGGGCGGAGAGAGGTAAGCGGGGCCGACAGCCAGCAGCCGCGAGCAAAGAGGGTGGAGACCCTCAGGAGACACAAAAACGACTTGACACAGCTCAAGAAGACGCCCGTAAGGGGCATAAGCAATTGAAACAGCCACAAAAATCGATCGGTGCAATCGATTGACACATGGCCGAATGGTCGTTCACATTTATGTGACGCGAATAGGAGATCAAACACCACGCTCTAACGATTGAAGCGAGCGAGCTTTTGAAACGTCAGCCAGAATACACTCTGGTCCGAGAAATCCTCTCGTTACTTCTTCTTCCTCTTCCGGGGATAATGTAAGGAATATTTTATCTAGACCTCGATTTTTTTTCGCATATTAAAAACATCTGTTGATCACACTCGGGCCAAGTTATTCGCCAAGCATACTGCAACATGTATGAAATCCACCGATTCTGAAACAGTAAGCTGACTGCCAAAGCAGTATTTCCCACGCGCTCAGTCACCAGGGTAACTTAAAGCATGTTTGACTAAACTCACGATTCAAGATAGCTCCCCGTAGCTCAGGCGGCTAGGGCATTTACTGAAATCAAGCTTTCCCGTGCTGTCGTGGACTGAATCCCACCAAAGCTGCTGCGTTTTTTTAAAACTGGGTAAAATGAATTCTATGCCTGCTCTCACTATGTACTCTCTGCCTACCTTTCAGTCGAGAAGGCCACCAAGTGTGCCTTCGAGAATGTCATGTTCAATGCCGGCCAGGTTTGTGTCGCTCCGACACGTACCTACGTTCAGGCCGGCATTTACGACAAGTTCGTCGAACGGATGAAGGAGATGGCATTGGCGCGGAAGGTGGGCGATCCCTTCGATAAGTCCTCCGTCCAGGGCCCACAGGTGAGCTCATCGAGATTCGTAAAGTAGAAGGTATCTTCCAGCGCCTCCCGAGTGCGCAAATCCGTTTTTTTACGCTACCCTTCACACTGAATTCGTTGCCTCACGGGTCAGTTTTACCAATTTCATGTTAAGCAATGTTTCCTGCATATTTCTTTTTTACTTGTATGTCGGGTGCTTTAAATTCTAGGCTTATTGGCTTGCGTGAGGACTTGGCCCTATAATACCGTGCTTCTTTTATTCCTCCTGAAAGCAGAATTCTGCCCAATTTTGTACTTTTCGACCTACTCATGCCATTCGGCTCGTGGACACGACAGATTTGAACCCAAGTCTGCAATCCTGCATTGTTTATTTATCATCTCTGTGCCAGTATCGGTGGGGGGGGGGGGGGGGGGGGGGTAGCAAAGGCTTGGCGAAAGGTTCAAAGCTAAACCGAACCTTCGTATTTTGCCCTTCAATGTGGTCAAACTTTTAAAACGTCCTTCTGATTCGAAGTTGAATATTTTCGAACATAGTCGACATAGCGTCAGCTTCAGTGTTCAGCTGATGATTTTTTAATGACTTTCTCACGACGGCAGGTTAGCTGGAAGAAACCCTACCGACAAGAGTTGTCGGTTTTAAATTGTTCGTCGTTATGTGACTGTCTGTGGACACTATATCGGACTGAACGCCCACATTTCATCTTTCAGTTTGGATCACTTTTAATAACACCAATGCAGAGTGACTTAAAAAGGTCGCAGCATTACCATTTGAATAGTTTTGACAACTAGTGATATTGTGCTTAGTACGACCCATGTAATTACTTATAATTATTATGGAATACTGACAGCTCAGGTACTAGCTTAAATCCCAGACACGTGTTTCGCCAGTATTCTGTCACTCCTGCGTCTTCTGATAGACACTCCAGTTTCCATATTGTAGCTTTTTGTCTTCCTCAGAAATCATTATTATGAAGATAAAAGCTTCTTTGCGAAAATTGAACCTTTATTGTGTACATTCTCGAGGAAGGATCAGCCGCTCGTCTTCAGACGTGAAAAAATGTGCAACAAAACAACTAACATTTTAAACGTTCAGAAAAATAAATATTCATATGACGTGTACACCGATTATCAGGATTGCCAGTCTGCGCTAGTAGACGTTATGTGTCTTTCAATATTCCGCTGTGGTTGTTGGCGCGCATTGAATTTGGCTTTGAGGTAACTATATCTGGTGTCCAAATCGATACGCCTGTTGATGCATGCCTCGTCTGAGTGCATTGCTTCCAGGAATTTACGGTCTTTTTCAGATGGATAAGTGCCAACAATCCGTATGTTCTGCCATGCGAATTGGTGGCCGGTTTCCAGTGTCTGCATGGCCACCTGGGATAAATGGTCTCGTCTTCTGACCGCTGATGGATGTTGGTTGATGCGGGTCGAGGCGCATTTCTCAGTTCGGCCACAATAAACTGCATCACAACTGGAACACGGGATCTTGTAGACAACCACTTTTCTTCCAAAATAGCTAACCCTGTCCTTAGGGTGCACAAGCTGTGATCGTAAGGTGGTTCCGGGTCGGTGTGCCACTTGTACCTCGTGTTTTCTTTCTTGACTTTCGTCAAGCTCATATGCATTCTTTACGTAAGGGAGAGTTCGCCAGGTTAGTGTTTTCGCTACCTCGTTGGCCGTACTAGTTTACATGCCTTTTATTTTTATTTTCCTTTGGATTTTTTCGTTTGATGCACTGGAGCACGACATTTCATGGATATCTATTTTTGGAGAATACTTGAAAGGTATTTCATTTCTTGGTATCGAAAACACTAACCTGACGAACTCTCCCACATGCAACTTTTTTTATCTGAGCCCGTATTGCAATACAATAAATCATTATATTCAAGGGTTTACAGGCGCAGACCGAAATTTGACGTAAATATTTGGGCTAAAGTCCATGAGCTAGTGCGAGACAATCGCATAATATTCATTTACCTGTAAACAAGCAGTCACTAATCTAACTTCTGTAATCGTTTACCATACTGGCAGCACATGTACTAGCTAAAATCTAGTATGACACGTGTTTTGCCGATATTCTGTCGCTGTGTAGCACACCTGCGAGGCGTTCGGCTCATCAGTGGGTCTCTAACAATCCCTGTATACTTTAAGCTAGCACAGAAGTTATGATACTTACTGCCTGTTGGCAGCTTGCAAATATTACGTGGTTAGCCTGCGGTGGCTAATTAAGATCAGCCCACATATTTACCTCAAATTTTGGTCTGCGCCTGTAAGCCCTTGAATACGCTGCTATAGTCCAAGTTCGAACTTCATTTTTGAAGAAATTGAAGAGCTTCAACTGCGTCTGAGGATAGTGAATAGGTACATCTTCAGTCTCTTATTCAGCTTTTTGGCCCTTGCGACCCCAAACTGAATGCTGCAGCCGGTCGAAGACCTGAGAGGCTTTCGATATAGGGCGATTATTTTCATCTTCCGTCTTGGTGCCTTCCGAAATTGTACTTTCTAGGTAGATGAACTTGTCCAGGAATTCGAGGCGTGTTCCGTGAACGTCTCGTGCATGTACACTTCGGCCATGGGGTTCGACCCGCAGTCAGCCGCTAACAAGAGGTCCGGAATATTGGTCGTGACGACTCGTGTCGTTGCCCCTATTTGTTCGGGTGTTTAGGCCTGGGCGCTCTTCACGGTAGGTATCCATCAGTATGCCAAGGAAAACGTGATTAAAGAATAGTACATAACCCTGCTTCATGCTATTTGCTGCCGTAAGTGCCTCCCATTCTGCCTCATTGTCCGTGAGTCATGTCATCTTCCCGTCGCGAGACTGGCATATCATCTGCGTGCATCGTTCAGAGAATCCAAATTTCTGTACTTTTACCCAGGTTCGGTTGCAGTTTACCGTACCGACGACCATGTCTAAGTTATGAAAATGGTGTGGACTATGATCCATCCTTCTTTAACTAATCGCGATGCTTGACGAGTGGCGGAGATCATTTTGAGTGTTCCGCGGTCCCTTTTAAATCCATATTGA
Organism: Ligula intestinalis; assembly: GCA_036362985.1. Taxonomy (NCBI): domain Eukaryota; kingdom Metazoa; phylum Platyhelminthes; class Cestoda; order Diphyllobothriidea; family Diphyllobothriidae; genus Ligula; species Ligula intestinalis. The sequence continues at coordinate 14,436,354 of JAYGXS010000001.1, read as the reverse complement.
TTTTCAGGAAGATGTCTTCGTTACAGGCAAAGGTTCAGGTTATTGGGTAAAATGGGAATGCTGCGTCGATACTCACCTAACATCTGCTCAGTGCTTTCGCCGGATAATTGTTTGCGTTTTTAATAACTAAAAATGCCTACCGCAGATGATCCGCTGTTTCCTCTACCATTTAGACAGGATCAGTGCTTGCGTTCCAGATTTGTTATACTTTTGCAGCATCGCGAACTTTTTACAGTCAGTCAGAGTGCTGCTACTAGGTCTTCTCAGTTTTCCTTAATTGCGTTCCTGCTAAATTTGACCTCTGACGCCCAACACTTGTCGAGTCCTCATTTATGATTTCAGAATTTTAGAAACTTGCCGTATGCGTCGATCTTCGCCTTTCGAACAGTTCACCTCAGTCGAATCCTCAAATTAGAACTCTAAAACTAGGACGAAGGAGGAGAATTGCATTTAAGTATTCCAATAGCGTAGCTCAGGTGGAAAAAGGAACATACGACAATGCTGAAGGTCGGCCTAAATTCTGATCAATCAGATGATGCCTTTGAGTTGTTAGCACATCGACTGTATTTCTGACTCATCTGATTGGTTAGGTAGAGGTCCAATCCGGTTAGGAGCTGGCGCGACGTCAGCACGCGAGGGCATGCGGGCGGATCGATAGAGTGGTGTGCGGTTGAGCGAAGGAGTGAGTCGGTTAGGACGGTGCCACATAACTTAAGCGATTTTGTTTTCATCTCGCTCAATATTACGTCACTGTTTCCCCTTTTTTCCCCTCTTTGCGTTCAGGTCAGCCAAACCCAATTTGATACCGTCATGAGTTACATCGAGTGCGGCAAGAAGGAAGGCGCACGTCTAGTGGTCGGGGGTAACCGACTGGGTCAGAAGGGCTACTTTATCCAACCCACGGTCTTTGCTGACGTCACCGACGAAATGCGCATTGCGCAGGAGGAGATCTTCGGTCCGGTCCAGTGCATCCTCAAGTTCAGCAGCCTTGAGGAGGCCATTGATCGCGCTAACGACACCACCTACGGTCTAGGTGCCGGTATATTCACTTCTGACATGGATAAGGCCATGCGTGCCTCACAGGCTCTTCAGGCTGGCGTCGTCTGGTGAGTGACTGCATTCACATTTGACTAGCTACTGTCCCTTCACACGATGCGGCGGCGGTCCCTTCGATTTCCATAAGAGAGAGAGGTCGCACAGTTTTGCACAGTTGTGTAAACACAGTCGGGGCATTTTGAATTAAATTTAGCTCTCCTATTTCTCAGCGCCACTCCTTTAGATGCGATTTCTCTTTTACTTCACCAACATCCAGCTCCCTAGGTCGAATGTTCTGTATGGTTCCCGAAACGAGCATTTCTGCCAGATTCCCGTAATTTGGGCAGACTTAATGAAGATGTCTGTTGTTGCCTTCAAAAGTCCTATAGGATATTTGATTACGTGAAGAAACCTAATGATATTGTATGCTTATTTCATTTCAGGATCAACAGTTACCTGGATCTTAGTGCTCCTTGTACGTTTGGCGGCTTCAAGTGTTCGGGTATCGGACGAGAAATGTGAGTTTGATCACTTTCAACCCTTTAAAATTATCAGAACAGACATTGTATGGTAACGGCTCCGCTTCTCTATTCGTATAGTCACACGTAGTTATTGACAGCAGCGTCTCAGACCTCAGGAGAGCGGGAGGTCGCGGCATAACAGATAGTGTCGTAGGCTGTTGACCTAAATTGGTCCGCTGCTATTTACTTTTGCTTTGCTCGTGTCCTACTGAATGCCACTGATAATTCGACTGAGTGTTGTACGTATTCATCTATCCCAGTCAGGAAAAACTGGGAGAATTCTGTGGGGTTCGAACCCAAGACAGTAGTCTTCAGTGCGACTAGGACTTCAGAAAGGTGAGCTACGAGACCTCACGAGAGACACGAATTTAATCATGGTGACTAGATACCTGCCCCCTAATAAGTGTATGTACGCAATACTTTTTAACACAATAAAATGAGTAGCTTGTTTGCATGGTATAAAACGTGTTACGTGTGGGATTGTAAAAGCTTACGCGTTTTTCTTGAGCGCAATCAGCTGCTGACTGTCAAACCGCTTAAAAGCCTTGACCGTGTCGGCTTAGACCACGGCGCCGGTTAGACAGGATAACCGAGGATGCCGATTTGTCTGATTCTTCTCTATTTTTTCACTTTACAACTATGTCCTGAACAGCAAATTTTTTTTGCGGTTGTTGCCACAGTGTACGCAATTTAGCATCGGCACGCATCCAACCGACGTTCCGAGGTGGCAATCGGAGGTGGATAGCCACCCAGAAGGACCGGGGGATGGTAGCTGGATATAGCGTCCACAATGGCTCTCTGGTGAATGCGCTGGTAGCCTGCCCTGATGGCGGAGCCATCAACGGGTAGATCCGAGAGAGACGAGGCGACAGCCGCCTTGTGGAGACCTCAGATAGACGTCCGAACGAAACGGTTAGGCTCGGGAGCGTTGCAACGATGGTGGTTCGGATGGCCAGGTTGTGAACAGGTCCACCAGAACTGCTGGCCTAGGAGTTTGTTGTGTGCGGCGGCCGGCAGGACAGAAGCCTCTGCATGAAGGTGATCGATGGGCGACATTTTATAGCAGCCCATGATTGTGCGGAGGGCACCATTCTGTGCTGATTGAAGGCGGCGGAGGCTGGAGGAGCTGATTGTAGGAGACCAGATTGCTGCCACATAGGTGAGATGTGGCTTGGCCATTGCGTTGAATGTGGTCGTCAGCAACTCTTTCGAGCAGCCCCAGGAAGTGCCCGCAAGAGCCTTGAGGACCTTAGTGCCCCGACTCACTTTGCTTTCGACATCCCTTGCATGGTCTGCAAACGTGAAGAGCGGATCTAAACGGACGCCGAGGAGCTTGGGCTTACGGACCAGTGGTATAGCCTCACCGTTGACGATGATATCCGCGCTGAGTGAGGAATTCCACAATATTAGGCAGGAATTCCGAGAGGACCTGTGCAGCCTGATCAATGTTATGGTGCTGGCAGAAGAAGGTGACATCATCCGCGTATGATACCACTTTGGCGGGTGTCGGAGGGAGTGGGAGTTCCCACATGTAAATGTTGAACAGCGTCGGGCTGAGCACAGAGCCTTGAAGAACACTGCAGTTCTGCTTACGGGGCTTGGAGAGAGTGCCGCGGAGAAGGACACAATCGTGGCGGCCACGGATGTAATCCGCCAACCATCGGACCAGGCCAATCGGTACGTTCAGGGAGGCCAAGTCCTGCAGGAGCTGATCGTGGCGGACGCAGTCAAAGGCTCGTGACAGGTCAATTGAGACAGCCACGGTCCAGGAAGCGGACTACTATTGATTGAAGCCCTCGAGGATGGCGTCGCTGAGCTCGAAAAGAACCGTTGTTGTGCCACGACCCTACCTGAAACCATGTTGGTGGTTGGACAGATCTGCTGCAGACGTCAGAATTGGAAGGAGAAGTCGTTCCAAAATTTTCGCCAGTGGACTAAGGAGGGCGATTGGGCGATAGGACGTCGTTTGACTGGGGTCCTTGCCAGCTTTGACCAGGGGAATGATGGTGGACTGGCGCCAGCAATCGAGGATGATTGAACTGGCCAGCGAAAGATTGAAAATGGCTGCCAGGTAGGCAGCCACCTTGGGGCCGATATGGCGCAAATGGATAGGCGCCAGGCCATCTGGTCCTAAGGCTTTCGAGACTTTCGTTTTCCTGACGGCGCTGAGGATAGCATCGGCCGAGAAGGAAATGGCCGGAGGCGGGGCCTTATGGAAGAGGCGAAGGAGGGGGCGCTGGCTTTTGGGACTGTGAGCCGAGCGGGGCGAGAACAGCTTGTTCATCTTCGTGGCGGTCGCACCGTTGTTGGAAATGAAATTTCCGTCCCCGAAGCTGATAGACTGGTTATGTGTGTCTGCCTGGGGCTTGGTCAGGCAAGTCGTGTCAGTCTGTGTCTGCTGTCAAGAGGCCTTGACTCTCGGTGACGCGTCCTCTGTCTCCTGCAAACAATCAATATAAGTAGCAGGCATTGATTAGCTTCAAGCTGTCGTGCGCCTCAAGCAACAAATCGAATGGGCGCTTGGGCGGAGAAAAAAACGCGGGCCTCTAGCAGCCATCGATGGAGAGCATGCGGGTAAATTTGTCACGCGCGAGTACCCAAGGCTTGGCAAACGATGGCAAGATGAGTCGGCGCAGTACTTCTGAGTGCGGACGGCTACAGACCTGATGGAAATAGCCGTGGTTGGTCGGTGCTGTAGTTGTTTTCACAGTAGTGATAGAGTTGGGGAGAACGGGCCAGTGTTAGGGATGCCAGCACGGGGATTCTGGATCTAGATCAGGTTGGCATGCATTTGGTTACAGAAGACTTAATTAAATAATCAGCAATTTTCGACTTTGAAAGTAAGTTCACAGCATCCTGTTGCCTATGGCAGTCGAACGCAGTTGACGCTAACCCCACCTTTTGCCTTTTAGCATTTTATACGCAGATCTATCATTCTCGTTCGAGTTACCTCACCTCATTGCTGATTTATTTTAGGGGAAGATACAATTTGGATCATTTCCTGGAGATAAAGACTATTTCCATGCCAGTTTCCGTGAAGAACTCATGAATTCGCACTCCGAGTATCTTGCTTTGAAAGTCTTCACTCTCCTATAGAAATAAAAGTTTGGTTATTTTATTCATCTTCTTGGCTTCATTTGTGGGCATCCCTTTGCGATCACCTTCAAGTGGTAGGATCGCCGGGAAACTCCAGGCTGTATATTTCAGGTTCAAGAATAAAGACTCTGAAAGACACGTGTAAGCCAATCCTTCATCTGGAGAACTTGCACAAACCCCAGTCACAAGCTTCGGAAGCGAAAGCCAAAATTAATCGGGTGGAAACTGAGCCTCTTTATGAAACGCTGGACTTTTGACGTCAGTGGAGATGTATCGCGATGTGTTAGGGCTAAGAAGGTTTACCCCTAACTGCTACGATCTTCCAGGCCCGTGGTTCATTTAGGTGAGAAGAGAAGAGAGTGGGAAGTCCAGCTTATTAGGAACTGTATATTGCGTACACAGGGGTTAGGAGGAAGTTGCCATGCGGTCCGACAGGGCGTTCGGCCGTGAGGGCGCGGCGCCGTCATGACCGCCCCGCTCAGGAGGGAATCTCAAGTCCCGTCAAGCTTCAGTATTCCTGAGCGGCCGCCGAATGCTCGCTTTGTCTCAGCAAGCTTGATGGTGATTGGTTGGACCGCGCGAGGTTGGCGCAGGCGAGACTGGGTGTTTGTAGGTCGTTTCAGACATTGAACGACAGACAGACCGGGGGCTGGCAGTCAGCGTAACTGCAGCGTTGGCGTGATGAGCTAACAGTGGCAAATAGGTCCACTACAGACATATCGCTGTAGCTTAAATAAGTAGGTGAAGACCCTTGCTGCTGCAATATTCAGACCCGGCTCCGTGTGGGAAAATAGGAAGTGGGACGCCATTTTGGAGGAATAACCAATTCTCTAAAGAGCTAATGGATAATAAGTTGGAGAAGGTTGACTTTCAGACTGTTGGGACGCCGCGCGCCCCATGATGAGTCAACGCACTCAACGGAGCCGCTTGCCGTCAGCCGGTCTTGTGTGCTTAATCCTGATTGGCCCCTTTGTCGGACAATGTTTCCCGCGTTTCCTTAAAAGTACATACACCCTGTGTCTGAATGACTCTGCGCTTGCTTGCACTGACGCGCTGTACCGTGCTCCTGTCTGAGTAGACGCTTTGTCTGGCCGACTTGTCTTCTCACTGTCTCTCACATACGGGTTCTTGGCGTACCGGTTCGTGCTGATTAGGAGTATCAAGGCGGGTCATAACAATTTGGCGACGCAGTCTTTCTTTCTACAATAAAGGAATTGTGCGCGGACTTAAAACTGATGTTTTAACAGCAGCTGAAGCTGATGAAAACCCTCACCGCCAAGATATCCACCCCCTCCACGGGCCAATCAAGTTCTGCTGGTGGCTCGCAATCCGTCGATTCCATCGCCAGCAGCATCAACGAATTCTTGTATGACCCGCCGGCCCAGATTATCTTTGACTCCTGGTACAAACGATACGAGGATTTATTCTCTGTCGATCTGGCTACCCAAGAAGATGCATGGAAGGTACGAATCCTCCGCAAACTGGGTCCAGCCGAGCACGAACACTACAGGAACTTCATTTTGCACAAGAATCCAGGAGAAATTTCCTTCGCGGACACGCTGAAAACGTTGTCGCAGATTTTTGGTGAGCAGGCTTCACTGTTCAACACCCGATTCCAGTGTCTCCAGCTGGGCAAACGGGAATCTGACGTTTTCATCACGTATGCCGGCATTGTGAATTGTGAGTGTGTGCGTTTCAAACTCGGCTCTCTAACCGAAGACCAGTTTGAATGCCTTATCTTCATCTGCGGCCTACAGTCCCCCAAGGATGCCAACATCCGGACACGTCTTCTGTCCCGCATGCAACAGAGCAGCTCAGTTACCCTGCAAGAAATGGCTGCCGAGTGTCAAGCACTTATAAATCTCAAGCACGGTTCGGCCATGGTCCAAGGCGCTTCCACTGCTGGCTCCGTGAATGCGGTCGCAACAGCTAAGCCACCCCTAGCAAGGCGGCCCGAGCCAGCTCCCAAACCAGCCCCCAAGGCGAAATCCCCGCCCTCTCCTTGTCGGCACTGTGGCGCGTGGCATTTCCATCGGGACTGCACATTTCGGCAACATCGCTGTCAGAAGTGTAACCAGGTGGGACACCGTGACGGGTTCTGCCGACCCTCACCTTGCGCAAGCAAGTCCGCCCCCACCAATTCCAACGCCAAGCGCCAAGGGTGGCGTAGTAAGGTTCTCTTACTTGGTAATCGCCGTAGGCCACATCACAAATTGCATAGCTGTGGTAGTACGTCATCAGTGCCGACTCTGGCTCAAATGTTCTTCACCTGACAAGATTTGCGTGCTCAAACATGAAAGTTTGCCCCCACGCTATTAGTCAATCCACCGCAGGGCCGCCTGCATTGTCCTCGTGGCCGTTTATTTGCCGTACGATTCTTGGCTCTAGCTTCACGAGAACTCGGAACCAATCAGTGTGCAGCCTCTCCCCGGTTGGCTGCAGGCGACAGCGAACAGACCCCCGGGATCCTGTAGTCCCGCGTGCGCGCACAGACAACAAAAACTGATCTGAGGAGACTGCCTGCAACACTTTTCTGTAGAGCACTTTTTAAGCCCTTACTCACAGTAAACGTTGTCCAACCTTATCGGTTATCACTGAATTTTTATTTTGGAAGTCTTATGTTGTCCAATTTGCCACCTTTCAACAAACATGCTGGTCTATTTGGCAACCTGTCGGTACATTTGGCTGTTACTTTCCATAAGAATTTCAATCATGACGTTTACCGAGAACCTCGTTTAAGATCAATCGACATTTTCGACAAATGCACCTAAGATCAATTGGAGGAACTGATTATTCGGCCACTTAATCGCAAGCTCATTTTGGCAAAAAGAGCTTGTGTATCCCCATCCAGGTCTTTAAAACCCCAGCCTACTATCTTACGGGACTGGTGGGATTTGGGGGTTTATGGGTGTGGAAGAAGGATGGATAGTAAACAATGCATAGGGCAATAAGTCTAAAAATTACCTAAAGTAAATTAAATGTGTTCATTGCGGGCGCTATATAGCGCCAACATAGAGTGCGTAAAACAAAAAATGACATATTTTTTAGCAGGATGCCCTTTATCCAGCAAATTCACGGTACTGAACTGTAAACGCAAGCCAAAAACCGAAATGTAAACAAGCGGAATATAAGTAAACCAAAAGTTCATAAATATTATGACAATGTCACGATAACGATTTTTTAAAGGAATGTTTCACAGACAACAAACATAACAGCATTTGGCGCAACGTAAGCCCTATTAAATAACAAGAGGGCAGCAAATGTGACACGCAAACATATTTAAAAAATCCAAAATTCTAACCCCAAAAACTAATCCTAAAACTAACCCATATCAGAAACCCTAGCCCTAACCCCAAACCCTAACATTGAACCCTAGCCCTAAAACCTCACCCAAAACCCCAACCCTAACCCTATACACTAACCCCAAAACCCTAACACTAACCCTTACCCTAAACACTAACCCTAAACCTAAACCCTTATCATAACAATAGCCCTAACCATAACCCAAACTATTCCCTTAATCCTAGCCCTAACCCTTATCCTAGCAAGCAATAAGTGCGTCCTTAATGAAACCAGTGATAAATTAATAACGCAAACCAAAACTTCACATCTATGGTACTTTTTTGATAGCAAGTGGAACAGTTGATTCTTTATAAGCGATATAATTGGGGTAAGTGCAATAGCAAGGCTGGATAGACGATGAATGGGAACGGTCGATTTAAACGAGTAGACGTGTATACGCCTACTGAAACGAATATAGTACGTATTGAAGTGTGTTTTTTGAAAATGGGTCTACTGAAGATACGGTTACCCTCATTTTAACTGGTATCGTACTAGTTTTGACTGAAAATGTTACAAATCACACTTACCGATTCAGCTGGCGACAGAGCTGGTGTTGACGCGCAAGCAGGCCGACAGCGAGCCATGAGTCCCGTGAGATCTATCCAATGCATACCTCCAAATTGAGTTTGACGAAGAACCCCGGGAGCTGCTAACCATCAACATTCACCGTGGTCTGTTGCACTTGATCCGTCTGCCATTCAGGGTTAAGATTGTTCCCGCCATCTTCCAGCGAACCATGGACGCCATGTTGACGGGCACTGAAGATACCGCTGCCTATCTGGGTGATTTTATCGTGATGGAGTGAGTGAGCCTCAAGGAGGACCAGTCCTCGAGTCTTGTCAGTCTTTGATTTATTTGAATAACTCGATTTGTTTCACCTCACTTGTACGATACAGTGTATAAGAGGGTTGGCGACCAAGTAGGCTCTGAGCTTTGTCCTGACAGGACCAATATATCCGCATTAACTTTTAGACATTCTAGTTGTCGCTGTTCTTCTTTGCTAGAGGTTTAGCGTAAGGAAAGATGTATGCTGGCGGATAAATTCCTTAGTCGCCTCCGAAGTTAGCTGACAAAAAAAGATTTAACTGCAGCTACCAATTCTGTGGGTGCGTCGTGTCCCCTACCAATTAATATGTGAACATACTAGCAGCCAAACGAGCTTCTGAAGAACACTGGCGAAAAAAAGCATTCTGGTGAGTGTGGCAGTTTTTTAACGCCGTCGTGACAGCTGCACGCCGTCCGAGTGCTCCTCAAAAATCTGGTAGCGGATTGGATGGCCGACATCCAATAGATGGCTTTCCGATTGGTGGAATAAGCCTTGAATAAGGTCCTCATTGGTTGGTTTCAAAGGCAGCCAAGGGGAATAGCTTTGCGCTTATTGGTTATTCTGATCGACGTTTGCACTATGTCCTAGGACGTGCCACGCGCTGATCATTTTCGCGCACGCAGAGTCATGCAGAGGCCGGCCGTCTTATTTTCCAAGGTACGTCGTCTACGCCGCTTTATTTTCCTTCTATCCTGTAGCTCTTTATTGGTAATGAATTCGTCGAAAGTCGCGCAGGGAAGACGTTTCCCGTGATTGACCCATCCACCGAAGCCGTTATCTGTCAAGTGCAAGAAGCCAACGCCGAGGATGTTGACATTGCTGTGCAATCTGCCCGTAAAGCCTTCGCCCTGAACTCTCTATGGCGTACTATGGATGCGTCCCAGCGCGGCAGACTGCTTTATCAACTGTCTGATGAAATTGAGAAGAACATCGACTATCTGACGGTAGGATTATTAAAAGTTAAAGACATTTTTTACTCGTATCATTAGGGACATTTCTGATCTTTTTAACTGTCATTGTGGGATTAAAGAAGCCTGTCATTCATTTAAATGCCCAATCTGAACTACAATTAGCAAACTGCCCCCGATAATAGGCTTCTTCTCAGGCCAAATGAATAATGCACTGCAAATATTATTAACGTTCAACATGAGGAACATTGGGTTGTTTATGTCTTCGAGTCTAAAACCTTTAGTTGAGTTATCGGTTTATGGGGATATTTAAACCCACGAAGCTTATATAACAATTCCCAGTCTGAGGGTATCCACATTGAGGTGAGACAGCTACACTGACTAACAATGTAATGGTGCAGCTTAGTTCGAACTTGTGTTCGAGTTACCGGTACGCCAACCTACTGGAATTGAACTACGGGTTGCAGTGCCACGGCCAGACGATGATCTTCCGATTTCCACCCGTGTCACAGTCGAACTTTGGTTTGCCTCTATCGTGACTGGGAGAGCTGATAACGGCTGGTGTTGACAGACAGTAGCTTTTGAAGTAGCCTTATCTTTTTGGGTTGCTTTTTGCTACTATCCGACGGTGTTTGGATTACCGGTGTCCTCATTCATTTAACTGGGATGCGATGAAGGCCCCGCTTGAAGAGAGCGGTGATGAGACACGGAAATAGGACCCCGCCGGTCTTGCGCTAAATTTCGGCAACATTACGGTTTGGGTTACGTTTCAGATTACTTTTCGGACCAGGACACAGGAAAAGGTACCGCCCTGGAATATAGCGCGAGAACACCTGCATTAGGTTTGGTATATTATTTAGTCGTTCTATCGTAGTGCAATAGTCGCCGGCTATTAAGCCCACCTCGGGCCCAGACCAAATTGGGCTCAATAGGCGGCTGGGCTTATTAACCGTGGGCTTAATACCATAGTCGTCGGTTATTAAGCTCACTTCGGGCCCAGACCAAATTTGGCTTAATAGGCGGCTGGGCTTATTAACCGTGGGCTTAATAGCCGGCGACTACTGTATCAGCATCTTTCAGTAACAAACCCTCTGCACTGCCGACAGAAACAAAAATGCGAATCCCAGGAAGCAGTTGAGAAAAAGTAGACGTGGTTGCTTGAACGAGACTTTCTTCAGCTGACGTTTTGGATTTTTGTTTCAACCCATCATCAGTGATCCCCATCAACTACCAATATTACATGCAAAGAGGTTGCGATATTTTAAGAATGCGGTTGCTATGATACACCACATCCATGAGACTTGACAGTTGCCTCCTTCATTGAGGATTATTGCCTTTGAGGTATAAGTTGCCCGATTGCTTATCGCTGAACTATTATCCCCGTGTTCAATGTTGGTAAGATGAACGCCTGGCCACCTAGCTCCCCGGCATTAGCGTTGGGGCCAGTGTTCGTCGGCGGACACCTCCATCGGGCTAATTACTTTGCTCAAGCCAAGTCTCGACACCCATTGCGGAGGGCGAGAGAGGCCATTGCACATGTGCATAGACTAGAGTCCGGCGAATCACGATTCAACCAGCTCGCGGCTCACATGATTGACACCTTTCACGAGAATTTCTGCCTCGCCGAATGTAAATTTGTCGACTGAGGGATGATGTCACGTTTCTGCAGGACCGCTGCATAATTGATCACTCACATCCGGAGCAGTCTTCTAGTTTCTCGGGGGCGTTCTTTACGTACAGAAGCGATTGGCCCTAATTCTTCTCAAGTGGCCTACAGGGTTTCACGGTTACAAGGTGGATTCACTTCTTTCATGACGTTCAGAAAAGGCCCACTGTTATAGCCCAATTAGTTGGGCGTCGCCAGTAGTTCTAGCCCGGTATTTCGGACCCGAATAATAGATAGAAGAAGGCAAGGGGTGGTCCTGATAGGCAATGGCTTTATTCAACCGCACACAAAAACTGGGGGGGGGCTTGCGTGACTGTCCGGTCCTGTGTGTCCTGCCGTTCCGTCGGAGTCGTCCGTGTCTGCCGGCTCTGTCCGAGTCGTCCCTTATTCTGTCAACTCCGGCATATTTATGCGGTTCCGGTCTTTCCAGAATATTCCTAGCGTATGGCCTGCTCCCAGACATTTTGGAATAATCTTGACTACGCCCACTGCGCCTGCTATGTGGGTGGTCGTCTGGCTTTCTTGGCTCACGGCATATGCGTGGGCGTGGGCGTCTGGCATGCGGTCCTTTTCGCCGACTGCCGTGAGTGCACGGGGGCTCCCGCCTCTGTAACACCCACTTATATTTTAAATAGTCGCATTGTTCCACTCCAATCAAATCGCATAATAAATACTGCAACACAGAGTGGTGCTTTAGTAGTGAAGAATAGCAACAATTTAAGATTAGTTACGTCAGTGTCCTTTAAACGCATGATTGGCACTTTGTCTGAAAATCGACGCCTCTTTTGCGCCGCCTTCGAAATCCAGTTGACCTCTGTTGTATCCTGAAGGGTACTGATTGCCTTTTGCTTCATCAAAGATTATGCGTGATGATTGCTTGGTCACCCGCATTTGCGTTGGGGTCACTGTTCGCCTACGGGTCCTGCATGTGGCGGTTTTTTCTGCTAAGCATGAGTACCAAATATAGAGAGGAAGGAGACCACTGCACTTGTGCACAGACTGGGCTCCGGTGAACCATGATGCGAGCAGCTCGCGTCTTACGTGCTTATCACCTTTTACGCGAATTTCTATCTTGTCGAATTTGAATTTGTAGGCAGGTCTCTGCAAGTGATCCGATACCTGGGACAAGGTGTCATTTCTCCGCATTACCGCTATATGCTTGTCAATTCGCGCCCAGAGCAGTCTAACCGTTTCTCCGGCATAGTTGCTTTTTTCGCAGTTGCATCAGATTCAATAACGGGCTCGAGAGTTTTCTCTTCATGACAGTGGTTTTCTGTCTTACTACATGGTGACTGATGGTTGCCTTCGGTCTGCATGCGACTCACGCCTCAAGGGGTGTAAGGTGACTGATTGTCTCCGAGACGTTCTTTAGGCCCAGGTGGCTTTACTCTTTATTTGCTTTCTGATAGCAGAGCCATCCGCAAGGTGAATTAACTTCTTTCAAGATGTCTAGCAAAGGCCCACACATACTTTGGGTCCCATCCTAACTAAAGATTGTAAATAGATGCTGCAACACAGGGTGGTGCTCCGGTAGTGAAGGATTTCGCTCGAATGGCGGCTAGTTAAGATTAGGTACTTGAGTGTCCTCTAACTGCTTGATCGACAATTTGTCTGAAAATTGCTGTCTATTTTGTGCCGCATTAGAAATTACGCTTACTCCAGTCGTGGTCTGAATGGTTGCTAACAATCAGTTATCACAGTCAACACATTTTGTGGCTGCCTAAAAGTCTTCCCTGCTGTCCGGGTTCGACTCACACCGAGGCTCCGAGTTTTTTCACGATTGGTTCATCTTAATTAAGCAAAACTGCCAACGCCTCCGCCCGTCCCCTAACAATTAACTGAGCCTAGTAGTCATTCTGGTGGATTATAGAGGATTGCTTAGGAAATTCTGCCTGGGCAGTCAGCTTGCTGTCCCGTAATGGTGGATTATATCGAAGCAGTAAGTAAGGCGGGTAAACTCGATCCAAGTGTGGTTAAATTCACGGCGCACGGTGAGCCTCGTAGCTCGAGGGTAGAACGTTCGCTGCGCAAAAGCCTACCCTGCTGTGTGGGTTCGACTCCCTTCGAGTTCACGAGTTTTTCACAATTTTTTCAACTAAATTAAGCAGATCTGCCAAACCCACCTACCAAAGTTACTTCATTCTTAATTAGACCCAACCGTGAAGACCTCGGCGGTCTCGGTGCACTTCGACCTCACGCTAGCAAGAGAAGGCTTGAGTACAGCCAGTGCTCTAGCCAGCTAAGTTATCGAGACTCCACCGCGGGCCGTAAGTTTAATCACAAATGGATCGATGTACCCACTCAGCAGTCCGTTTTGTTATGAATGGAATACTTTTAGGGGCGTCTGTGCGTTCCCCAAGGACCGGCATGCCCGCGGTGCAAGGTGCCACTCAAAGAAAAAATCAAGTCGCCTAGACCACATCGCTTACTCGTTTTTCTCTTCGCTTTTTCTTTTTTCTTCTTCTTCTTCTTCTTCTGCTTCTTCTTCTCCTCCCCCCACCCCTCCTCCTCCTCCCTCTCCTCCAGAAACTGGAGGCAATGGATGCCGGAAAACCGCTGGACTCTGCTCGCGGTGACATTGAATTTGCCGTTCGCACATTCCGCTACTTTGCGGGTTTCGCGGACAAACTGCATGGCAAGGTTATCCCTGCTGACGGTGACGTTGTCTGTTGGACTAGACACGAACCCGTTGGGGTCGTGGGGGCCATTATTCCCTGGAACTATCCCCTCGATATAATCGCCATCAAGCTAGCACCGGCTCTCTGCTGCGGCTGTACGGTAGTCGTCAAGCCGGCCGAGGAAACTCCCCTCAGCGCCCTCTTCTTGGGCAGCCTGATCAAAAAAGTCGGTATGTGCCGTTACGCCTTTTTTCCATGTTCCTTTACCTGGATATATGCTAACATTTAACTTTGAAGAGCTATTTAGAGGGTCTAAATCGTGGTTGTGCTCAGACTACTACAGTTATCACGCCTGGGTCTGTATAAGGAGAGAGATAGAGGGGAAAGACTAGTAGGCATTGTCTATTGTGTAAAGAAACTCAGTACTAGGCTGAAGCCCTGATGCGTGGTCAACTCGGGGGCTTGCACGCGCGTTTGTCTGCTAGCGTGGTGTGGGCGTAAATTCGCAAGCGTCATTCGACAATCGATCACTAGCTGCTTGATCAGTTGCTTGATCAAAAGCAGTTTGAGGCACCTGTGATTGGCTATCCCAGAGGCAGACCGAGAACTGAAATCACGTGACCGATCGTGTGCGCCCAAGCTGGCACCAGCCCTGTGCTGAGGCTGTACGGTAGTCATTACGCCGGCCGAGGAAACTCCCCTTAGCGTGCTTTTCTGGGCAATCTGATCGAAGGAGTTGGTCTGCTAACATTTAAGAGTGATGTTGTGGTTGAAGGTCAAAAGAAGGCGACATAACTCTGCTTAGGGACTGCACTATAGGAACAGAGGTAGCTACTTTAAGGCTGCGTAGCAGACCTCTACCCGGAAGCCCTTTTACAAGGGTGGGTCTTCCTCTCACCTATGCAAACTAAGATGGCCGCGGATGTAATTAAAACACACCGGCTCTTTGTTCAGGGAGAGGCTTCCTCCAGGTAGAATATGAACTCGGCACTCGAGTTCCACCCCCCCCCCCCCAAACTTGGAAAAACTGTTGCCAAAAGCCCCTGACGTGAGACATTTTCCTCTATTAAAATTAGTGAGAAGGGAGATAGGAATAAAGTTGAGCCCCGTTTTCTGAGGATGAAAAGCAGGTGTATTCATGTTGTTTTGGGTTTCAGTTAAAAATACCTGTCAAGGATTGAAAGATCCCACCCGGACATCAGCTCGTGCCTGGAGCCCCTTTATCATCCAATTTTTTCCTCTGTTCAAAACAAACGCGTACACCGTGTCTCTACACGCCTGTCTCCATGCCTCAGAAACCCTACAGACTGGTTAAAAAATGCAAAATTCGGCCGATTAGAAAGGATTATCACGTGACTTCTTGATCTCGCACTAAACCGCCCGCAACGGTCATACACAAAACAGTAGACGTGCGGCATAAACACAGGACGTTGAGCCAGCAGGCGTAAAATTATAGCTAGCCACGGGGGGGAGGGGGGTGGTGTTGAGGCTAAGAACGGCACGAACTTGCCGCCGCTCCTGGTCGATCGTCCTTAATCGCTACACATGGGTCCACAGTGCAGTCGATGCTACGAAAGAATAGTTTAAGATGGCCTCACCCGTATCCTCGAATGCCGTTCTTTATCATCTGGCATCCAAATTACATAGTGTTAGACCGCATGACCAACGGTTCGCGGGTTTTGGTGTCGCGTCTACACTCTCGGTTTCAGTAAACGAGTGTCCATTTGTCTTCCCTGTCTTCTGGTTTCGGTACCGCCAATTAGTCGATCCTCGTACCCAAACAAGCCCTCCAATAACTGACCTTTATGACAGTCCTCAATCCAATAAAATCCCCACTCAGGTTGCTCCAATAAAGCTAGTGGCACACATAGCAAAGGGTAGTGATTTCGATCAGTTAGGTCGTGGAAGCTTCATTCATTTGCAGTCCCTAGTCACTTTAAACTGCAGGCCCAGCCCCAAATTGAAGGAGAAAATGCCGGATGTCAGTCGGTAGACCAGTGTTGATGGTAGGGCGCTGACTGATCTGGTTAGGGAACATTTTATGCCCTGATAGTCGCATAACGACTTGTAAGTCATGATGAAATGGTGCAATGGTAGAGTTTTGCACTCAATGACCAGACGTTGCGGGTGCAATGGTAGAGTGCAATTGCAGGGTATTGCAGTCAATGGCCAAAGATAACGGGAGTCGTCACCCCTGGGATTAAATAGGACTGACTGATGGTGGCTAATAAACCAGTTAACGCCATTCCGGTCGCCCTTTTTGCCAGGTTCACTCCATCATATACAGTTCTGCAAACAACTTTCATGGCGAAATTTAACTTGGTAGTTTAGCATATGTTTGAACCGGTTATTTTAATCAACTGAGTGGATTTAATAATAAGAAGGGCTTTGGTTTGGAAAACTGCCATCTTAGTTAAACTTATTGGGGAAAATAGGCACCCATTTTGGCTAAATCATGAGTAAGTTTATATTAAAGAAATTTACTATTCTATAAGGTATGACAGAACTAAAAATTTTACTCATTTATATTGTGCTGTGGAAGAATTCCATCATTAGTAAAAAAAGTGGCATAATAATCCCTTCAAGAACTGGAACGTTTTGTGCGAAGTTGATCAAATGGAAGTGAAGCGAAGTTTAAAGAATTGCATTTATTTTCAGAAACAAGCAAGAATTTAAGTTTTTAAAATAATTTTTGCTATTCTGTGAAGTTTTTTTGCACAAAATGCATTAACAAAAAGTTTCGTCGCGTTTTGTTTAAACCTCACCGCTGACCTTGCGCAAAAGCAAACTTTGCCATGCATATTACCGCGAAGAGAATTAATAAGGCCTTCTTGTATGTAAGTCATGTAGAAATATACTTTTTTGTAAACAATATGCCCCGTTCTAGCGTTACTTAGAAACGGAAAATGCAGAAAAATGATAAGTTTTTTTTAAAAAATGGTCATATATGTGGCCTGTTTTTTTTTGCAGTCGCAAGCTTAAAACTGGACGTGGAATCAATCCCCTTAAGCGGAAAATAATCTGTTATAAAGACAAAAGTATGGTCTTTCATCTCCAGTCAAATCAAATCGTTTATCATCAGGTAAATTAAAGAAATCGTCAAAATTCTGCAATTTCTCTGTGACATTACCTTGGAAAAAGTTAATATATACAGAAGTTCGTCAGCTAAATATCCAATAAAAGCACTTTTTAAAGAGGTAACTTATTATGAAAAGTTTTTTTTATGAATCTTAGGAATAGCAAAAACGATGGTTATAGAGTTTTGTGGGGTGGAGAAATAGAATAGTCAGAGAAGGAGATTTTTAGGAGTAAGTGTAAAGTGAAGAAATGCAGTCGAAGTTGCTTCCCGCGACCGCCGGGTGCAGGTTGTTCTGCACGTGAATTGAAGGTGTGCGCGGTGCATCGCGCCGCGGACTATACTAATCTAACTCCAGAACGGTAAGTTGGACCACAGGTTAGTTGAAGTAGACGACCTCCTATCCACCATTTAAATTTTTTTGGGAAATTCAAGGAACCTGCAGTTAAATAATCGGGTTTTTCGCAATAAGTTAAATAATAATACAGATTAGGAAAATCTACAGATATAAATCAACAATACTTCTAAATACAGTAAAATAAAATGCATTTAGCATCTATTAACCTATATTCCACTGCGTGCCCTAATTTCCCGCCCACAAAACCCGATTGACACCGTTTTCGTAGGAGAACATGCAGGTTCTAGGGATTAATAAGTGGGGCTACATAAGCTACTGTTGCCGTTTGGATCATATTTGTAGGCATACGCAAACATGAAAATTCATTGCCGAGAAAAACGAACGTCCACAACGGAAGTCCGATATTATTATGCCTCAGATCAGTTAAGCAACGTGCTTTAATGAGTATCCGCCTTTAAAAGCACTTTGATTAGATATTCGGCTGACGAATATCTGCGTAAGTTTCTTCTTTTCCAAGGTAACATCGAACTAATAATGAGGGCCTTTGACCACTTTTTGGTTTATGGGAGAATTGACCATACAGTTCCAGCTGGAAAGAACATAAAACGTACTTTTCGCTTCATATTGAAATATTTTCTACTATAACTGATTACTTTTAGGCTCTGTTCTAAGATTTTAAATGCACCAAAGGGGTAGCCAAAGGCTTCTCGAAAACTGTGCATCTTCTGTCTCCGTCGTTTTCTAGACTACGCATTAGCGTAAACCAGATTGTACAAAAAGTATCTTGCGACATGCTTCAAATTGAATAAAATTGTTTACCGTGTCCAGTTCCACGGTAAAGTATAGTATTTTGTTTACGGTCGTGCGGCAGATGTGCTGGACCAACACGGGGGCCAAATAAGGGTAAATCCGGCGTTATTTAGGTTGCCGGCTTATAACAAAGGCCGAACGGGAGGGGGAGTGTGGTGGCACGGACAGGAGCGACCTCGGCCGCGCCAGCCCCCTGCGCCCTCTCCCACCTCCGGTCTTCTTGGCTTTGTCTTGACACCGGGTTGGGGCAGGGGGTGGTCAGAGAGTGGGAGTAAGCCCTCCGCCAGCCTGCTCTCACTGTTCCCCCCCTTATTTTTCCTGCAGAAGTTACTGCGTTCGCTAAAGCTTGCTGGCTTATTTTAGCTCGTTTTAGCTTGTACGGCTGGCTATCGCGGAACACGACGGGCGAAGTGTCGTTTGTCACTGCAGTCGGTCCAGTGTATCTTGTTGTGTAGTGCGGCTGTTTGCGGGCTGAGGGTCAGATTCAGTAGCTCCTTATTAATGTGGCCTTTATGGCGCCTTCTGTCAAGAGCATAGTTAGGGAGACGTGCTGTTGGTACGCGTGTTGAGTGTTTGTCGCGCCAGCCGTCTGCGTCATGCCGCATTTCCGGCCTTCTTGATTCTGTTTTGTCAAGTGGTTCCCGGTGGTCGGAGAGTGAGGTAGAACCGAAGAGTCTACCTTCGCTATTACTCAGCTGCAGTCATTGCGTCTGCCTTCAGGTTGCTGAAGCTTGTGGTGGATCTCGTCGAAATCGACGGTCGAATTGCTCTCTGTGTGTGCGTGTGTGGAGGACGCTGATCTTTTTTCACTGTACTCGGACATGCTGCACTCCCAATAAATTAAGTCATATAATTTGAGATGTATACAACCGTCAGTTTTTTACATTCTCACTTTTAACTTCATTCCGTTGTAGTAGCCTCCGCTAAAGGTCAGCATTCGAAGTATATTTGACAAGCGTTTTAAGTACAACTGTCTTAATCAGCGTTTACATGTTAAAAAATGTCAAACTCCTCTGCGGACTATCTAAGCAGTCAATAGGGGGTTGCTACCATCTGAGTCCTTTTCCTGCGTACTTTTTGATCTATGTACGCCGTCAGTAGCCGACTTCCACCAATGGTGATAACGGAGACTTTTCAGATAAAAGGCAAAGACGGCAACAGCAACAGCTCGGATAACTCGGACCATACGGTCAGCGGCTTACTAGTAGGAAGGTAAATTAAACGGGCTGCGCGGTAGTTGCGCTGGACCAATACGGGGACCAGATCAGGGTACAGCCGGCGTTATTCGGGTTGTGCTCCAGTAACAAATGCCGAACATGGCGTGGAGGTGGACGTGGTTGCACGCATAGAGGTGGCTTCGGTCACGCCAGCCCCCTGCGCCCGACCCTGCCTCCGGTCTTCTTGACTCTGTCTTGACACCGGGTTGAAAAAGGTGAGGAAAGAGAGAGAGCTAGAGAATGAGAGTGCGTAGGATATTGTACAAGTCTACTACCACTTAAAACTAATGCGATGGACATAATCGAAACCGATGCCCTAACTGTCGTCACTGTACATTAATGTGATGGACAGAATTGAAGTGTGCCAGTCAGTGGCTACGTTTCCAGGTCCACGCTGCCGGTAACACAGAGGCGCCTTACGACAAGTTATTTTTCTTTTCATCACACAGGCTTTCCACCAGGAGTTGTCAATATCCTTCCGGGCTTTGGAGAGACTGCGGGCGCCGCGCTGGCTCGCCATCCTCTGGTGAACGCGATCACCTTCACTGGCAGCACGGCAGTGGGCAAACTGATTATGCAGGCGGCGGCAACGAATGTTAAACGCCTCAGTCTTGAACTGGGCGGCAAGTCACCGCTCATCATATTTGCGGATGCTGATCGTAAGTCACTAAAGTTGTTGACCCATCCGTCTCCCCTCTCTCCCTTTCTCCCCACCCCTCCTCCTGCCCTTTTCGTCCCTCCCCCGCCACTCTGTTTTGTCTTCCTCACGTCTCATTTTCCAAACGGGCAGATGCAATGCAATAGCGATGTTTCTCAGATTTTACAAACATTTAGCCGCAATTATTGTAACTTTATGGACTTGGCGTAACAAATCGTTATTACGAGAGCCGACTCTAGTTGCCTGTTATGCCGACAGAAGCGAATAGGCGAGTTCCAGCAAAAGTTTTAGAAGGAGAATATGCCTTCCTGAACTACTGCATCCATTTCCGCACCGCTAGTTGACTGAAGGGTCCTTAAACCGCCACGCGGACGGGAGACTCTAGTATTGGAAATTTGCTTCAACCTCCTTTTTCGACACAAGCTGCAGAGTACGGCCAGATTTCTGTGCTCTGTTGGATTTTTGTAATTTTACGAAATGGGGACGTCTTGCAGGAGGCTTCGGACACAAATGCGGGGTAAACCTTCGGACGCCTGCGCAAAAAAAACAACAAGTAGTCTTGTCACTTTCGAAAACACAAGTCGGCCTGCTATCATGAAGCCAACTACGAAACCTTGAACTGATTTGGCAACTGGGCGTACGATCATCGTTTGAACACCGGAGTAACAGAAAGTTGCGGCAAGACCGGCAATGCCGGTTGCTGTTAAGGCAGCCCCATTTCGTTCATATTACTCCTCTGCTCTGTTGGGAGCCAATCATAAGGGCCCGAATAAGGGGATTGTTTGCGAACTCACCTGACCCTGCCCGACCATTTAATGCACAGACAACAGGCAGTTACTGCAGTTGCGAGTAAAAATTTGGCAGTCGATATTGACACCTAAACTGAAAAGATCTACGTATATTCCTTACATCATCCCCGGAAGAGGAAGAAAAAGTAGAGGCGATTTCTGGGACCAAAGTTTATTCTGGACGACGTTTCAAAAGCTCGCTCCTTTCCATCGTCAGAGCGTGGCGTCTGATCTCCTATTCGCGTCACATAAATGTGAACGACCATTCGCCCATGTGTCAATCGATTGCACCGATCGATTTTCGTGGCTGCTTCAATTGCTTGTGCCCCTTACGAGCATCTTCTTGAGCTGTGTCAAGTCGTTTTTGTGTCTCGTGAGCGTTTCCACCCTCTTTGCTCGCGGCTGCCGGCTGTCGGCCCTGCTTATCTCTCTCCGCCCGACCTATTGCTCCGTTCTCAGCCGATGTTAGCCCTTTGCAGAGCGCTTGGTAGCGGACTGAAGGTCCATGGCTCTGTTTGGTGCGCCAGTCGATTGACACCTGGGCATTAAGCAAGGGGAATGGTCGTTCACATTTATCCGATGCGAATAGGAGATCAGACACCACGCTCTGACGATGAAAGCGAGCGAGCTTTTGAAACGTCAGCCAGAATACACTTTGGTCCCAGAAATCATCTCTACTTCTTCTTCCTCTTCCGGGAATGATGTAAAGAATATTCTATCTGGACCTCGAATTTTTTTTGCAGATTTTGGTATGCGTAAAGTACCCCTTCAGTTGTATATAAGCTAGCCTATCTGATATATCCTTAGAAAGATGCTCTTGGTGGTTTAAAAGGCACACGCCTCTCTTGAGCATGCTTCGGTGCACCGGGTGCGCGCGCTCGAGGCCCATCCGGGCTTTCAGCATAATCATCCAGTTCCTGATTGGCTGTCTGCGTATGCCCTTGAAGAGGATAGTGCCGCGGCGACTTCCGATTGGCTGGTTTTGATTCCCAATCAGGTAGTGCGTATTTTCTAGGTTATCACATGCGGATTTCGTTCGCACTTTCCCACCCGTCTACGGGCGCTCTTCATAACACAGTCATTGAATGTCTCCCTCATATGCTGTTGTGAGAGGGAAAATGGCGCAACCGCTCTGGTTGCTGCGATTGAGATTGAAGTGGGAAGTCGGAAATTCGTAGTTCAAACCAACAGCACATAGGATGGCACACCTTTAGACCTTCTGGTGGGCCTGTTCACAACCTGGCCATCCGCACCACCATCTTTGCAACGGTTCCGAGCCTAGCCGTTACGTTAGGACGTCTATCCGAGGTCTCCACAAGGCAGCTGTCGCCTCGTCTCTCTCGGATCTTCCCGTTGATGGCTCCGCCATCAGGGCAGGCTACCAGCGCATTCACCAGAGAGCCGTTGTGGACGCTATATCCAGCTACCACCCCCTGGTCCTTCTGGATGGCTATCCACCTCCGATTGCCACCTCGGAATGACATCTCCCAAGGGTGACCCGCTGTACCCTGGCGCAGCTACGCAGTGGCTACTGCATGCTCCTTCGCCAGTACCAACACCGGCTGGACCAGTCTATACCCGACTGCTGTCCCGACTGCGGTATCTCGCCGCATGACTGCCGTCATCTCTTCGCCTGCAGTTCCCGGCCAGGCACCTAACCCACCCAACTTATCCCCGAGGACCTTTGGCTCGAGCCGGCCGAGGTCTTGGCTTTTCTCTGTCTCCCAGCTGCACCCAGTTTGGACTCCGGCGGGAACCCCTGATCCAACAAGGGCTACTAACCAACCAACCTTGATGGGCGTCCTGGTATTCTGTTAGTCATAACCAGGGAGTACTATGCTGTCCACTCTTACTGTTGGACCAGAATAAGGGAACACTTCAGACTCCACCGACTGTGTTCAGAGATTTTCATGAACTCTCTAGGAAATTTCCAGTACAGGCAGGCCCCCAAGGACAACCCCGGTTACTTTTCGAAGCCGTTCTCCGGTGCGACAACATTATCATTACTGAAATTAATCATCTTACTGTAGCCTCTTCGGTGTACCCAAAGCAATACTCCGCGTGCTTCCAATGTCTAGATTACGGTCCCGCAGTAATCTATTATACGGCCCACCACGTCCTTGTTTACCTTGTATAACTCTGTTTATTTCGTAATACTGTAGTCGCCGGTTATTAAGCCCACGGTTAATAGGCCCAACCGCCTACTGATATCAAGTCAGCTTGGGACGGAATTTTACATAGCAAAATCCGCCGGCTACAAAGCGCAGTTTGCAAACAGAATAGAATAAAATTCTCACCTCTCTGCGTGCGCAATCGGTTACGTGTCGCAAATCATTTTTTTGTTTCTGTTATTACGTAAAATAAAGACAAACAGTATTCTTTTCTTGTATATAACCAAGCTGTACACATAATACAGTACGTATGTAATGTGTAGTGCCTATACTGTGTTTGCTAATCAAGAACTAGGACTCTCCGGTTATAGCGCCCGCCGCTTATTAAGCCCAATTTGGTCTGGGCCCGAGGTGGGCTTAATAGCCGGCGACTACTGTAGTATGCATATTTTCTTTTCTCTGGTTAGTCCTATAATATATTTTTATCTAATCCCCCTTCCCCTCTGGTCTCATTCTTTTTGGGTTTATCATCTCCAATAAAATAAAGACATGCTCGTTCCACTCCACAAGGTAAACCAGTCTTTACCAGTTCACGGCTTTTGATTTCCAATCGTCTTGTGCCCGTGATTTTTTTCTTGTGTGCCTGACCGTTTCTCGCTTTGTTTTAGTGGACCGAGCGGCCGAAGTGGCACACGAGGAGGTCATGGGGAATGCAGGCCAGTGCTGCGTGGCTGCCACTCGCACCTTCGTTGAGGCCTCAATCTATGATGAGTTCGTGGAACGACTGAAGGTACTTGCCGAAAAACGCACTGTCGGCGATCCCTTTGAGACAAAGGCGGTTCAGGGTCCTCAGGCAAGTTTTTTTCCAGTTTACATGTCCTGCTGCGTATTGCTGCGGGCACGGCCTTTTCGAATCAATCTTTTTGATGGCCTCCCCTGGTGACACCGCCCCTTCAGTATTAGTAGTCAAAAGATGAGTACCCGAAACACCAACTCCTGACAGGTTAAAATTTTCAAATTACATCAAGTTACTTAAATAAAATAAGTAGCCACGACATAGCAATATATTCTGTATGTGTTATCATTTAACAGATAAAATGCAATTGTGTTCAAGCAAGCTACGTTGGCGAAACCGATAAATATGTCCGCGCGAGGGTGCAGTAAGATGAATTACTTCTGAGACCGAAAGATAAGCTTTATGTTGTAGCTGTCTGTGCGTCCTCGCCAGAGCACAGTTTTGATTGCGAGTTCTTGAGAATCTCGCGCCGTGCGAACGAATGGTTTTCGCGCCTCTTGCAGGAATCGTGAAACTAGACCTCGGAATCGTTCAATGGGCATATAAATATAATGAATGGATATGCAGTTTTATTGACCTAATGTCATTGTGAGTATCACTTCCATGCATCAGATTTCGTTTCTGCCCTTCAAAGAACAAAAAATGGTGAGTAGACCGTCCAAATTCAAATGGCCGAGGTCGATAGTCAATGTAAATGAAAACCACGGATGTATGTATTTCAGGGGGAGTAGTTCTTGCTAGGAGTCATCCTAATCGAATCATTTTGAGGGACAGCTGGTGTCAAACTGCAAACACATAGTCAGCATGCAGGCAGCGAGCCGCTCTCACGCCAGGCCATCGATCCGCCTACAGGTGGCGCAAATAAGCTGGCAATCAATAAATTGAAATTTAAAGCTGCGGCCAGGCTAGGGTTCTGACGAGGTAGCCTTGAAGGCACAAGCCAATCGAGTCACCACTCGCTCGAGGAAAGTATCTGAATGGCTGCTGGACATGGCTGTAAACGCGTTGGTGTACCTTAAATATGTTGTACAAAGTATGCTAAGGTGACTCCTGCTTTTGCGCCCTTCTTATTGAATTCTTCCTTTGGGACTCCCATAAGGCGTAATTGGGCGGTTTCATCTCGTCATAGACCACCATTTACACCAGTTTCCTTTTAGCCCTGATTATACATACATGCATTCATACATACATATATTACACAGTGCCTTTCTATAAGTGCGATATTCCATATTTTATGCAGATTAATCAGGTCCAGTTTGACAAAATACTCAAATTCATCGAACTGGGGAAATCTGAGGGGGCTAGGCTCATCACCGGCGGTCATCGCGTAGGCCAAAAGGGCTTCTTCGTGTCGCCTACCGTGTTTGCGGATGTGCGCGATGAAATGACCATCGCGAGGGAGGAGATATTCGGTCCGGTTCAGGTGGTCATTCGCTTTGACACCATGGAGGAGGTTATCGCGCGGGCCAACGACACATTCTATGGTCTGGGTGCCGGCGTCTTCACTAGGGACATGGATAAGGCCATGCGAATGTCTGAGGCACTTCAAGCCGGCACTGTTTGGTAAGCCTTATTTCCTTTCTACCAGTTTAGTCTTTTGAGTCGGTATTTCAGCTTGCCTGAAAATCTTCATCCGAGACTCTTGATTCCAACTATTGCGGTGGAGGTTCTTTTCTCCAGAACAGCTTACCCTCTTAACTTGATATCTCTACTAAAATAATCTTTTTAAAACGAGATCATACTTTGGAATTTTGGGCGAGGTTGCTGCCGAATGGACAGAATAAAGAAGACCTTGCGTCTCGAATCGCTTCTGCTCTTACTTACTTGTACTCGTTACGGCTACGATCATGTCTGATCTAGCTGGCCTCAATGGTGTCCCGAACGGTACCTCCCATGCGGGAAGATTGGCGCTAGCGGATCTGGAAAATCCACCTAGTCTCTTCTTCAGCAACAGAGACTGAAGATAGAAGTGTTCACAGTCCTTAGATAGTGTCGATCCGACGTGGCATCTCTATTGCTAAAAAGATCCATGTGTACCGGATATCCATCGTCCTATATAATTTTAAATGCCGAACTTCTTTGCTGGAGGACGAGCGAAAGTGGAGGGCTTTGATCCCCGCTGCCTCTAAACCCCCTCGCCCTCACTGAAGTTCATTGGCTCGGCTTCTATTCGGTTCAGTTTTCTTGAGGGAAAGGTGGGTCAATGCCTTTCATTTGCCTATTGGTCACACTATGGCTAAGAAATGCATCGATACAGAAGAAAACTCCCAAAGGAGGTCGCTTACATAATTGCAAACGAAAAGTGGGCAGCCGTCGGTTAGTCGAAATAAGTCAACATACATGGCTACTCACTTATTAGGAATAACATAAACACATGTGCAAGTTAAAGCAGAGTTTCCCAGCTGCAAACTTGTAAATTGCAAAAACAGCTGGATTTATTGGATCCATAAATTTCAGGAGCACTCATCAGCTGCAGAGCTCATACTTGGCTCTCCAACTCAGGCCTGACCTAACCCTGGTGCGAAGGATGCCTTACCATTGCACGCCACTTCCAAGTGTGCCTACGAATTTACATGCACTTGCAGATGCAAGTACTTTGGGTGAACGCAAAGACAACTGGCAGCCAGAGCTAAGGAACATTTGCTTAGTTGGCTTTTCAAACAAGAGCATAGAGCACCTCTTTACTCCATTACCGAACATTTGTTAGATACGGGCCATTTTGTGGACCCTAAAACTTCCTTCCGAGTACTTGTTCGAGCATGAGCAACTTATACCTTGCGCTACCTGGAGGCAGCCTATCTACGGTGGTCAATGTCAGACCTATGTAAACAGTTGGAGCACGTGGTTAACCTTGTTTTGACCTGGTGAAATCCGGCTCCCAGATTTACACAGTGCCCTTCCCAATTTATTTCTACGGTACACGTTTTTTCCCCATTTTTGCTGCCCACCGTGTTATAACTTTCCCACATTATTGATTTACACCTTGGCCTTGCAGTTTTGTATCGGTTTTTCTGTAGGAATTCAATTTTGTATTTCTCATGCGTTATTCGTGTTATGCTATGAGAGGTAGCAGCTGATTAGCGCTCCTGAAATTTATGGATCCAATAAATCCTGCTGTTCTTGCAATTTACAAAAATGTGTAATTATTACTTCGAGAATAGTTCTGCGAAACTTCCCATTTCACGATTCAAAAGTAGTTTTTGGCAAACAATTATTTTCAGTCATTCATCATGACATGATGGATAAAACTGGTCAGTTAATTGCAGCGTCTATATAATCATCTGGTTTGGGGGGAGAAGGAAAAGGGTTAGTTGGTGAAGGTAATTAAGCAGCTGGGTTTTCCCTCGTCTCCTGCATGCGGGCGCATGCGTGGGCAGGACGTTGGTTGCGATGCAAAGTGAAGACAGGGGCGATGTTCTGACGGTCAGCGGGTTGAGGTCTCTATGTTAGCCGCGTAGCTTGCGCTTGACTATTATCTGTGGCTTTCTTTTGTGTGCTTTCAGAAGACGTGGCTTCAGTAGACGTGGGGTTTCCCCTTGCAATCGGCCAAGGGGAGAATGTTGGATTTCGAACGAGAATAAAAGATACACAAACGGCGAACTGTTTTGACCTCGTATTATCGAAAGACCCGATTGATGCAAGCGAAATTAGGCCAATTGCGCCTCTTGGAAAGAGTGATCATGTCATGATCCTGTGGGAATATGCTTCAAACACCAATCAACCGAGAAATACGGAGGTTCGGTTAGACTACTGGCGCGGAAATTACACCGCAATGAGAAATGAACTAGCAGCAATAAATTGGTATGACCTTCTAACCGGTAGTCCGGATGCCGACTGGAACACTGTCAGGGATCTCATATGCGAAGTTATGCATTGAAACTGTCCGCTGAAAAACGTACAAAAGGCGAGCAGCCCCCCTGGTTAACGCAAGATCTGAAGAGCCAAATGAACCGCAAGAACAAACGCTGGAGAAAGTACGCATCAACACGCCAGCCTTCACACTACGAAGAATTCCGCCAAAAGCGGAACGAGGTTAGATCAAACATTCGAAAATCGCGGAAAGACCACGAAGCGAAACTTATCGAGTGGGCCGTAACGAAGCCAAAGGTGCTCTACAGTAACATCAACAGCAGGCTAAAAAACACAGACACAGTTGCGGTACTAAAAGGTGAAAATAATGAGGAAATTATAGACAATCTCGAAAAGGCAGAACACCTTAGCAAGTTTTTTGCATCTGTTTTCACTGAGGAACTGTATGTTAATCCGACAGACTTCCATGCAGTAATGGCAGAATCATGGAGGACCTCCGTTTCACAGAAGAAGATGTAAGGAATGAACTTCTTGCGCTTAATGAAGCTAAGTCTCCGGGTCCAGACAAAATACCAGCAAAGGTACTGCAAGAGCTGGCTTCGGAACTTTCCAGACCGCTTACGCAAATTTTTCAGTTGTCCTTTGATCGAGGCCTCCTCCCATCCGATTGGAAAGTTGCGAACATATACCCTATTCATAAGGGTGGATCCAGAACCAGCGCGAACAACTATCGACCAGTGAGCCTAGCTTGCATCTGTTTCAACGTCATGGAAAGGATCATCAAGAAGGCCACCATGAAGTTCCTGGAAGAAAAAGACTTCCTTAATGGTGCCCAACACGGGTTTCGAGAAAACCACACCTGCCTGACCAATATGCTTTATTCTATGGAGCAGTGGTTCAAGTCATCAGACGAAAATACCCCAGTAGATGTTGTTTACATAGACTTTAAAAAAGCCTTCGATAGTGTCCCTCACCAACGGCTACTCTACAAGTTTTTCGAATCCGGGATAAGGAGCTATTTACTAAATTGGGTAGGAGATTTTCTCAAAGGCCGATTCCAGTTCGTGTGCGTCGGAAACGCAAAACCCTCTTCAGTGCCAGCTGCGAGTGGAGTGCCTCAGGGCTCCATTTTCGGGCCACTATTGTTCCTAGTCTACGTCAACGACTGTAGGCATGGACTGGGCTGTAATGGAGTCTTGTTTGCAGATGATATTAAGATATGACAACCCATCAGAAACGATTATGATGAACAAACTCTGCAAGAAGGACTTGACCGCCTAGTTGAATGGTCCAAAAATGGTTAATGCGTTTTAACTTTGAGAAGTGTGTCACATTGCGTCTCAAGATGAAGAAAGTGAGCACGACGGATGACTTACACAACTACGTACTCGATGGAAGGTGCCTGTCGAACGTCAATGAACAAAAAGATCTGGGTATGGCTATCGTGCCATCCCTGAAGCCGTCTTTACAGTGCCAAGAGGGCGAACAGTGTTCTGTTTGCCATTAAGCGAACTTTTTTCGACATAGACAAAAAACAATTCGGCAAAATCTATGGAACTTTATTCGCTCACATCTGGAGTATGGCGTTCAGGCGTGGCAACCATGGATGCACAAAGACAACCAGATGCTGGAAAGAATTCAGCCAAGCGCAACGAAAATTGTGAAGGGCCTAAAGTCTTCATCTTACGAATGTAGACTAGAAGCACTAAACGTTTTCCCCCTTGAGTGTAGACAAATCCGCGGTGACCTCATACAGACGTACCGCCTCGTGAGGAATCGGGAGTGTGCCCTGGAGTTTGATGACTTCTTCGCCTTCGCCACTTCAGCCAACCTCCGTGGGAATTCCCTCAAACTGCGGGGAACCCTATCCCATCTAGAGGTCCGCAAGCAGTCGTTCTCACGAGTCATCGGTGCCTGGAACGTACTGCCCGAGGAGGTCGTAATGGCGAACTCCACAGATGCGTTTAAACGGAAACTGGATGAACATCAACTTAAAAGTTACCGTTCATACGTAAAAGCAGGAATAATTTACGCCCCGGAAATACCTATAGATAAAACTTTACATTTGTATATGCTCATCACTATTTTACAGTAACACATTTTATGTTGGATATATTATGTACACAAGAGACTATTCTGACTGCTCACACGCACACGTTAAAATTTGTACATGTAAATATGTTACTTACTGTTTATAGTGACATATTTTATGTTGGATACTTCATGCATACTGTTTTCAATAGGGTCTTCAAAGGCATTGCCTACTACCCTGAATATGCTGAACTATATTGCTTGAACCAGCGCCTTTTGATAGCATAGAGTGGGTTATGCTAGCCGGATTGACACTGCTTCTGCTGTGGCTAACACCCGCTTGCACAGGCCTTTGAGTAGTGCGTCGGCGTGTAGTATATGACGCAGAAGGCTTCTCTCACGTGCACTTGGTGGTTCTTATCAAATAGGTGGGCGAGGATTGTGCTTGAGGTCGGTCTATTCTCTCCTTTGCTGAGCCATGCCGGTATGTGCTCGCGTATTCTCTTCTCCAGATGTCGCGTTGTTGGGCAAATATATCCCGCTCCACATGAACAGGTGAAAGAATAGATGCACATCGATGTGGCCTGTCTTTACCTCCCATTCGTAGAAGGGGACAGTTAGTGAAGAGAACCCGCAAGTTTGCAGCCGAGAAGGCATTAATGACCGCTGTCCTCAGGCGCCTTCTTACCAGTTCACTCGTTGCGTCTCCCATAAACGACAGTCTTATGAATAGATCTTTCTTTTCCGCCGTTGCAATTGCGACCTTTGTGGCACACTCCTTGATGTTTCGAAGGATGAACCTTTCCGGATAACCATTTTCATGGAATGTGTCCTTTAGTTGCCGCAATTCTTCTTCCACTATTTCAGGAGAGCAGATACAGCGTATTCTGGCTGACTTAGCCCAGGGAATGGCTGCCAGAATACGCCGTATCTGCCCTCCTGAAATATTGGAAGTAGAATCGCGGCAACTAAAGGACACGCTCCATTAAAATGGTTATCCGTAAAGGTTCGTCCTTCGGACCATCAAGGAGCCGATATCGATGGCCTGATGATGAATGACTGAAAACAATTGTCTGCCAAAAACAACTTTTCACTTAGAGGATAGTACCTCACCTGGTTGGCCATGTCAAATGATACCCTTGGCCAGAAGTCGGGAACCTTTGTGACTCAGAGAGCTAAAAAAGTAATATTTGGAAATATAGTTCAGTGAGAGCCACATACTAGATTTTAAAATCGAATTCAATTCAATGTGAGTATAATAAGCCTCTGGGTGTATCCTTTTAAATAACCAAAATCACAAAATCTGAAGTTTCTGATGCCAATTTTATCTGCGAGAGCCAGATTCAATCATCAAAAGAACAACACCTAGCTCGCGAGCCCTACGCTTCCGACCCCTGCCCTAGGCCATCCAAATAAGATTATTGGATTGATTTGGGCATGTTCGTCTCATCAGTTCGGTGTCGCTGCCCTCGATCCAGCACCGTTGCCCACCTGGAGGCGTTGATGAGGACGGGAACAATTTGAAGCCTGACTAGAGGCAGTTTGCCATGACATGAAAGTGGTTGTTTGACCATTGGAGGGAGAGATAGGCCGCGTTTTCCACATCCGCAGTCGCAGAAGTTCACGCGTGGAGACGTACTATCTCAAAAGAGTTAATGGGCTAAGCTGGTCGAACCCTAACTACTGCGATCTTCCAGGCCCGGCTCCTTAGAAGAAGATAGAGGTCGTGGAAACCAAGGTAGAAGGAGAGTCTATTATGTACAGAATCAGTAGGAAAAGAGTTAACAGAAGGGTTGACTCGGCCTGGGGTGGAGTTTGACCATGAGGAGCGAGAGAGAGCGCCGCAGCCTCGCGTCCGCCACGCACCTGGGCGAAAGGCCGAGTCAGTCCGCCTTGCTTGCTGTGTGGCTTAGTGTGAAGTTACAGCGACCAGGTGGATAGGCGGTCATCGATTGGCTGGTGCTTGTGCAAGGCTTGCTGCAGCAAGAAGGGAGCGGACTCACAGTGGTTGCCAAGTTCGCGGCGAACAAAGGCAGACAGCGTGAGTCAGCGAGGCAGGTTCCCACAGTACTATTAGGAGTCTAGCCTAAACGAAGGCCAGCAACCTTGCAAGCTGTCCTGAGGCGTCGTGCCGGTGACCGACTGCAAACAATGATTCCTTTGTCAAGAGCGGACTGCCTCCAAGGTTATGTGCCCTCGCTGGTGATTGTGCCTACTCGATGACCTTAAACCACTGAACAGGATGGTAGACGTACGCGAGTCCACGCGCGTGCCCAACTAGTCACAGTTCCTCAAGGGCCACTTACGTTCGCCTTGGCAGCTGACCTTTTTCCAACGCGCTTAGTCATGTCACAAGCGAACGCGCTTGGCAGTCACTTACAAGCTACTCTCATTCGTAGACAGTGAGTTGCACACGGACAGCAAGGGCGCCGTCTGTCCGTCGCATTGCCGGGCTTCGCTCCGAGACGGGAAAATTCAGCCCTGGACAATGCCAGCGGCAACTGCCGCCCGAGACAGCAACTCCGGCTTTTGTGCACAATAAGCTGTACTCGGCATTGCTTTCAGTTGCACTCCTTGGAGATTCAACAGGGCGTAATTGGACGGCGACAAACACAGAAGTCACCGTTAAAACACGCACAATTTCAGGCATCAGTGAAGCTGACCAGATCAGGCATGATCACTGCTCTACCAAGCACACACTTCTTCAGCGAAACCCAACTTTGTCCTTCTTGGCTAACCCTACAAAGCCCTGTGGCATTTATCTGATTTTGAAATGTGCCTTATCCATGTTCGTGGAATTGCCTGACAGTATATTTTTCAGGACATTATTCTCAACGGCCTATAGGTAATGTAAGCCTAAGCTGTCAAGCCTGTACTTCACTGTGACCTTTGCTGCACTCCATATCGCAGAGTGGAGGCCGTTATAGCTTGGCTTCACCTGCACATTTAGGAAGGAACGATACTGTTTACAAATGATTTTTTTCCAACAAATCATTTGAGGTGACAGGCAATACTTAAAGGGCAGGACAAGCAGTATATTCACTGCGTGAATTGAAATTCGAAACTTGTAACTTGCTGCACCTAGCGCAGAACGCTAGAAGGACGCTCCTTCACATGAAGGTGTCGCAGTTCAGACCGCTTCCATGGCAGTAGGGTTTCCTACTGCGTAGCTTGATCTTCAGCATATATTTTCATTTTTCTGTGTAAATATTGGTTTATTTCCTCTACACCGCCGTTGTCCGCATGCCTTTTTTGTTCGGTTTCTGAATTCAGGATCAACAGTTACAATACTTCACCTCCAATGTCGCCCTTCGGTGGATTCAAAATGTCGGGCTTGGGGCGCGAGCAGTAAGTTGAAAGTCGAACCATTAATCTCCAGTCATGCCACATCTTAACCATTGTTTCACGTTTCTTATAATAACAGTTTTGCCCTTCCTCGCCCGGCATATCTTAGTTTCGTCACGAGATTCCTGAGCCCGTCTCCGTTCGATTTCGACGATTTCTACCGTCTCTGTGCCACAAGGTTGTTTACATGATTGCAGACGAGCGGCCTATGGTTAGCTGAAAACAGTAAACAAACACGCCTACTAACTCATTTCAGGTAGCCTGGGTTACCAACGCACTACCCGTGGCTTGGCAGCTGTAGGCTGTCTCGGTTAACGCGACGTCATCATGGTCTGCGTATCTGAGACATTTTATTTAACCCGTAGTCCGCCAGTTATTTAACCCCTCAGTTAGTTCTCCCTGTAGTTTTTGACGGCCTTGGCAGACTATGACATTGTCCTGGGCCGTCCAATTGGATTTGTCCAAGTTCAAAGGTATTTACCTATATTTCCATGATAAAACTGAACTGAACTGAACAAAGATAATTGATCTGCCGGCTTCTGGCCTATGTTTACTTGTCAGCCGTTAGCTGTAATTTTTTCCGGCTTCTGTCATGCCTAGTACGCGATAGTACTCTTTATTTTGATCGTTACCGGGATTATTAATCCGAATCTGCATTATTATTTCCCTCCAGAGGCAAAGATGGACTGAAATTCTACACGGAAATCAAGACGGTTTCGATGCCAATTTCGATCAAGAACTCCTAGGCTCTTCCTCGGCGGGTCAAATTCACTGTTTTGCGCAAAAGAGGAACCTAGTCTTTGCTACCGAGTTATAATTCAAGTAAATTTTTTTAATGAAAATGCCCTCTTTTCATTGGGAATTTGGCTCCCATATGACAGTAAGCAGATAAAACGGCAATTCGCAACGCCCATCAATGTTTGACTGTTTGATTTCTTGTAAATTAAACTCTTACTTGTAGTATCAGTATCAGTTTATTTAGGGAAAGATAGGCGAATGCCTTTGAACTCCCTATTGGTAACAAGGTGACAGAAAATTTATGGCTACAAAAAAATTTAAAATGTACGTCAATTACATGTTGCGGTTGACACACAGCTGTTGTTGGGTTGTCGAAATAGTAATAAAACATGACTACTCCCTTATCACGAGCAGCAAGATGTAATGCAGTGTCTTTTGTTAAACTGCGGGATGTGGAATGATAGGTTTGGTGCATGTCCAGTCTGCGCTTAAATGAATTAATACAGCAAGAGAGGACAATCTTTTAGGTAAATGCGCTCCTCACTGGAGCTAATTTTTTGCTGAAGAAGCATTTTCATCCATGAATGCTTGCTTTGCCGGGGCGTAGTTCGAGGGGATGACCTCGCAAATTAAGCGTATTAGCCTGGGTAAAGAAATCGTTGGGGACAATGCAGCAATCAGGTATTCATAAAACAGAAGGTAGGTATGAGGTGCCCTCGTAGTTATCAGTAGGAAAGGCGAAATAGATCGAAAATGAGGCACAAAACAGAGCGGGACAAATGAATTCCGTTAGCGATGCTGTATTAAGAACGTTACATTTCTGATCAACAAAGTCGCGAGTTCGAGTCTCGGGTAGTGCGTCATTAGCTACTGCGAGATAACCGCGTAGTATTCAGAAGTTACTAACAGGCAGATAGTAATGTAACCTGAACAGCTATCTGTATACTGAATAAAAGTCTCGACTGCCTCTGTGTTGACCTCCATTATCATTGGTCCCAGGGGTCAAAGTAAATGCCTTCTGCACGCGGGCATGCGCGCCTGTCTGTATGTCAGTCACATGCGACGCGCCACCCGCCTTTCGCGCGCCAGTCCGTACGTCGATCACGCAGGGGACAATGCCGGTGTCACTGTGTCTGTGTTTGTCCCCTTTATCATTGGTGGCAGGCAGCTGTTTCAGACTCGCGATTGACATCTGATGTGACAGGCGGATGTGAATACGCTACGGGGGGTGGGGTGGAGGAGCGAAAAGGGCGAGGTCGCTAAGATCTCGAGGAGTGGGGAACGTCGTCTACCTCGCTATATGCATGAGAAAACTCAGGATGCGTTGGTTTACGTTAGACATTTTGGACGCCCGGATCTATTCATTACTTCTACCTGCAAACCATCATGGCCTGAAATTACTGATAAGCTGCTCTCCGGTCAAATGCCAAGGGATCGCTATGATTTTTCCGCGCGGGTATTCAAGGTTAAGTTGAAAACCATGATGTAACTCATCACACAATTTGAAATTTTCTGTGACGTTCAGTGTCATATGTACATTTTAGATTGGCAAATGAGAGGACTGCCCCATGCTCACGTTTTGGTTTGGCTAAAGGAAAAAAACTGCACTCTTCTTATGTCAACAAATGCATATGCGCTGATTTTCCTTATCGGTCCGTTGACCCTGTTCTGCTTGAAACGATCAAAGCTCAGATGGTGCATGGCCCATGCGGTCGGATAAATCCCAACGGTCCTTGCATGAAGGATAGTAAATGTACCAAGAGATATCCCAAGCGATTCCTAGGTGCAACTCAGGCTGATGGTGATGGTTACCTTCTCTACAGAAGGCGACAACCTGAGATTGGCGGATTCGAAGCAGTTATCAATGAAAGGCGAACCGATGGGGTTGTAATCGATAACCGTTGGATTGAACCGTATTGCCCCCTACTGTCAAAAGTATTCCACGCCCACTTCAATGTTGAATTTTGCAACTAAGCGAAGTCCATCAAGTACGTCTGCAAGTACATCAAAAAAGGATCTGCCCCCCTTAACGCAGTTTCATTACTGGCAACGCCACATTTTCTGCATCACAGCTATGTACAAAGGGGGAGTTCAGAGATATTTACCTATATTTCCGTAATAAAACTGAACTGAAAATACTTATTTTAATAGGTTCTCATATAAGGTTTGCCTACAAAAAGGACAACAACATGTAAGGAAGCCCAAGGCGAAGCCGGGCTTCCGCGCTAGTCTATCAAAAAATTGATCACAGGCCGCGCTCTTGCGAAGCAGTCTCCTGAGAAGTTTCTCTACCTAGTGCCCCAGGAAGTCGGTCACCGGTTGAATCTACCCAGGTATGAACACTGCTATTTGTGCATCTGAAAAACACGAACACACTGAAAGCAGCTTGGACAGGGTTTATCACAAAACAATAATTGTTGGAACTTTGTTTTCCCGGAAGAACTTTGAACAAGGCGAAGCTTACGAGTTGAGCATAATTTATTGACGTCATAAAATGTTGTGATCTGCCAATACAAGCGAACATCCGTGTCCCAGGAAGCAATTGAGAAGAAGAAGACTCGATCGCTGGGACAATATGTTTATTCGCCTGACGTTTCGATAGCCGTCGCGGATTCGTCATCAGAGACATGAGTAGCAGAAAGGTTAAGTATGCACAGACGTTTGCAGTATTTATAGGACACAGTCATTACTGCAAGCATACAGCGACAATTAACGTTAATTGCCTTGTTGTGCGTGGACTGCTTGTTGGACGGCATGCGGGCTCTGAACTGTTGAACTTTCGTCACAGGCGGTGAGCTCGGGCATGATGATTGCTCGGCCGTCTGGCTCCCCGGTGTTGGCGTACGATGAGGCGGTGGCCTGCCCATTCCTCAAGTGACGGCTTGCTTTGGCCACATTGAATCTCAGGATTGAATATGGATTGGGCAAATCGTTGCACTTGTTGATGGATTGGGGGCCCGTGAACCATGACTCAAGTAGTTCTCGGTTCACCCGATTGTCACCTCTTGCGAGAATTTCGGCCTCATCAAATTTGAAGGTGTGGCCGGGTCTCGTCGAATGATCCGCAACTTGAGAATTG
This sequence comes from Ligula intestinalis, assembly GCA_036362985.1. Classification (NCBI taxonomy): domain Eukaryota; kingdom Metazoa; phylum Platyhelminthes; class Cestoda; order Diphyllobothriidea; family Diphyllobothriidae; genus Ligula; species Ligula intestinalis. Next base: position 14,399,525 of record JAYGXS010000001.1, on the reverse strand, counting down.
GCATCATTTCGCCGCACTGCAGGCGAATAAACATATTGTCCCAGCGATCGAGTCTTCTTCTTCTTCTTCTTCTCAATGTTGTGACCTCTTATTTATCTACAAACTGTCAGTGCCAGTTAATACAGTAAATTAATTGTCCAATTAGAAGCGCGATGATTAATAGGTAAATGGAAAATATAAGTCAAAATATGCGTGCATAGTGAGGGGTCGAAGAGGGGGCAGATAATTATCACAGCAAATCAGTTAAGGTTACAATGAAGGCCTGTGAAATGTAATAGAGGGAGGAGGGGGAAAGCACAGGGTAGCAGTTAGTCATAACGAAGTAAGGGAGTGAAGTGGCCCTAGCAGCCAATTGGAACCCAAGATCTGATGGATGGCGCTTGTGGCCTGCGCGCCTAATGCCGCCTGCGGTCAGGTGCTACTTGCCAGCACCTCAATGGTCTGAGCCACTAACGAACACACCCAATCTCGGCTTGCCAACCTTGCGCTGTGCAACCAATCACCACCAGTCTACAGAGAAAAAGCGAGTATTCGCTGTCCGTCCGGGATGACCACGGTCAGACGACACTTGGAATTGCGCCTCGTGCGCAGCGGTCGCGGCGACGACGGCCTCGCGGTCGGACGCCTTGCAAGACCAATTGACAACTTTCACCTTACTCTGTTAACAATATAATGTTCCGTCTACTCTGCCTTCCCAAGACTTCTCCCATTTCCTAAAGAACCAGGCCTCGAAGATTACAGCTGTATAGGTTAATTGTCTTAGCCTTAACTCCTATAGGAGAAGACGTGGAAGGGACTGAGGTGATCGATTGTTACCACGGCAATGCGAGGTTGATCACATATTCCGGCTGCTTACGGAGTTTTGGAGTTCCTCTGCGTATTGCAGCGGCCTCGGCAAATCGTAGGAGACGTCCGGTCATCGCCCGAGTCAAGCTCACGTCAAGGTCATGCAACTATAGTTCGTGCAGCAGTGCTCAAATAGGAGGCCGGTGCATTGTCCCTTCGTAGCCGATATGAAGTCGATTCTGCAGATGCTGCTTCAAGTCTCCTTTATAAAACTGCTTGTCGTTTCGTTCGCCAAGGACAAGTTCATCTGATATTTTCTGTCAGAGCATAAGATTACAGAGCTGGTATCTGCCTCTAGAGGTGTCTTAATATTTTTTAAAATATAAAATTTTTGGTCAAACACAGCATTATGTTATAACAGTCTTCCTTGAGTACACTTTAAGAGGGGGATAACTTCTGTGGTCTGTCAACGGGATCGGCCGTTGCCGTGTGCTTCTAACGTTCCACACAACAGTCCTAAAGTGTCCGATCCAAAATATGTTATTTGTAGAAAATAGTGATTCTAATTTCTCTGAAATTGTCATTTATTTTTATCAATTCTAACTGACGATGCACCCCATATATCCACAACCAAACTATACAATTCCTCAGACTGACGGTCCATATAGCATACCATTACCAATTTCATACGAACACGCTGCACATTTTTTCCTGTTTTCCCCTCTCTCTCTGGCCAAAGCAGGCACAACACATTTTTCACTTCAAACTTGTTCTCCCAATAGGAAATCTACTTCTCGATTGATGAGGACGGCTACACAGCCTTCAATGGCACATGTGCCTTGCTTTCTTCTACGTATTTTGAATTTTCCTGCCCTGCAGTATGCAGTAAGTTGCATATCTCTAGTTAAGCAATCAACGATATGCTTTCATTAGTCTATACTGTACGTAGAACAGTATATTTTAGTTATCTAAAGGGTTACTTCGATTAATTGTCTGCTTATTGCATGGAATTAGTGGGCGTGTTTCGTATTCTTGCATCAGTATTAGCTGTTTCCCTCCACGTATAACGCTGACCCCCACTTTACTTAATTGTTAAAATTAATTTACTTATTACCAGCTTTATTTTTCTGTTTAGTTTAAGTTTTGTTTTAAGTTTATAATCACGTTTTATTAGCTTAATTTGAGTTTAATTTGAGTTTTTGGTTTGTTTATCGGCAAAAGTAGCTTATGTAGGCCCACTCATATACCCCTAGTCCCAGCATTTTGTCCTGCAAAAACTATGGTTATAGAGTTTTGTGGGGTGGGGAAAAAGGATAGGCTAGGAAGGAGAACATGCAGGTTGTAGGGATTAATGAATGGGGCTGCATAAGCTACTGTTGTCTCGTCCAACTACCACGAAGAGACCTCTAGTTTTCGTGAGGATATTCACATTTACCTGTGCATGCGGTAGGGGGGAGGTAATTGTCACATCATGGATGTTCATGCTAATGCATGTTCATTAAAGCCTGTAGGACGTGGTTTGAAAGGAGAGGGGGGTTGGGGCAGGGGACAAGGTAGAAGTCAGTCCTAAGGGTGACGAGGAGGCGTAAGCGGGAATCAGTTTATTGATCATTACCACAGCAATGCGAGGTTGGTCACATGATTCAGCTGCTTACAGAGTTCTGGTTTTCCTCTGCGTATTGCAGCGGCCTCGGCAAATCGTAGGAGACGTCCGGTCGTCGCCCGAAGCATGACCTTAAACGCGGTCTTTTGATCAACAATATGGCCAGTATCCACTAAGCGCTTCGTGAGTGAACTCTTAGGTATTTTATTTCCTACCCCCCTAAGCAACGACTTCGGCATATGTTTAGCTGACCACGTTGCCAACTGCCTTTGCGTGCACCCTATGTATTGGCATCGACAACTACATGTAAATTCGTAAACGCAGTTTGAGGTGGCGTGCATAGCCAGAGTGTCTTTGGTTAGTCTTACTGGAATGGTCGTTGTTGTGCATATGTACAACAATTTGGAGGCGGGCTAAGTTATTTAAATCGTGCATCGAAGCCTTCGCTTGATCACGTTGGACACATGACGCCCTTGAAAGGGTTAAATATGCTCGCTAACCTTTAGCCGCTAATATTTCAGTAGCATTTTCTTGTCTGCGTTTGCTAAACTTATCGATGCATTTCTGAGATTGCCATTTCAAAGACACATTTTCTTGAGAAAACACATCTCTTCATTCATCGTATCCGTATAACAGATTCTAGCAGTTCTGCCGAAAAGGCACAATACCAAATTTTGTTTCCTCTTGATTGGAACGAAACTAAGAAAGTGCATGTATTGCCCTTTCCATGTGGTTTTCCGATAGAAAGACCTTTGAGTGGAATCATCTGCCCGCCTGTGTAGAAGCACATCTAGCAAAGCCAGTGTGTCATCCTTTGTATGCTCGATCGTAAATTTAATCTTTGCATGTGCTTCGTTTTAATGGCTTTAAGTAACGATTGAGGCAAAGGTCTGCATCTCAGGCAAGTGCGTAGATTGAGAAGAAGCAGGTTCGATGACCGGAATTGTAGTTTTATTTGTCTGAGCTTTCGAACTCTTGCGGGAGTCCACCGTCAGAGATAAAATCGTCACCGAATGCAAGCAACATTTATAGGGGGAAGGGACCAATAAACCGTTAACGAAAGCAGTCAAAATTTACAGGAAAGGGGACCCATAAACCGTCAATGAAAGCAGGCAATTTTTACAGGGGGAAGGGGCCAATTAGCCGTCAAAGAAAGCAAGCAACACATAAAGGGGGGCAATTAACTGTTAACGAGAGCAAGCAAAATGTATAGGGGGAGAGATCAATTATCCGTCATAGGGGCGGGGGGAGGGAAGGTAGCAAGGAGGGAGGGAGGGACAGGACCACCAGTGCCATGAGTCCGGAGATACCCGCGCAGGGCAACATATGAAGGCGCCAGCTCGATGCATCGGTTAACTGAGTTGTCATCTGACGCCCAGGCTTCAATCAGCTCTCGGCCCGTCTTGTTGCTTGCGTGGTCAATTATTCTCGCAGCTGCGAAGTTGAACTCGTGACCCGTCCCGTAGGTGTAGGCAGCCACGTGCGAAGATTCATCACCCCGTCGAACAGCCGACTTGTGTTCGTGTATGCGCGATCCCAGCATGCGTCCAGTTTGTCCCGTGTAATTTACAGGCCAGTTTAGACATGGTATGCAAAACACTACACCCGACTGCTCACTGGGATTTAGTCGATCGTTAATCTTCATAACCCGGCTGCGCATCGTAGCCTTGGGACGATGTGCGATTCCAGCGTCTAGTCCTACGGCAATACACTCGGTCGCTTCCGACACGTCCTTGACATATGGCAGCGCATGCCAAATCATGGAAGTTGGTTCTGTTTGGGTCCTCGGAGGGTGGGCAGGTAGACATCAGTTTATGCAAGCTTTAGGATAGCCGTTCTGCATCAAGTGGTCGCGCAGATGTCGAGCCTCATGTGCTCTTTCTTCAGAGTTACTGCAGTGTGTCTGGATTCTTTTGAACAGCGTTATCACACAGCTTCGTTTATGAGCCAATGGATAGTTGCTGTGAAAACTGAGAATCTGTCTGGTGTTCGTCGCCTTTCTGTAGACCCTTGTTTCTATTGTGCCGTCGGGAGTTCGCATGAAAAGAAGAAGACTCAATTGCTGGGACAATATGCTTATTCGCCTGACGTTTCGATATCCGTCGCGGATTCGTCATTAGAGACATGAGTAGCAGAAACCTGTCAGGCAAATAAACATATTGTCCCAGCGATCGAGTCTTCTTATTCTTCTTCTCAATTGCTTCCTGGGACACGGATGTTTGCTTGTTTTGGTTCCTTGCTTTCTTTCACTGTTAATTGGCTATTTCCCTCTGTACATTTTGCTTGCCTTCTTTTACGGTCAATGGTTCCCTTTCCCTGTAAACTTTGACTGCTTTCGTTGACGGTTAATTGGTGCCTTCCCCTATGAATGTTTCTTGCTTTCGGTGACGATTTTATCTCTGAGGATGGACTTTCACAAGAGTTCGAAAGCTCAGACAAATAAAACTACGATTCCGGTGATCGAACCTGCTTTTTCTAAATTTCGGTAACAGTTCTCCCTCTTTAGGTTTTCCGACTATGACAAAAAATGTCATCCACGTATCGTCTATAAAAAACAGTCTTTTCTATTTATGTGGCCAGTTTTCGTTCAAGATTCGACATGAAAATATCCACTAGGACTGCTCCGTCGGAGCCTCGTATGCGCGGGGGGGGGAGGAGGCCTCTCTGATTGTAGGAGACCCAGTGTGGGCTTTTTTGCGTAAAATTGCGTTTCTTGGGGAAATCTGCTGTACTAGCTCCAGCGCGTGGAACCTGCCCACATTCAGCGTCGAGGTCAGCCAATTACAGACACCCACAAAAGCATCCAACGAACTCTTCAAGTCCCTTTGTCGTAAACCTTGCAAGTAGGCATAAAATAGGGGTTTCTGCCTTATATGAATAACTGGTGTGACGCAATTATAGAAAACACGAATCCATGGCTACGAGCATAAGGGGTTGGAGCGCAGTATGGATATGTTGGATATGTTGCCATTTGCGAGTAATCACAAGCTCTTAGACGCCATTTAAAATAGGAAGGCGAAATTGCTATCGGCTAGAATCCTGTCTCTAAATCCCACGCCCAAATGTTGTCTATGGTAATAACCGTTTAAGTGCTTGCTATATTTTGTCCGTGGTTTACGTGCACTTTAATTTGTCTTCAATTCCTGCCACCCGAGCATAATTCTGAGAGTTCTAACTTCCAAAGCTGTAGTGAACCTATGCCCCACACTGGAAGCTGTGGTCGACCACTATAATTGTGCTGCTCCTCTCATTAAATTTGTCATTTAAACCCCTCAAAATCGTACTAGTGTGCGCATCCGCCTATTGGCTGTCATTTTGAGAGTGGTCTACCCAGATGACTGGTGATGTGCCCATTGGCTACTGCATTGGGTTGGTTGTTGAGTGAGCCTATGGTCCACTCTGGGAGCTGTGGTAGACCGCTATAATTACACTGGTCCCGTTATTACCTTTGGTATTCAAACACCTCAAGGTCGTACCAATACGCGCATGTGCTTTTCGAAATGAAAGGGACATCAATTATGAGGCCAGGCAGAGTACCGCTAGCGATTGAACCGTGTCCACTCGGATGCCTGAACCCACATCCAATTGGCAGTGTTAATTACTATATGGAATTCCATCACAACTATTGCAATTAGAAATATGTAAAACATCTTCGGATGGCGCCAAACCCAATCACAATATAGCGACAATTGACTGAAAAGGGGAAGCTTGCCCGTTTCCATTTTATATTTTCACCTACACCAAACAATTCCTCTTATAATCATTTCGAAAACATTGTTATCCCTATGCCGCTGGGAATTGAACAAAATTTGATTCATAGAACATGTTGCCGGTAGGGTCTTCTGAAGTACACAGAATCTGACGGACAAGATCGTTTGGTGCATCGGTAAATTTGACTTTGTATTTGATCGTAAGTAGTTCGGAGGTATATCCCTCTTCAGCTGTCAAATTGAAGAAAAATATAGGTTACACAATAAATCCAAGTAGGATTGCTTGGAAAATAAAAGACCAGAAATAAGCAGACAAAACATACGACCTGCTGAATGTTAGAGGAGTTTTGACCCTTCTTTTGCTTAGTACAAAGCCCCTTGCTAGGGCTCGTTTTACCCATTCAGCGTGTTTTAATGAGCCCCCTGCGAGCCAAATGTTGTGGTTTTGAAGACTGCTAACTAAGGGGAAATCTCAGATCACACAGTCAGTCATATGTGCCCGACCTTGATTTAGGTCTGTCTGACTCCGTCTTGACATGGGGCCCATGTGGAGAAATGGAATCGAGAGTGAGGTAGATTCCGAGAAAGCCCACTCTCTCAGTAATCCAGCACTAGGCACCGTCTCTGCACTACCATGCGGTGAATCACATGGTGTGGACCGCGTCGAAACTAGAGCCCGAACTGTCGGACATAACCAAATAATTTCAATAAATAAATATTTTTTACTAATATTTTTTAAGTAGGCAGTATTTATGGTTATTCTCAGACCTGGAGTGAGTCTCGAGACTGTAAATGTTGCTTGCTTTCGTTGACGGTTAACTGGTCTATTCCCTCTATAAGATGTTGCTTGCTTTTTTGACGGTTTTATCGCTGAGGATGGACTCCTGCAAGAGTTCGAAAGCTCCGACAAATAAATCTGCTATTCCGGTGACCGAAACTACTTCTTCTCAAATCAAGGCATGCCAGGCGTTAATCGGGTTGCGCTCCGATTTCAAATGCCGAAGTTGGACGCGGGGGCGTTGAAGACACACGTAAGGGCCTATTTCCTTCCTAGGCCCCCGTGGCCATTGTGACAATACCACTACATGCAGTCTAAGTGATAGGTGGCGGCTCCGGCGGTCTGTGCATGATCCCGCCTCCGGTCTTCTGGCCTCCCTCTTGACACTTAGCTCGAGCGGGAAAGGAAAAGAGGAGTGCTGTAGTTACCACCCAAGTCTTCGCTTTCTTTCAAAAATAAAACCATGTGATTGTCCCTGCACCACCATTTCGTGGAGCACATTGTGGACCTCGTGAAGCACATAGTGTGGACCGCGTCGAAATCTACAACCGAACTGTCGGACATCGTCCAATAATTTCCATAAATAAACATTTCTACTAATATGTTTAAGTAGGTAGCATTTATGGTTTCTTCGAACTGGCTTCCGACTATAATCTACCGTCCCTGCACCACCATGTCGTGGAGTACATGGTGGATCTCGTAGAAGCCGGTGGTGCAACTATCATTTGCTTACCCCAAAAACGTCAACATCGCGGTGAATATCAATGTCGTGTATGCGCAAGTGAACAAGTATTATAATAAAAGTGAAAATAAAGTTTTTCTATTTCCAATCCAAGTTGTCTAAGGTTGCTAATTAGTATTTCTTAGCTCCAGTACATGCAGAATTGTTAAATTCTTACTTTCCAAGCGGACGTGAACGCTCACGGGGTGTCTAACAAATGAGCCCGGATGAAGGTTAGGACGCGCATAAGCTCATATTCCCATCTGATATGCTTGTTTCAAAAATAGGATGCGTGTCAGCTATTTATACAATTAGAGGGATATATTACTAGAATGTACTATCCGCTGGTCCTAGTCAGTATCATGTCTAGGCTAAGCCCTCTTAGCAGTGGCATACTACCTCTAGCAGAAGTATCCTAACCCAATCTTAGTAAGCTGTGACCCAGCTTTTGGTGGACAGAGATGATAGGACGGAAACCAAGGAGGGCTCTGATGTGCTTCGGTCCACAAACATATTTACTAGAATAGCATAAACCCAGATTCACACTCCCTGCTGGTGACCGAGGGGATATGAGTAGACCTTCTGTAAAGTCAACCCTACAGGAAGATACTGTAGTAGACCTATCAGTAGTATATGAATGGCAAACGTTTAGAAATCAAGGCAAGGTAGGACTTGTGCTATTACTTAATAACGCTTTATTTAACCCATAAGCTAATCACTTTACCTCATACAGATTGGGAGTGCATACTGGGTGCCGACTTCTTAAAAAGCATACACAGGCCGTATTATAGTATATTATTTACTGGCCTTAGTAAGCATGATTACTAGGATTAGCACTTTAACATAAGCACATACTTCCAGCAGCAGTATCGTAGTCCAAACAGAATAGAAATGGACACAGCCTGTTGGATAAATTTGAGAGGATGGAAACCAAGGCAAGCTCTGCTGTGCTCAGGACCTCATATCTGTACTTACTAGGACTACTTTAAACCCAGATTCCCAATCGTTATTTGAGACCCAGCGTTAGCTTAATCAGCGTCACCTCTGACAAATGGTAGTGTCAGTATTCGTACCAGTACTACTACACTTCTTGTTGAGAGTAAAGGGATAGGAGTCCAGCATCGACCTCAATCAACGTAACTTATGACTAATAATTCAGCCAGAAATAGTACCAGAAATACTATCATTCAGCTGCACAACTAAATAGTAGTATTAGAAATAGCAGTAGCAGTATTACCAGTAACAACTTTGGTTTCCTTTAGGCTAGCTTGACACTTACTGCAGGTGCGTGTGGATAAATTGTGCGGTAATACCAGCGGAAATACTAATGTCCCTCAAAATTAAGTAGACGGCAATCTGACCTGCATTATTGAGAGCGGTCTACACCTGATTCCTGCTTGGTTATCTTGACTTTGGGTTTGTCCCTCGTTCAAGCAGGGAGGGGGTTTAGAGTAAGGTAGACAGTTGCGCGTCTATTTCACTTAAATCTCGTCTCTGTCTTCAGTCACCGTCTTTGCTCCTGGTTGACTTCATGGAAATCAATTTTCAAACTAACACAGCACATGCCGGAGTTCGAGCTATGGCTATCAGCCAAGGTTAGGCGCTCAACAATGACCCAAAGTGGAACCATGGTTTAAGGTTTCTTTGTCATTTTTATTAATTCGAAAATTGTCAAGCCACATTTAATTTATCAAGTGATAAAATATGCTTTCATACAAGTATGCTATATGGCGATTCATGGGTATAATATTCCAATTTACACTTACTTTCACAGTCTGAATAGTCCGTATCTCCATATCCGCATTTCGCCACCCCGTTGTCATACAACATAACCTACAGTATGTAAGCGGAGCTGTGTTATAGCATTAAAGTGGGGAAGGGAGAATGAAAACCTTAGTTTATGCAGCGCAAAGCAGAGCTAACTTCAGTCAGGCCCGTGATCAGAGGGGTTTCTAATTTGGAGGCGGACTCGAAGCTACAACATCACTTCAGTAATATTTTCTACCGGTTTTTTCCCCCAAAAGCGGATCTGTTGAACTCAAAACCAGATGTGTTGAAATCAAAACCGGATCTTTAGGCAGAAAAATCGGATCGGAATTGTGCGTTTTAAGGGGACTCAAGCACCGAGACACGCACGACCAACGGCGAAAGTGCACACCAACTGAGTCAGATGCGCGCAGGTAACAATGGCGCGCAGTTGCGTTACAAATAATCTAGAAAGTTCGCCCCGGTTCGCAGTTCGAGAACTGATGAATAAGTGTGTAGAGCATAGCTCGTCTCCCGCGCTATATATTCCAAAATGTTTTGGTAGCCCTTCCAGATATTCCTGATGACGAGGCATATATTGCTGCTATGGACAACGTTCGTTTCCGCCATTCCATTCAAAAATTCTACGATACGTTTGCATATGAGATAAACTTCGTACCAAAGTATTCTCCTTTCCTGAACAACTGCGAGGAGGTCTTCTCAAAAATTAAATCTAACGCGAGAAGAATTGCTTCAATTCAAGGAAGAGAAGATCAACTCGAAAAAAGGAAGAATGCTTCTCACTATATGATGTCCATCGAGACATTCGAAATATTTATGAAAGATAGTTTTTTTTACTAATAAGGTTGAATAAAAGGAGGAAATAGTGCTAATTTACATTAAAAAATAATCCAATTTGGGAAAAAAATACCGGTTGTGGAAAAAAAAACGCAATTGAATTTGTTTTATACTGCACAAGATATTTCATCTAATACAGTTCCAGAGAGACAGAATTGAGCCTAAACCAAAAAAGCACTCACGTAGTGTCAATGTTTTTTCATCGATTTAACTTACCTTTGGTTTTTTAACGTACGCAGGCAATTTAAGAGTACACTTGGTCAATACCTCCTCCGAATGGGTGTATGGAAAGTGCGCATATTTGGCCGGATTAGGAGGTTTAAAGGAGTAGTCTAAAAGTCAAAAAAGCGCATGCGATTTCATTTCGAGGCACAAAAGTGCAGGACTCGCGTATGCCAAGCAGCATCTTAACTGTAAAAGTGGAAGCTTATAGTTTACCTGGGACGTTTTTCCATCCGTAGCCCTCTTTAAATGCCAAAACAACCTCCTCCGCCTTCTTCCCATGCACCGACACCCAATTGCTGGTGGCCTGCGGGTTGCTGACAAAGTAAAAGTTCCAGACCCCCTCGATTGCATCTAAAATTTCAATTAGCAGCTGTTATCTGCGTTCCAATTCAACTACTGCACGGCACATATCAGCCTGCAACTTACCCTCTGTAATTTTGTAGGTAGTTTCGGAACCACTTGCCTTACATTTCCCGTCGGAACAGTTGTAGATCACATTAGTCTTGACTTGCTGAAAAAAGCAATAGTGTGTAGTGACTGCCGCTTTGTTTTACTTGGTTAAATATGCCTTGCATGAACTTGACAACTTTTTAGCGAGCACGTGTTTTTTATCTGCATACGACTTTGTTCTTCTTTACTGGGTTGTAACAGTTAGGATACTCCTATCTCTGGTTCTTGGATAGACTGTCCCGTATCCCACATTGGTGACTCGGATTTTTAATCGCGCTTTCAATTGCTTAAACATGTTAATAATCCCTATGCGGATCTGCGGTTCTTATTTCGCTTGCCGCAATTTCGTCAAGCTTTCGGATGGACGCATTAAGGCGGTGTTATCGTTTTTAAACAAATAAGAGGGCTGCATTTAATCTGATATCAAATGGGACAGAGTAAATGTGGTTTTAACTGGAAATAGTGATGACAGTAATTTTTAAAATAAAATCTGCATGCTCAATGGCTTCATAATGTGCTGAATTATAAGCTGTACTCTGCGTGCTTTACTGCAGCCTCTGATCAATCATATTTCGATATAAATGAGGTAGTCTTATGTCCCGCTTTAAAAAAATGATTCATACTTGTGAGGCTGGCAGATAGGTATGTCCAAGGATGCGGTTTACTATGAGAGTATCGAGGTCTTTTATGTCTGCTACAAATTGGTAGTTGGAGTGTATCCGACTTTGGAAAAAGTGTGTTTTGTTAGTAAACGTGAAACCGCATTGACGTAGATAAAAACGTACCATGGGTATAAACCACGTTTTGAACCAAATGGTATGGTTGGGCGTATCCTTGTATCTTCCAGTGTAGCCATTACCTAAAATCCACAACGCAGACAATTGCGAAAGGTACTGTAGATGTTCTACTCTATTTATAAAGCAACAACGTGAAAGGAATCGTACTAGCAGGTAAGGGAAATATGATATATTAAGTTCGATTATTCTAAGCTTTGAGTTCGCTAAGTTCATTGACTTTTTATGTCTGAAATATCTTCACGTGGGTTGCATTGTCTTTTAAATAGATACCACAGTCAATTTACAAAAATATATGCGTCAATTACCTCTTTGCGGGAATTCAACGTATTTTGAAAGATACGACGGTCCTGAAGGTCCCTCAGACGTACACAGAATATTATAGCCTCTCTTACGGACAGAATCTTTCCTTTTGTGCGTGTAAAACACCGTTAAGGCGTTCGCTTCGGCGTCAGGATCAGATCTGCCTAAATAAGCGTAACACGGTTATACAAGGTTAACGTGATGTTTACTTACATGTCGAAACTTTGTTTCCTTCGACATAGCACTGGGGTTCCCCACTTACGGCGATGGTAATCTGAAAGGCATGTGCGTTTGTCGGGAGTAAATTAAAACTGTCGTATCAATTTTCAAAATCGATAATATTGATTTTATAAATGTCCTGTTTTAGTCTGTTCACAATATTCGATCAACTACACAATCCCTCTTCTCTTCATCTCCTTCCCCTGACATACAGTTACTGATTTTATGCACGTTCAAATTTTAAATGTTGTACACACTCTACAAGTAGCCACCCCATTTGTTGCTGTTTTTCATCTCTGACGATGGACTCCCGAAAGCTCAGAATAAAATACATTTGTTTCCAGTGTTCAATCATATGTCTTCTTTACACCACGAGCTGTTTTTTGTGAGAGTCAAAGAGACCTTCCTATCTTATGTAATTCCTAAATGCTGATGCGCTGCTGACTATCGGTTTAATCAACGAACTTTAAATCAAAAACTTTAAATCAAGATTTCATGTGATTCCTTGGGTGGCACAGTTAAATTGGTTGGCGAACTTTAGGAAAGTACCGCCTTTTACCCCCAGTATGGGAATAAATGAAAAAGGCACCAAGCATGTTGGACGTAAAGGAACCGGAAAACAGATCTGTTAGATTAACTAAAAATGCTGAAAAGCAAGCTTGCGCATAACATTTTCAACTGAACAGATGTCTTTACGTCAGCATATCGTAAACGTCGCACGCCTATTGGACCAAAGGAAGAGGGGTGGTGGACCGAGAAACCGAACAGGTAATTGTGTTTCACTAGCAATCTGGAACTCTCTACCCTAATTCCTAGTGCGGTCATGAATACTGGAGAAGATGTTAACAGTAAACTGTCAAATCTATTTAACACTGGACAGACATTAAATTACAGTATGGCAAATGCTGCATGCAACAGGCGTAAGTTTGTAAATTTTTGATCATTACTCACATACTAGCGTGAACGCATTTGCGAAAACTTATGAATAATAGCGAGCAGCATTAGGCACATAAGATACTGAGAAAACTAGAAGAATTACAAAGTGTTTTTAAGAAAAATAAAATTTTCCTAATAATGCCCGAGTTCTGGAGTCGTTTAGAAAATGGATAAATTAAAACAAAAAATTCAAATCTTTTAGCAAGTTGGAAGCGGAAAGTAGCCAATTTCTTTACATAAAACGAACTTTTCTTCAGTCAAAATATTTTGTACATATAACAATTAGTGGATAACTTTTTTTATTGAGAATCGTTGAATAAAGTCTGGCATAATTTCGATGTTTTGAATTGTCTTCATCAATACATTGTGCTTCTTTTCGACGCTTACCACCTCACCTTTAAAATAATTTATGAATTTACATGCACTTGCAGATGCAAGTACATAGGACGAATGCAAAGGCAATTTGCCACCAGAGCAAGGAGCACCTACTCAGCTGGTTGTCGCAACAAGAAAGCAGAACTTCCCGCTACAGAACATCTGCTAGCTACAGGCCATTTCGTGGACCCCTAAACCTGTTCCGTTTTTCCCTTGTTTTTGCTGCCCACAGCATTTTAACTTTCTCAATTTATTGATTGCCTCTTGGCCATTCCTTTTATATTAAATTTTCTGTCTGAATTCAATTTTGTATTTTCTCTGACGTTATGCACCTTACGCAACGAGAGGAAGCAACCAATGAGCACTCTCACAATTAATGGATCCAATAAATTTACCTGTCTACACAATCTTCAAAAACATATATTTGACAAGTGAAATGGGGAAGAGGCTGGAAAAGATTAGTTTCCGCGTACTGTTGTCTAAATAGTGCTTATTGGTTGCATTTTCTGTGGTCAGATGTAATTTGTCAAAGTGTTTATTCAATAATTTAAAGACCTACTCCTACCTTAAAGGAACCCATGATAATATGTGCTGAGCACATCAATATAATAATCGTTAAGCAATCTACACGAGTCCAAACGAGTAAACATACATTCGCGGCGGTTGAGCCCCTCGGAACGTTTACAACAAACTTTACTTCCACGGATTTATCGTTGGTTGCAGCGTAGTGGGCAAGTGGTGAAGAACGAAGAGGAGATACGGCAAAATCTATTTGATAAAATTTAACAGCATATTTAAATAATCATAGCAGCCAATGCAATATACCAAAAGGCGCAGTGGATAGGCATTTTCCACCACATAAAGTTCGCTACGTTCGGCCATTTAAGTTAAGAATCTTACAGGATGGCGTGGAATCAACAGCTGGCAAACAGTGTCAGATGAACCAGGGTATAGTGGGTTTAGCAGTTATCTCACACAGGTTAATATCCAAACTGCACCTTCGGAAATAACTGAACGTTGGCGGACTCTAACTTCCTTCTAGAGAAGTCAGGGTTACATTTTACTCAATAATAGTTTCGAAACATGATAAGGTAAGGGTTAAATTTAGGGGGTAGTTTAAAGCTTTGAATAAGAGTATGCACAACTTTTGGAGGTAAAGACTTGAAGCAATTCATTATTAAAGAACGGTAGGGCAATAGCCCTAGGCATTCGGATTGTTTCTTCGTCCTGTCTCTTACCAGCAACGGTCACTAACGTGCACGTTTTTGCATTGTGCTGGCTTGCTAAAACTTTAAAAGCCCTAAACATTATGTCCACAAACCAAACGGCTATGCTAACGGATAACCGTTCTACCTAGAGATGCTGAAGTTACAGCGCATAATCTTAGAGACAAAGTCCACAAATGCTTGAATAATGTGTACGCCTATGTGATGTCCCAACTACATGATTGAATCTTACTGCCAACCTGTTTCGGCATGCAGTTTGAGATATTGAAACATTTTTTGTTGTCGTGTCTGTCGAATACTTCCATTATAATTATTTGGGGCTTAATCCTATCACAGAGACGTAACACGGAAAAGCGGACATACGGCATCTGTCGAATCCACTGCAGTCCCATAGTCTGAGCGTAAAATACTCAAACCAGATCCGAGCGTTTATTTGTTACCTGCGCGAAAATCTAATTCACTAATTACTTCACCTCGAAGATTAAATTAGCGCGTGCCAGGTGTACGAGCACCAGATTTACGGAACGCAGCTGATTAAAATAGTAAAAAAGCCTAAACCATAGCAGTGGAGGTTTACAAAACCTGACAACCACCGATTCTTACGAACTCTTAATTGAGGCACTGAGGCGAATAAGTTTGGAATCCATCTCAATCCCCTCTACCCTACCAGCCTTAAGCTGGCGGTATGAATCAGAGGCTAGCAAAGCGAAAAAAGCAGCTGGTCTGCGCATGCCACGCACAAGACCTGGTCTCAACCCCACTGTAAGATCTATCAGAGTGGCTTAGGGGTTAGCTGTTATCTCCCATAAGTAAATTGAAAAACTGCAAATTTGATTCGAAGGCGCAATCAGTAGTCAGTCGGGACATGGAGAGTTAGAAACCCTCGTAACAAAAGGGGACTTCTGGAAGAGCAGGGTTACAATTAAACTCATATAAAGAGGCAAACAAGATAAGGTCCAGGCTTTAATTGAATGTTGGACGCAGTTTTGAATTAGGGGTAGCGCAAATTATTTTTAGAACGGTAACGAAACCTCACTTGGCCTACGAAGTGTTCCCGATCGGCAAGCATCACTAAAATTTATCTTTATTGTGCTTGCTTATTTAAAATTGAGGATCACCTATCCTCATGACTGCAAACCTCACTGACATGTTGGTTCACTACCGTTCTACCTAGAGATCTCACGCATTTGCAGACAAAGCAACTATTTGTCTTACTATCAGTTTATTTGAGGAATATGTAGGTAGATTGCTTTTGACTTCCCTATTTGTACGTGTGTCGTGGTAGCAGGTATGACCGACATAGTCTGAAGACTCTAGGATGACCAATTTTGGCCCATTAGCTGTCGTCAGCTAGAGAAACCCAATTATATTTTTGTCATGGAATTTGCTGCCACAGTCGAGTTGGGCATCTCTAGCTGAAAGGTTCTTAGTTAGGGCGATGTTTTATGTTTGTTGCTACTTTGGCTTTTTTAGTTTTGATATTCCTAAAGCACGTAATATTACTTTTATTACCTCTCTGCTCTTTTAAATTTTCTTAAAATCTTCCGGTAATATGTCAAAGATGCAGGACAACCGTTGGTACCGTTCTGCGCTGGATAAACAATCTTCCATAAATTTCAGCGTTTTGTACCACACAGTTTACATACTCTAATCATAATAAGCTACCCGAGGTATGCTGCTAATCTTTTTTTGTAGTATCTGTAGAATATGTAGGTAGATTGCATTTGAGATACTTAGTTGTACAGGTGTGTTGTGGTAGCAGAAAATTGTATGTCAGTTTGTTGGCGTGGCCAATTATACTAAGCCATGAGGTGGTACATAGTGTTTATATATTTAGGTATTACCGACAAGACAGAAGACTTTAGGATGGCCATTTCTGGCTCAATAGCCGTCGTCAGTTAGAGATACCCAATAACATTTTTGCCGCTGAAATTGCTGCCACACTCGAGTTGAGTATCTCTAGCTGAAAGATTCTCAGTTAGAGCGATGTTTGGCGTTTGAGGTTACTGTGGTTTTTCTGAGTTTTGGTATTCCTAAAGAACGGAATATTACCTATAATATCCCTCTTATCGTTAAACTTTTCTTAAAATCTTCCGGTAATATGTCAAATATACGGGACAGCCGTTGGTACCGTTCTGTGCTGGATAAGCAATCTTCCATAAAGTTCAGCGTTTTGCACCACAAAGTTTACGTAATCTAACTACAATAGGCTGCCCGATATATGCTGCTAATCCTTCTTCTGTAGCATCAAGTAAATATGGTTCTGAAAAACATAGAAAAATGAAAACGAGCATCACACATATGCAAGTGTTATGCATGCATAAGTTTGGAAAATTACCCTTTGTCGTATCTTCCAACGGTTCGCGGAAGACAACAAGAAAATACACCGGAAATCTACCACGAATTTCCAGTTTCGGTAGATCGAGAGTGCCAGGGACATGAAAATCAAAGTCATACAGTCCAGTGCTATCAGCGGCTTTCCGAATACGGCATCAGTTTTGGGGTAAATTGCACTCACCTTTTCTTAGCTTGCATACTCTAGTTGTAGTTGAGCTAGAGCAAATACCGTCCTCAAAAGTGTACTCCTGTTCGGCCATGATCTTCTACATGTCATTACAAGAAATGTAAAGAGTAAATTAGGATGGAATATTGCGCAAAATGTTTGACATTGTCGTACAAAGAGAGCATATTTACTGCCTGCACGCTTTTTCCACCATGGTTTTACGATTGCTGGAATTGAATCCAATATCAGATGCCCATTAAACCCTTAACGGCTTCTTATCTATGGAGTTTCCTATACCTATGTAGTGACCTACCAAACTACCCTAACTGCTGGGTCAGCGATTACTAGCAACAGCAGAAACAGCTGTTGATAACAAAAACGGCGAATATGTTCTTAATTTATGAATACCTTTAATCCATAGATTAAACTCACGATAGAAATGGGGCAGAACAACAAGTTGTCCTTCCTAGACGTCCCACTGTTAAGAGAACATGAGGGTTCAAAAAGGCGCATGCTTTTCCAAAAGACTACTTGGATAGGTCAATACCTACATTTTACCCGCGTCATGCCAACACAGTGGAAACTAAATCTGGCACTTACATTTTTCCAGTCAGCTGAGCATATCTACTATAGTGATACCCCGCCAGCAAGGATGGCCTGCATAAAAGAGGCCCTAGTTAAACGTGACTCTCCCTCGCGTTTCATTAACAAATAAAGGTCTCCTTTACGGCCGAGATCTACGGAACAGTCGGTTCCGATAAAACCTTTTTTATATTTTACTCTTCAAGGGTGACAGTATTCAAATGCAATTAAACGATGGCTACGTTGCATCATAGAGAGAACGTAAAATGCAGCGAAACTAGTGTCCCTCACTCCCAGTTAAGGATATCTTGCCTTTTTCGCGCCACCCCAGACGGTGTCTATGAATTCACGTTCATTTGCGAATGCAAGTACACTGGATATATGCAAAAAGCGAACAAAACCGAGCTTGCACTATATAGAAGCAGCTGGAATATGGCGCGAGAAACCCGACTCAAGTAAGCGTTCGTCATATTATTCATGCAAAGAGGAACCAGTTGACAGCTGTCCCCAAATTTATTTTTACCAGTAGATCCTGTTGTGTTCGCTCGCGTTAAATTTAAACCTGCCATCATGCTGTGGAAGGCGGTGTTGTGCATACAAAAGCCTCATGCAAGCGTTGGGTTTAGTATGGCCAGCGTTTTGTTAACTGCTAATGGTCATCTTTTGCCTGCTATTCATTCCTTCCCCGGCACAGAATGACGCTCACTACTGTACATGGCCACGTAGAATTCATCAAATAGCGTATATGTGCTCGCCAACTTGTTTTCTCAATCCTTCGATAGGAATTTCTGCAACCTAAGTGGCAGTAGCCAAGTGTATATAAAACGGCCTCGAGTTCGTGTAACATACGGACATATGGGAAAGATTGATACTCTATCGCTACTCGACATTGATTAAGGTTGTTATACTGATTAAACTGTAGTTTATTTTCAAGTCATTTCAGTTAATATAAGATGCTGGCTTTTTAAGGAGCTTATTTCTGTCCACTAACAAAACTTATGCACTGTAGAAATGTACACTTAAATAGTACGTACTTCTGTCATTGATTTTGACTGCCTGTATTTATCCAAGTGTAATTTAGGGAAAGCAGGCACGAAATTCTTTTTTCTTGTACTATTTAGTTGGAAATTACGCCTTCTTTAACGCTTATACTTAAAAATAAGAAAACTTCGGTCTAGAAAAAAACTTTTTTGAAACCTACCAACCGCAATACCTGAATTCAAGATTTAAAAGCTGCGCGTTATGTGCATTTAGTTTAAAGAAGTTTAACGTTTTTGCTTATGTTTTGAAAAAGAAAGCACATTGTTCTCATAAAATGTTGCAATAGATATGGATCATTCTGTGTACGTTATACGCATCATTAATAAATTTATGAATA
This sequence comes from Ligula intestinalis, assembly GCA_036362985.1. Lineage (NCBI taxonomy): Eukaryota > Metazoa > Platyhelminthes > Cestoda > Diphyllobothriidea > Diphyllobothriidae > Ligula > Ligula intestinalis. Next base: position 14,380,332 of record JAYGXS010000001.1, on the reverse strand, counting down.
TGATTTTTTTACGAATGAGCACCTGACAATCGTAAAGATCTCATAATTAGAAACCTTTATTGAACCGACGGATGCCCTATCTCTAAGAATGACCTTTAGAGAAAGCGTTATTTACTGCCAAAGAGTACAAGAAATAATTTTTTAATGCATGAATTCTGTACAATATATTTGGATTTTTTAAGGCAGTCACAGTCAATGGTAAAAATACATACTATTCAATTGTCCATTTTTTACAGTGCATACATTTTGTTAGCGATCAGGAAAGAGCTCGCTACAATTTCGGCATCCTATACTGACTGAAATGACCTGAAGACAGACTACACTTTAATCAGAATTATAATCTTACTCAATGCCGATAAGTGAAAGAGTATGAATCTTTCGAAATTTCTTCAGGTTGCACGAATTCTGAGTAATTATTGAACCAAGCCAAAAAGTATCCATCTAAAGCACGCGTATGCTCGCGTGATAGGGAATCTACTGGACATGTATGCTCACCAAAAAGGTTTCTATATCCTTCCATAGGAATTTACGCAGCCCACACATTCAGTAGTGACAAATAGGTACAGAAGTAATTGAACGATATCACTGTCTACCAAAACCAGCGCAAATTACAATTGGTATGCATGCTTAGTTAAAGCAATTATGAAAACGTTACTTAAGTAAGTAAAGCGGTTTTATAAAACTTAGGCAAATGGTAGAAAGCTGGTATGCTTCTCCTGGTCAAGGCATCTGGAGCTATTTTCTCTTACAAACCAACAAAACACATGCAAGCAGAATATAATGCCAACGCAACAAACAATGTTATAGGGTTTACCTTAGGTATGAACCATAGTCGTGCATTTATAACGACCTCAGTATCGGATTTGGGAAACGTCCCAGTGTATTGGCGGGTTGCCCTTGATTCTGCGAAATACAAGTAGGTGCAGGATATAGCATCCGTTAGTTTCAATCGAAGATGGTTAATTTGTGCTCAGTACGACTGAGCAGCATAAAACGATCGTAGCACTCTGCGATAGTGGAAGGCATAAGTGTTTATAAGAAATACTTGGTCCTTCCTTTGTACTAACCGGAGGAGCAATTTGCCGTCCTAAAATGGCTTTTGATCTGCTTAATAAGCAGATTCTTGCAGTTGCTTTCATATTTAGAGAAAAGTTAGTGTTCTTAAATGTACCAAAACGAAACAATGTAGCTTATTTGCATTTTCTTCTCAATGAATAAACATTGAAAGAATAGTCACCTATTATCACAAACGTTTGGCAAAAACGCGCTCCTTGAATAGGGAAATGGACACTGTTAAATATGGTTCTCACTAGGAATTAAGGCTGTATGGTCTGACGGAGAGTATTGAATAAGAATAGACAAAATTAGAGACTACAGGACAATTAATGCCTGACCCATCTTTCTATATCACGACTTAAAACTTTCAGCATACGCCAAAATGTGTATTTTCAACGAAAATTTATAAAAAGAAGTTCATCATGCAAGTGTTCTGCTCTTGGAAGTATTTAGCCATCCCTTCTTTCTATCGCAATCTGTCCGAAAAATGGTTTTACACTCGAATTCAGGGCACATCTACATCAGAGACAGCACTCATGAGGTTATATGTTAGGGGTTAATAGCCAAGAGTAATTCACTCTATCTTATGACCGGTTGATATTTGAAACGACTTAGATTTCTTTGGATGTTCGTTTCTTCAGAGACGCTTTACTAGCTTCAAATATTTTAATATTCTGACGCGCACGCGAAAAAAATTCGATGAGCAGGAGCAGCGTTTTGCGGGTTAAAAGATGGGCAGTGCTACAGTTTTCGAGGGTGATAGGTTAAAAAAACGAATTCTGAAGTCGCCAAAGTCTACTACAAAAAAAAGACTTGAGAAGAAGAGGCTGGTTTTTTCATTTGTTGTGCTCTGAGGAGTATTAAGGCAGTGTGCAATCCGCTAAAAAAATAGGATCTGCAGTCGACGCCAAAGCGCTTTTCGATCGCGGACAGTGCTCATGAAGTTTGTGTGAGGGGACACATGGAGTACCTCATGACCGACTAATCTTCAAAGTATGTTCACACTTATCTAAGATGTTCGCGTATTCAAGGGCAACCAAAGAAGTAAAAATATGATAACTTGTAAGATGCAGAAACACGAGTACGAGTAGCGACATTTTGCAGGTTAAATTTAGGTTTTTAACGCAGAGGTAGGTTTTATAAATTAATGAAGAGACCGGCTTCATTTGAAAAAAAACTTATGCATTCGGATTGTTAGAACCTACTGTACAACCCATTTTTTTGTATGGGGGATAAGAACCACAGTCCCAGGTAGTTGATTGAGAAATGACTCTTACTTCATATAATATAACTACGTTTCAACGGCTTACGCTCAAAACTATATTTGAAATATAAACATAAAACCAAGGGTGGTCTTATGTTTTATCAAAATATCTTCGTGAAATAAAGAAGTCATTTGGATAAACACCGGCTCGTGCGACCAATATGCCCTGTGCCTCAGGAGTAGGTAAATGAATCTATACACATAGAAGTGGTCTGGTCTGGCAGTGTGTTCTTGATCTCACTGTATAGGATGGCACTAGTCGAGAACAGTACATAGACGATGGCTGCTGGGAAGGTGGTTGCTACAGCCTGATTCAGGCATCTCCTTAGAAGTTCACTTTTTCACTCCTCTTGGAATGAGACCCGTTAAAGGCCTGAGGAGAATTCATGTGAAACAAACGTATGTTCGCCGATTTACCTTCTGAAATTTTTGCTCGGAATTTGCGCAAATTAGAATTGCATTTTCGTTTAAGTTCTCTTAATCACAAACTAAAAACAAAGCAAAACTTTAAATTAAAAGAACTAAAAGAAATTAGAGGACTAGCGGCTAGGGGTATCTTTAGTAGGCGACAAAATTAACATTTTTCAGTTAACATACTTGCGGACATGGCAACTATAAATTAAGGCTTATAACGCAGAGGTAAGTTTTATAAATAAATGCAGAGACCGGCTTCATCAGGAAAAAAACTTATTCATTTGAGTTGGTATTACCTACAGTACAACCAATTTTTTGGAGAAGCGGTGGGGACCATAGCCCCATTTAATTGTTTTATAAATGATTCTAACTTCATGCAATAAAACAACGTTATAATAGCTTACGCTCATAACCATATTGGAAATATACACATCAAACACAGGCAGGCCATGTGCTTCATCAAAATATCTGAGTAAAACATAGTACAAATCTTGAGGTTCAAGACAAGTATACGAGAGCTCTTACCCGAAATCACGAGAAGAATTGATGCCAACGCCAACTGTAAGAGCAACATGACTTCAATAGAAATCTGGCTATTTTGAGCCCCTTTATATACTTTACTGTGCTGTTTACATCAGTAGACGTTGACTGAATATTCTAGTTACGTCAATCATGGGGGCGCTTTCCTAAGGTTGAGCGTTTTTAAGTTGTTTTAGATTGTGGAAAGGGCGGGGAAGGGGCAAATGTCGGTGAACAGGTGATCAAGACCAAGGGTGGCCAACACCCCCGTACGTGACATATATCCTTACCCATTTCTTCTGAAAAATTCCGGAAGAACATGCAAGCACAGTTGTTTTGTCTACAAGCAATAAAATCTGGCTAGAAATGACAGGCATTTCAAGACATGTGAGCACATGAGGAGGCGTGCAGACGTGCGAAGGATTTAGATTTGGGCGTAGTAGGTTGGTTCGTACGGGCAGAACCTTCAGGTAAATATTAAAATCCTGAACTGCATTATTTCCTTCTAACTTAATCATACATCAATGCAAGGCACTGATGCTTACTAGGATCACGCCATACAGACCACGCATTACACATGCTTGTGTGATGATGATGATGATTGCCCTCAAGCACAAGTATTTGCTGTCTGTTCGAAAAGTGAGACTTGAAGTGGTGTTCAGGAGGCATTTTTACCATGGAAAACACTGATCGTTTTTTGTTAGGGAGCAGCTGTCAATAGTAACTGGCTGTATCTCTTGACCGATTTGTTCTCGAACTTGTTTTATGAATCTCTAAGGTGTTCGCGCATTCAACAACTCTAACTTAGATCCGTGTATTAAAAAACCTGAGATAACCCTAGTCCACGCATTCTGTCATGTGGGACCGCTGGTATTAGATCAGTTTCCTGCTTATTTTGCCATTTCGATTATTTACAGAAACAATGCGGTCTGGTAGAAAAAGTATTGCGGCTGTGAGGGCAGGGCAGGGGATTCGGGGGAACTTGGGTCAACATCTGATCAGCATTAGGGGGGGGGGGGTGGAGAGACTGGTAGTAGGCCGAGGTGATAAGCTGCTGGATGTTGCATTAGCGCCTTGTGGCCATGGTAACTGCGGCGCCGCGACGAAGTTCATTTGGGCGTACAGGACCGGTTGGCGTAGCCTGATGGCGGCCGCTTCTGACGTAGCGAACAGACAAGAAATGTTGAATAGCTTGGGCGTACCTCGTGGATCACGCGAAAGCCCTCACTGGCATCCTCGCGAGGGTCTGAGTGTACCAGATGCGCTAGGAGGGAATTGTTTATACCCTTAAGTTGGCCATTTCCTTACCATGCTGGAATGTATTCTCGTAGTCTTTTGGATAAACACCGGCTCCTGTGACCAATATGCCCTGTGCCTCAGGAGTAGATAAATGAATATATGCATATAGAAGTGGTCTGGTCTGGCAGTGTGTTCTTGATCTCACTGTATAGGATGGCACTAGTCTAGAACAGTACATAGACGATGGCTGCTGGGAAGGTGGTTGCTGCAGCCTGATTCAGGCACCTCCTTAGAAGTTCACTTTTTCACTCCTCTTGGAATGAGACCCTTTAAAGGCTTAGGAGAATTCATGTGAAACAAACGTATGTTCGCCGATTTACCTTCTGAAATTTTCGCTCGGAATTTGCGCAAATTAGAATTGCATTTTCGTCTCAGTTTACTTTAGTTAGGTATATTTATAACAGAGAATTTTATGCAATTTACCATACAGTACTTGACGGTATCAAGCTAAACTCACACCCAATCTAAACTTAATCTTAAAGTTCACTTAATCACAAACTAAAAAAACCAAAACTAAATATCAATTAAACTTAAAGAAACTACAGGACAATTGGCTGGGGACATCTTTAGTGGGCGACCATATTAACATTTTTCAGTTCACATACTTGCGAAAATATTAACGAAGTTCGGCGGAATTTGCAACCGGAGTGCACTTTGAACCATGTAGCTTTCATAGTTTTAAAAATTTTTACCCTTACTCGCATACCGGTTTGAATGAATTTAGGAAAACTTAGAAAAAAAATAATGAACAACAGAAGGTATATTTGCAACTTAAGAGAAGTGTTAGTTAGAAATATTAATATACTGTGAAGAAAAATAAAAAGTTCCCGATAACACTTAAAATTCCGAAGACGTAAACCATAACTATAATTGTTCACAATAAATTTAAGTTTTTTGTTCATCTGAAAAGTTTAGTTACCATTTCTTCTATATAAGTAGAACTTAACTTGAGTAAAACTCTTTTTGCAGAGATAACCATTAATAGATAATTATTTATGCAATATGGTCTGTAAAATTGTATGATCATATCCTGCGCTTTTCGTAGCTTTATCCGTTAAATCAGCAATTCATCATCTGTTCGAAGTTTACATCAAATTCTTTAAAATTCGGTTACATAATGGGCATAAACCGAAAGAAAATGTTTTTGGATATAAGCTCTTAGAAAGATGGTTATGTCGATCATATTTAGAAATGTCTCAAAGCACTACACTACAGTTCTGAGCATACAGAACGTTCGCAAGACAACTCGGCTATTGCTTTTTTGCCAGATTAGGTTACCTGGATATACAGCTGAAGGGTTTCTGTGTAGAGCTAACTATTTCCAAGGTAGTGTCACAATAAAATTGGAGACTTTTGAAAATCTCTTTAATTTACCTGAAAATAACCGATTCAGTTTGACTGGAGATGAAAGAACTTACATTTATTTTTCTAACTGATTGTTGTCCGCGTAAGTAGATTGATTTTATAATCTGTTATAAGCTTGCGAATACACTTATTATTCTTCTGTCTATTCTGTGCCTAAATAACGCAAACAGTGGAACGTATAGTTTACAAAAGAATTATATTCCTACATGATTTACATTTAATAGCACTTTCTTTAGAATAACTTTGCAGTAATATATGCAACGTCTTGTTTATGCGAAAGGACAGCTGCGCAGTAAAACAAAATGTTCGACTAAATCATTTCTGTTACTGCATTGTGTGCAGAAATCTTCCACTTCACTTTCAATTCTATTTGATCAACTTCGCACAAAATTTCCCAGTTCTGGAAGAGATCATTTTTCCATTTTTTTCGACTTATTCTTGAGTTCATCCATAGCGCAATGCATATTAATAAAGGTTTGACCGTGTCTTAACTTATAGCATAGGAAATATCTTCTTTATGTACTTAATCATGATGTAACCAAAACTAGTGCCTATTTAACTCCCTAACTTTTACTAGGATGACAGTTTTCTAAACTAAAGCCTTTGTTATTATTAAACCCACTCATTTGATCAATATAACCTGGTAAAATGTATGCTGAACTACGAAGTTAAAGTTCATCATGAAGGTTTCTTGCAGCACTCGCAATACTGTAATTAAACACGAGTAAAATAAAACGCAATCAGCTAGCTAAACTAAACGGGCAAAAGGGTGCACTGAAACTAGAACTAAGCTAACAAGAAGAGGTCCAATAAGATGAGGGGGCGGCGGACCAACCAGCAGGCAGCAGTAAGCCCCTATTTTAACTCATGTTCTTGACCCAAATGTCTATCGCCGATGATGTGCTCGAGGATGAGTGCGAAAGCTGAGACGAATAAACATTCTCCCCCAGCGATCGCCTTACCTTCTCCTTTCATATATATAAATATTTGCTGATAGAAGCGAAAATACGTGTTCCTCGACACAATTGAGAAGGCAAGGCGATCACAGGAAGCAAGGATTTAATTTCCTGACGTTTCGGAATCAGACAACCTTCCATTGTCAAAATTGGTAAATGCACGAACGTTCCCAGTATTTATAGGTAAAATTTAGCTAGGCATGGGGATAACTGTTATCATGCGGTTGCGGGTCCGTCTCGACCGGGGGTGGTCACGTTGGTGTGATTATTGCCATTGATCGGGTTCGCATTGTTCGTAGGTTGGGCCGGTTGACGTCATGTCGCGTTCACACCTTCTCTTTGAGGTGTTGCCATAGGATGATATGGTGGCCTGTCTGTATTTGGCCAAATTAAGTCTCAGCAGCGAATATGAATTGGGCAAATCGATGCACTTAGGGGCCCGTAAACCATGACTCAAGTAATTCTCGGCTCACTGGATTGTCACCTTTTGCAAGAATTTCAGCCTCATCAAGTTTGAATCTGTTGCAAAGTCTCCTCGAATGAGCTGCAAGTTGAGAATCGGCATCATTTCACTGCACTGCTGGCGCGTTTTCGGCAATTTGTGCCTTCAGAAGTCTACCAGTTTCTATGACAAATATGATTTGTCTGCAACCGCAACCGCACCAGCTCCAGTACAGGACTCCAGATGTTTCTTGCCATGACAGTAGGTCTTTCAATTTCATGATCTGACGCCTTATGGCTGCTTTCGGCCTGTGTGCGACTCCAACTCCAAATGGTGCAAGAAGGTGGCTGACAGCCTCCTAGACGGTTTTGACGCATGGGATCGCTCACCAAATGTTGGGGTCCGTGCGACTTTGTTAGTCATCTACTTCTCAATTACTTCGTGGGACGCGCATGTTCGCTTGTATGAGCAAAATTTCATTTTTCAGCACACTTTGGAGTCATTGAAACAAGCAAAGTAAATTGGATTTTAAGCATGCGGATTTTATGTTTTAAATGACTGTCATCAAAACGTCCAATTGTACCCACATCAGCGCTATCTAATATCTTTAAATATGGGAATGCTAACGTGGCGCATTAAGCAAAGGTGTTGGTTTTTTCTGCCGCCAAAATTAGCGGTTGTGTTAACAGATGTTTTAGTGTGTTGGCATTTTATATTTTGCAGCAAGTCAAGGCTTATGTGGCCTACAACTGTTCTGTCGGGAAATGTAAGACAAATGGTTCCGAAACTACCTATACAATTAAAAAGGGTAAGCTGCAGGCTGAGCTTCGGTGTGCAGTGGTTAAATTGGAATGCCAATAACATTAGCCAATTTTAATTGCAGATGCACTAAAAGGAGTCTGGAACTTTTACTTTGTCAGCGACCCGCGCACCACTGGCAATTGGGTGTATGTGCATGGGGAGAAAGCAGAAGAGGTTGTGGTTGCCATTCGCTGGACGCACGGATGGAATAAAGTCCCTGGTGAATTCAACCGCAACCACAAAACTGAAACCTTCTTAATCTGACTGGTTAATGCCAGTTCAAGGGAAAGACAGAGCAACGACTTGCCAGGGCTGTGGAGTAACACTTCTTACTTCTTAACTATGTTATATGCTCTAGTTAGTGCAAATCCGATTTAACACGTGTCAATTAATAGCCGTTGCTCGGATTCAGTCAAAGCTATATGTGTCCATAGACGTTAGCCTGTCCACACAGCCAACTTAGATGCCCATTAGATGCAGTAAATGGAATAACAGCTACAAATGCATGCTGTTTATCAAAGCATTGGTACATTACGGGACCATTTTTTAGAATCATTGGAGGCCTAACTAACCTAAAAAAACAAAATCACGCCTATTTTAATTAGCAGATTACAGACAGTTCCTGCAAATTTCGATCACACTGCATTTTGGCTCTTGGGAAAACGTCCAAGCACTCTAAAAAGTAAACAGTTAGCAAATAAAAAAATTAAATTACTATGATATGGCATATGGCTTCTGTGCAAAATGAGTCTGATGTACAGATTCGCAATGGTAAGAGTTCCAGAGCAAAAAACTGATTGCGTAAAAAGCTCACCAGAAATTGCACTGTCCTGAAATTATTTTGCGTGCTATACACAGTAATTTTCTTTACTTTAGTTACCTTTATCAATTCAAACAGCGTTTCCATGTGCAAGTCTCTCAATGTTACCTTTTTATGTCTAGGTTGAAAAGCACCAAGACAAAAGCTGGCGTTCCGACGAAGATTTCGATGCAACAAATTTTATGCCAAGTTGATGCGCAAGCACCCAAAAAATAGATGGTAGGAAATTACGACATTTAAGTGAGTAGTTTGCTCAGCATAGTTTTAGTCCGCTCGAATAATAATTTGTTAATTAAAAGTAGCAGAAACATTCTTTATGAGGGTAAACTTACACCAATAAGACAGTGTTCTGCATATGCGAGTCTCCTGTTTTACGATTTTCAGCCTACTCATTTGAACCACCGAATTCCGGTACTTTCCTTTCGGTCGTACTGAGGAGGTGCTGATCCAGTGTTCCCTTAGATTGCTTGATACTGATAAGAGACCAAGCGTAAGTTAAATCGCTAACACTGTAGTTTACGTGAGAATCATTTTTGTTTAGGTTTGAATCCTGAACGGCGCAGCTGTAGTAGGTGTGATTTTTGGTGAAATATTTCTTGAAGTTTAACACTATTTTTGCGTTAAAGCTTGGACCCCCGTCCAAAATAACAACTCAAAGTTGAAAAATTCAGAATTCCGGGATAAAAATAAGATTTCGTGTTCTGTTCACCGGAATAAATTTCTAGATTTTCTGATATTTCCGACGGCTGGAGCGGCCGACCTTTATCGATACGAATACTGATTTTATCGATCAGCAAGTTTAAAGTTGCGGCTGTATGTTTGGGCTGATCGATTTGTCTGCGGTCGCTGTTTGGCCACTACATGAGTAAAGGACAGGGCACGGTCAAACCAAATTAAAGTCTTGCAGACGAAGACGGCACTGTGTCAAAACTACCGGAAGAGGGAGTAGGATTGCCAGCATCCTCTACCGTGAGGCCAAACCAGAACACCAACTGCCGTCACGCCAGGCCAAAATCCACACGCACGATTAAACAGCGACCGGAGAATAATCCATCAGCCCAAGGCCGACATACACGGCCGCAACTTTAAACTTTCGGATCGATAAAGTCAGTATTCGCCTCCACTAAGGACAGCCACCCCAGTTGTCCAAAACGTCAGTAAATCTACAAATGTATTCCCGTGAGCAGAAGACGAACTTCTCAACTAGTAACCGTTCTAATCGCGCACCCAACTGCTGTTAATTTTTCGTTCTGCTTAAGGCGGATCGGGTGTTCTACACACTTTTGATAATGCGGCATAGTTCTACTTACATGTTGTAGGTTGTACTGTATGACAACGGGGTAGCGAAATGCGGTTATGGAAAGACTAACTATCCAGAATGTACAAGTAAGTGTACAGTTTAAGATTTTATTTAAGAATCACCATGTGAAAACATTCTTTATCACTTGGAAAATGGAGCATTGCTTGAAAAATTGCGCATTGATGTTAAGGCTGACAACGCCTTAAAGTCAAGTCAAGTCAAGTTTATTCAAGGAAATATAGGTAAACGCCTTTGAACTCCCTCTTGGTAAATAGTCTTGAAGAAATGCATCGGCACAGCCGAGCCTTCCAAAGAAGTCGTTGACACAATTGTATACGACTACACGCTTGTTTCAAGTAATACGCTCACACTCAGTTAACACGAGCCAGCAGTGTAACTAAGCAAGAAGAGCAGACAGTGAAAAACTCCTAAGACATGGCTCATAATTCAGAATCGAATTTCATTTGTGGTTTTTAGGAGAAAAACTGTCGCTCGTGGGGAAAGTAGGGGAATAATTGGACCAAGATGCTGCTGTTAATGTTAAGGGAGCCATGGCGTCCATGGCGAGTAATATCTACATCTGAACGGCCATATGAGGAGGAGACCTCAAAGTCACGAGAACGTTTCCAAGAACCGGAGATGCGACCATGATACGCCCTTGTTGTGTCAAGGGCAGAGGAACCCGACACGTCATCAGCAGTCGGTTTTTAGGTCGATACGAGATAGGGCGTGACAGGGCCGCGTAGCCAAGTACCTTAGGTGCGGTAGATGCGACCTCAGATGCGATCAGCGCAGGTCGCATAGTGAGCAGAGACGTTTTGTAGATAATACGGGTTAAACGCATTTTGATTAAATAATAACAATACTAATAATAAGAATACTTAAAATTTACTATTAGTATATATATTTATAGCATTTCAGTGTTTGGATTCTGAGAATTGCCGTGTTTGGATTCAGAGCACTCACTTTCAACGACACTCATTAAATCACTCATTAAATCGTTATTGGTCAAGTTTTGCCTTTGAAAACCTCCAAAGATGGGGACATGATAATCTCCACAGGAAGGGCATTCCATGCCTGGATTACCCTCTTAGAGAAAAAAAATTCTTGGGTCAAGTCTTGCCCCAGTCACACGTTCGTGGAGAGGGTGTTCTCGCAGCCTACAGTTGGTGGCCTGCTCATAGATGTCATTTTTTTCGAGGCACCAAACCTGTACACTCAGCATGCGAACTGCCTGTATTGGGTCCCCATGAAGCTGCCTGTAATCCAGAGGAAACAAGTCAAGATTTATCAATCGGGTCTCATAAGGGAGGTTTCGTTGGTCTCGTAATAATTTTGTTCCGCGTCCTTGTACCCTTTCAAGGGTTTTTCGGTCTTTGGCTGTCCAAGGTCTCCAGGCTTGGAAGGCAAATTCCGGTTGGGATCGCACGGACGTGCTGAAGACCTAGCCAAATACAACTTTATCAAACTTACTAAAGGCGTGCCTCTACATTGCGGATTTAGCCACTTTCAGGCAGTGGAATGATGGCTTCAGTGAAGGCGTAAACCACACCCCCAGATCCTTCTGAGCCTCTATCTCTGGCAGCGGCGTGTGATTCAGGTAATACACCCTCCGAGAGGCAGTTCTGGTTCTCCCGAACCGCATTAAGTTGCATTTGGCCAAATTGAATGGCATGAGCCAAAGGGCCGACCATTGCTCCAGTCGATGCAAATTTGCCTGGAGGTTTTATTCAACGTCTTGGTTGCGTATGACCTAACAAAGTTTTAGGTCATCAGCAAACATTGCGATTTCGCAATCTAGTCCGCTTATGCAGTCATCAATATATATAAGGAAGAGAATAGGGCCAAGAACAGATCCCTGTGGAACCCCGCTCTCAACTGCTACCTCCGCCGACCGCTGTTCGCCAATATATACGGTCTGGGTACGACCAGTCAAGAAGTTTGCTATCCACTGCAAAAGGTTTCCCCTTACCCCTATGCGGCTGAGCTTGTATAAGAGACGTTGATGGGGCACCGTGTCAAACGCCTTCTTGAAGTCTACGCAGACTGTATGCACCGTATTCCCTTCATCGATCGCTCGGGTCCATTGTTCTAGACAATAGAGCAGATTGGTCAAGCAGGACCTTCCCCTGCGGAATCCGTGCTGCTTATCAGAAAGAAGTTGATGTTGCTCCAAAAAGTGCATCAGCTCGCGTTTGACTATGCGTTCCATAAGCTTGCAGGATATTGAGGTGAGGCTGACCGGTCTATAGTTATTTGCGGTCGCCCGACTTCCACTTTTGTGGATGGGTGAGATCCACGCTGTCTTCCAATCGGGTGGCACTTGTCCAGTATTAAGAGAAGCTCGGAAGATAAGGTACAGGGCTACCGCCAACTCTATGGCTAGCTCTTTGAATAGCTTTGCAGACCTGATGACTTCTTTTCAGTTAGCTGTAGAAGTTCTCGCAAAACGATAGCTTCCGTGAGTGCAACTGAGTCTATGGTCTGGATCTCACTCACACTGCAGTTAACAACGGTAAACTTAGCCTCTCTCGTAACGACCAACTAAAAGAAGCAGGATAGATGTTCCGCCTTTTCGTTAATCTCGCAAATTTCTACACCGTCGTCTGTTTTTAGCAGAGGAATAGGGTCTCTATTTCGAGTACATTGCCTAACGTAGCTGTAGAAAAGCTTTGGGTCTCCTACTACATGGTTTATTCGATTACTCTCGAAGTTTTGGCGGCTATTTCGTATCAGGCTCTTAACCTTGTTTCTTTGCGCCTTATACCTATTGTACGATTCGGGTGCCTCTTTCTGCGATAGGTTTTCCACATACTTCCTTTGCGGTTTTCTTCTCTCTTTAGCGTCGGCGTTAGCCATCGAGGCCTATTCGTTACTTTTTTTACCGTGATAGGACAGAAATCGGTAATTAGTCCGTGTAATACGGCTTTGAATGCCAACCAATCATCGAGAACGCATCCGGTGAATCTTTCGTTCCAGTCTATCTTGCTCATTGTGGTTTAAATTTGTGTAAAGTCCCCTCTCCAGATGTTGCGTCTGGTTACCGCACAGAGAAGAGTGAATATTCCCAATGTAGCACTACGTGATCACTTTATCCGAGAGGTGGTAAACAATTTACGACGTCCGCACTTTCAGGCGCTTTGGTAAGTTTGCCAATACAATCATGCCCGAGCTCACCGCCCGTGACGAAAGTTCAACAGGTCAGAGCCCGCGTGCCGTCCAACAAGCAGTCCACGCACAAGAAGGCAATTAACTATTAAGTTAGTTTGGCAGTTTTGCTTAATTTGAGTTGACCCAAGTGTGAAAAACTCTAGGCGTTTGGCGGGATTTGAACCCGCGCATCAGAGGAAGCCTTTGCCGGAGGCTTATGCTCTACCGCTAAGCTACAAACGCGCGCTTCACGCCATGAGTTTAATCACACTTGCATCGATATTACCCGCTCAACTTTTCGCTCATATGGAATCCACCAATACGGGAGCAAGTTGACTGCCGAAGCAGGATTTCCTAAGCTTTTCACACTTGGGTCAACTCAAATTAAGCAAATCTGCCAAACCAACTTAATAATTAAGTCAGCCTAGCAGTCATTCTGGTGGATTCTAGATGATTGCTTAGGAAATCCTGCTTGGGCGGTCAACTTGCTCCCGTATTGGTGGATTCCATATGAGCGAAAAGTTGAGCGGGTAATATCGATGCAAGTGTGATTAAACTCATGGCGTGAAGCGGGCGTTTGTAGCTTAGCGGTAGAGCATTAGCCTCCGGCGAAGGCTTTCTCTGATGCGTGGGATCAAATCCCGCCAAACACCTAGAGTTTTTCACACTTGGATCAACTCAAATTAAGGCAATTAACGTTAATTGTCGCTGTATGCTTGCAGTAATGACTGTGTCCTATAAATACTGCAAACGTCTGTGCATACTTAACCTTTCTGTTACTTATGTCTCTGAGGACGAATCCGCGACGGATATCGAAACGTCAGGCGAATAAGCATATTGTCCCAGCGATCGAGTCTTCTTCTGCTTTGGTAAGTACTAGGTCTAAGTAATTGGGTTGCTGCCCTTTGCGTAGTATGGTCGGATATAGGACGTGTTGCGTTAGGAAAGATGCCTGTACTGTGCGCAGGAGTCGTCGATCGAAATTTACTTCTGAGCCGGGCGCAGAACTCACATTCCAGTCGATATGGGGGGCGTTAAAGTCTCCCATGACCATGACATCGGATCTCCTAGCAATTTCTTCGACTCCTTCTATCAGACTATTGTCTGACTGTTGGTTGCTCGACGGTGGACGGTAGACCACCTTTATGGCAAGGGTTTGGGACCCCGGCGTTCTAACAGTGAGCCATATTACTTCTATTTTGCCCAAAATGTTTTCGGATTTGTCGAACACGAGCAGGCCGTGTCTAACATAAATAAGCACACCTCCACCCTGACGCCCGACTCTATCTTTTCGGAGCACTTGAAACCCGGGGAGAGCAATTTCCTCATCGCCTTCCTTCGTGGACAGCTATGTTTCTGTTATGCAGACGACGTCTGGTTCCAGTTGGCACATAATAATCTTAAGCTCATCTAATTTGGAGAGCAGGCTTTGTGCATTGGTGTACATGCACTTTAGTTTCATTGTATGGTGTAATCCGGTTGTGTCAGTCACTTCCTGACCGTCGTTCGGAGTATTACCGGTTGGTTCGATGCTTTCTTTTGAATTATCTTCTCTCTGAAGATTTTCAGGCCTGCCTTACCATTCTTGTTCGTCGACTGTTATTCCGCTACTAGTTCTCGGCGTTTCAGTCGTTCCTCCAGGGAGAAGTCCGGTTGAAATAAACCTCTTTATGCGCCTGACGTAGGTTAGTTTTCTAGGACAGGATTACCTGAACATATTCCTTGTTTTTGAATATAATTTTTAGCGGTCTGGGTCGCGGCATATCTGCAGTATCTGCCAGCCTTTTCCCGCTACGAAATGACTTCAGCACTTCAAATTCTTTCCCTAGCGGGAACAGATCACTCAGAACATCGTAACAGGAAACCACGTTCGGATCGTTCTGGTCGTTTGAGCGGTCTGAAATGACCACCTTCGCTGCAGTGGGCCTGGAGTGGTGTAACTGCTTGGTCGTCGGGACCGTCTGAAGTTGCTTCTTGCAACCCCTGAACAACTACACCATGATCATCATCCTATCGGGAGTCCTTAAGTACAGTTTTGAACATTTTCACTGCAGTGGGCCTGGAGCTCAAACTGGGTGGTGTGACTGCTTGGTCGTCAGAACTGTCTGAAGTTGCTTCTTGCAACCCCTGAAAAACTACACCATAATCATCATCCTGTCGGGAGTCCTTAAGTACGGTTTTGACCACTTTCGCTGCAGTGGGCCTGGAGCTCAAACTGGGTGGTGTGACTGCTTGGTCGGCAGAACTGTCTGCAGTTGCTTCTTGCAATCCCTGAACAACTACACCATGATCATCATCCTATCGGGAGTCCTTAAGTACACTTTTGGCCTCCTTCGCTGCAGTGGGCCTGGAGCTCGGACTGGATGGTGTCTGAACTGTCTGAAGTTGTCTCACCGGTATCTAAGTTGTCAACTGTAGGCATCCTCTGTTCTTCCTTATGCGGTTTATGCGTATGCATTGAAGTCGTCAGTTTTTCCATCGCAGCGATGATCTGCTGGAGGAGTTTTTTCATATTTATTATTTAACCTTCAAGTTTACTATACTTAGGGACTAGAATATGATATCCATCGCATCGGTTCTCTGTGTGCGTCGATCGCACCCAATTATTCAAGCTTTTTGATCACCTCTTGCAGCGTTCGGCAATGGCGCAGTGGTCAGCGCTGCGGTCTTGTGTTGTAGCGGTTTTGGGTTCGAGCCCCTCTTGTGACAGATTTTGCATTTGACATCTTGTTTGCATTATTTTCGCATGACAAGTGAGTTTTCAGCAAAAAAGGTTCAGATGTGAAGGTTTGTCTTATAAAGGAGACAGATAGCCTAAAGTGTCGCTTTGCTTATGTCACAATACGCTAAAGACGATTGTCCTTACTTAAGACGATTGGTTGTAGAATTTAAGAAATTATGTTTACCTATCCTGTAATGTTTTTTGCACAAAATTCAGTAACAGGGAAGTGTTTGTTTTAATGCACTAATGATGCCCAAATGACCTTGAGCATCCGCAGAATGTCCAACGTGATAGCGCGAATTTAATGCAAAGAAGGCCTTATTGAATTTACGCCGTGTAGAAATATAGTTTTTTGTATACTTTACGTTCCCCTTTGCGTTATTTAGAAACGGAGAAGACAGAAGAATAATAATTATTTTAAAAAAAGCAATGGATATGGTCAATTTTTTTGAATTTGCAAGATTATTTCAGTAAGGAAAATTCAACCACTCATGCGAAAAAGAATACATCATAAGGAGAAAAGAAAAATCTTTCATCTACGGTCAAGTTGAATCGTTTATCTTCAGGAAACTTTAAGGAATTCCCAACTTCATAAAATTTTATTGTGACGTGACGTTGGAAAAAGTAAATATATGCAGAAGTTCATCAACCAAATGTCTAATCGAAGCACTTTCTAAGAGGTAAACTTTCATGGAAAGTTTTCATATTAATCTTCAAAATAATAGTTTTATAACTCCACGGTGGAGAGGATTCACTCTCGACAATGTGGTTTGTTGTTTGTAGGCATTTCTTCATATCAAAAAAGTTGCCACATTCATTAAACTTATATTGGAAAAAACATTTCTTTCGGTAAATGCTATTTATGCATATCATATTTTTAAGGTTTTTTTGTAAACGTTGATCAGATGCACAATTTATAAATTTCTCAACGAACACAGTGACAACTGTGAAAATGCTGACACTTTTTTCGATGACATTCAATATAAACTTATCGAGTTACGGTAAAATTTTGCAGTTTATTTCGACTAAAGAAAAGTTTTTTCTATATATAAAAAGTGGGTGCTTCAAGTTTTCAACTTAACACAATATCTAACTTTATTGTTCTAAATCATAACTCTTTTTTACGTCTCAAGAACCACGGGATTATTGAAAAAATTTTATTTTTCTTTACAAATACTTAGTAATTCCTATATTTTTTAGTTTTTTATATGTCTTATGATGTTTATTAGTATTTCTAAGTTTTCCTTAATGCATTTACACTGGTATTCGAGTAATGATCAAACATATACACAACTATGAAAGTTGCATGATCTTTGGCGACTACTGTATGCAATTATAGAGGGTAAAATTGGAGAATATTTTGACTAAAGAAAAGTTTTTTCTATATAAAAAAGTGGTTGCTTTACGTTTTCAATTGAGCACAATTTCTAAATTAGTTGTTCTAATTTATAGCTCTTTTAACGTCTGAAGAAACACGGAATTAAGGCGAAGATTTATTTTTCTTTACAAACACTTAGTAATTTCTATAGTTCGTTTGGGTAATTAATATGCATAATGCTGTTCATTATTATTTATAAATATTTTTCCTAAATGTATTTTTTATTGGCATTCGAGTAATGAGCAAACTTTTACAAAGTAATGAAAGTTGTGTGGTCTTCGGCGACTACTGTAGAACACTACAAAAACATGCTGAACAGTAGTGACGCTTTGCGAGATAGGAGGGTGGCGCTGCCACTAGGAATTAGGTTGCAAAAATTAATGTAAATTAAGTGGGGAAAACATATTCACTAGCATTCAATTGCGTGTTTTGGAAGGTGAAAACCATATCGCTGACATAAATGGTAGTTCGTGTTTAATTGACACGTAGTTCATTCAAAATCACTGTTTTGCATTGATTCTCGAAACTGTTTGCATTTTCAAGGGTTATCAAGTGACTTAAAACATGATAACTCGTACGCTGCAGAAACATGCTAACTAGTAGCAAAATTTTCGGTTAACTAGGCGGACTTTGGCACTATAACTGCAGGCAGTAACCACGGAGACATGTTTCATAAAAATATATGGAAACCGACTTAAGTTAAAACAAGTTCGGCAAGCTGATTGGTATTGATAAGTAAACAATCAGACGTTTCGGCAGGTAAGAGCTATAGAACTGACATGGGTTTAAATACAATTTTCGGTAAATATTTATTTATTCAATATAATGATGTTACATCGGCGTACTCTGAAAGTCAAATTCAAAATGTATAAATCAACACAAGGCAAGCCGTGGGTTTTTTCAAAAGTGGTTTGATTCTCGAAGATGTTCGCGTATTCAAGGGCAGTAAATGAGTAAAACCATGACCACTTGTACGCTGCAATAAACATGTTTACCAGTAGCAAAATGTTGCGGGCTAAGGGACGGGCGTTGATATTATAAATTTATACTTTTAACGTAGATATAGGTTTAAACACGTACAAAAGTAAACGAAAGGTGTTTTCAGAAGATAAATTTGGGAAAATACGTTTATTTTCAATAAATTCTCGCCAGGCCTTTGCATTTATATGTTAATGAAATGAATAAACTATGGTGGTTGGTAGACAGATGAAGTGTTCTTGTTGTCACGGTCGATGGGGAGGGGGAAGAATGGGGGGGAGTTGGCGGAGTTGAGGTCAGAATGTCAATGTCTAGACGGCCCGGCGTCCAAGACCGCTGAAAAGGCGTGCGTTTGGAGTTAGCCACTCCAAAAATGGCCGAAAAGTCCTCGAAGCCATGCACTCCGACGATTCATGCAGAAACCGACACGTTGAGAACGATGGAAAATATCAAGACCGCAAGACAGAAACTAGCGAAGACCAAACCGACCAATCGTGTCTCGTTTTGTACAAATATTGATTTTTTCGGCGGTTTTGAAATTTTAGTTGTTCCTTGCACATTTCTTGTTAGTCTTGTTAGTCTGAAGACGAGTTCGGGTACCAAACTCAAAAAGTCTCCAATTAAAGTTATTTTATCCCAAAAGAACATCTTTTTCAAATCTAAATTTCTTCGGATTTGCATATTCCAATTCATACGAAATGATAATATTCTACGTGCATACCAAAACCTTTAAAATAAGGTATATCTTAAAGGCATTTATCTAAATAACGAGCCTTTTAGCATTAATTCATATGCAGCTCTCTGTGTGTGTCATGGATTCAGAACCACCCAAATACGTCAAACCCTTTCGGTAAAAAATGAAGGTCCTCAACAAAAGTCACGAATCAATATGCCTAACATTGATTAAAACATTTCTATAACAACTTATCGCTTGAAAGACAGCTTAAGGTATACATTTGTGCGTCGTATGTCTGTGAACTTAATTTTTGTTTAAACATTAAGTCCATATCAGTCTGGGAAATTTTGGAAAGTTTATTGATTTTCCTTAAAGGTATGGACACAGCTTCTGTTATAAATGAATGAGCTAACCTTTTATATTTAAATTGGAACAGTTTTCGGTATATTTGGTTGCTTTTGGCTCATTTCTACAATTAAAAATGCAGAGCACAGTGGCAATAAAATCAAC
>JAYGXS010000001.1:14290956-14360582 GCA_036362985.1 Ligula intestinalis | reverse complement strand
GTAGCAAGTAACAGCCTTTAAAGTGTATTGCTCAAGTTTATGGCACAAAAATTGGAAGATTTTCAAGATATAATTTTTTAATCTTATTTCGCTCTTCTTTTTCCAAAAATAATGCGCTATTTCAATAAAGCATTACTTCTAATTTCAAGGACGCAAAACAAAATTTTCCGCTTTGTGAACACATAACTACAAAGTTCCTGCTCTTCATTCATGTTCTTTTATAGTACAACATGCACAAACAAGAAGTTCGTTTCTGCAACGTTTAATAACGTAGGAAATTCCTCGGGTATCGACAAACGTTGGATTTTGCCCATTTTCGTCTATAATTTCTCCCGGTATACTGATCTGAATGGAGTTCAATTCTAGCAAACATCAATTTGCGCCTCAAGTCAACCCCAAGCACTCAATGAATAGCTTCAAATGTGTGTTTAATCCCCTAATCTAAAACCTTGCATCAGATATGTATGAAGTCTACTGTTTATATTTAGTAACTTGACTTTTAATCAACACCGTGTCTGGAGCTCCCTCTGTGCAAGAAAACCTGCAACACTTAAGGCTTAATCCTTCGCACGTCTGCGCGCCTCCTCATGTGCTCACATTTCTTTTAATGCCTGCCATTTCGAGCCTGATTTTATTGCTTCTCGACAAAACAACAGGGTCTGAGTGTAGGCTCAGAACATTCTACATCCCGAGAAGGGCGTTTCTGGCGCCTACAGAGCGTTGACCGCCCATGAGCTGGAGCGCCTCTTCACTCACCTACAAGAACCCACCCCTCTTCCCTTCCTCAACCCTGGCGCAAGCTAACACAAACTGAAAGGCTTCCGCCTGGGAAACGTCCTGTTGTTGTTTGACCCAAAGTGCACAGAAGAATGACCTCTTTCACATATCCATACGAACCCCTATTTAACTAAATAGCATACAAATTATATAAGGGGTCTCGAGGTCTTTTAATCTTAGTATTTGCATTACACTCAGGCGTTTTGACGAAGATTGACACAATTCTTCTCCTTGCCTACTGCATAACCATCCAAAGTGCCAGCGTTTACGGAAAAAAACACTCATGCCAGCGATTTGACTCTCACATTCTAAAAAAGCTGTTGCATATTAGTGAATAACAATTCGGGTGCATATGGCTGCCTCCCAACAAAGCTGGCCTCTGCATTATTTAATCCACTAACCTGCTCAGTAAGAGCCTAAGTTATTAATTGCACTGACGACCGTTAATTTAAGTTGGTCGCCTGCCTAAGAAACGACTAGCCCCTAGTTCTGTGGTTATTTCTTGTTTTATTACTTTTAATTTTGCGTTCTTTTTCGTTTGTTATTGAGTGTACTTTTTATTTTGGCTTAGTTAAGGCTTGCATTTAGTTATATACCACTAACGGTAGATAAATATACTGACAGGAGAGACGCGAGTATGAAATTCATGTGTGCCAACAAGTCCATTGCAAGACCAGCGTTCGATATCATTACCTGCTGACGGCAAATAAGACAGAAATAGCCATTTCCCAGGTTTTTGTCGGTAATGTCCTTCTGCTCAACGCGGCTTTCGAATTTGAGCCGCCCATTTTTTGCTCTCCATTCACGTGGGAATTTATTATTGTATACCACCCCCTCTATTTTTCTGCTCAGTTTGTCTGCATGTATGATAATGAGGTCATATCTACAGTACACTGGTACCTTTTTGTATGCACGAAAGCAAGTTATTTTACCTACAACATTCCATAATGGCAATGTGTGTCAGATGCGTCCAATCTGCCGCGTTTGCAATTTACCCACAGCGATGATTCTCCGTAGGATGGCCACAAGAAAAGGAAGGCATAGATGAGGTTGGCAGCAAGGAGACAAACGTGAGCCTCTAAATGCAATGACGCTTCCAGGATTCATTTCAAGAAATTGCAGATCCCTGTTTAACAAGGCTGTCCAGTTATCGGCACTCGTGTTGAAAAGAGAGCATGCTAAGCCTGCAGTTATCTGTTTGCAAGACACTTGGCTTAATAGTGATATTCAGTCGCAACGCATCACTTCGCCGCATTTTTTTGGTTTCCATCGGACAGAAAATCCTTATCCAGAAGCAGAGTTGGTGGAATGGCTGTCTTTGTAAATCAGCGATGGTCACGAATTGTTAGTCCTTATTCTCTTATTCGGACGACTTAATAGACGCCATTGCTGCAGTATGCAAGCCTAGATTTTTAAGTTATTCTCAAGGCGTCATTTATGTCAGCATTTACATTCCGCCCTCTACATGCCAAAGTACTTTAGGCACGTTTTTTGATTTTCTTTCCCAAAATTTTGCTGTACTGTCTTGCGAGCATGTTATTATTTTAAGCGGTGACTTCAATCGTGTAAATCTTCGCCCCCTTACATTGTTAGGTTTTGGTGACTAAGTTTCCTTCAAAACTCGTGCTGACGCACCTCTTGATCACATATTGACCAACCATCCCAAGCTTTTCGTGGTAAAAATAGAGCTCCGTTGGCAGGCCCAGATCATTTTGTGTTATTGGGCCTGCCAACCATCTATTGTAGCTCTAATAAAGGGCTGTTGGCAATAATCGAGAGGAAAGTAAGGGTTCGAGTCATGTCCCCACATAATATTCCTTTGCTCCAGACCGTCATATCTGACAAGCTTTCTACCCTTCTTGAGCCCTCGAATGTCGAGTCATGCTGTAGTCATCTCTCAACTTTTGCAAACGAGATTTTTACTGTCTGCTGTACTCTTGACACTGTAGTGGTTAGACCTGACAGAATATCTACTCCCCACCTAAAAACTTTGAGATGCCAAAAGGAGTTGTTCTACAAACTAGGTCTACGGGATAGACTAGAGGATGTGAACATCCAAATCAAGCGTGAGATTTCCAGGCTGAACGACCTTTTTGTTAGTCAGCTTTTTACATCTTCTACATCTTCTTCTCCTCTCTCCTAGAATGAATATAGGAAGAGTCTACGCGTCTCACTTGTCAACGCAATACACTAGCGCATGCAGGTGCTGACTTAGACTTAGACTTCATCCACACTCCCAGTGCGTCCCATCTTCTGACAGACGCCATTTCCTTAGTACCAAGTGTCTTTGTTCCTATGTCTGGGGAAACAGTGATGCAACATCTAAAAAAAGGTTCAAGGTTCAACAGCTGCCGGGCCAGATGTGATCTCACCGTTTTCCAGAAATCCTGGTCTTTTCAGTTAGCCCCTGCATTGACACACCTCATCAACTTGTCCTTCATGGAGTCCTAGATTCCCGATGAGTGGCGATCTGTGAGCATCACTCCCATTCCGAAAAACTCTCCTCTCCTGGTCCAAAATCCCTTCGTCCAATTGCCTGCTCTTCTGCACTATTGCAACTTTCAGAACGAGTTGCCTTCGACATCATCACGCTGTTTCCTTCCAATTTTTCCGATCCCTTGCAATTTGCGTATAAGGTTAGGCGTAGTACACTAGGCGCTGTTGCTCTGGTAGTCCATTCTGCTCTAAGAGATTAAGATAAGGGCTGCCATGCATACAGCTGTGCTTTTCTCGACTACTCTTCAGCCTTTAATACCATCCAACGCCATCTTCTTCTTAACCAAACTTCAGCATGCGGCTCTCCTGGCTGGGCTGTCTCTTGGCTTGGGTACCATTTCACTTCCCGCACTCAATTTGTTCAGTGCGGCAAGCGAAAATCTACGGTCCTTCCCAGCAACTGTGAAGTTCTGCAAGGGCCTATATTACTTTCTCGCCTCTTATCCCTCCACAATGAAGACCTATGATTGCCAAACGAACATTTGCTTATTAAATATTCTGATGATATGGTTGTTGGTCATCCTCTTAAAAGTCAGGTACATATCCAAGTACTAAAGGATGGCCTGGACCACGTTTCAACATAGTCGTCAGCACACGGTCTTCTACTTAACAAGTGAAAGTCAGTCCAGTGTATTCTTCGACTGCGACCCTCTCTCAGTCCTGAAACTATTGATATTCTGCCGAAGGAGGTATCCTCTCTCCGATACCTTGGTGTTACGCTTGCATCCAATCTTACATTTCCTTTTCATATAGAAGGCCTTTTTGATAAAAATCCGTAAACTTTCATATTATATCCGCCACCTGCGTTTATATCGCACACCGCAAGCACTAATCTGGCGATTTAAAGATGCCTGCATTCTCTTCCTCATTTTTTACTGCACTCCAGTTATTTTTCCAGCTTTACCTAAAAAGGACCTGGTCACATTTAAGCGTATCCTCCGAATGCTATCTTCAGCTGCCAGTGTTTCCTATGTTTTTTGGCTGACATTATAGTAGAGCACCATTTTGAAATGGTCAAGCAATTCGCTGATCACATCCTTAGTGAGTTTGCTCACCCTCTTCACTCTAAACTAATGGCTGCGAAGTCTTCCGGTACAATGCGCCGAGACTTCCGTCATATGTCTTGCCCTACATCGAAATATCAGCACTCTGTACTCCCATTCCTAGCACGCTACCTCACGTGTGAAGAAACGGAAATTGAATGCCTAAAAGCTGACCTGTCTCCATAGTAGATGTGAATATTGTGTACAGCTTTAATTTTTATTATTACATGACCTTTTACCATGACCCAGTACATAACGTTTTCTTTGCTGCCCGTGCATGGAGCCATTTTTTCGCTGAAAATTTATGATGTTTCTACTTTAATAAAGCAAGTATTTTCTCCACTTCTTTTCTGCATATATCCTAGCCGCCCCTAGATGAAGGCTCGAGTGAGAATTTAATGGCAACATGGAGAGACGAGCATGTCCTCTATCAGATTGGTGTACGCTTATCTGCTACTCTATATCCCCGATCTAATACCGACAAGTCTGCGAGCGCGACAGCTCAATGGTCAAGGCGTTCGCCTCTGACCGGAGAGACGCGAGTTCGTAACTCGAGTGTGGCAGCAATTTCAGCAGCAAAACTGGCGTTGAGTATCATCACCCGATGACGGCAAATAAGCCAGAAACGGTCATTTTAAGGTCCCACGTCTTTGTCGGTAATGTCCTTCTGCATATATTTGAATAAGTGCTATATGATAAAACTACATACGCCACGTTATACTAAACATAACTAACTAAAGTAAAAACTAAACTAAAGGAATACCGCCGGTCACGAAAGACAGAATTCTACGGCTAAGGTTATCTACGCGTTTTAATATTTGGCGCCTAGTAAGCGTATTGAATACGCGAAAAGCTTAGAACTCCGTAACCTAATTTCATAGGTCAATTGGTCATGAAATATAGCCAACTAATATTGGCATATGCTCCCTTATAAAAACACATCCAGTGGTGTGCATGCTCGAATCGCGCACTGAAGTCAAATAGTAGTCCCCTTTTTCAGACAGTCTGCAAGTGCTTCTGGTCGTGGGCGGTTAGTTTACTCATCCAGGCATGTTACATGTGAGTTCTTTAGAGCATGACCCTCGTAAGAAGGTCTATTTTGCATCGATGGACAATTATTTTAGAAGTAAATAACAAAGATTACGCTTGCACCATTTTCCTAAAGGATCTGCCTGTACGCCCGAAAAATAAATTGTTCGTTCGCCTGTGCACCTTCTCGCCCCCTTGCCCACTGCCCTGCTCAAATTTCACTTAATGCCTGCCATTTTCAGCCGGATTTACTTGCTTTTTGACAAAACAACTGGGCTGGACTGTAGGCTCGGAACACTTTAGATCCGGAGAAAGGTTTCCTGCCACTTACAAGGGCGTTGGCCGTCCATGAGCTAGATCGCCTCTTCACTCACCTCCTAAATGCCGCCCCACACTCCCCTTCCTTGGCGCAATCTACAACAAACCGAAACGATTCTCCTGTAGGGGAGGGGACAAAATCGAGTAGGTGGGTGAGCAGGCAGTCCAGGCAATCATGGAGAGAAAACCGTTCTGCTGATTGGGAGAGTGACCGGTCTGCAGTCAAGGCCAGATATTCTGCCAATGCGGTGTCTGAAGCAATAAACGATTCCGCAGGAAATGGTAGGCAGAAGAAGACCCGTGAGCACATGAGGAGGCGCACCGACTGCTTTTCCGGCAGCAACCCTCCCCCCATCCCCTTGAAATTTCGAAACAGTTTCAGTTGGCACCAGGGTGGGGGGGGGGAGTGGGGCGTGCTCGAGGGGGGATCTTGTAGGTGGGTGAACTGGTGATCCAGATCAGGGACGGCCAATGCCCCTGTAAGTCACACAAAAGCTTTCTGCTCATTTCGACAATTCTAGGTCTACACTCAAATCCAGGTGTCTTCCCATAGCTGCATCTAGAACCATGAACGTTTGCTGACAATAGCAGACATACGAAGACGTTGAGTAGGCGCGCAGACTTGCGAAACATTCCGATTTGGGCGTCACTGGTTGTTTTTTTTTAGAAGAGCATTTATTTAAATTTTATTATCGCCATCAGCCTTATTTTTCTCTCGAGAAATTTTGCATTGGTGCAATACAATGGAGGCTGAGGTTCACAATCAACTTGCATTCTTAGATTTCCTGGTCCACCGTTAGACTGACGGAAGCCTAAAGACGACGGTATACCGAAAGGCAACCGACACACCTCAGGTACTCAGCTACCAAAGTGACCATTCACTGTGCTACAAATGAAGCTGTGTGCGAACTCTCTACAAAAGGGCAGAATCGCATGGCAACGAGGCAGGTGACAAAGCGGAAGAACTTATTTAACTTCGGCGGATGTTCATCTCCAACGGGAACCCTCGCAGTTGCCTGGAATGTAGCAGACAACCGAAACGAGCTACAAGACCAGTGACGGATCAACCGAAAATGTGGAGAACAGTGCCATGCGTCAAGTTTTTTTTTCTGAAGCAGTCGCTCGCCTTTTACCCACACTGGGTATCGGCGTAGCCCACAGACCTGAGGCAACAATAATACGACTAGTCATGACACCACAGCCCCTGTCCCACGCAGAAACAGCAAAAGTAGTCTATTGCGTCCAGTGCAGTTCCTGTGAGGCGACCTATATCGGGGTGACCGGAAAGCGACTACAGACCCGTAGAAGCAAGCATTCAAGGGCAGTGAGAAGGATGGATAAACGCTACTCGGTGGCGGAGCATTGTGCCGCTTCTGGATACACCTATGCGCTTGATGACGCAAAAAGCCCTGTCTGAGGTATCGAGAAACAGGTAAAGCATGGCAAACGGCAACAAATTTCATCAACCGCTGTACGATTCTCCCGGCGGCTTACCAGCCTTTACGCGTACGGCTTAATCAACGAAATCGCCTGCAGGAATTCATATGGGTCGCAACAACTAGCAACCCTACACCTGACCAGAATACAGGCGTGCGGGAACCTACACCAGACATCGATGCATCTGTAAGTGATGCCGTGGGGAACGTGAACCCCTAAGACCTCCTGCCATGCTTGAACACACGCGCACATCACAACGGTCTGCGCAAAAACACTGGTGGCAGAGTTCCACATTCCGATAGGAATGAAGACACTGGTATCGGCGCGGCAACCAACAGCGAGACGAACACGGACAGATGCAAAAGGGAGACGCGAGCAAGACACGGGAACTTGCACAACCAACGCGCTCAATGCATACAAGATCAATGACCGTTGCCATGTGAACACCGCCCCCCCCCTCCGACGAGGTGAGGGTGAGAAACACTGGTCAGCAGGACGACTATCGAGCTCTACCCCCTCCCTAGCTTGGCCTCTAGCGCCAATAGACGAATGGCAGACGGGAACCTGTTTAAAACCTATAAATACTGTGAGGCGCGTACGATACCAACCTCCGATGATGCAAGTCTGAATGATTTGCAAACGTTAGGACATTATACTTATTATTCCCGTGACCGTCTCTTCTTCCCATATATTTGTTGCATCCCCCAGTGGTCCGTGTGGGTTAGAAGAGAGAGAGAGCATAACAGAGAATAGTTTATTTTAACAATTATTGCGCAAACATCAACTCCGCGCGTGTCAGTCGACTTGTCTTTTATCTGTCAGCAAGTCGCTGTGGTTGCATCACGACGTCTTAGTCAGTTGCATGTCCCGCCCACCGTGTCCGTTCTCGCATTAAAAGGCGATCGGCCCGTAACCGCTTTGTCCTCTCTTATTGGTCCCTTTGGGTAGCCATCGGGTTTTGGTTGACCTCTCAAGAACATGCATAATTTGGCGGCGTTCTTTCCCGTTGTCACAGCTCTTTGTGACTTTGCGCTTCCCTCTGTTCTCACGCCTTTGTCCGGTGTGACCTCAGGATGTCTGTTTTGACGGTAAGGGTTTTGGCTCACGTGTTCGGCTGTCCTATCCCCTACTGCTGTGGAGTGGGTGTTATCTTCTTTAAATCACGGATAGGAAGATAAGATGGCGAATCAATTAAATCATTCTCCTGACCTGTGCGATTCAGGATTTTTCGCCGCCAACCCAGAAAACACGCATCAACTCTGTTCCTCGGCTCAGGGTTTATGCGTGAGGCCTTATTTTGCTAGCTTAAAAGAATTTGGGCTACAGTGCACCCTTTTGTTCTTGTCAACGTTTCCTTCAGCCTTCCTCAAGCTGCCAAGGCCGAATGTCATGGAAACATTTTGCGTTGGGGGGACGGAGATGAGGGTGGGATGTAATAACTTGCTGAACAGCTCAGGGATTGATAATACTCCCTGTACGCGACAAAAAAGCCTTTTTTCTGATTATGTAAGTTCGAGATTTACCTTTTTTTGTCAAGACAGTGGCGCGAACAGTAAGCTTCTGTCAGAAAATGGCAGGCATTAAAATATATGTGAGCACGCGATGAGACGCCCAAACCTAGAAGGAATTAAAGATTAGGGTATTGCAGGTCGTTGGGTACGGGCACATCCTTCAGACAAATGCTGGAATCGCGGACACCGTTATTCCCTTCTACATTAATTGTGCGTGCATACTGCGGCTGCTGCTTACGAGGGCCATGATCTGAGAATGTAAATTGATTGCCCATCAAACCTTATTATTTTCCACGTCACGCATAATTTTAGTTAGGATACCACTCACCCTTCCCGAGAACTGAACCCTTACTGTTGAGAAATTGAGGCTGGAATGGCTCTGCTGACTGGGTCTGAGCTAGTTCTCGGTAATATCACGATAGGATTCCCATGTCATATTGCGGAATATGAAGAGTATATACTTTAACTCATGAAATCTAAGGAATTTTCCAGGCGAATCCCTGTTACACAAAGGCAATTCAAGCTGTGTCCTCCGAAATTTTACAAAATTAAAGGATCGACCTTACGTAAAAAAACAGATTATGGTTTATCAAGTAAGCTTACATTGTTAAGAAATACCAGCGTATTTAGAAAAGTTTAAAATTGCACAAAACTGAGCGATGGAGGTTACAAAATAAACTTGGGTTTTAAATGTGGATGAAGCCCTTTCATGCAAAAGCCGAGTGCTTAGAGCAGCACAAATTGCATTTCGTTTTATAAAATCCGTTAGAAAATGTTTGCTTACAGATGAATGCAAATTATGCGGATGAAAAGAACGGTTTCAAAAATGTTTGAGATAAGTTAAGTTAACCAGATTTTCGCGTGATTTCCTCAAAAGAGTCAGATATTCCGTTATTCCACATGCAGATATGTCGATCAGTGACTTAAAAAAGTAAATTTAATTGCCAGATGCAATCGTAAAGCTAGCATTTTATGCACTTTAAGAGAAATTTGTTTTGCATTCATTTCTCTGTGATTATTTCTATGGTTAAAGTATGATGAAGTTCCTCACATAGCAGTGACCTTTACGAATTTCAGTGATTTCATTCAAGTCAGAATGAGATAATTCTAAGAAGCATTCGCCGAAATTTGTTTAAAGTGAAAATCTGGAATTTTGACTAGTTGTTTGACCTTCTGCTGCAGTTGAAGGATAAACCCTTGCTCAAAAAATGAAAATATTCCTTTCTTGTAAATACTGCGGCAGTTTTCAATGCACCTGTTTATATTAAGGCTACGCTCTAGGATTGAACTACTCATGAGAGAGATAAAATGTATATATATATATATATATATATATATAAGTTTTTACGAAAACTGATAAAACCTCCACCTGATACATGTTAAGCTTCCTTCATATAGATATGCTTGTCAAAGTATTTATATCGTACCCCCGACACAGATACTACCTAAAAGCCCAAGCATATGTTTCTCTGATGTGCATGAAACGGCAACCATGTGTTCGACTCTTCAGTATGGCTCCCAGATAAAACCGTAGGTGGCTTCTAGTATATTACCTCCAGATTATAATCAACGGAAAAAGTTTCGAATTGATTAAGTTTATAACATGGATTTAAGAAACCACGACATGACTTTGTTGGGCAATACCTAGAATGTTCATAATCAATTCAGTCTCAAAAATCATGTTCCGTGAAATAACCACACAACGCCCGTTCTAAAATATATTAGTACCACAAGTATTATATGCCACAATGCAAATGGGTTACACCGTAATCCTGACCTAGGTTATAAGGAAAAGCCCAAACAATGGCTTGCCGATGTTCTGCGTGCCACACCAACTAGAGGTTCAGATCCTCCGTATGTCCCTCAGCGTCCCTTAGGCGGACTCTGGCATATCGTATCCAGATTATAATCAATATAGTATATGCTTTTTTATGGTCCGCATTTCCGGTGTGCCAGAAAGAACTACAAATTTAGAAAACGTACAAAATTTTCCAAACATAATATATTTTGGAAGAGGAAGAAGAGTTGTCGAGCACCGTATCAATTTGCTCACTGTTCCGAGCTTTTTGGGTCTTGCACAGTCTATTGTCAGCGGTAAAAGCGTCCACAATAAAAAAACAACAGTTATAGGGGGTCGAACACAATGACATGGGTGCGCATGGTAGCTTTGGACAGCGATTGTTCTTTGGGGTTCAGTGGGTCTTTTATTTGCATTATATGGGTGCGCATGGTAGCTTTGGACGACTTTGGACTGCTATGCGCTCGGTCGCATCTGAGACATACTTAATGAATTGCATCGCGTGCCATACCCTCGGTTGTTCTAACTTTTGGGTCCTCTGAGGCCACACGCGTAGGCAGCGGCTTATTAATCTTCGAAAACTGAGATCACCAGACAAGTTGATCCGGTGCTCGACAACAGTGCTTTTTCCATGCAAATAGCTGGAACGCGCACGTTTTCATTCATAATGTTTGATCCAAATAAACTCTGAATGAATGAAAAGATTCGCGTTACAGGTATGGATAAGGAAGAAGACTTGTCGAGTACCGGATCAATTTGTTTATTGTCCTGAGCTTTCGAACGCCTAGAGGAGTTCATCTTCAGAGATACGAAGCAGCAACCGAAAGGAGGGTAATGATAGTGGCCAAAGGCCAATCAACTGTCAGCGGTCTTCAAAGGAAGAGACACATAAACCAGAAGGATGGAGGTTGGGGAGAGGGGGAGCAATTATAGTGGTGAATGCTAATTAGCTGTCAGTGGATACGGCTGTCGTTCGGGTTCATGAGCAGTAATTAGTGTAACGCCTTGTCCCTAGGGCAGAGGAGTCCGGTGATCCTGCCTCCCCTTCTGGCCGGTTCTTAGCGGGTTCCTGTTTGTTTTCAATTCTGACGTTAGGCGTGGTCTTGTTTCTTCCTTCGCTTACATAATGGCGCAAAACTTTGTAGGACGCGGGGAGGTCTAGATGCCTGTTGACGGAGTTGGCATCTGTGTACCATGCCTCAAGGGTCAGCCTTTCGTCTTTTGAGTTTTCTCGGCCTGTGATAGTTGCTCCACTATAATTTTCCCCCCTTCATTAATCACAAGTGTTGGCCATACGGATGTTCCTGAGGAGGGTGATCTATGTGGTAGCCCGCTCAATAAATTTGTTCACTGAGTTTTCATCCAAGGCATAGGCTTCAATGAGTTCACGTTCGGTCTTGCTGCCGACAAGTGTGATTATCTTCGCAGCTGCGAAGTTAAACTCGCAACCCGTCTCGTAGGTGTTGGCCGCCGTTTGCGACAATTTGCCACCCTGTCTGACATCCAGCTTATGTTCGTATATGCGCGAATAGAGCATGCGTTGTGTTTGCCTTGTATAGTTACAAGGAGAGTTTAAGCATGGGATTCAGTAAACTACCCCAGATTGTTCATTGGGGTTCAGTGGGTCTTTTATTTTCATTCCATGGGTGCGCATGGTAGCTTTGGATGGTGTGCAATTCCGATGCCCAGTTCCACTACGATGCGCTCGGTCGCATCTGAGACATACTCAATGAACGGCAGAGCCTGTCCTATCCTTAGTGGTGCTTCCTATTGGATCCTCCAAGGCCGCACGCGTAGGCAGCGGCATATAAATCCTCGAAAACTGTGAACACTAAACAAGTTGATCCGGCGTTCGACAATTATGCTTCTGCCTTTTCCATAAAAATAGCTCGAACGCGCAGGTTTTCATTCATTATGTTTTATCCGAAGTAACTGTTTTTTGGCGAAGACGATGCGATCGCTCCGAAGAGATATAGTTATAACTTTTCAGGCTTATATTAGTGAAAGTTTATAAGGAAATACGCATTAGCAAACGGTTTTGGGCCGAAGCGTTTAATGGCATCAACACAATGAACTCAACACAAGACCCCAGCATTGAATTAAACTGTCGTATCAAGTTTCGATCTTAACATATCCTGAGTTAGGTACCCTACTGCATTCAATTGAACAAATTGTGGATAATTTTCGGCCCTGGTAGGATTCGAACCTGCACAGCAGCGAAGGCTTTTGTACAGCCAACGCGTTACCACTGAGCTACAATGGCACGCCGAAGCTTTGAGTTTAATGACATTTGAGTCAATTTACCCGCTAAACCTACTGTACGAATGGAATCCAACATTTTTGATACAGTAAGCTGACTATCCTAGCTGAGCTTTGTCCCTACAAAAGTCTTTTCCTGCTGTGTGGGTTCGAATCTTACTAAGGCCGCTAAATTTTCACAATTGGGTCAATTTTATCATCCAAAATTCAAAGACTAGTTTGGCGAGTGTACGTATATGCATACTTCAATCAAAACTGGTCAACGCCTCTTTAATAATCTATTATGTGTTCCATTTACAACTGGAGTCCAGTTAAGAGCACTCGTAGGCAGTTGCAGTGTGACTTGTAGTATATGCTTTTAAGTTGGAACGGACAAAGACTAAGAGGATTGAGAGGGCTATTTTGGCTTATGAGTCATCGGCAGGATGTCATATTGACCCCTGAGATTGGATAATTTATAATTCGGGACCGAGTTGAATGGGCACTGAACATTTACTAGTCAAATGTTCAACCACTGATTCACGTAAAAGTTTTCATGTCGAGCACTGCGCATTTCCTGGCCTGCTGTGCATAAAATCTTCATGTTGGATGAAAGGTACCCTTTAGGTGATTGCAAAAATTGCCTCATTCCTCGCATCCGCGGCTTAGTTCAAGACAAAATTATAGACACTCCGTCGTTTGACAAAAGGCAAAAGTTTTTAACAGCCGGCGTCAAAGGTCTCCAACAGAAGCCATAACCGAGATGAGACTCGATAATTCTAAGGAAACTGAAGAAATGGAAATGTCTTGAGAATGCGTTCGCAGAACACTATTAATGCTAATCATTCTACAGTCGTAGCACCAGCAAGCCCGTCTAGCACGATAAGAGCACCTTGAACTGCAAGGACAAGTACACTCAGCGTAAAACGCCTGTGTTGACGTACATGGTACCACGAAGAAAACTCTTTCACAGTCAGCACCAAGGTTATGCAGGGAAAGAATTCAGTCTAAAAATCACCGTAAGGTAGACTGTGCATTATTTACTACCTATTTATTTGTAATAAGCCTGTTTTCTTGCATGCGTATTGAGAATTTATCAATGCATTGCACCTTCACACAGAAAACCCTAGCGTCTGGCCGCTTATTTACGTTTTATTAATTGACACTAGTTAATGTTTAAATGTAGGCAGTTTAGTTTAGACCAGTTTTTAGGTCAAACCTTTATTAATATGTATTGCGCTATTGATGAACTCAAGAATAAGTCGTAAAAAATTGGAAAAATGATCTCTTCTAAAAGTGGAAAATTTTGTGTGAAGTTGATCAAATGGAAGTAAATGTGACGTGGAAGACTTTTGCACAAAATGTAGTAACAAAGAACTTTAGGTTGAAAATTTTGTTCTACTCCACAGCTGTCCTTGCGCATAAACAAAGTGTCGCATATGTAACCGCGAAGGTATTCTAAAGAAGGCCTTATTAAATGTAAAGCATGTAGTTATGTTGTTCGTTTGTTAACTGTACGTTCCAGTATTTGCTTTATTTAGAAACGGAAAAGGCGGAAGAATAATACGTGTTTTAGCAAGCTCAAAGCAAATTGTGGAATTAATCCACTTATGTGGACAACAATCAGTTATAAAAGAAATGTAAGTTTTTCCATCTCCAGTCAA
Source organism: Ligula intestinalis (assembly GCA_036362985.1). Taxonomy (NCBI): domain Eukaryota; kingdom Metazoa; phylum Platyhelminthes; class Cestoda; order Diphyllobothriidea; family Diphyllobothriidae; genus Ligula; species Ligula intestinalis. The sequence continues at coordinate 14,346,271 of JAYGXS010000001.1, read as the reverse complement.
TCTGAATCGGTTGAAGAAATTTTCAAAAATTGTCAAAAGTATACAATTTCATTGTGGCATTACCTTGAAAAGAGTTAATTTTAAACAGGAATTCTTCAGCTGAATATCCAGGTAACCTATTATGGCAAGTATTTTTAATTTTAGGTATAACAATATCGGAGTTGTCTTGCGAACATTCTGTATGCTCGGAAGTGTAGTTTGATGTTTTATGGCATTTCTAAATCTGATCCTCATAACCATCTTCATAAGAGCTAATTTCCAAAAATATTTTCTTTCGGTAAATGCTCTTTATTAAATCTTCTTTGAAAGGGTTCGATGTAAAAGTCGAACAGTAAGGAACTGCTGGATTACCGAATGAAGAACTTGTTTTCTAAATTAGAACAGTTTTACATCGCCGGAACTTTAAGGGTTATCCGGAATTTTTATTCTACTTAACAAACACTTAATACTGCTAACTTACACTTATTTTAAGCTTCAAATATACCTAGTGCTGTTCATTATTATACCTAAGGTTTCCTTCATTCATTCACACTGGTATACGAGTAAGGGTCAACCTTTTATAAAATTATGAAAGTTACACGGTTTAAGTGCATACTGTATACTTATCGACCAGTATGGGTTCATTAAACATGCTAGCATTTGCGCATCTTAGACACAAGCACTAATGCAAACTTCTGGAAAGGAACATAAAAAGAAAATATATTTCGTAAACAGTATAAAACACCACTTAGAACAAAGCAACACGGGCCTAAACCGTATGCTCAATTCAATAAATATGTGCCCTCGCTCGTAATATGAATATACAGGGAGCAATGTCGGAATAAAATTTGATGTAATTCCACCGCATTGGCTACTGTGCAGTGTTTGATAACTTGAGATACACGGATCCTGCTAAGTTAGTCAGGAATAATTTTTGTCGAACGATCGCAGCCTTATGAATTAGCTACGCTAAATTACTGCACCATTTGCTCATTTTTTAGGATTTCGAAATCACTGCCAGCTTAGATTCGAGAACATAAGAAATCTGGGCTGAGGCAATTGCTAATCACAAAATTTGCCAGAAATTGCATGAACGGCCTCTCCCGCAAAGGTGCCAGGAGTTTACAAATGAAATCAAGGTAGGTCCAACGATCAAATAAAATAACGATAAATATACCACACAGCAAGGACGTAAACATTTGACGGAATGGTCGGAAAATGGTTACTGTAGTCATTGGTTATAGAAGTAAATAAAGAATTTCATGATTCCAGCATTTGCCAACATGTGCTGTCTACGCAAAAAATCCGAATAAACCCTTCGCACGTCTGCACGCCTCCTCATGTGCTCACATGTCTTTTAATGCCTGCCATTTCGAGCCGGATTTTATTGCTTCTAGACAAAACAACAGGGTCTGAGTGTAGGCTCAGAACATTCTAGATCTCGAGAAGGGCGTTTCTGTCGCTTACAGGGGGCGTTAACCGTCCATGTGCTGGATCGCCTCTTCACTCACCTGCTAGAACCCCGCCACTCCCCCCGTTCCTCACCCCTGGCGCAAGCTAACACAAACTGAAAGGCTTCTACTTGCGAAAAGTTCCTGTCATTGTTCGTCCTGAACCAGGCAGAAAAATGACATTTTCAACGTATTCATGCTACCTCTACTAAACTAAATAGCACAATAAATTATAAAAAGGCTCTCGAAGTTTTTTTAGCTCAGTATTTGTATTACACTCAGGCATTTTGCCACAGACTGGCGCACATTTTGCCGCCCCGTTATGCACAATCTTCCAATTTAGCTTTTACTGTAAGCCAAAGTACCATGGTTTTGTTTCATAAAACAAATAATTGTTTAGGAAAAACTTCTTATGTCAGCTGTATGGCTCTCATCCCCGAAAAATAGAATTTGTGAAATTAGTGAACACCAATCAGAATGCATAGTTTTGATTTCCAACGAAGCCAATCTCCACTTTAATTAATAAGCCAAACTTTTCTGTAAGAGCCTACTTTAATAGTAGCACTGAACACCGTTAAGGCCGCTAAATTTTGCCATTTGTAATGGTGTTTCGGTAAAATTTAAGGTATTTATAAGGTTTGGCAAATCTGCTCGATTGTAGTTGACCCAATCGAGAGTAAACTCGCGGCGTTTGGCGAGTTATTTCACAATTGGGTCAAATAAACTTAACCAAATCTGCCAAACTTCCTCGATAACTATGTCAGCTTAGTTATCATTATGTTGGTTTCTAGGAAATTGCTAAGGAAATCCTGCTTGGGCAGTCAGGCCTCTTTTCCGTATTGGTGGATTCCATACGAGCGGTAAAGGTGGTTGGATAAAATCGACCAAACTGTGATTAGATGCATGGCACCAGATGTGGCGTTTGTCGCTCACGTGGTTAGACAGCTGGCTTCTCGTAAAGGCCTTCTATAGTATGCGAGTTCAAATCCCGCCGAACTTCGTTAATTTTTTTCAAAATTATGTTAGCTAAAAAATGTTAATATGGTCGCCCACTAAAGCTACCCCCAGACGCTAGTCATGTAGTTTCTTCAAGGTTTATTGATTTTTAGTTTTGGTTTGTTTTCAATGGTCGAGAATATGCGAGGCCCAGGTAACTGGATAGAAGAAGTTAAGTCGTTCTCTGGGACCAGGAGTGTATTTGTCCGACGTTTCGAACTCTCCCGCGAGCTCATTGTCAAGGAATGAAAAAACGCACAGCTCACAGTGTAATTAAGTCAGTTCCGCTGAGATTGACCTCTGCCCTTGACCTCTGCCCTCGATCTGCTCGCGCAACGCGAGGTAGGCCTCAGGAAGCTCGACATGCCTGTTACTTGAGCCCACGCGTGAATGCCAGGCTTCCTGCAGCAGGCATGAAGTTCGGTCATTTGACCGACCCAGTATTTGCACGTTTTCGAAGTCGAAGCTGTGTCCTGGCTTGGATGCGTGGGTGCCCACCAGGGAATTCTTGTCGTTCCGTTGCACGGCGAGGTCATGCTGGTGCATTTTCGTGAGGACCCGTTTTCCGGTTTCACCAACATAATTGGCTTCAGCACAAAGGCAGTCAATATGGTAAATGACACCGGACTTTTGATTAACGGGTACTGGGTCCTTTGGCCGCATAAGTTGTCTGCGGATTGTTGCTTCTGGCCTGTGAGGAACGCCAATCCCAAATTCGCTGAGTAGTCGATCAAATTCTTCGGATACACCAGCAATATATGGTATTGCTCGCCAGCGTGTCGGTTGAAGCTGTCCTGTTGGGTTTCTTCGTTTGGCTCGTCGCCTGCATTTTTCGACGAAGGCACCAGGATAGCCATTCATTGTGACGAATTTTTTGAGATACTGGACCTCGGCCTTCTTGTCGGCTGGTTCGCTGCAGTGAGTTTCTACACGACGATAGAGCGTTCGCACGCAGCTACGCTTGTGCGAGACGGGATGGTTGCTGGGGTAACTCAGGATGCGAGAGGTATTCGTCGCCTTCCTGTAAACTGTTGTTTTGAGTTCCCCACCGTCTTTTCTGCATACCAGCACGTCGAGGAACGGCAACTGGCAATCTTTTTCTTCCTCCATCGTGAACTGGATATCGGGGAAGATCGAGTTCAGATTGTCTGTGAAATCCTCAATCTTGTCTTGATGAATGATGAATGTTTTCAGTTTGTGATTAAGTGTACTTTAAGATTAAGTTTAGATTAGGTGTGAGTTTAGCTAGATACCGTCAAGTACTGTATGGTAAACTGCATAAACTTCTCTATAATAAATGTAACTAACTAAAGTAAACTTAGGCGAAAATGCATTTCTAATTTGCGCAAATTCCGAGCGAAAATTTCAGAAGATAATTCGGCGAACATACGTTTGTTTTACATGAATTCTCCTCAGGCCTTTAAAGGGTCTCATTCCAAGAGGACTGAAAAAGTTAGCTTCTAAGGAGACGCCTGAATCAGGCTGTAGCTACCACCTTCCCAGCAGCCAACGTCTATGTGCTGTTCTCGACTAGTGCCATCCTATACCGTGAGATCAAGAACAAACTGCCAGACCAGACCACTTCTATGTGTATAGATTCATTCACCTACTCCTAAGGCACAGGGCATATTGGTCGCAGGAGCCGGTGTTCATCCAAAAGACTACGAGAATACATTCCAGCATGGTAAGGAAATGGCCAACTAAAGGGTTTAAACAGTTCCCTTCTAGCGCACCTGGTAGACTCAGGCTCTCGCGTGGATGCTGGTGAGGGCTTTCGCGTGATCCACGAGGCACCCTTAAACTAGTCAACATTTCTTGGTGTGTTGGCTACGTCATTAGCGGCCGCCATCGGCTTACGCCGACCGGTCCTGTACGCCCAAATGAACTTCATCGCGTCGCCGCAGTTACCATGGCCACAAGGCGCTAATGCAACATCCAGCAGCTTATCACCTCGGCCTACTACCAGTCTCTCCACCCCCCCCCCCTAATGCTGATCAGATGTTGACCCCAGTTCCCCCGAATCCCCTGCCCTGCCCTGACAGCCGCAATACTTTTTCTACCAGACCGCATTGTTTCTGTAAATAATCGAAATGGCAAAATAAGCAGGAAACTGATCTAATACCAGCGGTCCCACATGACAGAATGCGTGGACTAGGGTTATCTCAGGTTTTTTAATACACGGATCTAAGTTAGAGTTGTTGAATGCGCGAACACCTTAGAGATTCATAAAACAAGTTCGAGAACAAATCGGTCAAGAGATACAGCCAGTTACTATTGACAGCTGCTCCCTAACAAAAAACGATCAGTGTTTTCCATGGTTAAAATGCCCCCTGAACACCACTTCAAGTCTCACTTTTCGAACAGACAGCAAATACTTGTGCTTGAGGGCAATCATCATCATCATCACACAAGCATGTGTAATGCGTGGTCTGTATAGCGTGATCCTGTAAGCATCAGTGCCTTGCATTGATGTATGATTAAGTTAGAAGGAAATAATGCAGTTCAGGATTTTAATATTTACCTGAAGGTTCTGCCCGTACGAAACAATCTACTACGCCCAAATCTAAATCCTTCGCACGTCTGCGCGCCTCCTCATGTGCTCACACGTATTTTAATGCCTGCCATTTCTAGCCAGATTTTATTGCTTCTTGACAAAACAAATGTTCTTGCATGTTCTTCCGGAATTGTGCAGAAGAAATGGCTAAGGATCTATGTCACGTACAGGGGTGTTGGCCACCCTTGGTCTTGATCGCCTGTTTACCGACATTCTAGATTTCGCCCCCTCCCCACCCTTTCCAAAATCTAAAACAACTTAAAAGCGCTCCACCTTAGGAAAGCTCCCCCATGATTGACGTAACTAGAATATTCAGTCACCGTCTACTGATGTAAACAGCACAGTTAAGTATATAAAGGGGCTCAAAATAGCCGGATTTCTATTGAAGTCTTATTTCGCTTACGCTTGGCGTTGGCATCAATTCTTCTCGTGATATCGGGTAAGAGCTCTCGTATACTTGTCCTGAACCTCAATATTCGTACTTTATTTTACTTAGATATTTTTGATAAAACATCTGACCACCCTTGGCTTGATGTACAATTTCCAGTCATCGTCTGCTCACCGTCAGCACCACCATGGCCCACATCCACAGGTGCCCATAGCGCTGCACTCCCACTGGCATCTTACAGATTTTCTGTGATCACCTCTCACCCCAAATGTATCATTTGTACACACTCTTGGTAACTCCCCGTCTCGTATCCTTCCCCCTTTTTATTGTTAACCATTCCCTTTACATCAAAAGGTATTATTTCGTGCTATCTCGTTATTCTTCTATCTCCTTATGCGATTGCGTGTTGTGGTGATTGACAATCCCCTTCGGCGTTACTTCTGTAGAATCTTATGCTTGAATTACTCCTTTAGGTGTGTGCCAACCTCGACATCCTTTGCCCGCTACAATGATTTCAAGGCTTTTATTTATACTTCTCATGTCTGCTTCTATTGGTGCGTCGACTGTGTCCATTCCACGTTGGTGGCTTGGTAAGCTAGGTGACGTTTCCATGATAGTTCTCATGGTAGTTGCTTTTAAAGTTTATATATAATCACCCCCGTCAAGTTTCCTTTCTCCTTACTTAAAATCTGTTGATAACTTGCGCCTGTCTATCTGCCTGGGCTGGTCAGTACGCGTTTTCGCGTACTCCTCGATTCACCCTTAAGTATTGTTAGCAAAAACGGCAATGGTAAGAAATATTAACGGCAATAATTACAGAAATATTATGGAAGATCAGGCAGTTTGTCAAGCGGCACTTGCGGGTATACAATTTGCACGCCAAGCACGTGAAATAATGGCCGCTGCGCGTGTGTACGGATGTAGCAATGCGCTTGAATTGTGCAAACCAATCAGATGTCAGATTGCTTTATTGCGGCAACTGATAACGTAACACCATTGCGTATGTCTAGCACCAGCCATTTAGCGTGCGTAAATTAAATATCTAGTTGCTAGAAAGCATAGTATTGCTAGTGTACCCTGATAACTTTAAGCATACCGCTCTGTAAATTTCGACTAACAGATCAAATTTGTGCATCTGCGTCTTACTAGGGACCTCGTTGCTACCGCCTTCAGCAACACCATAGGATTTTTCGGCGTACTATACCTCCCATTTTACTGACACAATTGAGCCATTCACAATTTAATTGGATGCATTAACATAGAAAAAGCTACAGACTTTTCAGTGCGATTAATCCAGAGCAAGTGAAACGTTTTGAAAATGCCCATTGGGACAGTCAAATTGGCCTTAATTGGCTGATAAATGAAAATGTGTCTAAGTCCGTCTTCTGTTGTGCAGACTTCTGATCCAGTCGGTGTTTCTACGTCACTTGTAACCACAGTTGTCACGGAAAATAAAATTATAAGTCGAGCTTGCCGAGGACCAGCATGTTAAAGCAACCTACAACGTGAACCAGAAAAAAAGAGTTACGCTTGCTTAAATGGCTCGCCGCCTTAGACTCCCGGACTTTTATACAAGAGTGACTATCTTGTAAGCTGACGCTAGAGATGACTTGCATTTCCTCACCGATTTCTAGCCCGATTTTTCAGCAATGACCTTAACTCGCATCCAAGGCTCTTAACATATTAAACAACGAGGCTGCACTACACTAACAAAATCACAGTAAGTAAAGGATCTTTATGTAAAAATCCGTCTTTCCCTACTAAAAAACTCAACCGAATTACCGTAGTGGTGGAATATTTACGCCTAACTGGCGCGCCTGATAGCGAATAACGGGAGGTAATCATTGCGTCATTCTTCTGAACGCAGTTGTACCCATACCGATCAACGCAATTCTTGCAAACTTCCTTGGGACATTTTCCAGCGGCCAACAATTATTTTACTACTACTTATATAATATTAGCGCGTCCAAAAAATTAGATACTGTAAACGAGGTTCCTCTGATCTGACAGTGGTCGACCTAACACCTTATCCTCTTGATTTTAGGAGCGACCAGAAACCAGTGGTACTTGTTACCACAAGAGATATTCCCAACGTTACTTACATTTTAGTTAATCCAACTTAGTCGTGCTTACAATGGCTATTTATCGCTAACTGCACGTTACAACTTGCCACAGATATTTACCTTTTTGCATAATAAATCTGTTTGCTTCTGTGTAGTCTTTCATACGTTCTTTGTTTACTTCAGTTGATATCTTGTCTGGCTACCGGGGAATCAAAGCTTGTTTGTGCCAGGTGATCTACTCGCACGTTATTTTCAGCGGTGCACTTGTGAACGGTGGAGTGAAGACTGTTGACAAGTACGAAGTATTTTTATTCTTATCTTCTAGTGATCTTACTGATGTAGATAATTCATGGTGGCCCTCCTGGCTGCGATGGGTGCCAACCTCCAAAGAAAAGCAAGCTGAGGCAGAAAAACGAATTCTTCAAAGTAAGAATGTTTCTCAAGGTGTTACTTACTTAATCCTAGGACTGCAGTGCAGAGTGAAAGACTTCTTTGTACCGATCTTTAATTCAACCTACTTTCTACGAACGATAATTGCTCGCAATTACCCACCACAAACAGCCGATGACCAACACAAATGGAGCCCAAATTCAGAGCAAAACACACCCATAATCTTAGTCCATGGCTTCGGTTCCGGCTTGGGATTATGGGTAAAAAATATTGACAGTCTTTCAGAACGGCGGCGAGTCTACGCCTTGGACCTGCTGGGGTTTGGTCGCAGTTCCAGACCCGACTTTCCAGATACGCCTGAAGAGATAGAACGCAGATTTGTCGAAGTTATCGAAGAATGGCGTAAAGAAATGAAACTTGAGAACTTTATTCTTATCGGTCACAGCCTGGGCGGATTTCTTTCGGCAGCCTACGCACTGGAACATCCTAAAAGGTATGTCACTTATTGGTTGCGTCCCACGCCATTGATGTGTGAGCAGTGGTTCTTAAGGTTAACTTATCTTATCAACATACTCCTGCTAGTCTTTCGCAAAAGTACTTATAATCACGAATGAAAGTGAATGTTCGCATTCCAGGTATTTCTATTGGTAAAGAAGACACACGATCGAACACTGGAACAAATTGTATTTTGTCCTGAGATTTCGGGCTCCTATAGGACTTCCTCGTCAGAGGTGGTAAAACAGCAACAAATGTGGTGGCTTAATGTGGCGTGTGATTAATAACTAAACGTTTGAATGTGTAGAAAATCAATAAGTGTGTGTTTATGTCACCGAATCGCCACTGTGGACTGTTTTTGTCTGTGCCACTAGGCAAGATCGACATGTTGGGTGGGAATATTTACAGAAATCAAATCTCAGAAGATAAATTGGCGAACATACGTTTGTTTTAGATCAATTCTCGTCAGGCCTTTACATTTATATGGTAGGAATAAACTATGGTGGTTGGTGGACAGATGAAGTGTTCTCGTTGTCACTGTGGGGAGGAGGGGGGAGAAAGAGGGGTGGGGGGGAGAGGTTGAAGAGGAGCTTAAGATTGTTGAAGGCGTGTTTCGACAAAATGGATATCCTTGTCGATTTATCGCTAAAAACATGGCTGAAAGGTCGCCAAAGCCATCGGTATTAACAGTGGAGAAGAAACGAATCTTCATCAGAGTCCCATTTCAAGGGGACGGACCAAGCGAACTACTAAGGAGGCGCCTGAGTCAAGCCGTAGCAACTACCTTCCCAGCAGCCAACGCCCATGTATTGTTCTCGACTACTCCCATCCTATACGGAGAGATTAAGGATAAACTGCCAGCCCAGACCACCTCAATGTGCATATATTCATTTACCTGTTCCTGTGGGGCAGGATATATTGGTCGCACGAGCCGGCGCTTGTCCAAAAGAGTAAGGGAACACATACCAACATGGTTAGGGAAGGGCCAACTTAAAGGTGTAAACAGTTCAATCTTAGCGCACCTGGTGGACTCGAACCATCGCGTGGATGCCAAAGAGGCCTTCCGAGTGATTTACAAGGTGCCTTCAAGCTACTCAAAACTCCTCGGACAGCGTCTGTTGGCGACAGCAGAGGCGGCCGCCATCAGGCTACGCAGACCGCTGCTATGTGCCCAAAAGAATGTCGTCGCGGCGCCCCAGTTGCCATGGGCGAAACTAGGTAACACGGCCACCCACAGCGGACCACAGGCCTCGGAAACGGGCCCCCGCAGAGGCGACCAAGTCCCAAGTCCAGCCACGCACACCTTATCGGCGGTCCTGGACGCCGGGCCGTCTAGACGTTGACACTCTGATCTCAACTCCCCCAACCTACCCCCCACCCCCCTTCCTCCCCCCTCCTCCCCACAGTGACAAGGCGAACACTTCATCTGTCCACCAACCACCATAGTTTATTCATACCATATAAATGTAAAGGCCTGACGAGAATTTATCGAAAACAAACGTATGTTCGCCAATTTATCTTCTGAAATTTTCAATGGGAATTTTCGCAAAGAAATCAAATCTTCAACAAAAACACTTTTTAATTGCCCCTGCCCCCCCCCCCCTTAAAACTGATGTCAGTTTTGTTGACGATTTTATTTCGATAAATATTCCAACCCAACATGTCGATCTTGCCTACTGGCACAGGATTACGCAGTCCACAGTGGCGCCGCATGTAGCCACCCCATTTGTTGCTGTTTTACCACCTCTGACGATGAAGTCCTACAGGAGCCCGAAATCTCAGGCCAAAATACAATTTGTTCCTATGCTCGATCGTGTGTCTTCTTTACCAATAATTCTAGTCACTATGATCATTATCGCTGCTCCAAATACTCAATGCCCACCTCACTGACCTTCCATTTTATCCTCGCTTATTTTTGGTCTGACTGCTCCTATTAATAATATGGTTAGTACCATCACCCTTCTGGGCAACCGTGCTTCCATACTTTCGCTGACATTGCACGCTCGAAATAAGCAGTCCGAGGTATTTTTTATCAATCTTTTTTTAATTTTGTTGAGTTTTTCACTTCAGAGTGAAACACCTAATCCTTGTTGACCCCTGGGGCTTCGTCGACGAGACGGATTCTACATCTTCTGCAAAAGATATGAGTATCTTGGATCAGCTGATTGGGGAGCTCACAAGCTTTCGCGCCTTAAGAACCATGCGTCAGATTGGACCTCTTGGACCCAAAGTATTTCGCACTTTACGGCAGGATTTGGAACATGTCTTCTCTCAAAATCCTCGCATAGGAGATGTAAGCCTTATATATAGACTGTGTTCTTTTTCTGTAATCCGAAACTGCTATTACATTTTTAACGCCTGTCGCAGTACAGTATCCATAGTTGTCATGAAGGCAGTATATCTGGCGGGCAAACTAGATTTAAAATCGCATATGTCTGTTTTCTGCGTCTTTTTAAGGCCAACTAGGTGTCGATGGTTTTTCAGGCTAAACCTTCTGTGTCATTTCCTTCTAGTCTCCTACATAGAAGGTAAATCAAGAACTTACTAACCATGGCAATTATTTGCATTGTCCTCAGTTATTCCTGACCAAGCTAGCTCAATCTTGCTGGCAAGAGCCGCTCATCCGCACGTGTAGTCTCGGTGGTAAGTCATTAGTCGTAGAGCAGCGGGTCTCTCTGTTCCATTGGTTCTACAATTCTTTTTGGTTGTGCCACGTGAAGTCTACTGTCTCATAAAGCAATTACTTGCAGTTTGGTTCGTTGGAAGGATGAACAACCTTAATTTAATCGGATCGTTTCCTTTAGGTTACAATTTCAGAGTCAATGCTTGCTGCTGTGTATCCATTCATCTGATATACTTTCTCCGGGCTTACGACAGCAACTGTCGTCTTCATCGCTTCGGCGAAACCGTTGAAGCAACCAAAAAGAAGCTGTGAAAACGTTAAAACGTTAAGAAGCATATTTTTCTGCAGCTTGCGCTTTTTCGAGCTTTAGTGGGTCTCCTCAGGAAGGTCCCCTCAAAGACATTCGTGCCACTGCCTTCGGAACATCCTAGCCGCACAGAACACGAAAATCTCACCCAGTTTGTTCAGAATAGTGTGTACGCTTGCTTCGGACTAAGAGGCACAGTCGGTTGGTTTGGATAATTTTTAAGAAGGAAAATTGGGATGATGCCGGAAATACAGTTTTTATTTTAAATCGCAAAAGATCTCAGTCAGGTGGTTCATTTAGGCCATGTTCGTCTAAATATCTCACCGCTCGGGTAGCTGGGAGAGCTTGTAAACGTGATACTCTTGATGCATCCGTAAAGACAGCGTTAGATCGTGTGACGACAGTTCCTTATCGGACAACCGATTCAAACAACAACCCTTGCGTTGATTGGTGTCTTATTGGTTCTGGGCGAACTTTAATGAAGCAAGTCACGTGGCCTACTTAATCGTTCACATACGACCAAATTCTATGGACAGATTTAATTCTTGTTGCAATATCAATATCAAAAGCCCGAAGGTTATCGACAGCTGGCGCATAAGATGAAAAATCCAAAATGCCAAAACAGGATGAAATTTGCGGGTAGTACAAAATGCTCGAAGGACACTTATAATTATCCCAATTGCAGATCGAGGAATATTTTTGAAAGTAGTATGTACCCCAAGCTGATAGTTGTCGCCAGTTTCTGCAAGAGTGCATGAGTGTTGTAGCTAAGCGCCTATGTTACGTTAAGTCTGCAGCAAAAGGTATTTGAAAACCTTGGTTAAACTTCCGTAGTAGCATAAAATATACGTGCGCACAGCAAGATGGATATTGGTAAGGGCGCAAGCGTCTAACATTGACTGTTGTCGCATCCTACACACTGCATGCGTCTCACAGTTAGACTTTCGTGTGAAATCCTCTAGGTCTTATGCTTGTTTACATTACGGTTCCCTCTACTGCGTCGATTTATACAGCCAGAATTCAATTATTTGCTGTTACCGAATGAATGAAAAGGTTCGCGTTCCAGGTATGGATAAGGGAGAAGACTTGTCGAGCACCGGATCAAGTTGTTTATTGTCCTGAGCTTTCGAACTCTTACAGGAGTTCATCTTCACAGATACGAAGCAGCAACCGAAAGGAGGGTAATGATAGTGGCCAAAGGCCAATCAACTGTCAGCGGTCGTCAAAGGAAGAGACACATAAACCAGAAGGATGGAGGTTGGGGAGAGGGGGAGCAATTATAGTGGTGAATGCTAATTAACTGTCAGTGGATACGGCTGTCGTTCGGGTTCATGAGCAGTAATTAGTGTAACGCCTTGTTCCTAGGGCAGAGGGTCCCGGTGATCCTGCCTCCCCTTCTGGCCGGTTCTTAGCGGGTTCCTGTTCGTTTTCAATTCTGACGTTAGGCGTGGCCTTGTTTCGCCCTTCGCTTACATAATGGCGCAAAACTTTGTAGGCCGTGGGGAGGGCTAGATGCCTGTTGACGGAGTTGGCATCTGTGTACCATGCCTCAAGGGTCAGCCTTTCAGCTTTTGAGTTTTCTCGGCCTATGATAGTTGCTCCACTATAATTTTCCCCCCTCCCTCCAACCTCCATCCTTCTGGTTTATGTGTCTCTTCCCTTGACGACCGCTGACAGTTGATTGGCCTTTGGCCCCTATAATTACCCTCGTTTTGGTTGCTGCTTCTTATCTCTGAAGATGAACTCCTATAAGAATTCGAAAGCTCAGGACAATAAACAAATTGATCCGGTGCTCGATAAGTCTTCTCCCTTATTTACTGTTACTTATAATAATGGGGAATTGGTTTCACTTATCATATCTACGTAGCTGCTTTCTCTCTCCGAAATCGCCTTTGTTGTCCAGGACTCGTTTTTACATGTTAATTTAACTCTGATTGTGTCTTTAAATGTGATAAACTATGAAGTTGGCCACTGTTGCAACATACCAATTCTCGGAGTAAAAAGCAATAGGATTTAATCTTATATCAAACCAGACTTCTTTCCTTCTAAACGTCCTCCTGAATGTGCCCCCTGAGAATCATTCTCATCCCCTCGTGGGGTAAGTTTATTAAAAATGGTTTGAGTCTTTCCCATACAGTTTTTCTTTGTAGAAAAAGGAGATACACCCAACCATTGATTCTGAAACAGAGGAGCGTGGAGCAGATTCTGATCAGTCAAGTGAAACTTCACCTTTTGATTCCTCCGTGGTCTATGATTACATTTATCACATAAACGCGCGTCACCCGAGGTCAGTACCCGTTGTCCCTTTTTTGGATATTTGCTGACAACCTTTATTTTTGTCTCCGTTATCATTCAATTTTCCAATGCCCGTCAGCTGTCTTCTTCGGCCTATTCTTTCCCCTCTTCCTTAACTTCGTAGAGGACTCCCTTGCCGCCACTTTGTAGACCGGTTTTCAGTGGTATAACGTTATTTGTAGATAGAGCATTATTTGCGCAGATCATTTTTGACTAGTCGCGGTCTTTTATGCTTAAGGAAATCTAGAACATTATTTCGTAGTCGACAGTTATCAATATTGTTATATCCCCCTGTTATAGGTTAGGAAGAGAAGACAGACAGGATAGCAGAGAACCGTTTACTGTAACAGTTTCTGCGTACACATCAAATTCTATGCGTTTCTCTCAACATGTCTCGTGTCCGTCAGCAATTTGTTCTGTCTGCAGCTTGTCCTCAGTGTGTCCGGCAGCTTGGTCTCGTGTGGGAAACAGTATCTCTTGTCGGCAGCAGAATGCGCCTTCTGTTAGCAGTTTCTTTTTTAAGGCCCAGCAGTCTGTGTTTCATATATCTTCTTATTGGTCCCTCTGCGAGGTGTTTATCCAAACAGACGTGTGTGAAACTGGTCACCTCAGTGTGACACGTGACGACCTTGTTACGCCCGCTTGGCCCTTTCTGCGTGTATCCTTTGGCGTGTAGGCCTTCGTGGTTATCTTGACCTCAGGATGGCCATCGGGTGCTGGTAAACCTTTCAGGAAGATGCATAATCGGCCGCGTTCTAATCCGCGTTCATGGCTCTTTGGGACTGCCGGCTTGCGTCTATTCGTGGCCCCTTGTCAGGCGTGACCTCACGATTAAAAGGGTGACGACTTACTTTCTGGACCATCCTTACAAATATGCTGAGCAGTCTTGGCAGAAAACTATCGTCTGCCGATATTTATTGCCCCTCCCATTTCAAACAGGTAGGCATAAGGCCCCGGTCAACCGGCTTGTTTGTCTAGAAGATTTCCGCCTTACAAATTGTTTCCTGGAACCTTCCTGTTCACTTTTGCCGACAATGGAGGTGGCGAAAGAGAGTGAGTTTGAAGGCTCAGTGTACTCTACTCACTAAAGTAGACTATCAAACGGATGATATGTCGTCGTAAAGACAAAACAATTTAAGTTGCGCGAAAGCAGTGTATGTGGCGTCTCTTCAGGTTTTACAGCAGTAAATTAAATTTCCTTAGGGACAAATATGGTCTTTATGGCACTCCTATTCACATGCGAGCCGACCCAGGTGTGGTTGACGCTAAGGGACCGCTCCGACCGCGTCAACCATTTGCGTCCTCTCCCATTTTCGATCTTCTTGACTTGTTCATGACACCAGGCTCACATGGAGAAAGTGCAGTAGATGCAGCACAAGTTTACTATCGCTTAAAACGGTAGCACGCGTCAGCCATCGTATTTGTCGCAATCGACGGTTGAGCTGTATGAATCTAAGCCATGGGTGTGCTCAGAACACTTCACAGTAGAAAGAGAAGGGCTAACACTAGAAGGAGTTGGTTATTGTATGTAGACACTCAGTGGTGATCTAAAGCACCGACGCGCGGCAGGATCGAGGCCCTGTCCCGGAAGCAGATAGAGAAGCGCAGTCACGGGAAGGTTTGCGAGCTTGGTGATGCAGACCCTACCCCCCCCCCCCACGAATTGCGGCGAGAGATGACATGTATGAATATATCTAATGCTCATTCCAATTTGAGAGCGTGTCGAGGGCGACAGATATTGCTCGAAGTGCTCTGTTTAACGTGTGCTGGTGTATTAGCACGTAAGTGTGAGAGGAAAGGGTGTTTGTGTGAAACAGTGCATCCCAGTAAATGCTGAGCCAGACAAACCCGTCAGTGGAAAGTTTAATTGTCATCTGACTTCGAAGATGGGAAAAATTGCAGAACGTGTCAAACGTTGTTGACTTTCATCGAGTTAGACACAGAATGGAGTTGCAGATCTGGGAAAAATCACAAATGAGGATGCCGATGATGTTGAAAGCACGCATCCGAGATTAGGGAAAGAATCCGGTGTTTGTGTGGTTGAAGGACGACTACCACAAAATGGTTGGAATTCCGTAACTAAGTCCGGTTGATGACCTCGGCTTTATTCGTCACAACATATGGAAAATTGTGTTTTCCTAACGGTGACCACGATGAGTGGCACAGGAAATACAGGCAGATGAAGTAGAGTGGGAGCTTTTTTGACATGTTCAAGCCTAGCCCCCAAACAATGGAGACTCCTGGCTTGGCTGCCCACGTGTCAGTGGTGGTGGATTATGTGTACTCTATGTAGGCTCCTGGATATCTGGTTTTCATGCTGTTTAGGAATAGCCTTGCGTTAATTTTTCCCTCAAGGTAACTTGGGTCCTCTATTGTTGTGTTAGGGAGTTGCTCATTTCAGCACTTTTGTTAACTTTTTCTGCCATTATGCTAACTGTGGACTGATATCCTGTCTATCCAGAATTGCAATCGACGCTTTGTAACTTAAGATCGGTTTAGTTTTCGGCTGTTGGTTGATGCCTATTCATTCTTTGCCTTTCACTCAGCGGCGAGAATGCATTCCTGCGGCTATCACATGGGACGGGCGGGGTTGCACGACCGATGCTACCACGGATCACTCAGCTCTCCAGATCATTGCCAATCACCTTCATCTACGGAGGACAATCTTGGGTAAACATGTCCTCAGGTCTTGTTGTTCGGGCCAACCGACCACAGTCATATGTGGACGTCATGGTAAATAATTGCACACCTACTCGAATCATTAAACGTACCCTATTTGCAACATAGAGTAAGTTTTATGTCCGCTCCATTAGAACACTTCTTATGATGCCCCATAGGTAACGGGGATTGTACTCCAGTAGATTGTACTCTGTAGTCGTTAAAATATACTACTGCCAATTTTAAAGTAGACATTTTTTTACAATACTTAAACAGGTTATCAAAGGTGGTGGCCACCAAGCCTATGCCGAGTACGCCGACGAGTTCAACTATTATGTAAATGCTGTTGCTCTACTGGTTGATGAAGGTTGCGAGTTTCGTCCGGGTAGTGAGGACCTTGTCCGCGTTGAGCCCTCGATGCCATCGATTTATCGTCCTCCTGCTGGCTCTTTTCGTGCACGTGAAGAAAGTCCGGAAGACAGCCAGGACCCAGCTCTACCCTAACTTTTCCATCATCCGACGTCACTCTTCCACCCTACCCCTTCATCCTCCCCTCACTTGGCGAATGAAGTCTCATCGTCATTACCGCAAGGGAATCCCTACCTCGTGGCTCTTTTAAACGAGATACCCTACGATTTTATGTTATGCCACTTTCATTGCCTTCATTTTATTCTTGGAATCTGCTCCACATCCGCGTCATGGCTGATTTTTAGCGCTCTCAAACAGTTGTTTTTTTTAATCTCCGGTGTCTTGTGATTTCTATCCATATTTGTGCGTTTAGTTTTGGCTTTGTTGATGTTATGTGAAGTTTCCTGGTATTGGCTCATTAATTCATACAAAAAGTTTTGGCTCCGTTTTTGTCCGTGTATGTGATGACTTCCTGTGCTGCCGTGACCTAATGACGCATCATGTGATCCTCGTAGATTCTAGCCAATCCGCGGAAAATCCGCCTTCTCGCTGCAACATATATCAGTCTTATCGCTGGCTGTCTGCGCATTTTCTCACACAGATGTTTGCGCAGTCATGTGAGTGAACTTGCTGTTCTCACTGAAGGAGCGAGAGAGAGAGAAAGAGTTATATGCAACAATCGCAAACTCAGAAGAAGGTGCTCGATAATCTCTGTATCCGGCTCACAGCACGTCAACCAAAACATCCAATCAAACATGAGCAAGCGGATATCTAATTGAAAACGGAAGATAAGTTCTGAAAGTTGTATTAAGTGGTGGTGGTTGGAAATAGCATTATTTTTAAGAAAATGCGTAAGTGCTGAAGTTGCGAAATTTCGTGATAAATGAGTTTATGCAAGTGTAATCGTTTGGAGAGCGTAATGCATGCTCGTGCAATTGACAGTGTGAGCATAACAACGTTCAAAACTCTGAAGAAGTGAGTGTTATCGTTAGAACAAGAATGTTGTTTGCCTGGCGTTTCGGATTCTGGCTTGAAATCATCATCGGAGATAACCGCAATAACTTAGAGCATTTTTTCACCGGAACGAATTTAAAACAGGCTTATACGGCAGGATTTATTGACGTCAATTAATTTGCTAGCAGCTTTACAGCCGCATCTTGTCGCTGCATGAGGCTGGTAACGAAGAGATCATACAACAGTTTGCAATTTCACAGAACGAAGAACATAACGGCAAGGATCATAGTTCAGTTTTAATAATGGTCAGATAAGGGACACTTTGTTAAAGCAACTTATAGGAAGGAAGGGGAGAGTTAAGGAAAGTTAACGAAAAAAAACTTTGGGATTAAACCTAAGTGAATAATTACCAGTGTACTTGGAGGTTGACCACATGGTCTAGCTGCGGACGTACGTCGGGTTCCTGCTGCCGTATGCAGACAGCCCCCGAATAGCGCAGGATTTGATAAGCTCGGGCCCAAACAAATATTCGAAGCGTTGTTTTGGCATCGACAAAATGACTGCTGGGCAAAAGTAGCTTATGTAGGCCCACTTATAGAACCCGATCGTTAAGTACCTATCTATCACTGTGTGTATTCCCGATCGAAAATGGCAAGGCAATGAGCCCGTGACACAGGAGTTAGAGCGTCCGACTTCTACCTAACAAGGCCATGGTTTCAAAACTCGGAGGCGTCTTTTGCGTGGGGAGGAGGTTGGGTATGACTAGCCGATGACGACTAAAAAGCCAGAAATGACCCTTTTGTACTCCCTTTTCTCGTTCAGTTCCACATTATCCATCTATGGTAGTTCTGCCCGCTGGCGGAGGGGTAAACACTGTCCGCATGACTCGTCCACATCAATCAGCACTTATACGGACCGAGGCCTCTGTTGCAGGCCAATCAATGACCATTCAGTTCAACAGATGTTTATATCCACGTATGGGAACGAAGAATAATTTTACTAGATGCATGTCAATAGACGAAACAACCCCGGTCAGTTCAATACTACGCCAGAGATGACAGCAACTTCACTGTGTCCGCCCTCAACTCGACCAGACGAAAGAAATATGAGAACGAGACAGAGGTCTCCCTGGTATGCAGTCTGGTAAATGCACTGTGAACCTACCATGACTGAGCCCTCTTTCAAAACAAGGGTTAGACTACGCTGGCTGTGTTGGTCCGCTTCCCAAAGATCAAGTTTACGTAGTTGCTCACTAGCGCCACTGGCCGCCAAGATACCGACCCGCACGTGACTGTTTGACTCACGCTGACTCATCGCGCCTCGACCTGCAAAGACTTGCGCGCTCCCACTTTCTCCTCTTTCGGTCTGACCTCAGCCTCGCTAGTCTTGATCCACCCTCTTGAGGACTCACCACAACCAGTGCGACCCAATAGATATATTCCAAAAATACTTGGAATACATTTCCATCTACGCTACCAAGCACTGCTTCGCAGCTAATGACGTTAACTGCAGTGACAGGGAGGATTATAGCTATTCTAGGTCCTTGACTGTTTTGGATTGTAATGTTAGGATTTTCTCCACGTAAAGCCCGGCCGCAATTCCTCATCATATGAGGCGAAAATGGGCTTTCATCAGCAAAAATGACATTCCTGTAGCGAATATCAATAGGAATTCCGGTGTACCACTCAGCGTAGGGTTTTCTTTCCTGTTTTACTGGTAGAATATTTCTACTGATGGGGACTGGTCTCACAACTTTGTAGGTAAAGTTGAGACTTTTAAGCACTCCTACACAGTTGATATATGCACGATGATACCTTACTTTTCAATTATACATTGAATTGTTAGAGTGCAATCGTCCTCCAGCAACTTGATAAGGTTGTCTTTAATTTCGTTTGTAAAGACCATAATTTTTGACCCTCCAAGTTTTGATTTAGGTGATGAATTTGTGTCTCTAGAGGTTATATGATATTGCTTAGAGTGCTAATTCTATTAGTCATACTAACTAAAACCGGCGGATAGTATATTCTAGTAATATTTTCCTATGATTGTATCAATAGCTGGCTCGTATAATATTTTTGCAACGAGCATAACAGAGTGTAATGTGATCTTACGCAAGTCCTAAACTTCATCCGGGCTCATTTGTAAGACACCCGAAAAAGCGTTCACGTCCGCTTGAAAAGTAAGATGTTACCAATTACTGCATGTGCTTGAACTATGAACTACTAGTGAGTAATTTTAAACAATTTGGATCGGAAATGGAAGAACCTTATTTTCATTTTTATCATAATATTTCTTACCATATCTATACACACACTCTATAAATTGTCACGATTAAAATATCACAAGAAAAAATAGTGAGCATACGTTAACGTCCGATAAATTATATTTAGACTTGTACAAATTATTTCGTAAATAAACTATGCGGGTTGGTAGAGGAAAATAGTGCAGTGGGGGTCGAACTGGGGTCAAAAATCTGATCAACTTCATAGGTGACTAGCAGGCAATAAATGTGATAAGCTGCAGACTATTAGATTAGTGACTTTCGGCTTTGGTAACTGCGGCGCCGTAAAGAAGTTATTTTGGGCGCATAGGACCGGTCTGCGAAGCCTAATGGCAGCCGCTTATGCCGTAGCCAATGGAGGCTGTCCAACTAATGTTAAATAGCTCGAGGGCAACTTGTAGATCACTGGGAAAACCTCTTTGGCACCCACGTGATGGTCTGAGTCCACCATGTGCGCCAGAACTGCCCTGTTTACTTCATATGTGGCCTTTTCCTTAGCATGTTGTGTTACCGGGAAACGAGCGGCAGTGCACTCAGGGCCTATGGCCAGAAGCGCACGTGAGTTGAGTCACGCGCGCAGACCGACCGCAACACCACCGATCAGTATGCCCACACGACGAGCGCTCACTCGGCGTGGCAAACTATCGATCAGCGTGCAGGCCGAAACACCGGTCGCACACTATAGACCAGGATTGTTTCAGAAGGAGCATGTTCACCTGGATACCTTTATGATTATTGTAGACTTGCGCAGCATATGCCGCATCCTTTCGTCTTCATACAGCGGGCTTTGGTTTCACGGACCGGTCAAGTAAACCAAAGGGAGGAGAGACGCAGATTGCCTCTCATGGCCCCACCTAGCCCCGTGTTGATGCAGCACCTCGCTCCTTGTTCGATTTCCATCTTATCATCAACACGGATGAAACGGTGGTCATGCATCAACCACCGCCCGATGATGCTTACGAAGCTCAACACATCAACGTCAATGGCATAGAGCTCAAAAACGTGGACAACTTCGCCTGTCTTAGCAGCACGCTACCCCGCAGCACCAGAATCAACAGCGAGATTGCTTGCCGGATCTCCAAACCCAGCCAAGCCTTCGGCCGGCTTCAAGCGCCGTGTGAAATCGTCAGGGTCTCCAGTTGTCCACGAAACCGAAGATGTACAAGGCCATCCTGCTCACGATGCTGGAGTAGGGGGTGGAGACTTGGTCCATCTACTTCAATCAAGCTGGGTAGCTAAACAATTTTCACCTCAACTGTCTGCACCAAATAGTTAAGTTGAGATGGTAGAACAGGATGCCGTACACGGAAGACCTGGATAGAACAGGCATTTTCAGCAGTCAGGCCATTCTCGGGCAGGTACAACTGCGCAGGAGCAGCCTTCTCGTACGGGTGGACGACCAACGACTACACAAGTGACCGTTTTGCGGCGATGTCGCTGTAGGTGCTCGCCGCAAAGGAGGACAGAGAGGCACTACAAGGACACTCTGAAGAGCATTCTGAAGCTGCCAATGCCTAAGGTTTTCCAACCTGCCTGCGCTGAAAAAGCGCATTCCATGCACATATGAGCTTGATCGGTCATCTCCGGACGCAGTGCACCATTCCGTCGAGGGCACCCACGTCTACGATGTCAAGCACTTCAACAGACACTGCTGTTAAAGCACTAAGACGACGACCACCCTCACCACGGAAGCCCAACTAGCCGATGCTCCACTGTTCTCCACCGCTGACACCATTTCCCCACCTGCAACCTTCTCCCTCTCCACGCCCTCCGAAGCATCACCCCCCTCCCCCACCCTCATCACCACATCTCAAGCATCTGCAGGCACTGGGCGCTCGATCCTAATCTGCCCTCACTACAAACCCACATTCACCTCACGCATCGGCCTGGTCGATCAATTTCGAATAAATCGCACAGAGGCTGGTGAATCAGTGTCTGGTGCACTAACATGGATATCCATAAATAAGAATGTCGCCTTCACTGTTCGCACCGCTTCGTGCACTCACCCACCGAATGGGCCTACTAGGTCACTTACGCATGCATGCCAACGATATTCACCGCGATGTTGACGTTTTTGGGGTAAGCACATGACAGTTGCACCACCAGCTTCTACGAGATCCACCATGTACTCCACGACATGGTGGTGCAGGGACGGTAGATTATAGTCAGAAGCCAGTTCGAAGAAACCATAAATACTACCTACTTAAACATATTAGTAGAAATGTTTAATCATGGAAACTATTCAGTTAGGTCCACCATTTCGGGCTTTGGTTTTGACGCGGTCCACACCATGTGCCTCATCGCGTGGAAGTGTACTGACGGTGCCTAGTGCTGGATAACAGTGAGAGCGGGCTTTCTGGGCATCTACCTCACTCTGTGTTCCACTTCTCCTTGCACCATCCCCGGAAGAGGAAGAAGAGATGACTTCTGAGACCAACTTGTATTCCGGCTGACGTTTCAAAAGCTCGCTCGCTTCCATCGTCAGAGCAAGGTGTCTGCATTCCTGTGTGAGTCAGATAAATGTGAACGACCATTCGCCCATGCGTCAATCTATTGGACCGATTGATTTTCGTGGCTGTTTGAATTGCTCGCATCGTCGTGAGCTCTGTCAAGTCGTTTTTGTGTCTCGTGAGCGTTTCCACCCTCTTTGCTCGCGGCTGCCGGCTGTCGGCCCTGCTAATCTCTCTCTCCGCCCGACCAAGTGCTCCGTTTTGAGCCGATGTTAGCCTTTTGCGGAGCACTTTGTAGGCGGGATGAAGGTCGATGGCTCTGTTTTGTGTGCCAGTCGAGGACCAACTTTCTAGGAGCAGTCTGGCCATCTTGTCTCGGGCTCAGCCTATTACCCTTGCTTTTTCAAAGGCCAGTTTATGTTCCTTCTCCTTTACGTGGTCATAGACCAAAGACAGCTTATCCTTGCGGTTGATTGCCAGCTGATGCTCATGTAACCTTGTGCCAAGGCGTCTTCCCGTTTCACTGACATACCTTGCAGTGCAGTCTTGGCATGGTATGCTGTAGACCACAGCTGATTGTTCTGTCAGAGGTATCGGGTCTTTGGGCCTCATGAGTTGCTGTCTGATGGTTGATTCCGGCCTATGAACCACACCGATCCCGAATGGTTTCAGGATTCTTGCAGCCGAATTTCTTGCTTAGGGCGGAAAATAAAATACCTAAGTGTTCAATCACGAAGCACTTAGTGGATACTGGCCATATAGTTGATCCAAAGACCACGTTTAAGGTCATACCTCGGGTGACGACTGGACGTCTCCTACGATTTTCCGAGGCCGCTGCAATACGCAGGGGAAAACCAGAACTCTGTAAGCAGCTGGAACATGTGATCAACCTAGCACTGACGTGGCAACAATCGATCACCTTAGTCCCTCTCACGTCTTCTGCCTCCCCCCCCCCCGTTATAACCGACTGCTGCCCTGTACTCTGCCCCTTGTCCTCCTTTTTAATTACACTTCACAGGCATTCACTGTAACCTGAACTGCTTTTTTTGTGATAATTACCTCACCCCTCCTTCACCCCTCACCATGCACCCATATTTTTGAATTATGTTTCCCCTCTTATTTACTTATTAATCTACACCCCTCTAATTGGACAGTTAATTTACCATACTAACAGCCAATGACCGTTTGCAGATGAAAAAGAGGTCAAAAAATTATATGACGTCAATAAATTCTGATCAACTCGTGATCCTCGCCTTGTTCAAAGTTCTTCCGGGAAAACAACGTTACAACAATTATTGCTTTGTAATTTACCCTGTCCAAGCCGCTTTCAGTGTGATCGTCTTTCAGATCCACAAATACCAGTGTTCATACCAGAGCAGATTCAACCGGTGACTGACTTTCTGGGGCAGTAGTGGAAGAAAATACGGCAGGAGTTTCCTTGGTAGTGGTCTCGGATACAGCAAGCCATAGGTTTTTATCATACGCTAACCGTGAGAACGGGGTTTTTATGAGTTGGTAAAACTGATTTACCAAAAAAGGATTTTGTGAAAATAAGTAAAAAAGTCGTACAATTTTGTTGAAATAATTTAACGCCTAATGGCTATATGTCAACGGCGTTAGGCGCGTAACTCGAAAGAAGGCGCGAAAAACAAATTGAGGTCGAAATGAGCTTGAATCGAGCTCGAGTTGTCGTTGACAAACGTGGAAATGTGGAATTTTATGCTTAAAACTATCCTTTGATCAAAGCCCAGTAAAATGGCATTTTTGAAGACTTCTTGTAATATTAAGCTGGAACTTTGGGCTTTTTACATTCGATATCACGATTCCACCCTCAACCTAATCATAACCCTTACCCTATCCTTTACCTTGACCTAACCCTAACACTTACTCTAAAACTTACCCTAAACCTAACCTTCACCCCAACCCTTACACTAACCCCCTAATTTAAAGCTTACTCTAACACTTACCCTAACACTTACCCTCACCTTAACACTAAAACTTACCCTAAACCTTACCATAACCCTAACCATAACCCTAATCCTAACCCCATACCCTTACCCGAACCCCAAACCTAACATTAACCCTTAAACTTTACCCTAACTCTTACCTTAACCCTAACCATAACCGTAATAGTCACTACTTACCCTAACACTAACCCCCTAACCCTTACCCTAACCTTTACCCTAACTCTTACCCTAAACCTTATCCTTTCCCTAACCCTTACCTTAGCACTTACCCTAACCCCATCCTCTAACCCTAACCATAACCCTAATCCTTACCCTTAACCCGAATCAAGCTCGAATCGCTGTCGACAAAGCTTGAAATGTGAAGTTTTATTCCGTTACTACCAAGAAAACTCCTGCCGAAAATACTTCTAAGGATACGCTGCTTCGCAAGAGCGGGGTCTGTGATCGATTTTATGATAGATATCTCTTCAGGTTATATTAATATCTGCCTGTTAGAAGCTTCTGAATACTGCGCGGTTATCCCGAGACTCCAACACCCGACCTTTTGATCAGAAATGTAACGTTCTAAATACAGGATTACTAACGGAACCCATTTGTCCCACTCTTTCGTGTGCCCCATGCTCGGTCCCTGAAAGCAGCCGTTGCGGGTAGGAGTCTAGGCAGATAGGATTGCCGGCAGAGACAAATGCGACTGGAATGCTCGTTTCTGACTTATTACTCGTCATCGCTCATCATACCAACCCCAAGTGGTGTAGCACCCGAGACTCGAACTCGCAACCTTCTTGACTATAACTCGACAACAGAAGTTGAAGTAGTGCACCACACATACCCCTAGTCCCAGAATGGCCTGGCCTTAATCCACAGTAGCTTGGCCTCAAGCCCTGAAGTCATTTGCTCTCCAGGCAAACATACAAGGACGTCGACAACAGGTGACCCGAGACCTCGGATGGACTCTTAACTTGTGGCGTGGGAGAGCTCAGTCATCAGCATCAAAACTCCCCCATCTTCAACTGAATTTTCTTGTATAGGCTTTTCCGCTACCGTGACAAGTAGAATTTAAATACCGACCTCCTGTCGTGAAGCGATATAAATACCCTCAAGCGCTCACAGCCCAGGCCATGTTTTCTTGCCAATCCAGTTCCAGAGCAGCACGTCCAGTACGGCCAGCTGGCAGACCTCATTCCCAAACGGTGGTTTCTCTTCTACTGCGAAGGGGACCTTTTAACCAACACTGACACGGCATACGGATTGCAATCGAAGTTCAACCCAGAAAATCAGCCTCATTCATACGCTGTTGAGATGGGCTATGCCCTGCGAACCTGCTTAATTACGGGCAAACATAGTCGAAATTACGCAAGCCGTCTATATTCCTACCGACGTTCAGACTCATGGACAAACGTAGTCGAGATGACAGAAGCACTTTTCCCTTCTACCAAAATGACGCTCACAAACTTCTATTCGCTGATGTCAGCCACACGAATGCCAGCTGTTAAAATTATACCGTGTATACGTACACAATGCCCTGTGTTAACTTTTCTGAGTTCGCCAATACAAGCGAACATCCGTGTCCCAAGAAGCAATTGAGAAGAAGAAAGGTCTGCTACTCATGTCTCTGATGACGAATCCGCGACGGATATCGAAACGTCAGGCGAATAAACATATTGTCCCAGCGATCGAGTCTTCTTCTTCTTCGTTTCTGAGTTCGATTTATTTCATCACCGAAACTCCGATATTAGAGGGCAGCCCTTGTAGCGACCTTTCAAGTAGGCCCCGCATGAGATCCCCTGACTGCAAGCTTTGGCCGATTTTTCGGACCATGCGCTAACCGCCACAATGGCCTGGCTTCAATCCGCAGTAGCTTGGCCGCAGTCAATAGCTCTCAAGGCATAAGGACGTCAATGCGGTGACTCTCGTCCGGCCAGCACATGGGCCCAAACCTACCAAGCGGATGGACGTGCGGTCGGACAGTCAAAACCCCTCCTACCTATACTCTGCTAATTATGTAAAGAATAAACTGTTCCTACCAAGCTGGTCTCCAAACTATTCTTCCTCTCATAAGCACCTATGCCCCAAAGACCGTAGTCACAAGGGTTTACTCTATTAACGCTAAGAATACTCAACGACACCTTTTTATAGTTTGATATTGCCATGACTCGAGCTGATTCAAAGGTTGATCGTTCCATTTACAGACGCATTCGACATAGATCTCGTTTTTTCTTAGGAAAGCGGGCTGTTTTTCCTTCTTTTTGTTTTATGAACGCGTCTGGCCGCAGTAAGATTGAAGAGGTTCGGACTGTTTCCATTGAAAAAAGTAGAAGTACCGCAAATCAGAGCACAATGTTCAATCCGGCAAAAAGGAGACTGAAAACTATATCTAGCGTATGGGGCCAAGATGGGGCCCACCAGCGGACAACCACAAACAGGACTTACAGTGTCCTCTGATCCTGTCGAGAATGTGAAAATTAGTCTACCCTATTTCAGCTAGAACTCCGTTTGTCCTAATGCACAACGTGGCAAGCATATCAGAGGGATTGTTTTACAGACGGCTTGAAGAGAATCCCTTTAACATTTTGGTCATCCTTTTGTGTTAGACCTACAGTAGGTCACATATCTGATGAAAGGTTGAGGATTGGGGGATTAAACACAAACTTGAGGTCGTTTATTTAGTTCATTGGCTTGGCTTGAGGCGCAAAATACTGTTTACTAGAACTGAATTCCATTCAGATCAGTATAAATTGAGAAAATATAGGAGGAAACGGGCGAAATCAAACCTTTGTTGATTTCCAAGGAATTTCCTATGCTATTAAGAGCTGCGGAGAAAGGGTTCACATTGGTGTGTGCTGAAGTATAAAAATACATTCACAAAGAGCAGAAAATTTTTAATTATATTTGTTCACTTCAGAGAAAATTTTGTTTTGCGTCCACGAAATTGAGGTTAGTGTGCTTACAAGATACAGCACTAGAGACGAGAATAGGTTGATAAATCAAGTTGACAAATGTCTGCTCTACAAACATGTTAAGTTTTTGCGCCCTGAAGATAAGTAATAAACTTACAAGACGCAAAAATGTGTAGGCTATTTGACTTAAGATGGACTTCCTCGAAATCTCATACGTTTTCTAATTAACCTTGTAAACTAAGTCCATCCAAATGTTGTTAAAATATCAACGAAAATCAATAAATAGCAAAACTCCAAACGGGAGAAGTAAAAGATTATCAAGTTTAGGAATGTTGGAGGATATTTTGGGTCACTCTGTTGTGCAATTAAAAGCAAAAAACGGTTTTTTTATCCGCTTTTGCGTGAACGCCATATATTGGACCTCTCTCACTGCATGCCACACCCCCCCTCCCCCTCCTGGCTTGCCCTGTATTCAACGCAGACAAGGTTAACGGAGTGTTATGGCCCACTACACCTGTTTGCCGGGGATTATAACGTGCTTGTACCCCCTTGTAGCAAAATGGACAAAATCCGGTAAAAATCTGGCTTACGTATCCAGATTTTTTGCAATAGGATTCCATGATGGAATACGCTTGTATTTGCTACTAAGGGCGCGGATCAAGTAGACACCGAACAGCTAAAATGACCCATGATTTCGGTTGTCCATCCTTCGTCTGCTGGGGCAATTAAAATTTAATCGGCGCTCTTGGATTCACCAATGGCCCTTACTATCGTCAGAAGAAAGTAAAACCAGTGAGAAAATTTGATTGTCACACTAGACCGGTTGGCGCGACAAGACAGACGAACCATTGACTTGTGACAGGGTGAGTCATGTTAGGTTCGTGAACGAAGGAGAAGGGAGAAAATTGACAGCCTCCTGTGCTAGAGCAGTCTAGTAGCAAATCGAAGTGAGTCCGATCATGGGATCCCACTGGAAAAATCCGGATTTACACCAGATTTTTTCCACTTCATCTGCACTTGCTACTGGGGCTGCCATCCGCCTTTTAGGCCAGTTTCTCGGGATACAACGCATTCGACAAGTCGACCTTCCACCGTAGGCTCCACAACAGGGTGATGTGCAGGAAGGGTGAATAGCGCATGAATTAGTTTTAAGCGATAGTAAACTGCCCGGTGTCACGACGCAGTCAAGAAGACCGGAGTCGGGATCGGGTGCAGGCGGCTGGCGCGGCCGAAGCCGCTCTTACGCATGCCACTGCGCCCTCCCTCCCCCACCCATTCAAAATTTTTTTACTGGAACGAAAACCGAATAACGTCTGTCGTACCTTGATCTGGTACCCATATTCACAAAAACAGACAAACAGGACAGTTCCATCGTCACACCCCACCACTTCCACCGTGTGTTTCGTAGTCTGCTGGTGCGGGTGCGATTACTTATGCGTAAATTAGCTTTAAGTGGTAGTAGAATTTCTTTGCATCTACCACAATCACATTTCCCCGAAGTGCCTGCTCAAGTTAACAGTTCATAGAGTAAATTCACTGAGGAGTTGTTGCGTGGATACTTCGCAAACACCCCGTATTTTTAACAATTCATCTTTTCTAAATATGCTTATGCATTTTTGCCGAAGAAGGCGTAATGTAAAATGTTTTACGTATTTGCCATATTCATGCATTCCTGTAACGTTTCAATAGGAGGTTTCAGTCGCTCAATTTATAACGACTGACAGCAAGGATATGTTTAGCCTGCCTCTTGGCGGATATCCTTTATTAAATTAAGTTTTACTAATGTTTATCGCAAACGTCATGATCGCAAACCTACCCTAACTAGCCTCTCTTAGTTAAGGTGAGCTTAAAACTGATTTAGCCAAATAACTAGAGCTAAATATCGGTGTTGTGATAGAATCATGGAACTAAGTGGCTGTGGACGTGTAAAGGTATCCAGTTTTAGCAGATTCAAAATAAAAAAGTGCGGAATAATATCTAATGGGATTCTGTAGCTGTGACTTACTGTATATTCACGTGGCCCTCACATTCGTAAAGCCCAGTTATCTTCCACCTTGTTCGAATGAGTGTACACCGCTTTATCCTCACCCAGAAACGCCTCGAAACGTATAAATGAGAACCAGCAACAATTTACTTTTCCATCACAGTAAGTCTTTTGAAAGAATAATAAAATGGATGAGTAAAATATAAAATTAAAAGCATAATAAATAAATAAAAGAATTGTAATTGTAGATGGGTCACTTTCAGCCTCCGATTTTGTTCCCAAGTGAGAGCAATTATTACCTGGCGAAGGTATTAATAGATGGCATGTTTGTTGTGGTTCGGCTTTTCGTAGCTGCACGTGAAGAAGACCAGAGGTGGTCCCTTCGGTGGTACCTCAAATTTCAAAATGTATAAATACCACGACTTACTTTTTGCACTAACCAATGTTTAAAACCATCCACCTTTCGCTTTCATAAAATTTGATAAAAAACTTTCATTTACTATATTGTGAGACAAAATACCCTACGAACTGTTCAATCGCAACCCATCGTGGTGGAAACAGGAATTTTAGAAGACATGACTGTGGCAAAGGAAAGAGTTTCACCTTGTTTTCTGGAGTTTCATTTCCCACAAATTCACTTCACCCAAACATGCTTCCTTTCCGAGCTTGACACATTGCATTATGTAAGATAATCTATAAATTTGAGCTATCTCTCTGAACTTACGTTGGCCCGCTATGATCGAGAACCTGGTGACGGCATGCCGTGACAGCGTCTCGCAGGGAACGAATTTGGCACAGGTTTGGGTGCTGTGTCAACTCGACGTCTAGACATTACGACTCGGCCTGTTTTGAGCAGGAGTCACGAAGCATTGCCTGGCCTCAGCTCGCTGACTAACCCTCGTCTAGCCTGTTGCTTTCCCAACACATCTGCTACTTGGACGTTCAACGGCCTGTATATTATTTTATGGACTTTGGCCTTGGTTTAGGCTTTGTGGAATTGTGAGCCACTGCATAAGTCCACGTATTTTGCCGACCTTTATTACCAGGACGGAATCCTGCGTTCTGAAGAATATCCGAGCTGCAAAAACAGCCTTCTCGACTGACAAATTATGGGTTTCGAGCTTCCGGGCATTTCCGCACATTTCAAAATACACAACACGGGATAAACAGTCATGGACTGATCAAATAGAGATATCAATGGAAATCTCAACGGAGATCCAGTTAAGTATGAACACTGAAGTGGAACTGGACTATCGTTTATCCTTTCGCCAAACACCTAAAAAAACTATCTTACTTTTGGCTGGTTTGTGTAGCAGCTTTGCTTTCTCTTGCATAGTTATGGAAAGTAAGGCGCAGTCTGTTAACTACTCCCTTACTAAGTGACTACCACTTAATGCTTCATTGTGGGTATTGTTATTAACACTACTTTATATATTGAGAATTACCTCTCGTCTATATTTCAATATGTCTCTCATGTTTTCTGCCAAGCGCAGTCCTATTGCATTGCATTTGACGAAAATGTACTACGTTGTGTAAGTATATTTGCATCATAATATTACCAGGAAACATATGTGTATTGCTAATAATATAAGCACAGTCAGTCTGACTGTTAAGGGTATATGCATGACAAATTAGATTTTTCAGGATTATTTGTAGGTGTAAGTGAACCCTTAGTCTGTTGGATTAGTGCTTTACTTTCCACATGAACAATATATTTCAGGTAAATCCAAGTTTTCTATCATACCTGCTTTTCCTATGAGAAGTCCCAACCTATTGGAGCACGATCAGTGCTATTACCGTTTTAAATTAATCTGGAATTTGTCATGGACAAGGCAATTTGCATAACCTACTTTTGCTGACTTCTTTTGCACCAAACCTGCTAGAACGATAGAAACTTATCCAAAAATAAATAAAATCACACCGTCAACACAGGGCTGGAGTACGTTGCAGCATGACCTCATTGTCATCACATATATAGCCGTAAGCCGACAAAATATTTGCTGATATTTACTACAGCAAACATTTTGAAACTTTCATTATCCACTTCAAGCATTTCGAAAAAAAACATTCATTTCTAGCGTTATGAGAAAAATATATCCTCGAAATGTCCACGCACAGTACATTCTTGTGGGAACTGAAGTGTGCGAATACAGGACTGTACAAAAATAACCAGCTAACCTGTCTGATCTAATGCAACTGCAAAATGGCCTAAAATTCGTGTAACATGCCAACATATGCGAAAAATTGATACTTTCACGGTAATCGGCATTTCGCAAGTTTGTTTTGCTGCTTATCCTGTAGTCTATTTAGAAGTATTTTTTTCCAGTCGCGATAGGATGCCGGCTTGTTAACGAGTTCCCTTCTGTCTGTACTGTAAGAAGTGGCTTCTAAGTAGTGTGGATTTTTATTATTGAAATTCAAATATGTCTTATGGAAAATATAAACGAAGACAGTATTTTCCGTTTTCCCACCCTGGATTCACTAAGACGCAGGAGCTGGTTCGCGCACAGCCTTTCGTTTACCGTCGTCTCGCACCTTTCGCCGCTCTAATCTAAACACTGTCTACGTGAAATTACCCAACTTTCCCCTTGCCCAACGCACATGTGCTCACCGTTGGTCCATTTGGGTTTCTGGGTGGGTTTAAAAATGTGTTTAGTGTTAGCATGCAATATAACAAGGACTATTGACTTTTGCAACTACACGTTTTGTTTCAGCGGGTTGCGGCTCTATATTCACACTGTTAGGTCTCAATAATGTAATGGTGTGTTATTACGGAAGACCTATCGCGAAATCTCATTTGCCATATATATAGTTCAGCTTTTGCTTGAGCACAAAAAGTTAATTGAAGAAGCATACTGTCCCACAATTGGCTGATTTTCATTGGTGTGCTTGTAAATAATGTGTAGTAGACGCCCGACTGATGAAACTGCTTTGACGTCGCGCACATAATGATTTTGAGCGAACAGGTTCTGACTGCATTTGTGTGCTTTGTTTCTGCTTGTCTTTTTCCCTCCAGTAAGTTCAACAATTTTAACGGTTATACTTCATCTAACTTCACCACTTTAACCTCTGTGTATAAAATAGTCAGCCGGGTAATTTTTGGTTACGTGCTATAAATCTAAAAAGGGTTAGTGTCCGCGGAGACAAGCCAAGGTATTATCATTTTTAAAGTCTTAACTCGACTTCCATACCATTTATTTAGATAGAAAGATAGATAGATTGAGAACTTTATTTTAAAGATAATATCAAAATTTTCAGCAAAAAATGGTTCCATTCACGGAGAGCAAAAAATAAGGTAAATTAAGGGGTCAAAAAAGCTCAAGGGTGAACGGTCAAAGATCACAAAATACTCAAAGTAAGAAATCGACACGGTTACCACATCAGTTATGGTGACAGGTCAGCCTTCAGCTTCTCAATTTCCGTTTTTTCACACGTGAGGAATCGCGCTAAGAATGGGAGTGCCGAGTTCTGGTAGGTCGATGCACGGCAGGACATACGACGGAAGCTTCGGCGCGTCGTACGAGAAGACTTCGCAGCCATTAGTTCAGAGTGGAGAGGGTGAGTGACCTCACTAAGAATACGGTCCACGAAAATTTTGACCGATTTGAAATGTCGCTGCATTATAAGGTCAGCTAAAAAAGCATAGGAGTAACCGGCAGCTGAAGAGAGCATGCGGAAAATACGTTTAATAATAAGCAAGTCTTTCTTAAGGTATGCTGGAAAAGTAACTGGAGAGCAGTAAAGAATGAGAGGGAGGATAGAGGCATCTATAAAACGCCCGATGGGGGCTTGCAGGGTGCGATATGAACGCAAGAGGTGGATATAATGTAAAAGTTTGCGGATTTTAATAAAAAGGTCTCCAATATGAAGAGAAATGAGAGGTTGGGAGCTAGTGTTACACCAAGGTATCGAAAGAAAGACACCTTGTTACGCAGAAAGTTAATGGTTTCAGGACTGGGAGAGGGTCGCGTCAGGCCACGTAAGCTATATTAAATCTGCCCAAGCGAACGGTGGAGTGCATTGTGCGACTCCTTATGATTACAGGGAAAGAGATACGATCTCACATTTCATTCATGGTCTTTTTAAAGCATGGGCGAGTTAGGTGACGCATGAAAAGCGGCCTTAAACACTTATCCACATTCCCCGGAGATAGTACGTCGATAGCTAAGCCACGTATGTCAGAAGATGTCACTGCATATCATTGTCAGGTGTTTGTTTTCATTAGAGCAAGGGCGCAAATATGGTAACTTGTAGTGCGTCTATAAGCCTGCTTTTCTAATGATAAACTGTCTCACTTGCAAACCTATGACTGATTTTTTTAGACTTTAAGGTGACAACCAAGCCAAAATTGATATTTTCGCGTTACTTTCTTATTAATTCAGCCTCCTTATTTAAATAAATATTTGCCTTTTATCCTTTGGCCCCCAGGTAATAATAAATGTCCGAAAAAGAGGAACTCGAACAGGATTAAAGATGCTGTGGAAAGCAGCTTAAACGGATTATTTCCACTGGTATTGTCAAGAAAAAATGCGCGCTCGTGGGTGTCATTTTGAGTGGACAGCAGGGAAGCAGTACATGTGCTGAACTGCATTAGGAACGCATGTTTTACGGGAAGGATATTTAATGAAATTTAAGTGTTTAGCTGAAATTTGCCGAATGTCTGTGAATATTCTTCAACTGATAAGAATTAATTTCAGTGGTTTATGCACGCCTCTATGCATAGAACTAATCTTTTGGCAAATCAGATATTTTGCTTTTCATTATTTGCTTATTCTGCATCAAAAACATTTTTAAATATTTTGCTTCTAGCCAAATAACAGTAGATTCCCTTTCTGATGAAATGTCTTGAATAATCTTATAAATGTCATTTTGCACAGACCATCACACACGGCGTGTCACCAAACTATAACAGCGGTAAAGTAAGAACCATAACTAAAATCAAGGCATAACTTCATGGAAAAATTACTATTTACTAGCACAAGAATTTTTGATCCTCAAAAAAAACTGGCAATTAAGGAAATAGAGATATGGCAAGTCACTAGTACGATGTTAAATTTACATTTAGTTAAGGCATGGGAGTGAAAAGAGTTCGCAAGTTAGTACAGAATAAATGCAAATTTATAAGTAAAATTGTTTCCATTGACATTTAAACTTGTCATAAATAGATGTGGTCACTTTAACTTCAGTTTTTCTTCCAATGTGGATACTGGGTAAAAATTTTCATTTTAAATTGACGAAAAGATCCTTGCTTTGTTTCTATTAATTTATATTGACAATTGCAAACATATTTTCTGCAGTAATCATATCTTGGCTGTTGAGTGGGAAAAAAAATTAACTGAGTGGCACACATGGATAGACTGGCTGTTCACTAAAAAGTTAGATTATGATTCTACTTCTAGTCAAATTCATACCATCTTGTGTATATTGAAAGAAATTTGCGTTTGTCATATTCCTTTGTAATTATTTCGAGAGTCCGAGTATGACGAGCTGCAGATGGTTTTCAAACTTCTGTTGAACACTTTACGAATTTCACTGTTTTGCTTTGTTTTTCCGTAAATACCGAGTTTGTTCCACCTACTTACCGAAAACAACGCAGAATGAAATAAGTTAAAAGCATTTAGCTAAATAAGGAGTTTCTACACATTCACTTCGAACGTAGCTGCCTGTCTGGGTCAAGACTTTAGAATCACCCAAACATGTCAACTCATTGCCGAGAAAAAAGCATTTCCACAACAAAAGATAACTCTGAACAAAGCGCTTTAGTTAGATATTTTGAAGTCAAATACCTGTGCACTATACCTTTTTTGAAGATGAAGTCAAGATCAAAATGGCATATTTCGACCAGTTTTTATTTCCCTAAAAATAAGAGATTAATACTTTGCTGGAAATGAAAGAACTTAAATTTCTCTGTAGACAAAAGTAGTTTTTAATGCGTTTTTTTTTTATTTCACGGACAATTCTCTTATTTTAAATGCACAATAGAGTGACCCAAAATTTCCTCCGATATTCTTAAACATGATAATATTTTGCCTGTTCCGTTTCAAGTTTTAATATTCATTGATTTTCCCTTTATTTTACAGCATTTCGATGGAGTTACTCAACAATGTTAGTGAGTTGATAAATGTATTTCCATGAACTACATGTAGAGACAAGTAGGCTTAGTAATTTTGGCGTACAAAAACACATTTTGGTCCTTTGTAAGTTTATTACGTATCTTAAGGGCACGAAAGGTAACAGACTTATAAAGCAAAAATTTGCTAACTAAACTCGTTTTTCTGTCCTCGACTATAGTGCTGTATCTCGGACGTACACGAACCTCAATTTCATGGATGCGAAACAAACTATTCCATTTTGTGAACATGCATAATTTAAAACTTCCTGCTCTTCATAAATGTTCTGTTATAGTGTGACATGCATAATCAAGAAGCTTTTTTCCGCAACGCTTAATATCGTAGGAAATTCCTTGGATATCAACAAAAGCCGAATTTCGACCATGTCCACCTATATTTTCTCCCAGCATACAGATCTGAACAGAATTCAATTCTAGTAAACAGCATTTTGCGTCTAAGTCAACCTAAACAGCTTAATAAACAACCTCTAGTCTGTGCTAAATCCCCCAATTCTCAACCTTTCATTAGATATTTAATCTACTGTATTAATTTGCATTTTATTCTATTGAACATACGACGTGTTTTATTCTAGTGTGCCGCTATCATTTGATCATGGAAAATCGTCATGGACAAATGAGAGATCTCTGTATGTGGCGTTATCAAGCGTACCTGCGAATGCAACATTCGTCTATTATTGTGAAAAGTCCCAGCCGTGGAAACTTGGTTTGGCTGGTCTTACATTCCCCAACGTAACGCAACTCGTCCGTGACGCTTTGAAAACAACAAGTGATACGGCGCTTGCAAATTGGCGCTTAAGTATGTTCGCAGATGTGCGCAGATTTTTGCAAGAATCATTTAAAAGAAAACCTACGATAGTTTGTACTTTTGAAAAATAATTTCGCAGAAATTTCATTTTTCATTTTTGCTGTTTTGGGCATTTTTCATGAGTAAGGTCTTCCTCCTTCAAATTTTCATAGAAACGCAAAAGTATCGGTGGCTTTTTAAAGGTTTGGGCTTATTATATTTATTAAACGATATATCATTGGATCTTCCGTTTATTAACACTGCATCCATATTATGATACATGGTACATACTCGAATTTATAAGGGTAGTGACAATCAATGAGAGAAAGCATACTACTTACGCCGTCATTCGTACCAAAGTGCAGTATTTTCCAGACTGTGGAATAAAGGTTATTCAAATGCCAGTTTTCTGCCTTTCCTGTAACAACTTGAGATTGTGTTGCTCCATATTTACTACTGGAGTCCCCCTGAGTACTATTTTCGAACGGAAAACATGGAGATACTTGTGGTTAGGATGGGTGCACGACCTTTACTCTTAAAAAATATATTACTCCTAGCATACTTAACCTTGCTAATTCTGGGCACTTTGGGCCTTCCTGGTGTTAAGATGTTGTCACACTGTCGGACGCATATGAACTATAAGGCATGGATCGCACATTATGTTATTTTTTACCCAATCAAAACAGAGAGCGTAACTAAAGAATGTGATACATATCCTAAGATTTGAGGTCACGCACTAAATTTGGTCGAGCCTGAGGTTTTTGTCTGCTATTTTGTGCTGTTTTTTCGCATGTTTAAATTCATCCAGAAAGTCTTTATTGATTACTGCAGTATTCAATAGACAACAACGTTGTTATCGAATACTGTTTATAATCCCACATCCACTTACTGTTTGCCCTGACAGGCCACGGTAGTGTTCAAATCAATCATCAATCAATCTAAAATCAAATTTTGTATGGGAAAGGCCACACAACTGCTGTCGGAAAGTCTCCAATAACTTGGCGTGCGCAATGACTGGCTTTAATTTTGGGCACCAATCCTTGATCAGCATCAATTCCTTCAGGTGCCATATGATTCAAACAGATCACATGTAGGCAATCCTTATCCGAGTTATATGATCAAAACTGGGGACAGTAAGATGATGCTTCAAACGCGGACATACGCACATATCTGCTAGGGTTCATCTTCCGTTCACTGGAATACATTTGTAGATTTGTTGACGTCCTTTGTCGAAGCGAATACTGACTTTATCAATCAGCGAGTTAAACGTTGCGACTGTACGTGTTGGCCTTGGGCTGATCGATGTTTCGTCGTTCGTTGTTTGGCCCTACCTGTAGATTTTGGCTTGGCATGACGGCAGTTAGTGTTCTGTTTCGCCCCATGGTCGAAAATACTGGTAATCCTGCTGCATCTTCCGGTTATTTGATCACAGAGCAGTGTTTTCCTGCCTTTAACTTACGCAAGGGCGTAGGACTTTGTAGGCCGCAGGGAGGTCCACATGCCTGTTGACAGAGTTGGTATCGGAGTACCATGCCTCAAGCGTCAATTTTTTAGCTTTTGAGGCTCCTCGGTCATCGATGGTCATTCCTTGAATATGGAATGCTGCAAGCTGCGAGTTATGTTTTAGCCTCTGGGTCCCCACCTTGTATTTCTGTAGATGGGTCTGTCATTTGCATTCTGTTTCTCCAACGTTATAAGAGTCTCTGTATTTGCAACGTATTTTGCAGAAAGCTGCGGAGGTTTCGTAAGAGGGCAGTCTGTGTTTACGTTTCATCCTTCTTTGGTGTATTGCTGCTCAACGTCAAGGGGCTGTGCCTACTCCAACGGGTTTTAATAGTCGATAGACTGCTTCGAAACCACCATTCATGCATAAAATGGCTTTCCAGACTTCTGTTTTAGTACCCATCGTCTGTTCACTCGGCACTTTCTTTAGTGGATAAAAGAATTCCGGTATCAATTGGCTCAAAGGGAGTCACGTAGGTATTGCTGTTCCATTGTTTTGTCCGCTTGTGTGCTGCAATGTGTTTCAGCTCTTTGGAGAAGAGTACTAACACAGGTGCGTTTGTGAATCAGAGAGTAATTACTGTTGAAGTGGTGTATTTCTTTCGTGCTGGTGCCTTTCTGAATAGTTTGGTTTGCAGTAGACTAGTTGAACAAAGGCTCGCCAGGAAACCAAGGAAAGGAAGTTGACTATTTCTTTCCACTTCCATCGTGAATTGGATTTTAAGGTCAACCGAGTTAAGTAACTCTTTGACATATCTATATTCATGATGGCATTTTGCTGAGAGTTAAGCTACCTACGTCAGGATTGGTGATTGTAGACAATTATAAAGTAAATCATTATGTTCAAACTCAGACGAAAATCTGTAAGCTCATGGCGCGTTTGTGGACTGGCTGCTGGAGAATAATATGAAATAAGGAAAAGATGTTTTTGGTGTTCCACAGTTGATGCGACAAGTAATTTACAAGTAGTCTCCGGTGCTAAGCCTTCGCATGTAAACCAATGCCTTTTTATAATCTCGCGTTCAAACAACAAGGAAGGTCCAACAGGGGGTGTTCTTTTAATCGGGGTTTTGTGAAAATCAGCATATAAGTATTGTTTCTGTTGGCGGTATCAGCGAAATTTACTGATTTCTTATTCCTTAATTTACAAATAGACAGCCTGGACGCGGATAACAGAATGGCCTGTGATATTGAGTGTAGTTTGCATCGAGAAAGGTAAATAAAGTGCTTTAGCCAAATAGGTATGAGACTTATCTTACTGATGAGAAATCATATTATTCCTTTATACATGAGACTTTGCACATGAGTTATGTTTACGAAAACTTACACATTTCACCTATAATGAATTACAGATTCTCTTTGAGACATCGGTTCGAATGTTTGACATCGTGCATATATGTGTTTAAGGCATGTTCGTTTAACGTGTGGGAGAAAGAAGCAATTGCCTGCTTCAGGAGGCATTTCTCAAACCCAAAACTTTGCTTGAGAACGAGTAACTGCGAGGGCAGCAGTCACTAAATATTCAGATAAGGTCGAGCCAAATACATTTCTTTTGACTGGCATCACATTCCCTAATCTCACAATAATGCCCTTTGCTGTTACGGGTGAGACAAACTGTGAGGCGATCGCACAGTGGCGCTTAGAGATCTTAGCACATTTGGAATATTTTAGGCAAGCCTCATTGAACAGTAAACGTACGATAGATTGTACAGATTAACGTGAGTTTCATATAAATTTCTCTTTGTCATTACACACAGGCAGTTTGCCATTTAGCTGAGTCGGTGGCCGCACACTTGAAGTGTTTAATTGTGACCTCCAGTTGGGATTCAGTGACCTGCAAATACTGTGAGAGTAAAGAGACAGCGGTTAATTTTTCCAATGTTAATGCTTGTGATCTCTGAGGCATATACTCACAACGTACCATCTTAAAACATGCTGTCTCCAGAGAAAAAAACTAGAGCATGGAAAATTATGCCTATAAAAGTATTATGTCTGGATAATATTTCTCAAAAATCATATTCTCTAGCTGAAGAAGTATTTTCCAATTTTTCTAAAAGGAAGACAAAGCAGTCGTTCATTAAATCGTATTCACTGCATGTGGGTCACAAAATTTCCTCTGATAGGCATCCGAACGACAAATGAGCTGCGGAAAGAATAGAATACATACTGCTGTTCAAACGATTCCAAGAAGCCAGTGAATCGCAAAACAAGAGCTGCATACGGATTCATATTTCAAAAAAAATTTCCTATAGTTTAGGTTTATTTGGGCGGCCGTTTGCCGGCGATCCTCTCCTATGCAAATACAAAGATAGGCAGCTGCCTAAAGCTGTTCATTTCGTTCAACAGAAACGAGTTTTCATCGCCAAAGTCACGCGTAGCATGCACTCGCAATGAACTGTCCAGGGGAGGAAGGGGAAAATGAAGAACCTAATGGTCAGAGTACAGCTGAATAGGAGCCGCCTACAGAGCGTTCGTGCGTCCACACGCTGGGACTGGATTATACCTACCTGCACCTTAAAAGTAATCCTCTAGACCACCTGCGAATCTCGGTGGCATTTAACGTCTGCTAAAGGCTTCAAACCGTTTTGGACGCCATGTGCGCAAGGGGCCGTTTTATAGAATGCCATGCAGACTAAAACCCAGCCATATTTTTCACTTCACAATGTCGGCTTTTGCACAAGGCCTTTGGGCACAAAAGGACACCCGTAATGCGGATGGTTTTAGGCGTAATTCTAGGTGAAAGGTGTTATCAGGCGCTACCTTGAACCCGAATTGTAACCGCGGAAGGAATCTCACGGGGAGATAGAACACGGCCAGGTCTGAAACCGCCTGGGATACTATATTAGCCCAATTGACATCCAAAAATTTGAGTTCACACCAGTGAGTCATCGTTTGAAGTAATAAATGGGAGTCACTGCACAGTTGATCCCACAGTCTGGCATCCTAGAAGACTGTGAGTCTGGCCTACTAATAGTGACATAAAGGTCACGTTAGAAATATGCAACTACAAGCAGCATGTAATGGGCGTTAGCGCCACTGTGAGAACCCCTGCTGACTACCGGCACCCTGTCCGTCGGTCGCTCGATTGCCTGAGCAACTTATTAACACGCCCAGTCTCGCCTGTGCCCACTTCGCGCTGTGCAACCAATCACTACTAGTCTGCCGAGACAAAGCGAGCATTCGGCGGCCGCTCGGGATGAATGCCGTTAGATAGCACTTGGGATTCGGCCTTCGCGCGGTGCGGTCGTGATGACGCCGCCCTCTCCAACTGGCCTCGTGGACGGACAGCCTGCAAGACATATTGGCAAATTTCCTCCTAACTCTTTTGTAAACAATATACTGTTCCTTCTACTCTGGCTTTCCCCCGTCTTCTCTCCTCTCCTAAGAAACCGGGCCTGGAAGATTGTAGCTGTTAAGGTTAAATAGTCTTAGCTTTAACTTCTATAACTGGTGACCCCAATCGCGAGACGAACCCTTAACCAGACTTCTGATGTGGCCAATGTCAATCATCTTCAGACCTCCCTCGCCTCCAACTGAAGTTTTCATGTGTCATCTCATTTGGCCACGAAATGGAAATTTTCATGACCGACACGCTGTCGTGAAGCAAGAGGGAGATGCTCAATTGCTCACAGCCCACGGACCTTAGACTCTGGTTCCTTCCCCATCCCACGGAGGATTTGCTCGCTATGAGTGCCAATACTCACTTCTACTGCCAACGGTATCCTTTCCTCCTCGCAGCGAAACTAACACAGAATACTGATTTGCCGTTAAGGTTCAACGCAGCCAACCTGACTCACTCATACGTTGTTGTGATGATGAATCTCATACTAATATGCCGATGCACGCGTAGTCGAGAACTCTCCTCCAACCAGCCCGCTAACTCAGTGGCCCACGTGGACGCGAGATGACCTTTCCTCCTCTCATGCAGCACTTGCGGCATTGACCTGTCTCACGCATGCCAGCCACAGAAACTCATGCAATTCCAGCGGTCCCTTCAGCCTGACGTAGTTGAGGTCCCCTTCGTCCTAAGAACGGGCACTGGCGACACTGACCTGGCTCCTGAAAGCCAGCTACACGAGCACCAGTTTTTCGAACCCTACGGTTAACACGTACCTCCTTCCCTTTCTTTCACTAATTTTCCCTCGTTCGATCGCTTTCATCGACAAACTTCGATGTAGGAGGGAAGCACTTGTAGTGGACCTCAACGTCATTGATGACTCATCATGCCAACGCTGCGGTTACTCTCACGTTCGGCCCCTGGTCTGTCTATCGCTGAAGGTCTGAACGAGTTACTAGCACACACAGTCTCGCCTGTGCCCACTTCGCGCTGTGCAACCAATCACCACCAGTCTGCCGAGACAAAGCGAGCATTCGGCGGCCACCCGGAATGACTGCCGTGAGACGCCATTTGGTATTCGCTCACCAGCGGGACGCGCGGCTCTCATGGCCATGCCGGACCGATTAGCAACTTTCTCCCAACTTTTGTGTACACAATACATTCTTCCTTCTACTCTGGCTTTCCCACCGTCCTCTCTCATCTCCTAAGGAACCAGGCCTGGAAGAAAGTAGCTGTTAGGGTTAATCGTCTTAGCTTTAACTCCTATAGACACTCGATCAGCAGTTGGGTGAGCGAAGGACTGCTAGCACATCGGCAGTTTTTTTGAAAATAGAAAAGGGAGAAGAACACAGAAGAGGCAGCAGTCGAGGGAGAGGAGCAGAAGAGCCACAATCATCACTAATTCAGATACATTTAGCCGCCCACCAGCTAGGTGATCATCCTTTTTTTAACACGTAACGACAATTAGACAGGTGCAGAGGGGGAAAGAAGGTGGAGGAGGAGACAAAGAGGAAGAATTTATAGAATAAAATGGCGAGGCGGAATAGGATAATAATAATAAGAAAAAAAATCAAAACAGCAGTAGGAGATGGTTATTATTACGTAACTACACAGCCAGCAGATTAGAAGGAGGAAGGAAAAGACAAAGTAAAATCGAAGCAGCAGCGGCAGCAGCAGAAAAATAAGAAGGAGTAAATGGAAAAGGAATGAAAATTGGGCAGTGGACGAAAACTTCGGGCGAATAATGTTCTTTCTTCAGCGACCGCATCTAGCTCTTCTGAGCAGTACTTTACAAATCAGTGCCTTGACTGGCATTTCAGCCTGCGTATTTTGCCGGCGGCTTAATCAACCCACACCGGGTAGCGCTAGCCGGCCTGGGCTCGGGGTTAGTTAACGTCTCCGTCGTTATTCATCCAATAGTTAGCTACTTAAAGAGTAAAATCGC
This sequence comes from Ligula intestinalis, assembly GCA_036362985.1. Classification (NCBI taxonomy): domain Eukaryota; kingdom Metazoa; phylum Platyhelminthes; class Cestoda; order Diphyllobothriidea; family Diphyllobothriidae; genus Ligula; species Ligula intestinalis. The sequence continues at coordinate 14,303,432 of JAYGXS010000001.1, read as the reverse complement.
AGTTACGGGGTCATTGTCAGCCGACAATGCTTTAATACACGCGAAAAACCCAGGATTTATTGGCGTCAATAAATTTCGTGACAGCTTCTCAGCTGCATCTTCTCGCTGCATGGGGATGATAAGCCCGACTAAAAACATTCCAGTAAAACGGGCAAAGGATGCCTTGCTATTGCACACAACCTCAAATTGTGTATACGAATTCACATGTACTTGTGGATGCAAGTTCATTGGACATACGCAAAAGCAACCGGCGGCTAAAGCTGCTGAGCACTTGCCAAACTGGCATTTCAAGCCAGAAAACAGAGTAGCGCGGTCCTCTATTGCCAAACATCTACTAGACAGTGGTAATTCTTTCGATGTCAAAACAGCCTTCCGAGTACTTGTTCGGGCCCGAACAATTCGAACCTTGCGCTATTTGGAAGCTGCCTACCTAAGACGAGAGAAACCTGACCTATGCAAGCAGCTTGCGCACGTGGTCAACTTCAAATTACCCTGGTAATTGGTTGCTTAGTTTAAATCCCCAAGTCATTTTCGTTTACTTTCCATCAATCCCCACCCTCCTTCCTTCCCATATGTTGATATATGCACTGTCCGTTACCTGATCATTATTTGAACTCAACTATGAACCTTGTTATTATGTCATTCGTTCTGCGAAATTTCTAACAATTGCACGTTCTCTTCGTTATCATCCTCGTGCAGTGACTAGATGCGGCTGAGAAGCTGTCACGAAATTTATTGACGCCAATAAATCCTGCCGTATACGCGTGTTTTAAATTTGTACCGGGGAACAAATGTTTCTGAATGCTTTTATAATTAAATTCATCAATATCAATGAAACGTAGTCCACTCACGAACTGAAATAAGAGGTAGCATTATGCTTCCCAAAGAACCTACGGTAAAAGCGCCCTGGAAGTTGCAGGAGGAGGATCTGCTGGTATAGCCTCATGTTGACATACTGGTACCGAACGAAGCTATTATAGTCACTTTTGGATGTATTGCCAGTCCTGAGGATCACTACAGGACACGCAGTAAGTCGCAGACGAAAAGGAATACCGATAAGACTAGCAAAGTGTTAGGCTGCACAGCATCGACTCCTCCTGCTGCTGGCATCTACATAATTTGAACAAGGCTAAGATCACGAGTTGAGCAGAATTTAAGTTCAGTTTCAGTTTATTTGGTGAGGATAAAAGGCAATACCTTCGAAAACCCTTTTGATTACATGCCGGTGCGTCACACGCATGTACATTCACATCCACAAATTACCCCTTCTACCATAGAAAGTGAGTGGCATTGTTTTTACAAATAAGTTTGGTGTTTAGATTTCAGACTTCGACGGACAACAGGGGACGCATGTAATCATCCAAGCGTTGTTTGTACATTTGAAGGGAAGTGGCCTCCACGACTGACTGCGGAAGGTTGTTCCACTGTTGTATTGCACGTTGCGTGAAGAATTCAGAGCGGATGTTTAGCTTGGACATCTTAGTGCGCAGCTTCATTGTCTACCCACGGAGATGAGGCGCAAGGTGCCACTCAAGCATGTCCTAAAAGCGCAATCCTTTTTCAAGACCGTGTATTATCTTGTAAACTAAGATAAGATCCCCTCTTTGTTGCTTGTAATGTAGAGGGAATAAATTTAGGCATGCCAGTCTGTCTATGTAAGAGTGGTTTTTTAGACCTCTTACTAGCTTTGCTGCCCGACGCTGAACTTTCTCCAGACATGTTGTTTATTTTGCTAGCCATGGCCGCCACACCTGTATGCCATATGCTAGGTGTGTCCGAACGAATGTACTGTACACTTCGCCAAAGATATCTTCGACGAAGTCTAGAAACGCCCTTTTGATAGCGTGCAGCACTCCCGTGACTTTATTTTCAGCTTTGGCACATTGTTTTGAGGTCTTCAGATTGCTCTGTATCCAACTGCCGAGGTCTTTCTGTATAGATTCTACAGGAATGACGTCATACATTTTGTGAACACTCATTCAGCTGCAGACGGTCGTTGTCTATTAATAGGAGAATTAACTGTCCAATTAAGTGTCAGCCTCGAGGGGTGAAACTTGATAGGTAAAGGGATTAGAAACAATTAGTCATAGATGTGGGCGCATGGTGAAGGGTAGAGGAGGGGGGAAGGTAATTGTCTAGAAGAAAGCAAACTGCGGGAAATACTGCAGGTATGCACCAAGAATGTGCAGTTCCTGTTCAACGGGCAGCTGTAACGACAGATCGTTGGCGTAGCTATGGGCAGTCCATTAGGAGCAGTCCTGGCATATATTTTCATGTCGAACCTTGAACGAAAACTGGCAAAACGCATAGAAAAGACTGCTTTTTAAAGACGATACGTGGATGACATTTTGGCATAGTCGAAATCCCTAAGGAGGGAGAACCGCTTCTTAAAGCTATGAACGAGGCACATACAAAGACTAAATTTACGATCGAGCATGAGAAGGAAGACACACTGACTTCCTTAGAGGTGCTTATTCGCAGATGCGCAGATGGTTCCATTCAAGGGTCCATCTATCGGAAAACCACGTAGAAAGGACAATACATGCACTTTCTTTGTTTCGTTCCAATCAAGAGGAAACGAAATTTGGTATTTTGCCTTTTCAACAGATCCGCTAGAATCTGCTCTGAGAATATGATCGATGAGGAGAGGAGCATTCTCAAGAATGTATTGCTTGGAAGCGGCTATCCTGAGAAATTCATTGATAAGTATCAAAACGGCAGACAAGAAATTACTCCTTGAATATCAGTACCAAATAAGCTGGTGAGCGTTTTTCTAACTTTCATGGGTGATAATTTCTCCAACATGATAAAACGAGGCTTCAAGGCACAACTGCAATAACTTATCCCACCCCTAAATTGTTGTACGTTAGCAGAACAACGACTATTCCAGTTCGACCGACCAAAGACCCTCTGCCTATGCACGTCACTTTAACCTGTGTTTACGAGTTCACACGTAGTTGCTGATGCAAATGCATTGGGCGCTCGCAGTCAGCTGAACGCATGCCGAAGTGGTTGCTCAGGGCGGAACAAAAGGTACCTAAGAGTTCACTCACGAAGCTCTTAGTGGATACTGGCCATATAGTTGATCAAAAGACCGCGTTTAAGGTCATGCTTCGGGCGACAACCGGACGTCTCCTACGTTTTGTGGAGGCCGCTGCAATACAAAGAAGAAAGCCAGACCTCTGTAAGCAGCTGGAACATGTGACCAACCTCGCATTGCTGTGGTAATGATCAATAAACTGATTCCCGCTTACGCCTCCTCGTCACCCTTAGGACTGACTTCTACCCTGTCCCCTGCCCCAACCCCCCTCTCCTTTCAAACCACGTCCTACAGGTTTTCATGAACATGCATCAGCATGAACATCCGTGATGTGACAATTACCTCCCCCTACCGCATGCACAGTTGAATGTGAATATCCTCACGAATACTAGAGGTCTCATCGTGGTAGTCGGACGAGACAACAGTAGCTTATGCAGCCCCATTCATTAATCCCTACAACCTGCATGTTCTCCTTCCTAGCCTATCCTTTTTCCCCACCCCACAAAACTCTATAACCATAGTTTTTGCAGGACAAAATGCTGGGGACTAGGGGTATATGAGTGGGGCTACATAAGCTTCTTTTGCCGATAAACAAACCAAAAACTCAAATTAAACTCAAATTAAGCTAATAAAACGTGATGATAAACTTAAAACAAAATTTAAACTTAACAGAAAAATAAAGCTGGTAATCAGTAAATTAATTTTAACACTGAAGTAAAGTGGGGGTCAATGTTATACGTGGATGGAAACAGCCAATACTGATGCAAGAATACGAAACACGCCCACTAATTCCATGCAAAAAGCAGACAATTTATCGAATTAACCCTTTAGATCACTAAAATATACTGTTACTACGTACAGCATAGACTAATGAAAGCATATCGTTGATCGCTTAACTAGAAATATGCAACTTACTGCATACTGCAGGGCAGGAAAAGTCAAAATACGTGGAAGAAAGCAAGGCACATGTGCCATTGAAGGCTGTGTAGCCGTCTTCATCAATCCAGAAGTAGATTTCCTATTGGGAGAACAAGTTTGAGTGAAAAATTTGTTGTACCTGCTTCGGCCAGAGAGAGAGGGGAAAACAGGAAAAAACGTGCAGCGTGTTCGTATGAAATTGGTAATGGTATGCTATATGGACCGTCAGTCTGAGGAATTGTAAAGTTGGTTGTGGATATATGGGGTGCATCGTCAGTAAGAATTGATAAAAATAAATGACAATTTCAGAGAAATTAGAATCACTATTTTCTACAAATAACATATTTTGGATCGGACATTTTAGGACTGTTGTGTGGAACGTTAGAAGCACACGGCAACGGCCGATCCCGTTGACAGACCACAGAAGTTATCCCCCTCTTTAAGTGTACTCAAGGAAGACTGTTATAGCATAATGCTGTGTTTGACCAAAAATTTTATATTTTGAAAAATATTTAGACACCTTTAGAGGCAGATACCAGCTCTGTAATCTTATGCTCTGACAGAAAATATCAGATGAACTTGTCCTTGGCGAACGAAACGGCGGGCAGTGTTAGAAAGGAGACTTGAAGCAGCATCTGCAGGATCGACTTCATATCGGCTACGAAGGGACAATGCACCGGCCTCCTATTTGAGCACTGCTGCGCGAACTATAGTTGCATGACCTTGACGTGAGCTTGACTCGATCTAGCCAATGAGTTGATTCGTATCATTCCAAAAGAGGCGATTGCCAAAAGGTTGAGAAAATCCGTAAATTTGTAAGTGTCAGCTTCGTGCATATCTACTTCATCATTTCACGGAGATGAATATATAAACTAAGTCTTCGTTTTATTAAAAGGACAGCAAGGGGTCCTTGAAGAATTTTGTTAATAGTTTCTTGTATATGAATGAGAAAGTTCGCGATGCAGGTATTTGCATGGACGTGCAAGGATGCTATCGAGCAGCAGATCAATTAATTTATTGTTCTGAGCTTTCGAACTCTTACAGTTTGTTTGATAGCAAACTACGCGTTCTTTTAATTTTATACTCAAAAAAGGGAAGCTTTCGGTTTTAACTTAGTGCTGCCTAAACTGCATATAATATATTCCAAATCTATTACAGTATTTGATGACAACAAAGTGACATCTTTCTCAATCGGTAGGCAAAACTTTACATTTTCGTAAACAGAATGCACACAGTGCGCAGTTTTTAAACCTTGAGAAACCAGGATTCCACTAGGGAGGTCCAATTAAAATTCAGATAGGGTGCAACCGTTTTTAAATTTCTTAATAGATCGAAAGGTTGTAAGCTAAGCAAAGTAACATGTTTGGGATATATGAGATTAGTCAGCTGACATAGAAGCAAACCAGACGAACTGGATTTCTGTGCCACATTTATGTCTTCTCCAATATGGACTCTTATTGAACATTTTGCAAGCCATTTTGCAGCACACCACAAAATACGAATGTCGTTTGTCTAATTTGTAAGGTGAAAGATAGTCGTTTTTTAACCCTTGGTTGAACCATACGTACTTATTTCAAACTGTAACGCATAGTGTGTACCCTGCGTCTGCAAATATTACGCTTGATGTTGCCTTCTTCCTTCCCTCGCTCATCGAAGGTCGTAAGCCCTTTTAGGCCGCGGGGAGGTCTAGATGCCTGTTGACGGAGTTAGCATCTACGTACCATGCCTCATGCGGAAATCTTTTGGCTTCTGAATTTCCTCGGCCTATGGTGGTTTCTCCTTGAACATCAAAGTCGTGGCCCATCTCTCTAATGTGTGCTGCAAGCTTGTGTGTTCGGGTCTAGCCTCCGAGCTGCTAGTTTGTATTTTCATTAATTCGGGTATTATAGCTGTATTTTATCAGCCACTAAGTGCATATCCTCTGTTCAAGATTTCAAAATTTATGGAAAACCCGCAAGCGTGAGGTTGCAAATTAGTCGGTTGGGAAGACATTCTAGGTAAGTGAGATTTTCTTCTGAGGGCGGAACTCTGCCCGGTGCGTAAAGGATGAGAAAATATGTTGACTGGCTCAGATCTGGACTAAGCCAAGGCCGCAAACCCTAAATTTATGTACAGTCCGTTAAATTTCGAACCAGCAGACGTGTCTGAAAAGCAGCAGGCTAGACAGTGGTCAGTCAGCGAACTGAGATCAGGCGATGCATGTGACTGATGCCAGCTCTCAAATGATAACTTTACTCTGCCAAAACTGCACACAAGTCTATAGGCATGGTAAGAAAGATGCAAAGATTCCTCATCTATTTGCAGGAGGAGCTTTTGAGTCGCGTGTCTGAGGGGGTTTAGAATACTGCGTTCAGGCAGGATGTTTCTGGATTTAGTTGTTGCACAGCGTCTCAATTCTAACGACGACCTGGGGATCCAGGGTCAAAATTTTACTCAGTAAAGTTTCCTCATATTCCCAAAGGACGCCTTTCCTTGAAATTACATTTCTTAGGATGCCTGCCTTCCAATTTATCCGAAAGTGTACAATGTTGCCAATTTAAGCGAACATGCGAGTCCCAGGAAGTAATTGAGAAGAAGACGTCTTCTTCTCAGTGTACAGTGTGTTTGTAGATCAGCGCGTCTGGTTCATGTACTATGATGGAGTCGAGGACGGAAAAGGAGAGTTGTAGAGTAAAACTGTCCGACCAAGGCAGAATGTGCGATGTCATTTAAAGACAACATGGTTGAGGTGTGAAAACGCCTTTTGCGTAAGTCTTTGGCCAGGGAAGCCTCAGTATCTGTATGAACCCATTCATCCACCGACTCGAATACGAAGATTGTCTACGTCAAGCACCTTCTTTTGCCAACATTAACTTCCTGAATGCTTGCATAACTATTATTCAAATCCACCAAACCCCCTACTAAGTATGTGTGTCAAGTAGTCGTCTAGTGGATTTTAGATTGACTACTTAGAAAATCCTTCTTAGGCAGTCAGTTTACTGTATCTGAAACGATTAATTCCATAACCGTTGCAGTAGGCCTAACGGGTAAATTTACCCAGTTACGGTTAAACTCACGGCTCCCGAGGGGACGGCCTCGTAGCCCAGGTGGTTAGACCGGTGGCTGTACAGAAGCCTTCCCCTTGCTGTCGTGAGTTCAAATCCCGGTGAGTCTGCTGGGTTTTTCACAAATGGGTCACCTGAATTAGTGGATTAAGTACCAAGGGTAATAAACACTGAAACGGAGATTTCTGGCTTATGGAACCTAGAAACGATAGCGGATTAAATCCGAGCTCGGTTGGGCAACGAGTCAAGTAGAAACCACATTGGACGGAAATATCTTTCCCATGGCTCACTGAATTAGACGAACACAAACCATTTAGTTCTTAGCAAAAAAACATATACTACTCGACTAAACGGATAGGTCTGCGTGTCCGGAATGAGGCTAGGCTAAAACCTTCTCGATTTAGCCATGACCTTGACCCCAAGTGTGTTTATCGGAAGCGCTGCCAGCTACTCAAGGTGATCTGGATACGGAAAGTTACGAGGTGGGAGAGGGGAAGTAACACACACTCCACCGCTCAACGGATAAAAACAGGCCCTAATTCTCTTCCCTTGGCACGAAAGGGTGACATTTTCAGTGGTTAACACATACACAGAGTTTCCCGCAGGTAAAGGTAGAATATTTTTTAATCAGGAGAATTATCAGTGAGTCGGTACATCGAAGGTTGGAAAAGGCTATACACTGAGTCTCCTAGAGTGAAGCGTCTGGCAACTAGGCAGGTGAATGCGAGGAATAAATTAGTCAACGCTCTGGAAGTCACTTCTATATTCAGCAGGTCAAAGAAATTACGCCAACCTGCCAAATCGTCCCCACCCCTGCCCTTCTATTAATTAATTGTGCCTAGTAGTCCTCTGGTGGATTCTACACTGATTTCTTAGGAAATTCTACCTGGGCATTCAGTTTACGCTATCAGAATTTGTGGACTCCGTAGGTTTCAATAAACTGGGCGGGTAAATTGGCCATGGTGGGATTAAAACTCATGACTGCCTGGACAGAGGCCTTCGTAGTTCAGTTGGCTAGAGCATTTGCTGCAATAAAGCCTCCCCCGTCCTGCTGGCATGGGTCCGCGTCCCACCAGGGCTGCAGCCGAGTTTTTCCTAATTTGGTCTGAGTAATTATGGAATTTAGTCGAAACCCTCTTCTGGAATTGCATAGGAGGCCAGCAAGTACTCTGGCCTTGGAAAGCGCAATTTTCCTCGGTGAAGTAAATGCCTTGTTTACTCCTTTCCCTTTTTGACTAAAAAGACGTCATGTGCTGAAATTTGGCCGGCAAAAACGGCCATTCTTGCTTGTGACGGACAGCTAACAATGTTGACTGACTTCGTTGTCCAACACCCGCTGCCTCAACGTCATGCGACTTCACAGGTAACTCTTGCCGACTCGTTGGTCCGAAGACCCTTGACCGACATTCCCTCACACGCACGCGCGCACGTCCCAATAGTCGCGGCTGCTCAAGAGCCACCTGAACACCCAGATACCCCTCAGCCAGTGCAGCAGAGACCTGCATACGCAACACCCCCTCGGACAATGCAACACACCAATCGCACACCAATCACACAAAAGCAGCAGCCAACTCACTCTTCCTCTCCCACACACTCCCTGGACGCAGTCAACACTAGCCCTGGCTTCACCAGTGGCCACTGCTGCCTATGACAGAAGCTTAGTCCTCTGTGCACAATAGAGCCCTCATTTTGATGCCTTCTATCTGGGATTTCGACCCAATTATTATATTGCACTAAGCGCAACCACTACTTAGCCACTATAACTTTTCACCCGAAGCCTGTATTCACGTCATTTGTATTGAACCCAGGACTCGCCGATTGGTTTGACCCCTCAAAGTCATGATTATGTGGCTAAGGCAATCATACGAAATATTCAATCACGTTACTTTGATCCTCTCATAAACACACTACTTGGGTATGGCCATATAATCCACTCGCCATGGTTATATACGCAGAACAAAGGCGGCTAGTTTGTATTTGTTTACTCCTATGTTCTTGAAAAACAAAACAAATGAAAATAATCAAAAAGAACTGGACTGTATGCGTACAAGATGCCATCTTGCACTAACAGTGAGTGGTGTACACACGGCGCAAGACCTTTGCGCAAGCACTGCCAGGAGGCAACACTCTCTGTATAGCCAATAAAAGGGCGCCAACGTAAATGGATGGCCACAAAAATCAGCCAAATTGCAGACAATAAAAAAGGAGAGTGAGTGTTGCGGGAGGGCGAGAGGGGCTGGCGCGGCGGTGCAAACGCTTTCATGAGGAGGAATTCAAGTAAAAAGAACCAAGGACACAGGTCTATCTTCAATGGTAGAAAACCGGCAAAAGAGCTGAATAGAGACACAAAAGATATAGCAAAAGAGGAACAACAGACGATGACACCCGAGTCATTAATTTGTAAAATGCTAGAGCTGCCTGGATTTTTGGTTAGGATGGGGGGGAAAGGTGTGACAATACAACCCTTCTTCGGAGGGAAGGGGGCTTTGGGGACAAGAGGAGAGGAATGCAAGACGACCTTTGCTTGCATGATTGGCATCAGCACCCTCGACGACTCAGTTTACTGCTGCTAGTACCACCGACAGAAGTGGTAACAGGCGTTTTGTGATGGGAAAAGGACATGACCAGTTTGTCGTAGGTGGAACATAATTCGGACACCGGGGGTGCGCCGTTGGGCGAGTCGGGGACCGGAGGAAGGGCACGGGGAGCACGCGAGGAGGATCGTACTTCGTTGACGGCTGACAGTGGCAAGGAAACAGACTTGGAGAGACACTGCGGGGGACTGCGTGAGCTGCCTGGACTCTCTACCGAATCTGTGAAGTCCCGAAAAACTGGGTTCAACAGGAGATGCCTTGCGGTTGGACGCTGCTCAGGCACCCGGGAAAAACAGGCATCCAGGAAGTCCTTTACAGCCGGACTTATAGCTTTCGGGTAGGCGGGAGGGTGCTCCGCAGTCGCGATCTAAAAGCAGGATGCAGCAACAGCAGGACTTATTAACTCGGTGTCTCGGTCCATGAGCTCAATACTTTAATAAATGTGCTACTTAAACATATAAAGTAGACATGTTATATGTTTAAAGAATGCAACGAAGCAATCACTCACCGTAAACATGAGTGCATACTGATTGGTTAGGCGTGAATCATTCCACGGGGGCTTCCCAGTCAGCATCTCCAGTAGGCAGCAACCAACAGACCAGATGTCACAGGCTCGACCATATGCTTCACCACGAAGAACCTAGATCGATTTTATCACATTAGTACGAGGTTTAATACCCAGGAATAATGACGAAGGCAAAAAAACAAAAAGAAGACGAAGATTGCAGAAGACAGTATTGAGTTGTTCTTTAAACACGCACGCACAATTGCCTTACTCCTTGTTGCATGAAAATAAGAAAATAGAAGTAATCAAAACGTATTCCAGTCTACATGCTACAGCCAGTTAATACACTATTAAACTATAGCACGTGAAGAACTGAGGCTCGAACCCAGGCTCTGCAAAAGTGTCGGCAAAACATCCTGCCATTGAACCAGGAACTCGCGGTGGCGATCGATAATAGCGGAAGAAAGAAAAATAAAAATATGAAAAGGGATGGAATAGCCAGTTTGAGAGACCGGGACTGGGATAGCATAGTATTCGCTAACACGTTCTGTATATTTGGTTTAAGAACTACTACGATAAAAAAACGTTCATCGTAAGATGTCATTTGTGCTCTGGTTTCTGGGGAAAGATAATCCAATTAGCTGGGCTTAGACTAGAGTTATAGTATACAGACCCGTGAAGTGCAAGCCCTAGTTTTGAGCCCGGGCTCAAGCTGAGGTCGAAAAAGTAATCACGGACGTCGCAGAAGCGATTGAGTGCATCATTGCGGGACTAGGTGTTGGAATTGCGCGAGTCTGCCTAAACTCCTGTTTTCTCTCGTGCCAGTTCTCTGCGTTGCTCCGCTTGCTGTCGCCTTCGTGTTGCTTGCCCAGCTTGCCTCTGTGTATGTTGCGGCTTGCTTCAGCGTTTGCTGCGGCTTGTTGGAGCGCGTGGTGCCCATCGTCGAAATCGATGGGGAAACTGTCGTGTTGGAATTGCACACCGACCCAAAGCAGCGGGGTGACGGAAATCCAAGACCGGATTAATCCCAAATGGCAATATTGAATGGTGTATCGCAACCCACGCCTAAGAGATCATTGTTATTATAGCGATCAAACTGAACGCCTGCTCGGATCGTGCATACATGAATATAAGGCGGTTGTACAGCGGGGAAACGCTTGACCGAAAGTTCCTGCTCACACCTACGAAAAAGGCCATGAGTTCACCTCCAGAGATAATCACCGACCCGGAAAAAACGTGAGCTGAGTATTGATTGAGGCCCGGCCCATGAATGAAAACTCAACGAATCGATGTATCGATTTGGCGCCGGCGTACAAAGCTCTGCGCAGTAACTTAGAGAAATGCGTCACCGATAATTCATTGGTTTACAATACTTATAATTGCCCCACTTTCTGTTGCTGCTGTTCTTATCCCTGACGATGAACATCTGTACGAGTTTGAAAGTTAAGAACAATTTTTTTCAAAACAGCCTTCTCCTTTGTTCTTACAAACACCTGAAAAAACGAAAATTCACATTCATTCGTCAAATACTTTGTCTCAAAATTCGCGTTATTCTCAACCCAACCTTGAGCTACACTGTAAACTTAACTGGAAACTTTAAGGAAACGGTTTTATTTAAATCAGTGAGACAAGGGAAAAAAACTCCCCGTGAAACAGGTTTCCTTGCTCCAAATGACAGGTAGGCTACCAGATCTTGTGTCTTAAGCGTAAGCCCAATCCAAACCTCAAACATAATCTCCGTGGAGTTTAGCGCAAGGCTCCGGAAGGAGGTAGGGGAGGGAGACTACTGTTCCTAGGTCTTACCTTTTTCCACTGGCAATGGGGGGGTCAGATTCAACGCTACATCAGCGCACAAGTCTGCATTTAGCCCTAAGTTAAACCTCAGACTCCGGTCTCTAAAGAAAGTAATCAAAAACGGTAAACCCGGCTGTAGGGCTTTTCTTACCTCGGGTGCCATGAAGGCGAATGTTCCGATCACCTGGCCCTGAAATTGACCGGAAACGCTACCCTGGCTTTCCAGACGCGCAGACGCCCCGAAGTCGGATATGCGGATAATGCTGCCTGTGGCATCGACCAATAAGTTTGCACCTAAAGTGGTGAGAAACGAATGGACATGTAGACAGAAGTAAAGAACAGCCAACAGAAAAGTTAAATGAACATGGCTCCTCGGACGAAAGACGACAGCCATTAAACGCGCACAACCCAAAATCACTCAGTAGCCAGACGTGAAGCAGCCAACACACTGTCTCTTCGAAAAAAATAAAATGCGCTTGGAGAATTGCCAATCTACGGTGGGGATAGTGGTGGTGGTAAGAGTAATAGTAGTAATAGTAGTAGTAGTAGTAGTAGTAGTAGTAGTAGTAGTAGTAGTAGTA
>JAYGXS010000001.1:14265297-14286584 GCA_036362985.1 Ligula intestinalis | reverse complement strand
GGGGGGGGGGGCAGCATAAGAGAAACGAGGTGATGCAGGCATGCATGCATGCACGAGAGGCGAAAATGAAATAACAGTTCGACCATCGAATATATCCGCCGGGTGCTCACAACAGAGTGATGCAGGGATTATGACTTGCGCGTGGATTCGTTTTAAGTGAGAGTAGACTTACGCGGCATCTACCACACCCTCCCCTAATTCCCCTGCAGAATAAGCGTGAACTAAAAAATCGAATAAGAGAAAATTCATGCACGCAGAGCCGTCTGGGTATGTGCGTCCAGTTTCGCAGTTTCCATAGTCGAATCGGTTTGTGATGATGAAGAGTTAGACAGCATCTCACTCTATACTCCCGCGTTACAGAGTTCTAACTTTCGGCAGGAGTTTCCTTGGTAGCGCAAAAATGTTCCTTATTAAGAGTTAGGGTTAGAGTTAGGGTAAGGGTTAGGATGGGGTAGTGAGATCGTATGTAATATGCCCCAAGTTTCTGTCTTACTTGAAGTGTGGGGTAGGCATGTAAATATATATATATATATATAAGAACATTTGTGCGCTACCAAGGAAACTCTTGCCTAACTTTCAAGAAGTCAGGATAGGCAAACGAACGTTTCCGATTAATTCATCATCAGGCGTGTACAATAATATAAAGGGGGTAGATTAAGCAAAAGTTTAAGCAACCAATCAACGGTTTTTGAGGGGGGAGGAGGGGGAATTGTTAAGAGATCAAAGGGGGGACAGAGGGGAGGGGGGAATTGTCACATAATTAGTTCATAGCAACTGGTCGCGGCGTCTTGACACCAGTTGTCTCTGTCTGCTCACCATCTCGCGGCTTGCTAGAAGGTGTGCTGATGCATGTTGAGTTTGAGTTTTTTCTCGGCCACGGGAGCCGTAGGGCACTACGAAGGCCTTCTGTGCACATAAGATCGGGTTCGTGAGGTCTATGGCCACGGCTTCTGCCGTCGTAAATATCCGTTGACGCAGGAACTTGGAGTGTTTCGCTGGTACTTTATACAAGACTCGACACGCTTGGTTTACGTCTACCCGATGACCGCTGTCAACCAAGTGAGCCAAAATCGCACTAGATATTGACTTGACCTCGCCTTTGTAAGTTCTAACTTTGATGCGACGTCTGAACTGCAGGATGCGAGCGTTGGCGTGGTTTTTAAATCAATGTCTACGCGCACCATACATGTGCCTATACATGCGAGCCAAGCTTTACGAAAGCGGCCTCGCTGAAATCAATAAAGTACCCGTAAGTGTCAGCAGCTTTAGAATGCCAATAGTAGTGAATATGCGAGTTCCAGGAAGCAGGTCAGAAAAAGGAGATACGACCACAGGATCAAGAGTTTTATTGTCCTGACATTTCGGATTCCGTCGGGAATCCTTAATGGTAAAATATTCTGAGTCATGTGTAGATAGAGGTGAAACGTGCACAGATCGCACGGTATTTATAATTCGTCGTGGAAGACAAAGTTTCTGAATTACAACATCTTCGACGGGTACTGAGAGCGAATGGTTACTCGAGTAATTTTGTCAACCAATGTATACGCAAACGAGAGAAGAGGCTGCGCCCAAACGTTCAGCGAGCTCTTCCATACGTGCTCACTCCAGTCTGCTCACTCCAGTTGGAGTTGGAGTTGCACAAAGGCCAGAAGCAGCCATCAGGCGCCAGATCATGAGACCGAAAGACCCACTGCCACGGCAGGAAACGGCTGGAGTAGTTTACCGGATCAGGTGCAGTTCCGGAAAAAGCAACTATGTCGGAAAAACCAGGACAGAACTCCGGGCGCGAACGACCGAGAACCTAGCAGCGGTGACTTACTTACTTGTATTTGTAACGGCATTCACCTCGGGCGGATTGAGCCGGCATCAGTTTTGATGTTGACTGCATCACGAATCACAACTGTCCAGGCGCGTCGATCTTGCGCCCGTTCACACGAGAGCGCCATCCATTCACGGTTCCACCGGCGTAGGCCGTAGACGCATGGGCCCGCCGCGACGTTTGTGCCAGGTGGGGGGACGCGTTGCCACAAGCAGGTCACAAATCAGTTCATCATCATCACGCCGGGACGCATGCCCGAACCACCAAAGTAATTTTTGAAGCAGGAGAGCAGGGAGAGCGTCCAGGTGACAGCGTCGGCGAAGATCGGAAAAGCGAATTCGGTCGACCCGACGGTGACGAAGGATGCGGCGTAGGCAGTCATTGTCAAAAACCTCAAGGCGCCTCATGTCCTCAACACGCATAGGCCATGTCTCTCCGCCATAGAGCAGGATAGATCGAACCACTGCTTGTTAAACATAAGACTTTGTGTGTAGTGATATTTCCCTTCGATTCCATAGAGGAGCGCACAGACGGTAGAAGGCAGATCGGGCACGGTTGACGTGTGATACAACTTCGTCGACACCTTGACCCGTTTCCGTGACCAAAGAGCCCAGGTATCCAAACGAGTCGACCACTTCGAGAGGTCGAGAACAATAGGAGTGACAGATGTAGGGGGCACACAGGAGAGCATGACGTGGGTTTTAGCGGCGTTTAGGCATAATCCGATGGATCGGGCACGCTCATTTACCTTGTCCAACGCCTGCTGAACTGCAATACAGTTGTCGCCAAAGAGGACGCGTCATCAGCATACGCCAAGTCAGTCACTCATTTCGAGCGATCAAACTGCACTCCCGGGAAGTCATCCAGTGCTTTGGTCATGATCCAGTCCACCGCATAGTTGAACAGGGTCGGTGAAAGGGCACAGCCTTGGCGGACGCCCGTACTGACGCTTAAGGCTTCAGTGTCGCCGTTCTGCGTCCTCATCCGTGTGGAAGTGCAACGATAGTATGCCTGCATGAGATTGAGAAGCTTAGGTGGAAGAGATGGTACGCAGAGTCAGCTCCTGGTACTTGTAGCAGTTTGCGGCCAGTGCCAGGTAGGCGGACCTCAGAGAGACACGCCACACCAACACGGTATTCAGAAAGGGATTTGGCTGTTAACAGTTGGGCGCCGTCATCCCTCAGAGTTTGAACATTCCAGCCTGCAATTCACAATCCGGCATCAGCTCGCAGATTTAACACCCGTCTCGCGATGCCAAGAGGCGCGTCGGTTCCCGCGGACGCCGTAGCAGAGATCATATGTAGCGTATAGTTTTGATTCATGAAAGTGTAGAAAGTCAAGAAAGTCAATTCCGTGTTTCGTGGAGAAAAGGGGATTGGCGCTAGGTCCCCGGTCTTGCTCCCCTACCAGCAGCGGTGAGGAAGAAAGACGCCAACTCCCAGGCTGCAGCTCACTCAACGGGACCCGACCATATTTTCAAGTTTGCCGAGGCCGAAATCCTCGCAAGAGGAGACAACCGCGTGAGCCTCGAGCTGCCCGAGTCATATCCTCAGGCCCCCATTCAATCAACAAACGCAACGATTTGGCGTCCCCGTATTGCGTACTGAGACATTGCCTGAACAAGAGAATCAGTCATGTGGGGAGGGCCGGACCCAGCAACAACGACTCGGACGACAACGAGCATAATTGTCGCGCAATTACCAAGCCAGCATCTAACACGGGCAAGGAAGTGTCAAGCCATCACCGCATCAATTAAGACCTCAAGCGGCGGCTACAGGAACTGACAATTATAGTACGCACGCGGATAACCGCTATGAACTATAAATACCGTGCAATCTGTGCGTGTTTCACTCGTATCTGTGCATGACTCAGAATATTGTACTATGTCATTGTACCATTACCTAGGAATCCGAAAAGTAAGGACAATAAAACTCTTGTTCTCGTGGTTGCATGTCCTTCTTCTGAGCTTTATAATATTTTAAAGCCAGATTCCGCTACACACGAGTCCCGTTCAGAGTTTGAATGCAACGCGGGAGTTCAGTAAACAACGTTCAATTATGTCCATTTATGCCTCCACAAGTCTATTCATCAGGCGCTTCCTCTCAGATTACTAGGTAGCTTCGCCAAGCCAGCCTGATCAACATTTTGAACAAAGTCAGTTTTTTTGGCAAACAATTGTTTTCAGCAACTCTTCATCAGACCAAACGTTTGCAAGGGAAATTGACGCTGTACATAACAATAAAAGTTTGAATAGGTCGAAAAATCAATAACTATCTAACACGGGCGCTAATTGGCCAACGCGGACTATGTCAGTTTGCGCATGTAGGCCATGTCAGCGTGTTGGTTGACAGGTGGCATACTACCTAACACTTAACTGACTTTTTTGAATACGCTATTGTTTGGGAAAGGCATATCCGACAAATCCCAGAACACAGGGGACACCTCCTCCCCACTAGGTGAGGTAATGATCCCGCCGGGATTCCTTAACTCCCTCAAAGAACGCGAAGTAATTCATAAGGATGAGAAAATGTATAGTAAAATGCTGGAGGACAAATCGCGATGGAAAAGTCTGATCAGTACCAAGGTTCATATCGACTGAAATGTACCTACTGGGTTGGAAACAGGGATATGGTCCTCGTAGGTAATGCAGGTAGCCTTGCGATACATTCCAGGGCGGTAAGTATTCCTGCGTCCTAAATTCAGTCTCAACACTAACGCTAATCGTTCTAAACACAACACTAACCAAGCCAAGGCTGCTCGAGCTATTGATCTCACGCCCGCAATTAATCAACAAGCGCAATGACTTGCCGTTACTATATTCTGTACTGAGCAGGGGGACTCAGTCACGTGGGTATGACGCGGGCCACAAATAATTTCAATGACAGCGAGTCCAAGGGCCGCGTAACTATCACGCCAACATTGAGCACGGGTGACGAATTAACGGCAGTTAAAAAATCGGAGGCGGACTGCCAAGCCATCCAGCGATGATAACGAGAGCTGCTTTTTGTAGTACGCGTGAGGTAGCGCGGCCACTACGGACTATAAATACTACGCATCCTGTGCCTCTATCACCCCTTTCCGCGATCACCTCTGAGGATGGTTAGGTCAGGCAAAAATCCAAAAAGTCAGCCGATTGTATCTATTCCTTCCTGAAATTCTCCTACCACTCCTCCTAACTCAACCTCTGGCCACCCTGTAATTTATAATGCAAGTTCGTTTGTAGCATCGGTGGAGTACATATTCCCGAGCCCAAATGCCTACTGAAACGAACACCAACGTGGAAAACCTGTTCATTCCAATATATTCCCCGAATATCCAAAAAAGCATCTCTCAACCAAACTTATTCCGACTGCGCAGCGAAGTTGCATTGAACAATTGTATAGAAATCAATCTGAGTTGGCGCAAGCATAGCGGAAAACCTTGAAGTAACGGTCATGACGATATACAAAGAAAGATACTTTTGCCCACTACCGAAAAGGTGAAGTTTTGGGTCTTTTTTTCTACATGTATACTCCCTCCATCTGGAACTATTAACCCAGAGGTGTGACGACTACGTAGAAGCAAAATTTGTTTGAAGGGATCACTGCTCTTCCAGTGAAAGCAAATCACCTTTAAAAGACTCTGTATGTTGAGTCCAAACGAAGCCGTTCTCCACTGGGATAGCCTGTGCGGTACAAAGTCACTTCTCCCCATCACGCGTTTAAATAAACCACTGACCGTTACTGTTTACCCATCTACTCAGCGGAGAACCATTGGCAAATCTATAATAAACCGAAAAGTAGGTGGAAAACAACGAGACAGCCAGTTTCTGAGAGCAACAACTCTATTCAAGGCCAACGGAGACCGCGGATTTTTTTCTAGCTCACTAGTTTCAGCTTATTTATAGGATTTCTGGTCACTCTCGAGCATTGTTGTCAATGGCGTGCGACGAGTTTTCTGGAATATTCCGGCCGTGGCATGGCGTTCATTGAATGGCCGGCTCGTGTGCGAATATCAGTTTCTGGAAAATATGAAATTATCGATCAGCAAAACGCGTGGTCGATAGTGCCATGCCCATTAAACGGCTTTATGGCTTAGCATGCCGTGCTCAACTTGGCACATGACATGGTGTGTGGCTTCGTCATTTTGTCACAGGCCGCGCAGTAACGAAATTCGACGCGTCTTGGATTCATACTTGGCTTCTGACCAGACAACAGCGGACACCAATCATCCGTCTCGATCCCTGCACGGCAGTTTTTGTCTCCTGACGACCCACGCACCTAGCTGTACTCGCCGAAGGGATTTTAAGTTCTAGGGTCCTGTACGATACCATAAAATCTATGCCAGGATTTGCTATTTCATTTTTGGCTTGTCCCTAGCTCAATGAGAGCTGGTTGGCTAGACAACACTTACAAAGTGACATTATACGCAACAGTAATGACCTCGACTGGAATGATCTAAAGATGCGCATAGTTCAGCAATGCAAGGCTGTTTTACCCTAATCACTAATTGGGAAGGCTGTAAAGATACCTCGACAAGAAGGGAGTAGTAATCACGTCCAGTATTGTCAAAAAAACTTAAGTGCCCAAGGGAAGCATGCAGCAGCTTCTAACACTCTGATTTGGAAACGGCCCACCCCTTTTACGAAACAAGTACCCTCGTTAACTCATGATGAAAATGCGGGTACATACTTCCAAATACTACTTATCCATAGTAAGTAGTGATATTTTTGTCTAAATTGGAACTAGCTGGATTGGCACAAGTCGACCTCAGATTATAGACGAAGTAACATGCAATTCACCGGTTCAACAAACAGTGACCGTCATCGCTTATGATAATTAAGATGGCACATTGTTTGACGGAAAGAGCCCTTCCTCCCTCCTTTGCGACAACGTACATGACGGTCAACGAAGTACTAGCTACTTCGGATGCGGCGATGTCGATCAAAGCAAGAAAAATCCATCACATGGGGTCATTTCCGGCCTATATGCGGTCCGCAGCCAGCCATATGTCAACTCCAGAATGTGCTAACTCGAAGTTAACCGTCGAGTTTACTTCATCGCCAAAAACAAAATTGGGCAACACAGACTAATGCGCTCTTATTCTTGCGGACAGATGGGGGGCGGCGGCATTTACTGCACCTGATCAGGATGTCGAATGGAATACGGATACTACCTTGTGCCCCGGAACTGTCAGCGAGGAATCTGGCCAGTAGCTCTAGGGCAGACCGGAATGTCCGGATTGCCTCCCGAAATGGATGAAATCGAGCAAAATATGCTCGCAAGTGACAATAGTAGCTGCGTACTTATCAGCGATTGTGCTGAACTTAACCAGCATACTTGCAGTCATCTACACGGGCCTAGTTACTACCTCTAATAGGGTCATCCGCCAAAAACTAACAGGTTCTTGCAGAAATCGCCCTGTAAATGCTGCGATAGACAAACAAACTTTCGGTTTCAGAAGGGAATTTTGCAGCACGGCGCGCAGAGTTGTGGACAGCCAACAATGCTGTCCCTCAAGAAGAAGAAGAAGAAGAAGAGGAGGAGGAGGAGGAGGAGGAGGAGGAGGAGGAGGAGGAGGAGGAGGAGGAGGAGGAGGAGGCGGAGGAGGAGGAGGAGGAGGAGGAGGAGGAGGAGGAATATGCGACCACTGGAACAAGAGTTTTATTGCCTGACGTTTCGGATTCCCTCGGGAATCCTTAATCGTAGGTGATGATAGCACATTCATGGTCATGCGCAGATAGGGTTGAGACATGCACAGGTTGCACGTGTTTATAGTTCCCAGTGGCCCTCCACGTGTGTGTGATAATTGTTCACTTCTGTAGCCACCGCTTGGGTCTTAATTGATGCGGTACTGGCTTGACACTTCGCGTTCGACTCACTAATTGCCACAGTTCGCTCGTCAGCGTCGGATGCGGGCTGGATAATTGCAGGGTAATTATGCTCGCTGTCGTCAGAGTTGTTGCCGCGCCCGGCCCTTCCCACGTGACTGATTCTGCTGCTCAGGAAATGTCTCAGTATACCGTATGGGAACGCCAAATCGTTGCGCTTGTTGATGGACTGGTGGCCCGCGAGCTTTTGGAGTCATGATTCTCAGTGCTGCCTGCGACAGCGACTGAGGGTTCTGTTCCCAATAAGGCTCTCTTTCTAGTGACTTCTATCTTTTCCAACGAATTGGGATTTGGCCTGATGATTCTAGCACTTCGAGCACAACCACTACTTAGACCTCCTATAAGGGGACCAAGTTATTCACGCACACGAACACGCTGGTCCAGCAGAGCGAAATTTACTTTCGTTGATGAACGTTCAAAGGACCGCTAACGGAACTCATCTTTTCGGCGAAATTTGCAAAAAAAACTGCATTACCAAATCAAGCTGTGGGGAATGCCAGCTAGGGTGCGTCATAACCAACAGCCCATGCTTGTCCGCGTACGCAAAACGGTGAGGGGACGGGGAGCAGAGGGGGGGGGGAGGCGTTGGACTTGCCTGATAAACAGCGCGCAGAAACATTCACAGTCCTGGCGGCCAGAGACGAGATTAGGAATTTCAATCCAAATGTAACCGCGTCCCGTTCCCTGCACCTCCCGCCTTGGCAGTCTTCATTTTGAGGGTGCGTTCACAACGTGAACTAGAAGAGGAGGGGGGGAAGCTCGCGCTGCCGTATCAGGCGCGTTTTACGAAAGGTACACGCGCGCGCACGTGCAGGCCTGGATGATTCAGCACGTCAGTGAGGAGGCGCCCAAAGGCAGCGCTACAGTTACCCCCCCCCCCTCCCTCGCTCAGAAAACCCAGTGACCCAGAATGAGGACAGGTTCTATAAGCTGGGGACGAGAGGCCGAGTACTCTGCCCATTGCCCCCCCCCCCTGCCCCCCCGCCATTTCGGACGCCAGAGCTACTGTCACTGTCTTGCCCTGCCGACCTGACACACAAACACAAATGCGGCCTCATCATCGCGCGTAGTACAAAAGGCTCTCGCTGGCTGAGGCGACAGCAACGGGCCTGTGCCAAAAGACCGGTGTGTGGCCTGATTGTTGGCCCTTCCGCCACATGTTCGAGTTAAAGTCACCCCGGCCCCACTCCCTCAGCTCCGCCAGGCGATTCGGGCAAAAAAGACGGTGTAGGACAACTTGGCCGCTGCCCAACACAAATAATAAGGTTTATTTGTAAAGCACATCTTCGACGCCGTCAAAAACCCCGGAAGGCAGGAAAAAACCAAACCCAAGCCCCTTCTTTTGCAGTCACTATTGGCTTTGTTTCGGTCTTTTGCTTGGTCAATAGTGTGCGAAATAAGGAGTTTGTTTCAAGTGAAAAAAACCTGACTTCTAAGGTACATTACTAGCAAAACATGAATTAAAATAGCAATACATTGTACGTGTTACTGTTTCATAGTAAGAATACTTTGGGTCTGGAAAAACGAAGGCCAAAATAGGAACAAGGCTGTTCGGTAACAGTAAAGTTGGCCTACCATCCTAGATAGCCCTAGTCCCGTGGTTACTTTTAGTTTTATTAGTGTTGCTTTAATTTATTTAAGTTCCATTTTAAGTTTTTTATTCAGTTTATTAATTTAAGTTTTAGTTTACTTTAGTTTTGTTAGATACCGCCAAAGCTAGGTAAATATACTTAAATACCACCGTTCCGGTAAGACCGAATTCTGGGGCTAGGGGTATCTAAGGTGGTAGATCAACTTTGCTGTTACCCGATTGTGTCGATAGTTCTTCGCGGAGTTGTGCCACGTACCAGAACATTTAAGGAAGCGAAATGTTCTGCAAAACAGTCGCAGGCTAAGAAATACGAGCCAACTTAGATAGGCAGGTAAAATCGTCTACTTCTGACTAATTTGCCATTAACAGCCGCGCAGAGCCTTAAAACGTCTCTAAGGTGTGGAATTGTAGCGTAATTTAAATGCAGGCACGCACTTTTTCCTGTAACCTACACCACCGTCCGGCAGTCGCTTAGCGAACAGCAGAAGCTACCGGACGGAAAGTAAAAGCAGCCGTCTGTACTAATATCTGCAGGTAAAACCAATAGCGCTGGCATTATGGGCAGTAGTACCTGGCAGTGCATATAGGCTAAGGGCTATGAACTGTGAGCAGATATTGGACCCTCGACAGTCGCTATCCATATGGTTTCGCATCGTCAACTTCGACGGCAGTTACTGGACTTGTAAGCATGATTTTAGTTTAAGTGCAGTTGTTTTTGGTTTAGTTTTATTAATTTTAGCTTACTTTAGTGCATTGTAGTTATTGAAGTATATGTACATGATTTTGCTGATATGTAACTACATAAAAACTAAAATAAACAAAAAGGGCTATCCAGGGTGATAGATCAACTTTATTGGTGCAGGTTTTTCTTGTGAACACAGAGATTTTATCTACGCTCTGCAGTATTCGGTAAAATGTTCCCTTTTTAAAGAAATATCGGGCTTTTAACAGCAACCCACCATGTTTTTCTGCTTTCCATTCACATGTAAATTTCTTATACATCTCCGCATCGGCTTGACTATTGCGCCCACTAAAAACGATTTTTACCACCTTTATTCATTTGAACTACGAAAATGAGGCCATTAACGTACGACACTGGTATCGTTTTTAAGGAAGCCCAGTTTTGCCTATATTTGGTGACTCATTCAAACACGATACGTCATGATGCTGGCAGTTGTACTGCTCGACCATTATGCCCTGCTTGTTATGTGGGTCGTGTGCCTTATTTTAAAAATGGTGAATGGAGGACGTTTTTTGCTGAAAATTTTGGAATGATATTTTTTTCGAAATAAAGTGTACCTTTCTCTCGCCCGCTCTTAACAAAAAATAATCTGTCCATATACTTGGATCGTGACGTCCGGTGGAAAAGGTCTCTAGTCAGCTATAGTGGTTGGGGTGACCGATGTCTTCAGATCAGGCAGAAGTAATAAAAAACTCTTGATGTGTGCCACTGTTTGCGCACACGGAAGCATAT
Organism: Ligula intestinalis; assembly: GCA_036362985.1. Classification (NCBI taxonomy): domain Eukaryota; kingdom Metazoa; phylum Platyhelminthes; class Cestoda; order Diphyllobothriidea; family Diphyllobothriidae; genus Ligula; species Ligula intestinalis. The sequence continues at coordinate 14,275,831 of JAYGXS010000001.1, read as the reverse complement.
GTTTTCTTTACGGTGATCTTGCTGATCAACATGGGAGACAACTGAGAAGAAGATTTGATCGCTGGGACAAGGACTGTATTCAGTTTACGTTTCAGATTCCGCCGCGGATCCTTCATCAGAGACAATAGCCCATACAAGAAGGGTCGCGAATTTTTAGAAGCTATGAATTCCGACGAATCCTGCATCAACAGGCACGTTGAAGTGGATCCAATATACACCAACCTTAAAAAGGCCTGGAAAATAGACCAACCACAAAAGCAGGCTAATGACCACAGCTGACACAGCATTATCGATTTTTTTGACACGTTTAAACAAGTGAACTGTTCCTCACACTATTTCCTCACGTTTGAAGACGACTTAGCGTGCTAGTGTCAAAAATTTATGAATAAAGTTTGTTACCGTTTCCCGAAGAATTTCTCTATCAAATTATATTTCTCGGGATGCCTATTTTCAAATTCAGAGACAATAGCAGGCGACGGACGGATTAACCTTTAACAATGCCGCCAAAGCAGTGTCGACGGGACGCCCGAAACCATAGGCGACGATTCGGAGTTTCCGATAAGCCGTCAGCAACTCTTACGCCGCCTATCGGAAGGCTGCAATGCCCCAAACCGCTAATTTGGATACTGAAACAACCTTGCATAACGCTGGGGGTGAATAGTAAGAGGCAGGCTGATTTACTGTCAACATTTTCCACAGTCCCAGGAGACACGACGGAAAACCTGTGAGGTTCTAAAAACTAAAGATTGCGTCTTCTTTCACTTCCTTCTCTCCCGCCCCACCTCTCTTTCTAGCTCCGTCTGGAAAATATTTTTTTTCACTTCCACAAATGGGGACCTTGAATGCCCCTGTCTGCCTTGTGGTCGCGTGTGAGGATAGGGTGTCGCGCGGCATTCTAGTCGGATTTCAGAAACCAGGGGAGTATGTAAAAAGAGGAGGAGGAGGAGGAGAAATATGGCGCGGCAAAAAAACCCTCCAGGACAGGTGTCACAACCGCCAACAAAAAACTTAACTAAACGAAACACAAGTTTTGAGAGTATAACCGCTTCAACACCCTGTCGCCTACTCCCCCATACCCTCTTCTTCCTACTGCATTGGAATGAAGATGAGAATTTATTATTTCCACAAGTAAACAGTGAGCCCGTGGCTGTCTCTGCACCGCCCTACACCGACAGAACCCTGGGGGTTGGGGGGAGGGGGGGGGGCGAAGGCATGTGGTCTGACAGAGGCCTGTGATGAAAGAGGAGGAGGAGTGGGGACGGGAGAACGCGACGCGGATGCTGAAAAAGTAAAAGTGTCTGGGCTGTCGCCTACCACTGGCCTGGTGAGGAGAATTAGGTAGCCGGAACAGAGAGACGAATTGTTGCAGTTTCAAAAAATTGGAGTGTGCAGCAAGTGCCAGTGGCATCCACACACAAAAAGGGACCACGCTACTTACTGTGAAATAAGTAGATGCGTTAAGGTCAGGTAGGGAAGGCATAGGTAATAAGACTGAATTCGATCCAGTTGTCGGCAGAAGGGATTGTCATAAACATAGAATGGACATTGAGACAGCGAAAACCCTGCCGACCGTGTTCCCACATGCCTGTCTTTCAATAGTGCCATAAATGAGCAAAACCAGGGCTAATAGTTGATCTAAATAGGAGTGGCCGAAGCAATATAAGTCTTTGCATTTGGGAATATGAATCCTAGCAGGGTCTGAGCGCGGCGTCGGAAATCCTCCTTCCTCCTTCGCCCTTCCCCCCTCCCTCCTCGATAGGCTACCACAGGGGCACCCAATGCGTTTACATGCAGTGGATAGCGAGTCGGTCCCTCTAGTGCAGGTTAACTTCAAGAGACAGCCGCTCGGGTCGAACGAATAGACGCCCGTAGTTCATGCGGCAGCAAAGCCGGAACGTGAGACTGGGCACTGATCTACTGGGTTGGTAAATGATCAGGAAGTTATAGGCTGCAAGCCAGTTTATAGTAAGGAAGACTTGCGAATAATCTGCGACACCTTTTCTCCAACGCTAGCACACCATGGTAATGCCAAGACGACCACAGGTGGGAGCGAAGCAAAAGGATGGCAAAAATAAACAGTCAAGCTACGAGTGCCATGCATGATCAGGGCCTAACTGTGCCCCCCCTGTAAACGGGCCACGTGGTGGATGTGCTGGGCCAACACGGGGACCAAGTCAGGGTGCAGCAGGCGTTATTCGAGTTGCGCGCCGATAACAACTGACTGACTAGCGATGCTCCACTTAAGGCTGGGTATGACTGCTAACGACGGCTAATAAGCCGAAAATGGCCAATCCAGTCTGCCTTGTCTTTGCCGGTAATGCTAGCAGTTTATATTTCTACCTGCTACAGCTGTTGCCAGGGCTCAAGACAAAGGCGGTGTGGGAAAAGGTGAGCCCTGCTAGTGGTCGGTGATCGTTCATTAAGGGCTGTCAATAACTCCTGACCAAAACCGGCGAAACAGCGAGCTTGTGGCTCTGGTTAAAAGGTCGCTAGTTCGAGCCACGAGTGGTGCGCCACGTGGGCTTGGATATGACTGGCTGACGACGGCTAATTAGACAAAAATGGCCATTCCAATCTCCCTTATTCTTGCCGGCAATACCATCTGCCTCTAGTATCACTTAAAAATAATTCACGCGTCAGTCACCGTCCCTGCATCAGCCTGTTGTGAAGTGTACGGTGACCATCGTCGAAGTCGACGGCCGAACTGTTGGGCCCAACTTAAAGTGTCAGGGTATCGTGCGTCGGATTTAGTGTAGTAGGCCATGCGCTGAGCGGTTGTGATGATGGATTTCTCATAGTCCAGCACACTTTTTCTCTTTCTCTTTCCAACCCCCATGTGCGACTCGACCGTTCGACCATAAGCGTAGTGCCTGCCAACACAGAAGCATCTTCACGCGCCACGTACGTAACCAATAAGGTGCATGAGAATACGCCATGAGACATTGCCTGTAATGAGATGACATTTTGCCTGCTATTTCAACGATAAAAAGTGGATCGCATGTCTGTCGCATCACCAGCAGTACAGCAACAACCCTACTTACTATTGCCCGTATCTCGTCCAATTGATATCTCGCCTTCCTGGTCCTTGGCAAACTTCACCAGAGTAGTGGCTGACAGGATCGAACAACCGTCTACGCGTGCCATACACGCACTCAAGTTCCCACTCCGATGTATAAGATTACTACTCCATGAGACATTGTCTGACATACGACAGTTTGCTTGCCATATCAGCGATGATAAAGTGGATCGCATCACGCCACCACTACCTACCTACCATTGCTCGTATCTCTTCCAATGGACATTTCGACTTTCTGGCCCTTGGCAAACTCCACCAGACTACTGGCAGCCAAGATCGGACAGCCATCCACGCGTGCCACACACATACCCAAGTCCCCACTCCGATGTTGTAAGGCTACTTCTCCATGCGAAATGGTCTGGCATGCGACGACATTTCGCTTGGCGTATCAGCGGTGACAAAGTGGATTGCATCACCGCCGCCACTAACTACGTACCATTGCTCGTATCTCGTCCAATTGACATCTCGCCTTCCTGACCCTTGGCGAACTCCACCAGAGTGGCGAGGGCCAGGTTGGCTCGCCGTCTGGCATCCGCCGGTGGCGCTGGTGCCGCAGACTCCTGCGCTGACAGGCTGTCCTGCGCCGACTGGGTCATCGAGGATTTGGCAGCCGCGGCCGCAACCGCAGCAGCCGCGGCGGAGGTGACCGCCTCAGGCGGTGGCTGACCGATGTGACAGTTGATTGGCAGGTTGCCCGGCAGGAGATAGCCCCCCACGAAAATGAGTAGGCGGCGGAGGACTGGGCTGATGGCGCGCTGAAGAGCCGCTTGGGTCTCAGAGTCGAGACAAATGAGGTAGCCGAGGATTTCGCGGAAGGCACACTGAAAAATAAATAAGAGGAAAATGAGTGGAAGGTTGTGTTTGTGTGTTTCTGAATTCTATTGCGAACAGACATACACATGTCTCAGGAGCGAAAAAAGGTTTTCTTCAACAAGATAACCCTCTAGGTCGGCTCAAATAGAGAAGAGTCGATCGTGGGACCGTGAATAAACTCTGCTTGACGCTTGGAACTGACTCTCGAACTCATCATCAGACATACCAACAAATGTACGCACAGGACGGACAAGAAGTGTAGAAGCTACGACGCCAACAGACATCTAACAAAACGGTTAATTTTACATTCATCGAAGTGGTAGACAATTGCGTCAGGAAACCCTGGCCCAGTCGGCTCATCACTCATGGGTCTGTGAAATCTCATGAAGATCTTTGTTCGATCAAAAGTAAAGGTATGACCAGGTCCAATTTAACTGACCGCAGCTAGACATTTAACATCATTCTTTCTCACTGCCCACGCGTCCTCAGCTATCTGCGTACAGAATAATTTTCCACTTGCTAAAACATGACTACTTTATGCGAACCTGCATCAAGTGCGATGAAACTTTTCAAACGTTTCCTGCCGTGGCTGAAGATTTTCAGGTTTCGTTATTGGGCACGTGAGGATTGCTGCAGGCTACACTTAACGTTAAAATTCCCGATTTGACTAGTCAAACAACTTAACACACCTAAAATCTGCCTTTAATACGCCCAGGGTGAGTAATTTTCATCCATGTGACCTTCTGGTTGAACGTAAAACGACAGCTCCTATTTACCTTGCACTTTGTTCCAGAGCCCTCACAGAAGACGAGGACGACGGGGACCCCAGAAACGGGGGCTTCCGTTACTGCAGTCAGCTATAGCACTTCAAACTCGAGTTGGGTTGGGTGATGAGCTTCTTAGTAAGTTTTGGAAAAATATACCGTGCTCCTGAAACGAAAAGCCAGGCCAATAGGAATCATTTAGTAGTATGCAAAAAACACATCTTCTGGCTAAACGGATAACTAACTATGTTATGCGACCATTCTCTAGATTTAGCCATGACCTTGACCTCGAGTGTGTTTACCCAATGTGCTGCCAGCTACCGAAAACGACCTGGATATGGAAATTTGATGAGGCGGAAGATGGGAGGCAACACACATTCCACCGCTCAGCTAACAAAATAGAACCTACTTCTCGTCCCGCTGGCATAAAAGAAAGATCTCATTAATGGCAAACATGGAGCTTCCCGTAGGCCAGGCCAACTGTTTTTTTTTTAATCAGAAGGGTTCTCAGTAAGCCAGTGCTTTCTAAAGTGAAGCGTCCGGCAACTGGACAAGTAGGTTCTATGGGAGAGGTGAATGCGAGGAATAAATTAACCGACGCTCGGGAAGTCACCTCTCAGACCTGACACAGACAAACGTATAGAGAAGAGAAATTCGTAATAAACTATTTAAAACGGGGGCCTTGACCAATTTGAATAATTCAGTTAGCCAAATTTCAAAAAACTGGGCAGGTCAGCTTAATTATTCCAACCTGCCAACTCCCCCTAGTAGTAGACATTTGGCAGATTTAGGAGTGATGCCCCGAAGGAAATTCCGCTTCAGCGCTCAGCATACTGCATCAAAACTGATGGATTCTATACGTTACATTAGGCTGGACGGATCCAGTAATCCAAATGTTTAAAAAACGTACGGCTCTCCGTGGGGAGCCCGTAGCTCAGTTGGCTAGAGCGTTGGCTGTACAGAAGCCTTCCCCTTGCTGTCTTGAGTTCGAACCCCTGCGAGTCCGCAGGGTTTTTCACAAGTGGGTCACCTGAATTAGTGGATTTATTATCAAGGGTAATCAACACTGCAATTGAGATTTCTGGCTTATGAAACCTAGAAACGATAGCGGATTAAATCCGAGTTCGGTTGGGCAACGGGTTGAGTAGTAACAGCATTGGACGGAAATATCTTTTCCATGGCCCACGGAATTAGATGAACACAAACCATTTAGTACTTAGCAATGCCTAAGGAGTTTTTTCACTGTCGGCCCTCAAATTTTTGGCAACGCCACTGATCTGAAATGTTCTACAGATCAAATGCATTGAAAAAAACTGTACCAATAGGGAGTTCAAAGGTATTTACCTATATTTCCCTCAAAAAAACCTGACCTGACCTGACCAAAAAAACATATACTACTCGACTAAATGGATAGGTTTACGTGTCCGGAATGAGGCTAGGCTAAAACCTTCTAGATTTAGCCATGACCTTGACCCCAAGTGTGTTTACCGAAAGCGCTGCCAGCTACTGAAGGTGATCTGGATATGGAAAGTTGACGAAATGGGAGATGGGAAGTAGCACACATTCTCCCGCTCAGCTGACAAAATCTGCCCCCTACGACACGAAAGAAAGATCTTGTAAATGGCAAACGCACACACGGAGCTTGCTTCAGGCCAGGCGAGATATTCTTTAATCAGAGAGGCTCGTCCCCAAGTCAGCAAACCAAGAGGGTTGGAAAAGGTTATTTAATAGACTTCCTAAAGTCAAACGCCCGGCAACGGGACAGGTAGGTTCTGTGGGAGAGGCATACACTAAGCGACGCTCGGGAAGACATTCCCAAGCCCACCCTCTCCCGCGCCATCGAGTTTCTGATCCCAGATGACATTATTGCCCATCTGCTCGGTGGCCTACATCAGCGGTTGTTCTCCAGAAGACTGCGACGGCGCCAACCTACCGTCGATAACTCTTCCACAAGTGGAGAGGCATTCAGAGAGACGGTCGGCCAGAGACCACTGTCAAGAGTCCAGAAAAGGGAATACCCCACATCTGTACTGCTGCTGCTGCTGAAACTTATCTCTCATCCAGAAAAAAAAACACAGCTGCAACTGATGGAGGGTGAAAAAAAAAGTCTTCAATGAAGGCCAGCATAAGATAGATCACCTACAGGAAGATTTTTAAGAATAGAAGAAGAAGAAGAAAAAAAAGAAGAGGAAGAGGAGGAGGATTCAGAAGTCGTAACTTCAGTCTGATATCCCCTCAGCAGAAACTTCGAGCTAAACTTAGCTCGCGATAACCAATTTGGCGGCGACAAAGGACTTCATCGGAGAAATCATTCCTTGGCTGAGTGAGGTGGATGCTATGCAAGTGTGTGCCTCAGTATATACGAATTCTCACAAGTCACCGCTGCTGCACCCACGTGGCAACCCTAGCAACCCCTCTAATTTGTCCTGAAAGAGCCACCAGGCAGCCCAGCCCTTTCCATACCCCTTGTGACGTTTGCGCATAAGCAGGACTACCATCAATGATAAAAGCAATACAGTCTACTATCAGGCACAAAAAACAAACTCGCTTAACGTCGCAGACAGAAGTGTGGACGGTTGATTGGAGAACGTGGGTGGTCGGTGCTCCGGGCACCGTTTCGCGCGCACGCACACACCACCTGTCTGGGAACGTCCTCTGTTCTCTCCCCCCCCCAGAGGGTTCTCTCACAGCCCCATCAGTCCTCTCAGAACTGTTGCGTGCGTTTCACACCTGTGGACGCACAAGGAGTCTTTCTGGCAATATCAACAGGCCAGTCAAGTGGAACGAACCCGCCAGTTATTCACGTGTGTCTGCGATTGCTGCTACTTGAGTTGCTGACGCGAACAAGGGAACATAGGGAGTTTGCGTCGACTTCGCTACAGTCATTTTCCTTGGTAATGCAGGAGTCGCCCTAAATCATCTTTCCCCCGAAAGCCTCTTTGATACACGCTTAGTATCCATGCAACTTCCGTATCAAACTTAAAACGCTAAACCCGCTTCTATAGAAAAAAGAAGGCTCTAGCAGGCATGGGCTTTGAGAACAGAAGAAATGTAGTGAGATAAGCTGCTTATAAGGAACTTAAGTAGGCGTATTCGTATAAGACGGTCTTTTTTGTAGAAGCTCGGCAGTACTCACACGAAGTTGCACAAATAAATGCCAGGGAACGTTTAAACGTTGTCCCATCCAACTGTATGGATTAAATTAGCGGAATATGCAACGATTTTGGTCACAATGCATTTTATGTAAGGGGAGCAACATCCATTAAGTTCTTTTAAGCCTTTTAACGGCAAAACACGTCCCTTTTTCGTACCTGAAAGAAGCGAAGGTTTCGGCCTTCCGATGATTTTGCAAGTTTACGCCTTGGTTCTACAACATTCGCAGGTATCAAAACGTCGTCAGCCCCCAGTCGTACCCAACTCCGCGTGACGGGAACCACAGCAGACGTGTCTCCGTCGCTTTCCTACCCACCCTCACGGCGACCAAGGTCTGCTACACCCATCTCCTTACGTCGGATCAATCTTTCCCTCCTCCCAACCTCTTTTTGATGACAAATCAGCCCCTTTCGGTCACACTGCTCAGACTGTTCCTCCTCGCCGCCGGAATTGAGGCCAACCCTGGATCTCCTTGGTACTGTTCCTTCTGTCAAGTCTGCCTGGGCCGCCGCCACCACTGCGACTGTTCTGTACGTTACAGCTCCTGCAATGGTTGGCGGTGCCATCTCCGCTGCAGTGGCCTCACCAACTCTGACGATTGGTCGCCCGCCTTCACCTGCCCCAGTTGTCCCGTGCCTCTACCTGCCCCTACGCCTCCTGCTCTTCCTGTCTTCCACACCAATGCTCAAGTCTCTGACCTGGCCATGCCGCCTAGCCCTAAGCTGCTCCAGTCAACTCCAAATGATGCACCACCCAAGGCTCGAACGCGCGATCTGTTGATTGGAAATCCAAAGTTCTAGCCATTGAGCCACGGGCTCGTCGGTTTAGATGGGGAATATTGACATTCATTGATGAAGGATCACCGATTTTTAACGGAAATCACTTGTCCCGTTCTGCTATGGGGCTCACTCTTGAGCCCCGCCAGCAGCCGCACAAAGGCCAGTGAACATTGCCAGCAAATACAATGGAGATTGGAATGTCCATTTCTGGCATATTGGCCGTCATCAGCCAACCATCCCCAAACGCATATTCTAGTCTCCCTCATAGGAAAGGCCTGATGATGAAAGATGAAAAGCATGCACTTGCCAAATTTGAATGCCTAAATGCTTACATGGGTAGCACCGTTGAACGTAACCTTAAAAATACCCTAAAAATTAACCCCCTCTCCCCAACCTTGAAATTGACCCCAGAATTGACCTGAATCACCCTAAAAATTGGCGCCACTTCTCCGGAATAGGCTGTTTGTTCCTATTCCCGTGCCTTACCCTCACTTATCCAAAGCATGAACCGAAAATGCAAATAAAATACCCATATGACAAGGCCTGACAGCAAGCTTTGGAAGCTGCATACGCATCTTGGGGGCGGGGAAAGTATTAATGGGATTGGTCATACTGCCGGAAATTAGCATAAGGTGGGAGCTATTTGGCTTCTGGGAAATTTCCCGATAAAATCGCGCACGCCACATTCTGCCAAAATCAACGGACATGTTCGGAATGCGTAGAGCGGAAAGCCTAGGCTGCACTAACATCTTCCTGATTTTACGGTCATTTGGCGGCCGGTGATTACAGAGGACGCCTGGTGAGAATCACTGGATTGCTGCAGTAGCCAGATCCGGATTCAGAGGTGCCCAACCCGAGTCTCGAGGATTGAGCCCCAAGACAGAGCGAGACGAATGAGTTCCGCTAGAGCGATCGGTGAACGTAAATCACCGACTGTGTCAATATAAACCGGCAGGAGAACGAGATCATGGCTCGCGTTAGACTTCTTATCGAAAAAAAGGTCGTAAGTTCGAAGCTCGGGTGGGGCGCCACTTGATCTTGGGTATGACTGGCTGATGACGGTTAATGAGCCAGAAATGGCCATTCGAATCTCCCTTGTCTTTGCCGGTAATGCTATCTGCCTAAAGTCTGATGAGCCTCCTGTGAACAAGAAAGCAAGAGGAACAACGATAAAAACAACAGTCTGATCGTCACAAACAACGAAGTCCACCACTGTCTCACAAGGCGAGGTTAACCAGGGTGAAGTGCTGCGACGGACTGGCACTGCGTCTACTGCACCCATATTGCTCTGACGGCGAGAGAAGTTGAAGCTGAGGGGGGCGCGTAGTGTCCGATAGAGCTACCGAGCCCATTTACTCGTGTGACACACGCGACCTTGTCCTCACATCCCCGCGTCAGCGAGAGCGCCATAAAGGTCATAACTGAGTAAAGAGAAGCGCCTCACTCTCTGTTCTGTGCATTCACTACAAAATAAACCCCTCGGGGAACTGAGTTATCGCCACCAGTTGGCGACCTTCTAAGCCACAAGCCTCAGCCAGTAGCGATAAAAACGCGTCAGGGAGAAGTCAGTTGAATTGCCATGTAGACGTATACCAAAGTCTCGGCCCTACCCGCTATCTTTCTTCTCCTTTGCATCAATTGACTGTCTGCGTATCTCGACCAAATAAACAACCCGTCTTCGCGTGCCACACACACGCGCCAGCTCGGGTAGCTCGCATAGGTGAGAATTCCGCCAATGGAAGAAAGCATAAAAGAGTTTTAAAAGATAGGGGTAGCTTACCAGAGCCGCCAAGAAGACTTCGTCGGCAGGATCACTGAGAAGGTGCTGTATGAGGCGAAAAGCCATCCGCAAGGACTCTGGACCCAGAGTGGAGACGGGTGAGTGACATTGGTAGTCCTCCTCGGGGAGACCTGCTGGCGGGCTGGGCGGCTGTTGACGAGACATGAGG
>JAYGXS010000001.1:14247729-14260297 GCA_036362985.1 Ligula intestinalis | reverse complement strand
CCCCCCCCCCGCCCCAGTCGACATAATTACTGTGAAGATGCTATGTCGTAACTTTCGTGACTTTCAAGAAAGTTTCATATCTGACAGGTGTGGGGCGGGGAGAGAGAGAGAGGGAAGAGATCACGACTCCCCTCCCCTGTCCGCTTCGATACTCCTTACACTAACTTAATGATAAGTCTCATTCATCTCCTCTCATCACTACGCAAATGACACCCGTCATTGCAAATTTATAGAAAAAAGGCTAAAGATGAAAAAATAATGGGTTTGAGCTTGTCTTAACCTGCACCTATGTAAGTGTCAGCTAAAAGACGTTAATTTCCAGTTTTTCGCACCGTTAACCGTATGCTTAAGAGGGGAAAAAGAACAAGTTGAAATTTCTCAATAAATAAAATGGGAATTAAAAAGACTCAGTTTTCAGTTTGCCGTTTATATGCAAAAATACACCTACGCTTTTAACTGCTGTTTTCAAAGTGTCCTGAGCAATGTGGGCGCCTGTAGAAAGGCCCGCGTCTCCAGTTTACAAAGCATTATGTACTACTGCTACTACTACTACTACTACTACTACTAATACTACTACTACCACTACAACTACTGTTTATAGCAATGTTGGTAATACTGCCACCACCACTTCTACTAATGATGATATCAATAATACGGGCACAGCGGAGACTTTGGACAGCAATAAAAAACTTCTGAACACCATCATCTGTCGCATGCCAGTAATGGAACAAGGTTTCGCACAAAAAAAACACATCTGCATAACAGAAGCTGACATTTTTTCCCGGATCTAGCGTCTGAATCGTGCAACAAATATCCCCTCCCTCACCCCAAATACAGACGAGGCTGTGTCAAATACTTAAACAGCCCGACGCAACAGTTGGCGCAGCCGTTGTCGTCACAGATGTCCAGGAATGCACCCTGGGACGGGAGAAACCCTTCAGGGGGAAGAGGGGGGAGGGTAGTCTGGCACTGTTTGCCAACATACCTACACACTGACCAGCATTTCCAGGGAGGGGACAGATAAGGAAACAGCTTTCAAGAAGGACCAGCATGCTGAAGAAAAAAAAGCTGTGGGTAACACCTTCTACAGGCGTGGGTGTACGCCCATGCAAGAAATCGGTCAATCATAAAAAGGTACGAATTTATATGGCAGCTCGGTTATTTGTTACATGTTACAGCTGTCACGAATGGTACCTCTTCATGCGTGGCGATTGGCGGCAGCGGATCTTGAAAGCTCCACCCAGTCCCTTCTCCAGCGACGGAAGTTGAAGATAGAAGGTCCAAAAGCTGCTTCCATGTCTTGACGGACGGTGTTTAGCCAAGTCTTCAGTTGCCCTGCTCTTCGACGTTTAAAGGTGGGCTGCGGTGCCGGGTCGTGGTCAGCATAGGAAAGCTCGTGGGGCGGATGATGGAGAACGTGTCCAAACCACCTCAGTCGCCTTTCTTGAATGGCCTGAGATATCCTCGTGATACGATAGCAACGGGTGCGGACTGTCTCATTTGAGATGAAGTCGCTATAATTAACTCGCAGGATCGTCCTCAGGCACTGGTGGTCAAAGACCTCCAGTCTTCGCTCATTTTCAGCGCGCACAGCCCAGCATTTACAGCCATAAAGGAGGACTAACCGGATGGATGCACGGTATACACGAATCTTCGTGGCGATGGAGATGTCACGTCGGATCCATAGGCGCTTTCGAAGGATTGAGAAAACCCAGCGAGCAGCATCGATACGGGAGACAATTTCGTCCTTGCTCTGCCCATTCGGTAGCAGCCTCACCCCGAGGTATTTAAAGCTGTCTTCTTCTTCAAGTTGATGGCCATTAATCCCCAGGGGTGCCTTTTCCTGGTTAGGGATGCAGCTCGAGAACAACTTCGTCTTTCCGGAATTTCTGGACATGCCTACCGACATAGCGATCTCATTTAACCGCGACACTACCGACCGTAAACCATCAAAGCTTCTGGCTAACAGCGCAATATCATCGGCGTAGTCAATATCAGTAAGTCGGCGTCCGGGTGCAAGTTCAACACCGTCCTCTTAATGTAGGGCTTTGCCGATAATCCAGTCAATGACGTAGTTAAACAGAATAGGCGAAAGGACGCAGCCCTGATGGACACCAGACCGGATATCGAACGACTGTGAGAGATTGTTGTGGACCAGGACTCGTGCGGTGGTAGACCGATAGTAGGCCTTAATCATCGCAATGAGTTTGGTCGGCACTCCATCCAGTTCCATTATTCGCCACAGGGACTTACGATGGATGGAATCGAATGCGGCAGCAAAGTCGACGAAGCAAACGGCCGTCGGTTGCTGGTAGCAGATCTCGGCGAGGGAGTCGTTCGGGTAGCTCCTGCAGCTGCGAGTAGAAATTATCTTTCTCTTGCTGTTCAGCCGCCGACGTAGGTGCATACACAGATACGACCGAGGTGTTTGTAAAATGGCCTTTTAGTCGAACATAGGCCATTCGGTTGTCGGCTCCGAAGATGTCCACCATGTGCTTCCCAAAGCAGAGGCCGGTGAATTGGACCTTAATTAGTTTACACTGCAACAGTTGACTTAGGCTGCATCTACCTCAGTCATTCCTCCCTCCCTCGTCTTAGAACCGGTGTTATCACGAAGCAAGAGACCCTGAGGCGAAACGGAGTCCAGGTAGCTGTCGCAGCGTAAACCAGCCCTAAGTGCTCCACCGCACCTCCTGGTCTGCTCACAAAGGATCAGGATTTCACACAACAAAAGAGAGGAACAGGCGGTTGGGATCCCACATGAGTGGGAGCAGCCCAGAGGTCACATTAAGCGGGGGCCATTGCAGCCTGACGCCTACTTCACCAGACAATAACTCCACACAAGAGCACATACACTACTAAGCTGGCTGTGAGGTCCCCTAACTTAACACGTAACAGGCACTATGCAGGGATTCGCAAATCTTGCACAACCATGAGTACTATTAAGGTCACAGTAGGAAGGAGCCACTACATTTTGACCCCTCAACCAAAGCGCAGCCGATTGTCGATGCGGACTTCCATTAGAAGGACATCAAAACTGAAACAAATTGCTGTCTTATAAATACTCATTATCACAAAAAAATACATAACTGCCCACAGACCTCGCCGCTGTGTGGCTGCTTGTGGGGTAAAGAATGAGTCGCAATGCAGAACGGGACGAGGGAGTCTCGAAACCGATCGATGAGCTTTCATTAACTAGATACAATATTCTCGGTTTCCAAACACACCTTCCTTCTCATCCAAATTATGTGTCAACAAAGGGCTTGGTAGACCGAGGGTAGCAAAAGAACCAAGGAAGATTAAAAGCTGAAGATTTTATCCAGTCAACAATTTCTGCTGCTGCCGCCCCCTATTTGTGTCTACTTCTGAGAAGGCGAACGAACGACCACCGCTCAAATTTCCCTTCGTCACTATCTGCAATCCTTAATCGACACTCCTCTCTAGCTCAATCGAAGGAGAATAAACTGATTTCTTTCTTTTTCCTAGCAACAGCAATCTTCAAGTTACCGGCAGTGCACCAAGCAACTCCTCAACACCTGTCCTTCGTTCAATTGCCCCTTCCGGATCATGCGTGTCTGTGTCTGTGTGTGTCACCTGCAACTCACAAACATGCGACCTAAGCAGACAGACAAAACTCATAGCATATGCGACATGGGTTGGAGTGGAGTGGGAAAGGGTAGACAGCCCAGTCTATGCCTCACCAATGCTTTTGCTCGTACATCTTACAAGGCGCAAATCAGTTTCGAAAGACTCGGCTGAAAACAAACCGCAAATGAGTGCTCTGCACAATCATTGACTCCCACCCCCCGCACCCCTCCCACAAACTTGGATGTCTGCCCGATACAACAAGGTGAATAAAGATGCACTTCCAACATCAGGGAGGCACTGCTTATAGACTCTCAGTAGTTTGCTGCTCAGGAGAAAAAAATCGACTTTCGGAAGTCTTATCTGATGAACACCTGCATCTTGCGTAGAAATTCGATGAATAACCTGGAAAGTTCCCAGGACTCTTCAGCCAAGTCAGCCTGTCTCTCAGCTACAAAAACGCAATTCCTGGGCTCAGTTAGTCGTGATGCACGCACGGTCCATACGTTAGGACCAGGACCCACCAGGTGCTGCCATAGTAGAGGCGGAAGTTTTGCCAAGCTACTGGACTAATCATTCTGCCTAATGCCATGAGCTCGATTGTCGTATCCGAGCAACCCACAGCATGGTGGGGTGAGGACGGGGACTTACGCGTAGATTAGTTTTAAGTAGTAGCAGACTTTCGTTGTATTTACCACACAATCTCTCTCTCTCTCTTCCCCCACCTATGCCTGGTTTCAAGACTGAGACAAAAACCGAGGCGAGCTCAGGCGCAGGTGGCTGGCGCGAAACAAGGCTGCACTTACACGTGCCACCACAACACCTCCCCCAACACTTTTGATATCTTATGGGAGCACAACCCGAATAACACCTACCGTGCCCTTTATCTAGCCCCCGTGTTGGTTCAGCGCATCTGTCAGGCGGTTCGTTTAGGGGAGTGACGTCCATGGGCTAAGGAAAGCAAACAGGGATTCTAGATGGATGCATAGTAATTGTCTCCGGGGATGCAAGTAAGCAAGTAGTTTCATGGCCCCTATGTTTCATAAACACTGCACTCCTTGCTCCTCTCTACTGCTCTACTGCCTCGGATGATGGATTCAAGGCAAAGTCCGAAACGTCAGATCAATAAATGTCTTATTGCAGCGATCGCCTCTTCCCCTATCTGATCTACTTCCTGGAACTCACTTTTTCGTTCCTATGAGAGTACTAACTTTCGCCTGTTAGGGTTACAGGCTGAACTCGCGTCGAAAAGAACGGAATATTTTACTCCAAAACACCATGCCATCTGACCAATGAGTACCAGGTTGTCAAGAGGGCTAGAAGAAATGCTTAAGTGCGCTTCACTGACTATGCGTTCGTCTTCCAGCAGCCTACTCAGCCCACGCAAGACAGCATTTTTTCTGATCGTAGAAGCGTAATGTTACTCCTAATAGGACCTTTTAAGCAGGATCTAAACAGTAAATATACTAGAAAGCAAGAGGGGAGGGGGGGGTAGAACTGTTCCTAGGCGACTTTTTTGCCACGTGGTAGTTTACAATACAGAGTCAATTTTGAAACAATTTTACTTTCTGTGGAAGTGGAAGTGCGTTCAGCGATCCTTTTCTCACTGCGCTTTGGATCTCCATCTAGAGAGCTCTGACAGGCAGTCACACGAAAGCCGGACGTGGGTACCGCTCGCGGTGGCTTGCAAGTTATTGATAGCAGTGAAAATGCGATTCCCAGGTGGTAAATCAAAAGAGGAAGGTATATTCACTAAGAGTCAGGGCGCAAACTAATCGGGGTCGCCAACTATCCCTGCAGCCAAACTGTGGGGGCGTGAAACAAGCCATGATGGGAAGCGAATCGAATCAACACAACAGACGGCCAATGAGCGTGGGATCGGAAGAAGCAATAGCGACAGAGGGCAGACGCAGCACCCGGGCAGTCAATGGGGAACAGGGCTGCGGCAACACAAGTAACAGAGAGGTGCGAGCTAAACGCGGAGGCTGGGCTGATTTCGGCAGGCTACGCACACGGAAAAGAGCAGCATATAACGAGAGCCGCCAGCCAGACTGTTTAGTCTTTGAAGATTGGTGAACAAAACAGAACCACCCGACACGTCATAAGTCTAATAAACCTCTTCCGGTGAACGCCCTTCCTTCTTCTGAGTTAACCTATCCGTGGGAATTTAGACGCTTCGTGCAACCTGAACATGAAGTTTTTACGGCGACTGGCCGATGGATGCCCCGCCTTCGATAGGATTCAGCATCCACGGTCAACTGCCCTTCCCCAACGATTGTGGAATGTCGTTAAGGTAAGGTAGCCAGTTAAATCAGCGTACCGAAATTTGCTAGCAGGACTTGAGCACACGGACAGAAAGGATGCGACTACCTACAGTCCTTTAGAAAATTTCTAATATCCGTATATGGGAAATGGAAAGCTAAAAAAGTTGGAATACGTGTACGGGGCGAAACCGGAAACCATCAAATTTCCGGGAAAGTTTCAATCAGCTGCGTTACAGCTGTTAGGATTAGTCCTAACGAGCGGTCGGATGAACTCTCGGGTCACGCTATCGGTCCGCTCACACGCAAAGGCCGCGTGCGCAAATGCGCGCGCGGCGAGGTCGCCCAATGCGGCCAGGACAAAAGGGCCAGATGGTCAATCAAGCCCTAGGCGCATGAGGGCACAATCTCATTGGTCGCATCTATAATCTTCCATATCATATGGTCCCCGTCGAGGGACACAATAAACGACTTCCTTTCCCTTACGACCTTGTTCGTTGGTCTCCTTGTTGAACTGATACACAGATACTGGGCGGCACAAATCTAGCCTGGGAACCCATTACAACAACAACAACAGCCTCGCAAAGCAGTTAAACAAAGAAATGTATGTTGATTCCTTCTGATTTCCAAGGCAAGCCTTGTTTTAGTTCGGGTGATGTTTCAGGTAGCCCACATTTGCATCCATCTGTTAGCATGCAATTTCCTAGCCTATCTGTCATAATATACCATCCAACTGTGGAAGTTATACCAACTGCTGATCATGTCCTTTTACTGCTGTAATTACTAACCTACTCACCCGATGAGTCAAAGGACTGGCAATGGCGAATAATTCAAATGATTGGCAGGTGTAACTGCTGCGAAAAGTCAGTTATTAGAGTCTCAGCACCGGACTGCGAGGTGGGTGATTGGATTCAGACACGGCCATTCCAGTCGCCATTGTCCTGCTTTACATAAATCATTCATTAGGCATGTCGGCGCATCCTCTGCCCTACCATCGAGCCAGGCAGGCCAACAGCGTGACTGCTTCAGACCACAGATGATGCGCCGGAAGTTCCGTAAAGGGCAGTCGTAGGAAGGACCGCTTTGTGGGTTACACAGCGGGAAAAAAAGCACTTGTTCTGTCTCCGAGAGAGGGAGGCACCACCGAGGGTTGGCTGTCTGTCAGGGGCATTTTTGTCAGACAACCCTGGAGGACAACCGAGATATGGAGAGCTCCCGGACGACATTCATTTACCGAGCTTTTGTTTTCCTGAAAGTGCATCTTCAAGACCCAGCAACTCAGTCCTTTTAGGCATGCACCAAAATGTTCCGCTGCCACCACCCCTACAGGACGGACTTACGTCTGCCTCTTTATTCTTGCATTACCTTCAGGTCTAAAGGTCACACCAGCAAGAAAGTAGCCCGCAGGCAAAAGAAGCGAATTCAGGCAGGTGTGTAAAACCGATCGCTACATGAGGCTATGAAAGTGAGTGGGGAGGGGGAGAGATCCGATAAGGATGTGACTTATATGGTCGTTCAGACAGGACACGAGAATAGGAATACCCCGCTAACTAAAAATAGGTGACCTCTTGATAAATTTCAGGATGGGTAAATATTACCGTGTCTTAACCCTAACAGAGAAGTAAACTGTAGGCTTAGTCGTAACCATACCCTAAATATAAACCTTACAGTTAACCCGGCAGACCCGGTGACCAGCCAGGGCGTACGATAGGCGCATCTCCGACACTCGGTTATGTTCTCGTGACCTCTGCGATCTTCTCCTTGTGTGACCTTTAGGATATGGATGAAAACCGCGATGGGCCCCTCCTTACATGCTTCAAATACTTTCAGCAGCAGGCCATCAGATTAGCAAATACTCTATTCTCTGCCCTCCCCCCAGGGGCGACAGTTTTCTTCATTGAAATCCCGCAAATGAAATTCAAACCCTTAGAATTCTGAACAATGCCTAAGAAGTTTTTTTACTGTCTGCCCTGTTTACGCAGTTCCATTACTGGCAACGCCTCGTGTTCCTAATCATAGTTGCTCTGTACCATGAGGGAGTTCAAAGGTATTTACCTATATTTCCATAATAAACCTGACCTGACCTAAACCTGACTTAACACGAACCCCTACCATGATCAGCAGCATAATCTTAACCCTACCCCCCTCCCCCCAATAATGACCTTAACTCCAACCCTAAACCTAGCCCTAAACGTGACCGTCGCCCTCACACTACTCTAAAGCAAAGTTGCCCAGGTGCAAATTTGTAGATTGCAAACACAGCAAGATTTATTGAATCCATTAAATTTCGGGAAAGCTCATCAGTTGCGTCCACTCCATTGCATGGTTAGAGAAACGAACGAGAAAAATACAAAATTGAATTGGCAGCCAGAGCTAAGTAGCACTTGCCTATTTGGCTTTTCAAACAGGAACATAGGACGCCTCGTTCCTCCATTACAGAATATTTGTTCGATACGGGTCATTCTGTCGACTCTAAAACTTCCTTCTGGTACCCAACTGGTACCTTGCGCTACTTGAAGGCAGCCTACATTTGGCGGTCAAAACCTGACCTATGTTAACAGTTGCAGAATGTGGGTAACTTAGCTTTGGCTTGGTAAAATCTCGCTCCTAGATTTACACAGTCCTCTACCCACCTTTTCGCCTCAACTCCTTTTCATCTGTTTTTCTTCCCACCTCGTTTTAACTTGCTAAATTCACTAATCAGCCCCCGTAACCTGCCTTATGACCTTTTTTGACCATTCTGTACCAATTCAGTTTTGTATTTTTCTCATTCGTTACCCTCACCGTGCAGTAGGATGGACGCAACATTCCCGAAATTTCATGGATCCAACAAATATTGCTGTTTTTGCAATTTACAAACTCACACTAATCCTAAAGCTAGGATCTTTTGGTAAATTCCAGTTCATTAGTGTGTACCATTTCCTTTTGCCTTGGGTACAGAAGATTTTCTACGCCATGAAACCTCAACCAAAATTCAGAAACGTATTTTTGATTATTTGTATGGCGCATACACTGTGAACGGTTTCTGCTTTCCCGTGTCCCGTTTAGCTGGCCACACCAGTCAGCCTTGCCGATCCTGGTTAGTAGCATCGACATAGAATGTTTACTGTTACTCGCGGTGGCGTTCCAAGGGGGTTTCCTGTACATGAATTACACTTAGTCGGTGTGGTGAAAGATCGATTAAAGTGGTGGTCGTTACACTCGGTCCCCACCTGCCACCCAGCCCAGATAATTTTAAGTGACTGGCTCAACACGAAGTGAACTTGTGAACGTGTATCGTGACTAGCTAAAGTCGAAGTTCGTTCTCGGAAGTACTCACCGTTCCCGGTCTCTTTAACAGCCAATCACAGACCGACTAACTCAGGGCCCCATGTGACGACTGCCGAGCAGACTCTACTTCAGACGCCGTCTGCTGGCTTGTGGTTGTGCGGTCGTCTGGTAGTCAATTTCCTACTGCCTCTTCTCCAATTCATTCTGTAAAGAATATATTCTGGCCTGCACTCTGGCCTTCCCATGACTTCCCTCTCATTTCCTAAGCTACCAGGCCTGGAAGATCACAGCAGTTAGGGTTAAACCTTCTCAGTCTTAACACCACGCGATAACCGAATCCCTCCTCCCACAAGACGCTCACAACATCCACTGCGGCAAACTGGCTCACGTTGGATCGTGGGATCGAAGCCCGGCCGGGCTCCTGACAGGACCAAAACTCTACACATCCCAGGAGGATCAAGGGAACACTCATAAAGCAGGATGGAAAGCAAATCCAACACACACGCAGAAGACCAATACCTCCTCAGAGAATGCCGACACCCAGGCTGCCCAGCCATTCTTTTGGCAGAGCAGAGGAATGTTCGTGGGCGACATAAGGGCCAAGGGCGTAGAGGTTGCCACAGCAGCAGCAGTGGTCGGGGTTGTCATCGACGGGGCTGTGACTACCGAGGTCATGGTTGTGCCTGGGTTGGAACGGAAGTAGGAGGCCGTGCAGGAGGAGGAGGAGGCGGAGGTAGGAGCTGGAGAGGATGAGGCGGGTGAGGCGGCAACGTGGGCGGCGCTGGTGTCGCCTTCTCGTTCCTCCGCCTCCTGGGCGCCAAGTACCACATACGAGGGTGGCATCGCGGGGGTCTCAGCTGTCTCCGGAGTCTGCCGGGTGGAAGTGGTGCTCGTCAGTTGCCGGGTGCTTTCAAGGGGAATCCTGGGGGTCTCTGTGGGCTCCCTGTTGGTGGCCTCGGCTGACCAGGGTCGACCGCAGACAGGACAGTAGAGGTAGCCCGTCTCTAGCACGCATTCTTCTTGCCCTAAGTGGAGAGCAATAGGTGGGTCAACACTGAGTAAAGGACAACAGTTGGGGCAAGAAAAAATGAACTAGCTCAAAGAGAAACGAATGCAACAGGCCATCCTGGAGCGCCACTGAGATGAGAAGAGTAAAGATACACAGCGGGCATGGCTGCCACAATGCAAAGGTAGAGTGCAAAACACGAGTTCGGGGAGTCACTAAGTGTAGGCATGATAACATTTTAGACAAAGGCGAGGGCGACGGGAAAGGTCATTTCTGGCTCATTAGCCGTCATCAGCCGGCCATACCCAACTTCAGATGCTGCACGACCCGAAACTCTAACCCGCGCGAATGGTTGATCAGAACACCAACCCGCCGACCATTGTGGCTCCTTCCGCAGCGGGAGTCACAGTTTCTTTTAATCTGGTCTCAGCTGCTGTGTGTCAGAGTGTGCAAAGGCTGGAGGATTGAAAACCTGCTGCATGGGTGCAGTTGCTCACAGCTGTACTAAATGACAACTTTTATTTTACTTCGAGTCCCGCCGACTCCGCGAGCTTTTTCCCATAATTCGGTCAACTAAAATTGAGTAAATCTGCAAAACACCCTAAAAATTTGGTCAGCATAGTAGTCATTCTTGTGGATTCTAGATGAATGCTTAGGAAATCCTGCTTGGACAGTCAGCTTGCTGCTCCATAGTGGTTAATTCCATACGAGCGGTTAGTTGGGTGGGTGAAATCGATACAAGTGTGATTAAATTAACGGCGCGAGGTGTGGCGTTTGTAGCTCAAATCGGTAGAGCGTTGGCTGCGCAAAGGCCTAACCTGCTGTCCGGGTTCGAGTCCCGCCGACACCGCGAGTTTTTTCCCACAATTGGGTCAACTAAAATTGAGCAAATCTGCTAGATCCCCCTAAGAATAAATGACAAATCTAAGGCGTCCGCAGTGTGTCCCACGGCACGGTGGGCGAAGCAATGGTGTTTTGTCATGAGGTTGACTTGCGCGGCGTCTACCACACTCATCCACCAGCTTCTGATTGTAAGTTAGCATCAAGACAACCGGAGGTGGGTTCAAACGCAACGACTAATAAAGCTAAACAACGCAACTATGTGTGCTCCACACAACCTAGTTCCCGGAAAATGAACAAGGCTTCCATAGATAGCTCTAGTGAGCTACAGTAGGTTTTCTATTTCATTAAATGTAGCACGAAATTCTGAAGTGAATTTTAGATTAGAACAAATTGCGCCCAAAGAGTTCTGATGCTGAGTATCGTGCAGCCTAACCCACGATATATCGATCACGTCAAGATGTCGTCTTTTTAATGAGTTTCCTCCTGTCCGCCTGCGTGAGGTCTACTCTGTGGAAAATAACTCGTTACGCAGCATATATTTCCTTATAAATTCAAATATATTTAATAGAAAACGTGCAAGAAAATATTAGTTCTTGTATCGTTCGATAGCGAATCACGCCTTCTTTGAATTTTATCTTTTAAAAAATGATATCGTTCGGTTTTAAAGCTTCTAGCTAAAAGATTTGCCATGACCATGAAATTTTTATTCACAATACATAGTATCCGTCAATTTATTAATGTTGTTTATAAAGTATATGACATGATTCAGATCCATTGCAAATGCTCAGAATAAGAAGATGCGATCACTGAAACGAGAATTTTATTTTCTTCACTTTTCGGATTCTGTCCAAAATCCTTAACCATAGGTAACCGTAGGATGGTGTGAGACATGCACAGAGATATGTAGGGTCATTAAACGAAAGACCCACTGCCATGGCAGGAAACGGCTGGAGTCGTTTACCGGACCTGTTGCAGCTGTGGACAAAGCATCTACGTTGGAAAAAAACAGGAATACTCCGGATGCGAATGGCCGAGCATGCAGCGGCGGTGAGGAAGAGAGACGCCAACTCCCAGGTTGCAGCTCAGCCGACGGGATCCGGCCATATTTTCAAGTTTAACGAGGCCGAAATCCTCGCAAGAGATGACAACCGCATGAACCGCGAGCTACTCGAGTCATAATTCTCAGGCCCCCAGTCCATCAACGAGCGCAACGATTTGCCGGTTCCATACTGCGTACTGAGACATTTCCTGAGCGAGAGAATCAGTCACGTGGGAAGGACCGAGACTAGCAACAACTCTGACGACAGCGAGCGCAATTGTCGCGCCATCATCAAGCCCGCGTCCGACACGGACAAGGAAATTGCGGTAATTAATGGCTCGACAGCGAACTGCTAAGCTATTACCGCACCAATTACGACCCTTAGCGATGGCTACAGGAACTGATAATTATAGTGCGCTATGAACACTATAAACACCGCGTAATCCTACGGTTACCTATGATTAAGGATTCTCGACAGAATCCAAAACGTGAAGAAAATTCTTATTCCAGTGGTCACATCTTCTGTTTCTGAACTGCTTCCTGGAACTCGCATATTCGCTACTA
>JAYGXS010000001.1:14209780-14247719 GCA_036362985.1 Ligula intestinalis | reverse complement strand
ATCTTCTGTTTCTGAACTGCTTCCTGGAACTCGCATATTCGCTACTATTGCCAAAAATACATTTCCAAATTTCGGTTGATATTACATGCGATCGGCAATCTAACATACAGTAAATTACGACAAGATTGCACGTTAATAAATCTCAAGACCCAAATAAAGTAATTCTTTCGAACCTAAAAGGCATTTCCGAATTCCGGTTTACATTTTCTGAGATAGGCAATCTACTACAATAACATATAATAGATTCCCTATCGCATGAATTGTCAACCAAAATTTGGAACTGCGTTTTTGATAGAAAAAAAAACACTTCTTGGGTAGGGCTGTAATACTGACTATCGTACGGTCTAATCGTAATCAGTTACGTCCGGATGCCGGCTTTTATGCAAGCACGTCAAATTAAGGGGTCAGCGACAGGATAGCGGTTAAGACTGCGTGAATTTCGAAAATTGCGGCTGCAAGGGTCCTCAAATACTCTGGAGAAAGTAAACGCATCAGACAGTTCTGTCTGAGGGGCGGATGTCGCAGACGTCTTCGTGTGATGTCCCCTAGCTATCCAGTGCCTAGTTTTCTCACACATGCCCAAAATACATCGGGAACCATCGCGGTAGTGGAGCATCAACTTTCCACGCTACTTTTCAATACGCAAAGAATAGTAAAGTTGGTCTGGTTGTTTTAAATATTACAAACAAGGGCTGCAGTCTTCATTGCTCGAAAAGGCTAAGGCTTTAGCCCTTCGGGGGGGGGGTGTAAAATGAGGACAACTTATCATTGTAGAATGGAATCTAATTTTCGGAATTTCCCTCACAAGCTCCACATCTCGCCTAGCTCTCTCAGATTTCCTGCGAGCTGCGTGCAGAGAGCGCGCGCAAGCATGAACCCTCGCCTGATCGATGCGGACTGACGAAAGTGCAACGGGGGGAGGGTGGCTTAGGACACCAGCAAGCGTGGTGACGCGGTTTCGGGCACCCCGAAACGAGCGACACGCACGCACGCCTCGGCGTTGGGGTTCGCGCATTCACAGGCGCGACCAGAGAACACCAGTGTGACTGCGAAGTAGGGCGTTCACAAAACCACCCTCCTTTCAAGACACTCACAAAGCGAAGGCTAATTAGTACAGCTGTGGAATTGCACGTCCAGAAAACCGGCAACAGCCGGGGTCTCCGCCTTACCAGCTAGAACAGGGCCCCGGCAGGACGGAACAGGGGAGAGGAGGTGGCAACGCCGCATAAAACAGATGGTTTTGCGTTGGACTACAGGATAATACGGAGTAAGATTTGGCTTATGACACGGGAACAGGTACTCCTTATACAGAAATACATTACGGACAATGACAAGGAAGCCGGAAATGGCCACTCGCGCGACCCCCGAGGCTCGAACCGGCAACCTGTTGGCTAAAGATCCAACCCCTGAGCCACGAGCTCACTGCTTTGCCGGTTTCGATCGGGAGTATACACAGTAGTAGATAAGGGCTCACCGATCTCCTGCGGAACTCACTCGTTCCATTGTGCACTGGAACTCGCTCTTAAACCCCGCCAACAGCCGCTTAACGCGGACGTGTACCACACGCAGATAGCATTGCTGACAAAGACCAGGGAGACCGGAATGGCTTTTCCTATCGTCAGCCAGCCATACCCAACCCCAGGGGTGACGCTCCCCAGGGTTCGAACACGCGACCTTTTTAGTTAGAACTTCAAAGCACAAGGGGAAGAGGGAGCTCAGTAACCAATCTGTGGGCACCTATCAACCGCAGATACTCTTGCAAGTATTAGGCGCAAGGGGAGATGTTCCAATTCCACTGCCCTATCGGAGGGGGTAGGGGAGAAGGGAGCTAAAACGATTCCTAGTCCAAAAATGAACTTTTGCTATGTTAGCCGCAATGTGATGCGTCAAATCTTTATAAAAATTACAGCATGCTGTGCTAGAAAATTGTTTGCGTAATCGTAGAAGCGGTAGGGGGAGTACTGTTTGGTCGTTCGAAAAAGTATTCCTAAATTTACGGACTCACTTTGGAGCATGCTTACTGTAAAAGAGTAGAGCGTAAAAGTAAGCAAAGATGATAAGAAGACCTCCCGAATAAACGGAACAGCGAATTTAAATGACTGTTACCCAAAAAGCCTCAGTATCAAAAAACGGAAATGCCAGGCATGAGCAAACTTCGTCCACCTCTTTTCTGAATTCACTTCAGAAGGAAGATGCAATAATAGTAGCAGGAGGAGCCGAAGAAGAAGAAGAAGAAGAAGAAGAAAGAGGATGATGATGATGATGATGATGATGATGATGATGATGATGATGATGATGATGATGATGATGATGATGATGATGATGGTGATGGTGATGGTGAAAAGAAGGAGAAGAAGAATTTCGGCCGTCACTAATGAAGAATCGCAGTAAAATAACAGCTAATCACGGGCTGTTTTGCTGTGAATGTCCGTTTTTTTTTCGGCGGCGAGATTTCATTTTCAGAATGCCATCGAAATACAGGTTGAGCAATCCACTACGGAAACTACTTGCACTTTAACGCAGTCGGTGAGTGCTGCTAGGGCCTGTTAGTTTCCGCCAGACTAAAACGCAGTCCTTTCAAGCGAGGACGAGGAGGAGAACAACAACAAGGAGAGTCAAGTTTTTACTGACACTTCAAGGACGCCAAGCCAGACCAAATGACCCCCAGGGTCGCCGGAAGGAGAAAAAGTCGAGAATAACTCGCAAAATCACCCTACGCAGAGACAGGCAGCAAATATGGACCTGTGTGTTCGCATTTATTCTCCCGGTTTTTTGTTTCAGACGGTGGATTTCGCTTTTCTCCCTGCGAACGCCCGGCAACGCAGCTTTGCTCAAATTCAGCGCCAGAACACCAACAAGTGAGAGGAATTTAACCTGAAAGTGCAGTAGCAGGGTTGTGTAAAATTATTCAAAATACCCTCGATGCACCGCCTACAAAATATATATTCCGATTTCAATCACCAATTCAGCTGCACGTTATCCGTCAACGACGGTGAACAATATCGTTTAACAGCACTGTGGTGCTTTACTGTGAATTAATTTATTCATCCCCAGCGTACACACTTATTCTGCATTTTTGACCAACTCCGGCAATTTAGTAAAACCTTCAATGAAGTGCTAGCTCGTCGTCTCATGTAAGACCATCGACCTTTTAATTTTTCACGTTCATTAAAAAACTGGGAACCGTTTCTGGGGGGGAGCGCAGCTCGGGGGTCTCAAGTATTTTGACGACTTTATGTGTTCCAGCGGACATTACTCTGCCAGTGATCTACGTCATTGGCGGAGTGGACATACGTTAGCATCAAATTGAGCCGCTATTTTTTCCTCCCCCCCCGTTCCCATGTAAATTTTCGCGGAAATTATTAGGTGCATGACATGGAAGGGTCAGACCCTAGAGTTCGATGAACATTTTCGTCGAAGACAATCAACTGCCGCTGAATAACCACGGAAATGTCCATTCTACAAACGAGTAGCACTAAAAGTAGTGTGAATTCTATATGACAATGATGTTATACCATACTTCCGCATAGATACTAGCTAAAAGCCCAGACACGTGTTTCGCCGATGTTTCTGCTACTGCATGATACAGCAACGAGGGGTTCGGCTCTTCAGTAGGCCCCCAACGTTCTCTATGCGGTTTCTAGTATATGACCTCCTGATAATAATCAAGGAAATAATCGCGGAAATTATTAGGTGCATGACATGGAAGTAGGTGGATGGGACATGACTTTTAAGGGTCAGACCCTAGAGTTCGATGAACATTTTCGTCGAAGACAATAAACTGCCGCGAAATAACCACGGAAATGTCCATTCTACAAACGAGTAGCACTACAAGTAGTGTGAATTCTATATGACAATGATGTTATACCATACTTCCGCGATTATTTCCTTGATTATTATCTGGAGGTCATATACTAGAAACCGCATAGAGAACGTTGGGGGCCTACTGAAGAGCTGAACCCCTCGTTGCTGTATCATGCAGCAGCAGAAACATCGGCGAAACGCGTGTTTGGGATTTTAGCTAGTATCTATGCGGAAGTATGGTATAACATCATTGTCGGAGGGGTCGGGGGTCGGAACCCCCGAGATTCGAACCCGGGACCTTTGGTCATTGGGTATGACTGGCTGATGACGGCTAACAAGCCAGAAATGGCCATTCCGGTCTCCCTTGTCTTTGTCGGATATACTCCATCATATTCTGAGTTCGCTAAGCGACAAGCCTGATATCGCTCAAGTACGAGCCTCAAGGCACTTCCGGGACAAGTATGTGCCCTTACCAGATAGATCGGATGAGCACCTATATATATATATATACGTCGGTTAGCCTACCTCGTCCATTATTAACCAATTTTTATCCCTGTTTATTTATTTGACGTACAGTGAAGGCATCAGTGCACGACGCTAGCGCCGTTTTTAAAGTAGGCCAATTTGGCCTGTATTTGACAAATTGTTCCACGATGTCAACAATTGCAGTCATTGACGAATATGGATTGCTTTTGATTTCCTGGTGTTGTGAGTTTCTGCGCCTTATTTTATTGCTTGCGAATGAAGAACGTTTCTGCTGAAAATTTTGGAACGATATTTTTTTCCTCAAACTTGCTTGTGATACTGCTCAGATCAAAGAATTCATGTGATGATGGGAAAATTAACGCTTTACTACTATCACAGTTTCTCTGTAGCGAAACCTCATTCAGGTAATCCATTCTAAATGAAAGCTTGATTATTCAATGCCAGCGTATAATGTAGAATTCTAGTTTGCGCACAAACATACGAGGACGATGAAATCCATAAAATAATAGACTGGCCGACCTAAAGCTGCCAATTCGACCGGCGTCCAAACGAGGGTACAGCTTTTGATTAAACTCAGGTACCGGGTGTGCTGGCGAAAATTGTCTTTGGGCTCAAGGCCTACCGTCATGCCAAGATTGTGCAAACTATCGTCCGCAACCTGCTTTTGTACAAGGCTGCGCCTTATCACCCAACATCACTCACCTACCCACCTCATCGACCGTATTCTAGGAAGGATTTTGTGCGGTATCGACTACACCGAATCTGCATTTAGAGACGCCGGCTGAGCGACGTCAACTATGCTGACAATATGATCCTGCGACGAATAAGTTGTGCTGACCTACGCAATACAGTGCATCAACCGAGGAAGATAGCCGTAGATTGGCGAAGAAATAAGCAGCTCTTATAAGCTATTATTATAACCAGGGCAAAGTGGACTATTGCAGGCATCTCGGGGCGAAGATGCTGTTAATTACGCAGAGCAATGATGGCATCGCCACCTATTTTTTATGGCTCGGTTAGCCTAGTGTGTCTATGTGGAGCGGCTGACTGACGGACTAAAAGTCATGCTGCAATGGCTCTTTCTTAGTGTGGCCTTTTCGGTTCTCCCAATCAGCTGGGATTCGAGACTTCCCCTATCTTTACTAGAGTTGTCTAATTTGTTGTGATTCACAGTGCGTGGGTCAGCATTCGCTCCATCTCCTGTCGTCTTGACTTTGCATCGACATAGGGCAACAGTGGGGGAGTGGAAGAGAGAGCGAGGTAGATGCATCGCAAGTCTACTCTCACTAAAATCTAGCGCAAGTCACCGTCCCTGCACCAGCCTGCAGTGGACCGCACCGAAAACGGCGGTCAAACTTTTGATGACTTACGATGTTTTGGCATAACCCTAAAACCTCATTGTCACACCTTGATGGGCACCAACACCTTCATGTATCGGACGTCCGCTTTGTAAGGCTACGATTATAGGACTGCAAAGACAGGAGACGAAGGAAATATAGTGGTTTTAGGCCTTCAGCTGACTCTCCCAGATCATTAAGGAAAGGCGACCCAAATGATTTGGCCGAGTTTGCTGTCATCCGGCCCATGAGTTCCATGTCGCTGTATCTCACCCAACAGTGACGAAGCGGTCAACCCAAAACCTCGCTTGATACAGTCCTCCACGACAGGGAGTTGGTCCTTTGACTCACGATACTCGTAGCTGGAGATGAGAGGGTGTCGAGTTCGCCAGATCCACCGCCATAGGTCATCGCGCGAGGTTGCAAACAATTCGCAATATCATAGCAGTAGTAGATAGCAGAGGTGTACTGTCACATAATTCGCAACCAGAACAGGGCCATCTGACGCTCTATTTTCCCATCTCTTACGGGAACTGTCGTGCTTTAAGAGGGAAAATACAAAGACCCAGAGGAAGATTGATGTGATACGGTGGCTTACTAGCCCATTTAGAAAACAACGGATGCTCTTTCTACATTTGCCCCTGCTTGTCCTAGTCTCTGTGTGTTAGTTGGCAAGGTTGCAAAATCCCTGCAATCAATGATGTCCGGCATTTAAAAACGGTCGAATAATGAGAGAATTGCGGATGATTTGCATGTTTGCGTGAAAAGCATGGATCTACGATGAACATGCACGGAGTGTAGGGGATAAGGTTGTAAGCAAAGGAGAGAGGAGGAGGAGGAGGAGGAGGAGGAGGAGGAGGAGGAGGAGAGATTATCTCCCTGACGTCCAATTGATGACCTGTCTTCAGAAAACAGACAAGGAGGGGAGGACCCTACTTATGCGCTATCAGACTGCACGAAGGCAAATTACTGCGCGTACGTAAGCAGGGAGAGAGTGGGTGAGACGGGATGATTTGTTGTTGATTAAATTATGTCGTTTCGTAGACATAGGAAGTGCACGCAAAAGCATCGACGGTTGCCGTGCGAGTCATTCGCCCCCACCCCCGTCTTGACATGCGTGCACAAAAAGCGAAGCATACGTCTTCTCCAGAAAGTGGCTGAGAAAGCGTCCACTGCAGCGAGCTCTTAGAGTGAGTTGTACATCATTCAAATGCCCTCATAGAGTTGCCCATACATTCAATCCTCAAGAAATAGCGAAAAGGGGAGGGATTTTGTCTCAGACGAATAAGATTCGGTTTTTCGTTAACGAGCCGATCGATAGAAGATCCTTAAAGATAAATATTTTCCTAGAATTAGCATGGACCGGCGAAAAAGCGCCGAAAAACCACTGTTAAGTCCCACTTGCTCTGGTGTATTTTATGACCGCAGACGAAGTTGCTCAAACAGAGTCTGCATGTTAGGCTGCTTATTTTGCGTACGAACAAAGCTTAGGCAGATTTCTTGCGTTAACGACGTCCCAAAAAGATTTTTTCGCCATCCATCACCTGAATGTGGCGAATACAGTTTAACGGACGTCTGTTTGGAAAACTTCGCTGTCTGCCAAGCGCCGCCTGCCATTGCAGCATGTATCGATCATCCACATGCCTTGTTCTTTGATCCCATTTCTCCACCCTGCGGAGTTGCAGACGAAAAAAAATTACGGACGGGTGAATCTGATCTTAAACTGATCGGTTTCTGACTGCTATGGTATTCGAATGGTCATTATGCCTGAGCACAACTTCGAATGCGCTTAAGTTAAACTGAGTATCCATCAGTACAGTATTAGGTATCGTTTGCACCAGTATTTTCAAATCATACCCCGCCAGTTGGTGTTCGGGCATCCGTGTAAGATGGGCATTTCCAATCTCTTAGCGTGAGAGTATATGGCACAAAATGACCTTTATTTGCGTGGGGAAATAATATATACTGTGGTTTGCCATACCCGCTAAGGGGCAGGGGAACTTCCGTCAGTGGTCTAAGTAGACGAGGCCCTTCACAGTGGCGGTTTCATCAAAATGTCGTTGCAGGACGGAGCAGTAGTAATTCCATAAGTGTAATGCTTCTATCATGTTAAAGCTTACTTGTGACAATAGGCGACAGCATTTGAGATGTTGACTCAATGGCAAACGATTTGATCTCGGATACTACTTCGGCATATTTACGGCCCCGGCAACTAGGTCAACAAGGGTTAGCCCAGTCTCCCCTTGTTTTTATCGGCTGTACTTATCCATCATCAGGTGATATTGTGGAAACGAAAGGCACGCATGCTTAAACACTGTATTTCAGCCCCAATAAGAACGCTGCATAGAAGAGCGGGTGCGTGCGTGACCCATAAGCGAGACTCTGCTGATCTCTGGTGTGAATTGGCGTGGGAATAAATAGACCCAGGCGATATCTGCCGTTGCCGGACAGAAATGATTCAGTTCAGATAGCCGGGGAGAAAATTATTGAGGAGAGCATAAACACAGACTTCCACGGCACTTCCCCACCCCCTCTGACGCAACAGCCACAAGGATAAGTGGCTCTCGCCCCTAACAAAGGCTGCGTAGTGACGCAACTTCGCGTGCAACACTCAACTTCTCGCGCGGCTGCCAGCACGTGCACACGCACCAGTGTCAGCCTACCCCAATCTGGTCTGGCCAATCACCTCCAAAGCTTACTTTTGCAGTAGCTCACTGTGACCACTACCACGCTCCCACACTGCGGACGCCACCCTCGCGGGTGGTCGTGTACTCGTCCGACTGCCAACTTCCTCCAACCTATTCTTCACTACCTCTGCACAGAATAAACTGTTCCTACCACTTGGCGTCCCACTTCCTCTCTTTGCCCAGGGAACTGAGCCTGACGATCGCAATGGAAAGGGTCTTCCTTACTAACTTAGGCCATTGTGATGGCTCCGATGATAGCAACTCGTTCGAGCAATTAAGGCTGTTTACTAGTCTACTTGTGCGCTAACCGGCGAGCACGGTGAGGTAACATACAACGAAAGGATCTTCAAAAAGGGTTAGTTGCGAAACGGAGATAGGTTCCCAGTTCTGATGTATAAGCAGTCGGAGAACATAAAAAATTTCTGCCTTCAAGCGGGGCTGAGCACAGACCTGACGAGCCAGTAAATCACAACAAGGTTAGAGGCTACATAGCAGTAGCGGAACATGGCGAATGCTTCCTGTCACCTCCCGTACACTCTCGCTGAACGTCCGACACAGTCAAGGAACCTCAAGGGGTACGCAAGGAATAGTGTAAACACAACTTCGAATCCAGTATAGGTAGATGGTCACATTTCCAGCATCAGTTGCCACACGACAGCTTTTCGTTGGTCACAAAATTAACGGGGCTTTTGGGGAAGAAAGGAGTACTATGTTCTGCGTGCTGCGGTTGGAATTGCGCCGAAAGAGCGACCTGCTGAAGAAAGCGGCGAGTATTACTCCAGGTATCAGAACGTGCTCCTACGGAACCTTGAATAAAGTTTACCGACAAGAAATTCAATGCGCTAAATTAGAAAGTCTGTTCACGTTTTCCTGCTGCCGTCGCCACGGAGAGGCACTAATCTTCAATACTTGCATGCGGCAAAGGGACCACTAGATCTAAAGACTTTTCCCGAAAGAACGAATGAAAGATTAGTTCCTTCTGCCTCCACACTGATTTCATTATCTCCTCAGTAGTCTTAGTAGTTTCCGGTCGCAGAGTGGATATACTACATAAACAGACTGCCGTCTGAGCACAGCTGGTTGGGTACTGGCCTATTAACAGTGCCACAACTCTACCTCCCTACCTCCCCTCTCCGCTCTTACTCCTTACACAAACAAACACACACGGTTGAGCAGTGACGAGGCTTGCACTGTAGGCGCACGTCAACCGGGAGTGTAGAACACCCACAAAGTACCAAACCGCCGATGTAGTTCCCCCTGCAGATACTACAGGACAGGACAACGATATCTCAGCTTCCCTGCGCACGCCACCCACCCCCCCCTTGTCTTCTTGGCGAAAAGCCTACTCAAGTGAAAAGTAGGCGCTGCGGCGGTGGTGATGACTAAAACGGCACAGGATGGCACCCCGGGCGCATCGACCGGAGTCGCCGACGGACATGTGTGATGGAGTCGCATGTGGGTATGAATCATCGGCCATCGCGGATACAAACGCGGAGAGGGCGGACGGCGAGGAGGGCGGAGAAACAGGTGCAGGTGCGTGTGTGCGTGCGTGCGCGTGAAGGGACGCATGTTGTCCAGGGGTAGAGCGCTGGACGAACTTGCTGTCGATGAGAAAAGCTCTAGAAAGAGCTCCAAAGGAAGACGAAAGAAGCCTGTTTCTATAGACGGATAGCATTGTCGAAAACGACAAGGCGGACTGGGATGACCATTTCTGCCTCATTAGCCGTCGCCAGCCAGTCATACCAAGACCCAAAAGGTGTCCCACTCGAGCCTCAAGCTCGCGACCACCGTCTAGGGAGCAGGGCGTCGATGAAGAATTGCGTCTGTGTGCTCGCCAAGAACTCATGTTCCGGTGTCACTCTTGATCGATTAACCTGGTAGACCATTTCACTGTAATGAACTGGTTCTTCCAAAAACACGCCCCGATCAACAGAGTGCACAACTCCACATTTTCCCCCACCTTCGTATCCTGCTCTCGTTTGTGGATCTGACCATGCCACGGCAACTGCCCTTGACCGGGGAGCTAAACCGGATGCGCCTCTTCACTTCCGGTAATACCTACATCTTTTTTTCTAAATAACCGGGGCGACACGCAATACTGTAAGCGTCCCAGACTAATTCCGGTTGTCTTATGGCTGACTCAACAGACTTACTTACGGAGGGTGGGAACTAGAAAGGGTGTTGGCAGTAAAGACAAATCCCGCCAACCTCCCCCCCCCCTCCCCCGCCTGTTATATAGAAGTTGCCCTCCCCCCTGACAACCCGGAAGACTTCGTTTCTAGACAAGCCAATGATCAGCTGAACCGGCAGGTGGACAGATCTGGTCGCCCATGATATGGCTTAATGCGGTGCACAGTGGGATCCGCTTCACCGAACAGGGACAGCTGAATGATTGAGAGCCTTCAGTTACGCCGGGGAGGGGGGGGGGAGTACTAGGCCGTAAGGGCGTCGTCAACTGTCTCCTTTTTTGTCAGGCATTCATGGAACACAAATTCCTGTTCGTCGACACATTTCGTTCACCGGTAGCTCAAAGAAGACGATGAGGAGGAGGAGAGGAGGAGGGGGAGGAGGAGGATGAGGCTAGACTCTCAATAGTGTCAATGATAACCATCCGCCTACATGCTTGTGTGCTCGTGACAAAGGCGATTTCTATTGTGGAGAGTGGGACAGGCCATCGACCGCCAACCGTCTTCAAGATGGGTCGATAACGGCAATCTTTCAGGAGGCAATAGCGACCTCAATGAAAGCAAATCTCAATAAATAATGGAAAGGGCTTAGCATCGATTAGGAGTTTGCAGCAATATGAGCCTAAGTCTTGGATGAAAGTAAGTCCTGCAGGTGGAGGTGAAGGCTGGTATTGGAGCACTGTAGAAGAAACGTGTTTAGGCCGTCCTTAGCGACTGGTTTGACAACTACGACGACAAGGAGACTGGCGGCGTCCGCTGTCCAAGAAATACAGGAGCAAATGCCACGGAGCAATGTCACCAACATCCAAAACCTGTCCACACGCTCATAGTTTCAAGTGCTCCGCCCCCTGAACGCTTTCAAATGAACCAGAATGGTATAACGATCAGCTCATCCGCCGAAGAAGGAAACGCCAAAGGCATAATCACTGAGGATACCGCTCCAAATGATCCAGTCTGGAGTCACCCTTGTCAGATATCTTACAATCGACAGTTCGACCTTCGGTTTCTGCGAAGTCCGCCGCATGTCTCAGCATGCGGAGGGCAAACGCAGTGACTGGCGTGTCAGTTATTTTTAAGTGATGGCAGACATTTGCGGTATCAACCGCACTCTCTCTCTCTCTTTCTCTCTTTCCTCACCCATCTGTGTCCCGTTGTCTAGACAGCGTCAAGAAGACCGGAGGTGGTATCGGGCCCGGGTGGATGACGCGGCCGAACCTGCCCCTTTGCGTGTCACCACGCCCCCAATGAGAGCGCGACCCGAATAAAACCTGCCATACCCTGGTCTGGCTTCCGCGTTGGTCCAGGGCATCTATCCCGTGACACGTTTGGAGAGCACTATCCGTCCACCATCGCGTCTAAAACACCACCACTACCACAGTGTTAAACTGCCCCTGTTACGATCAAACATACAATCAGGCGTGGGCTTAGTGGATCTGCTCAGCCATAGGGACATAAGAGAAACCTTCGGCGAAGAAAGTATCGACCCCTGGCTCCCTTACTCCACCCCAATTTAGGAGCCTGTACACGACGCATGAGTCGGATTAGTCACACGTGTATGCTCGTCAACGATCAACAACGTAGCTCCCACGCGTTGGTACAGTAACATCGACGGATGCAATTTAACAGCACCGTTACGACGGACGAAATTCGACATAAATGCAAGTGCATAGTCCAATTCTGTCTTTTTTCTAAAATATGATGACGTTGCGTAAGGAATTAGAGTTCACGTGGATGTAAGGAGATGTGTCACGCGTATTCGGAGAACTTCACGCTACGCCGGTCGTTGCGCAAAGCCGATCAACGCGCTTTATCTCTGGGAGAGTGAAGTCCGTACCGAAATGTCATCCTTGCGATCATCGCGACGCGCGTCTCACTAAACAAATAGCTGACGCACGACCGCGCGCGCGCGCTAACATGCGTGGCTTGGGAGCTTACCACCACCTGATGAGATGACCCGTCTCTCAGAGTCAGACTGCAAGGGCTCCTTCCTACTTATCGTCTAAAAAGCACTTCCCGACCTGTTTCGTGTCCATTGGGCTTTAAAACGGGATTATCAAAAGATGGCTAGAAAAGTCGAGCAATGCTTACTTCATTTCCTATAAACGACCAAATGCACTTTAAACCTATCATAGCGCACAAGCGGTGGTAGTTTGGGAGACTGGCAACTGACAGCATAACCCAGGACTGGTGTTCAGGCTACGATGACTCCTTATCACTTTTGTACTTGTGGCTGGGCGGGTTACCCGTTAGCCTAGCTGCAGACTACTTGGCGCGTCCATGGGTGGCGGATAGTGACACGGCCTTCAATGGAGGTTAGCTGCGAAATAAGCAGGCTCCCGGGTCTGGCGAATAAGCAGTCGCGGACGCAGCAGCGACAGTGTTACCAGGGCGCGGTGGGCTGAGGTCTGGCGCACCGACTGCCTCATAATTTGCCGCAAGGCCCAATGACGGCACTGTGACATGGCGAGCGTGAACCGCCATTAAATAGGTCTGCTTGCCATCACTGCCTTGTGGTTAGGTTATTCAGCTAAAGTGCTAGAGGAAACAACCTCGAACAAGGCATCCGAACGGCTGTTAGGGACACGCCTGTATTCAATATCCCCAAGAAACCCTATGAAAATGTCTCCTTACGCTACTATTTTGGTACCGTCCGTGACATTATTGAGGCCGGCTAGATCAGGCATGATCACAGCCCTAACAAGTAAGAAAGCAAGTAAGCTGGGCGGGTAAATCGACACAAGTGTGATTGCATCCGCGGTTGCGGTGAGGCCTCGATAGCTCGGTCAGCTACAGCTTCGCTCGAGGTCCACCGAGGCCACGAATTTTTCACAACCGGGTCAATTGAATTATTCAAAGCTGCTAAGCCCCCTCATAATGAGGGCTGAAAAAAACAACAACTCGATTCCTCAAAGTCCCCTTTCGAGGGGACGTGGCCAGTGAGTACCTAAGAAGACACCTTGACCAACCT
This sequence comes from Ligula intestinalis, assembly GCA_036362985.1. Lineage (NCBI taxonomy): Eukaryota > Metazoa > Platyhelminthes > Cestoda > Diphyllobothriidea > Diphyllobothriidae > Ligula > Ligula intestinalis. Next base: position 14,234,251 of record JAYGXS010000001.1, on the reverse strand, counting down.
CAAGGGTTGGGGTATTATTCTCGAAAATCTTAAGGATAGATTGCCATCTCAAACCACCATATTTACTCGTTCACTTGCGGCCGTGAAAGAAGCTATATTTATGGCACGAGTCGACGCCTATCGTAAGGACCCCCCCTAAAAGAGGTTCTACTGAAGTACTCTCTCAGTCTCCGTTAACAACAGTAGAAGCGGCAGCCACTGCATTACGTAAACTGGTCTTGTGCGTACCAGGACCAAAGGTCTACGTACTACTTGCAACTCCTCTGACATGACTCATCATAACACCCACTGTCTACGATCTGTCCCTCTTAGTGCCCTCTCCCCTATATGCCCTCACTCGGTTTGCATATTAAGATGAAAGTGAATCGATTTCTCTTATCACTGGCCTGCTTTAATCAAGCCCGCTGCTTGAGTTTGGCGAGAATCTATCGGAATCAAAGGCATGATTGCCAAACAATTTTTAATGTATAAAGGAAAGGGTTGGTTGAGCACCGGAACAGGTGGTTTATGGTCCTGAAATTACAAACTCCAGATCAATCGCAACAAGCAATCTGGGGTAGTGTATCGTATCTCCTGTTTAAGCTGTTTGTGTAACTACACAGGTTAAACTGAATGCATACCGGGATCTTGCATGCAGTGAGCATAAGCTGCCTGTACGACAGACAGACGAGTTATCGCAAGGTATTGCTCACACGTACGAAACAGGCCAAAGTTGAACTCGCGCAGTCCTCAAGATACTCGCCCACGCCAGGAGAAAAACGAGCCTGGTTCACGGATGCGAATTCAATTATTCGATGCAATGATTTGCCGCCGGCGTACAGAGTCCTGTGCAGTCACCTCCGGAGGTGCGTCACTGACTGTTGGTTGGTTAACATCCCCTTTAATTGCCCTCTTCTTGTTGCTGTTATTACCTTTTGACGATGAACTCCTTTAAAATTTTGAAGACTGAAAAAAATAAACAAACTGCCAATGCAAGCGAGTCCCAGGAAGTAATTGAGAAGACTAGATCGCCGGGACAAAACATTTATTCGTCTGACGTTTCGAGATGATGAGGCCGAAATTTTCGCAAGAGGTGACAATCGGGTGAGCCGAGAATTACTTGAGTCATGGTTCGCGGGCCCCTAATTCATAAAAAATGCAGCGAGTTACCCAATCCATATTCGGTGCTGAGACTCAATTTGGCCAAAGCAGGTCGCCAATTGGGGAAAGGACAGGCCACCGCGTCATCCTACACCAAAAACGGAGGGCCAGATGGCCCCGCAATCATCTCGCTCAAATCCGCCACGCGTAAGGTAAGTTCAGTAGGTCAGAGCCCGCATGTTGTTCAACAGACTACCAACACGCAAGAAGGCAATTAGCGTTAACTGTTGTATGGTGGCAGTAATGACTGTATCCTATAAATACTGCAAACTCCTGTGCATACGTTACCCGTACCTGCTATTGCTATCTGACAAGGTCTCTGATGAAGAATCCGTGACGGACCTCGAAACGTCAGGCGATTAACGCATTGTCCCAGCGACCAAGTCATCTCCTTCTCAATAAACAAACTGTTCCGGTGCTCGACCTGTCTTTTCCTCTACCCATGCAAACCCATGGGAACGCAAACTTTCCCATTAGTCTTTTGAATTTACGGAACCCTAGAAGTCACTGGACGAAGTCTGGTGCATTTGAAAATAGAGAGTAGGTCGTATGTATGGACGCGTGGACACATCGCTTACTCGGCCAGGCAAGTCAGGAGTGAGGTATCGCGTAAGTCGACTTAACGACAAAACAAATTCCCACATCGGTCGCTACTGCCCTCTGTCCAATACACTGGGGGACTTCATCGTTTGCGCGCTGGACTCAACCAGACTCGGCATCCTGTCGTCTCGTCAGCACTCTCTCTCTCTCTCTGTGCGAGTGGCGTGCTGCGGTCGTGCCGTCGCGACTTTCTCATCTTTCTGTCAGAGAGGAGGCGGAGGCGGCGGTGGAAACGCGGACGGAGCCTACGAAAGGCTTCTTAGCCGCAGTCGCGAAGAGGTGCCGCCACACGTGACTGGTGCAGCAGTGAGTCACGAACCCACACACATGACAGTTTCCCCGTCGATTTCGACGATGGGCACCACGCGCTCCAACAAGCCGCAGCAAACGCTGAAGCCAGCCGCAACAGACACAGAGGCAAGCTGGGCAAGCAACACGAAAGCGACAGCAACGCAGAGAACTGGCACGAGAGAACACAGGAGTTTAGGCAGACTCGCACAGAATCTACCCACTCGCTCGCCATTCCCACCTCCGTTTCCGGTGTAAAGACAAAGTCAATAAGACCGGGGATGAGGGAGGGTGTAGATGGCTGGCGCGATAAACACTCAGCACGCGCACACTTGACACAGCCATCTCGCTAGGTATGCTCCCGACTGCCCGGGAGCGCCATAAACGCCACATTAAGAGGGAGCCATTGCAGCCTGACTCTCAGTCCTCCCTCTCCTCCCGTACGCACACACAGATACACGCGTACAGAAGGAGCAGCAAAGAAGGGGGGCCCGAGTTTTTTCCCGTCAGTTGGCAAACCCTCCAAGCCACGGCTTTCAGCGCACCGTGATAGATTCAAGCACATTCAGATTTATTATAGTGAGGAGGGAAACGCGCCGAGGGTCGACCTCACTATCCGCCACCGCATAGTAACCACCTCGCTTTTCGGGCACCTGAGGTGGGGCCTGAGGCCCTGTGGGAGCGCGAACGCAGTCACGAACAGTGAATCAGAAGTGAGAGAAAGTGCCAGCGCCTACCAGGCCACAGGAACCACGGTTGGCTGAGAACTGGCATTGCATATGCATACAGACCATTCGATCTCAGAAGGGTGAGAGCACACACACAAACACCCTCTAAACTGCCTTCGGTGCCGAAACGTCAGGCAAGTAAGCTTCTTGTTCTAGCGATCGCGCCCACTTCTCCTGAATTGATTTTAGTGTCGCCGAAAGGGAACCGCAGGAGAGGGGGGGCGTAGGGTTGTTCGTGCGCTTCTCAGTTTCGATCGCTAGTAACTTAGAGGCCTGGCGCGTATCGTTGCGGCCTAGAGCTCGTCACCTGGCCAGAACACAATTCAAAAGTGGAACAACAAGTCGGACGTGCACATGGCAGGCCGGGTGACAGTATTGAACTCACAGATGTCAAAGCAGGCGAAGTGGAAATTGGCTGAACAGTCAGGTGCGGAGCAGACAGCCGCCGCCGACGCCGACACCGTCTCACCCTCCGCACCGAAGCCGCTGCGGTGACACAGGAGACAGAGGACCGTCTCTGCGGCCAGAGACTGCTTAGCGGGTGAGTCGGTGGTGGCGCAGAGGCTGCCAACGGCGGTGATGGTGGTGCTGCTGCTGCCGGTGCTACCGCCGCCGGCGCTGTGCAAACAACCGGCGCGGGAGTGCGGACAGGTGGTGGTGGTGGTGCGTCGACTAACGGAGGTCAGAGTGCTGCAACAACTGTTTGCCACCCTGCTGACAGCGCCGCCGCCGCCGCCGCCGCTTCGCTCCAGCGACTCATCGTCGGCCACCTCCTCAGCGACAGCGCTGGAGAAAGAGAAGTGTCGGGAGGAGGAGCGACGTTGACGGAGTGGTCGGAAGTTGTGTGGTGGTGGTGGTGGCGGTGGGGGAGGCGGTGGCAGAGCATCTAGTCGACTACTCTGGCTGGAGGAGGAGACCGTGCCCTCCTCTTGATCGTCGGTCTCACTTGGACTGCGATCCATGATGGGGCGGAAGGTCGTGGAGAGGGAATATCTGCAATGGACAAGCGGTGCGTGAGAGAGGGAGAAGGAAGCGAGGAATCATGGTTCTAAATCACAAGTGTCGCAGGCAAGCAAGCAATAATAATACATGTTTTCAACTACCATACTGGCGCCACAGGTGCTGCTGCTTGACACAACTGCGAACGAGGCGACTAATCAGTGGGCCCCCAGCTTTCCCTACTTGATGTAACAATTTTTTAATTGCAGCTTTTCGATTTCCTTAAAAATTAGTTTGTGTTCGGTAGAAGTTGGTGTAGTCAAGGTAAATAGGAATAGATTGAAATTTGATGTATATACAACCACAGTCGGATAACCTCGTATATAGCTACCAACAGGCAGACAGTAGTATAACCTTATTTTAAAAGTAAAATAGAGACTGCAATGGAGATTTCAGGTGTTTTTCCGCTATAAGTCCCTGAATGCCACTTCGATGAGAGTGAGTATTGACGATGACGAATAACGGAGTAAGAAATCAGAACCCAAAGGGCGGAATGTTCAATTATGGGACCAATGATAGAAAAACTTGGGTAGGAGCAGTGGGTCTTGCCGATAAGACGAATCTTCAATCCGCACTACCCTAACCTCTAGAATGGAGGTTTAAATCAGGACCACAGAGAAAAGACTGCTGCCTCGAATGCATCATTTACTACACTGGCCAGTAAGTTTTTCTAAGTAGTAAGTACCGTGACGTGCAGAGCTCAAGGAGAAAATTTTGACACTACTAAAGTTAGGCGGCACAATTGCAATGTATAAAAGCAGCTGTGTAATTCTGTCCGGCCACATTTATCAGCAGGTGCGTTCGCTTCCTCTAGACGAAATCACAAGCAACAGCGGGAATAACTGAGTGGCGGAAAGAACAGAGTGGAGGGAGTGTTGTGTATAAACAGTACAATGCATCATTCAGCATACACCCAGTCGAACTGACAGGTGACGCCAGAGCTAGATCGTAATGATAAGAATAGAAAAAGAGGAAAATAATATTTTTTTTGCTCGGGCTTGGGGAAAACAGTATGTTTGTGTAAATACCCTGTGGTCATTCAAAGGATATATCCACTAACTTCCGTAACTACTCATGGTCTAAAAATAAATTCGATTATTTCCAGACAGCGATAGGTGGATGAGTCAAGAGCGAGGCAGTGCGACCTGTGAGTCCGTCCATGCATCGATCGATGAACGAACCGACCTCTCCCAAGCAGTCCTACCGGTCAGAATGCAGGATGCATTGCAGTCTTCTGACTGGCTAGTGCTATGGCGCGGATTTGATTGGCAGGTTTCCCCACTGGAACGTTGTGGTACATTACATTCCCCCTATATCTTATTATGGGCTCGGAAGGAAGACAACAAACTCGCAACAACTACGTTTTGTTCGATTCATACTGTCTATCACACCAAACTAAGATGCAAAACCGAAGCTAGCAGCCTTATAGACCAAGGAGCGATGCCACTGCTTTCCCAGAGCGACGGTAGCTGAGTACATGTGGGAAGGCTTTGTGTGTGTGCAGCAAATAATACCGAGCCATCACACAGACGTAGGATTACACAGGGAATACTTGGAGGGTGCGAGCATCCGCGCACGTGATAAATTAGAGGAACACGTGAACGGCGGAGACAGATCAAAAGGGCCCGACAAATAATTCACCCTTTCAGTTGGGCATGGGAACGCCTCGGGACACTTCAGTGCTCTGTAAATGCACCCGATTAGGCCGCTGTCGGACTGTGGTATTCAAATGAGGGGAGAGGGGGGTGAATAAGTTAGAGTAAATGTACTTGGCAGCAACTGGACAGATTTCGGCACATCGTTTTTAACATCTAAAATACCGCCATATTAGCACAGCGTAGCGCCCTAGGAATAAGCTAGAGTATGGTTCTTTAGCAAATGGGGCTTCTTTGAATCGTTACTTAACAAAGGACAAACAAGGACTTAGACTCGACCTGCAGTTTCCAGGACAGGTGAAGGTAGTAAGTGGGAAGCTTCAGAAATCAAAGAGAGGGCTGTTCCAGCAATCCGCACTGCTTCCTGAAACTCGCCTTTACGGAATCCTACTATAGGTCACAGAAATTGTTTCAATAATCTAATGTTTTCGCAACAAATAGCGCGCCGTAAATAAACACACAAATTAACTTACATTTCTTACGTACTTATCGTTCATTGGGTGTGAAAACCTTGGACATCTTTTACTTACTTTTACTTCCTAGTTTATTGGGTTTCTCGATATTCCTGGAAAAAATTGTGGTTAGGAGGTCGTTTACTTCATTGTACTGTTCTGGCGCGAAGCGCCGCGCACACCTTCAATATTTGTATAATTATACATTTTAATTATGGCGCGCCTTTTGTTAACAAACATTGCATTATTCAAATAATTATTTCTGTTTTTTCTACTTTTATAAACTTTATTTTTCATTCATATTTTTTTTCCTTTGTATTGCCCAGACTGTATACTCTTTATTGTGCCCAGTCCTGTATTACAGAAGGATAGGACTTTCGCGTGCTGATCTGCGACCCAAAGTAGCATTCTACCGTTTATCGTGCCTTATTAATAGGCACTAACCGTACGCAGTTGAGTAAGACAGTCAGAAAAAAGGCTAATGAGTACATCTGGGGAATTATATGCCGTGAAAATCGGCAATCATTCCAACAACTAGACTTCTAACTTGACACACCGCTAGCTCCCAATCCAAACGGAAATATTTCGAAAGGAAACCACAGTGTGACGTGCCAAGGTTTCCGAAGCGGTACGGAGTAGCGTGTGATTGTACAAAAATATTTTTACAGGACCACTGCGGGGCATACTTATGGTAAAAGAACAGAGTGGAGAAGCAAGCAAAGGCGATGAGAACGCTTCCTGAGTAAATCGGCAAACTACTTTTGACAGATGACACAGAAAAACCTCAAGCTGGCCGCATAAGTGAGGAGAGGACATTAAAACGACCGTTTTCGTTTATGTAAATGTTATTGAACAGTCTCACACGATTTCAAAATATGCGTGTGGGAAGTGAAGGTGGATAAAAACTTAATTACGTAGTTGCTACTTGTACTGGACACGTCTGCGATCATGCCTGATCTAGCAGGTCTCGAGGATGTCACGTAATGCAATTTACCAGACCTGACGATGTGGACAGTTCACCCGACTTTATTTACCAGCAACGGAGACCGAATGTCAAAGGTCCAAGAACCAAGTCCATGTCTTGACGAAGTGTTTCGAGCCAGGTCTTGAGTTAACCTTCTCTTGGACGCCAAAGATGGTTGGTCAAAGATGCTGGATCGAGTGCAGAAACACTAAGCACGTGAGGTAGAAGAATAAGGATATTTGGTGGCCTGGGATATGATCGCGATGTTGTCGCCGTGAGTGCAGACTGTCTCCTTTGAGACGGAGTCAGCGCACTTGGCTCATACGATGGTCCTGAAGGAAGGGTAGTCCAATAACTCCAGTTTTCGTTAACCTTCCAAACACAATGCCCAGTATTCACAGCCGTCGAGAAGGACTGACACACGTATCGTCCTAACGCTGGAGATTTCGCGTGAGGCCCATGGAAGCTTGCTAAGGCTTGAGAAAACCAGGTTAGCAGAACCGACTCAGGCGACAACGTCATCGTTACCCTATCCATTCCGCAGCAACGCATGGCGAGCTATGTGAAACTCAGGCGAGCATACGTTTACTTTCGATGCATTATCTCCAGGCCAGTACAGTTACATGGGAAAGGAACCTAGTAAAACATGTAAATGATTAGTGGACTCAATTAAAGTTCAGCTTAAAACACAAATGGGGTGCGGGAATATGAACAGGGGGGAATGGTTAGAGGCAGTGGGGTTATAACGACTCTCTGCTAGCGGGGAAGGAGGGGGGGGGGGGTTTAGAGCAAAAAGGCGCACCAAATTGCGCACAGTTAGTCGACCTTTGACCACCGTAAGCGTGAAGTCTCTACGACGTTCTTTTGTGAGCCTGCTTTCGTAAACTGACGGCGGCCGCTTCTGCTGTTACGAACTGAGCAAGGCGGTTTCCTATAAGTTCACTCATGCAGCGTCGCCTTGAAAGGTGAAGGTAGCTGGCTAACAAGACTAAATCTTGGAATCTGGACTTCAGCTGACAGTGGCAACATGTCCCAAGGAGTTGAGTGTCAGCAGTATACTAGGAGACAAAAAAGCGAATTTTTCCCCAACCCTAGGCAAAATTCCAGGGAACGTAAATATTTCCGTGCTATAAACCAAACTCTAGCCCCAAACGTAACCTTTAACCCTGACCCAAAACATAACCCTAAACTTTGCGATAACTCCAATCTCGGAAATTAGCTTAAGACCACTGAAGTAGGGAGTGAGGTTTCTATTCCCATGTCTTGCAGACGGCATTGCCGCACTCCAGGCTCTTTGCATTCGGTTAGTTTTTCTGGAACACTTGCTCCCTTGTTCGTGGCAGATGCCCTTAGCTGCCACCCATGCACAAGAGTTTCCGAAACTAGACCCTCAGAGCATTCCTGAATCTACGTTTTGTCCAAGTGTCTGCAGAAAAAAAGTTGCTTGACCAGTAGTAGTAGCTTGTCAGCTATCGTCGCGAGGTGCATGCGGCATCAAGGTTGTATGACGTTTTCATCATCCCCCAATGAAGACTAAGAAGGTACGAGGACACGGGCCGAATTATATTGACTGACGTTTCCGACACTCGCTGATGATGATGATGATGATGACGACGATGAGGATGATGATGATGATGAAACCGATAAGATATCTCGACCTCGAATTTTCACGCATTTTAGTAAGGCGTAGATGACAGTGGCATCCCCTGTTTCCAGGACCTGGATGTATGGGATCGTTGTAAAGCGACTTCTTTTTTCAGTATCCAAGGGAACAGCTCAGCCTAGCTTCTCTCTGTCTCCCCCTTCTGGTTTCGACGAACTGCTCGCGTTCTGTCCCGTAAAGGACCCTCATCAGGATGACAGCGCGGTACATCCGCCCAGTTTCATGTTGAGGTGGGGGGGGGGGGGTTGCGCAACAGAAATGCCGAACTGTACGTAGGAGGCCACGTGACTGGCGATTGACTTGGGCTCGATGCGACGAAGTGGTAGCGATTTCACCTTCAGTCGTACGAGGCAGTTGTCGTCGCCAACGGTTCGCGAGCAACTGTAAGCAGTTAGTTCACAGGAGGTTTTGAACGTCACTAAAGTGTTCTGCTACCGAGATGGTGTTGGGAATGAGCCCATTCGCACGATTACTGAAAGGCCGGCGAGTGCAACTTATGCCACTGTCGTGAGAGCGCGCATAACTATCGATTTTTCCTCAAAGCTGATTGGTCCCATGGCGCTGATGCCTGCTCATGGAGCAGACTGAAAAAAACTCTCCAGCCTGTGATAAGAGTGACTCGCTGTAACGTGCTTTGTCTGAGTACAAGCGCTCTCTCTGTCTCTCTGTCTGACTGGTCTTCTCTCGTACGGGCTTTGGGAACCGGGGTAGGTTATTCACCGTTCGCGCAAATTAAAAGCAGCAGGCGTGGGACGTAACACATGAGGCACGTGACAGGAGGGATTCAAGCTGATGACTAGCAGTCGAGGTCAGTGTTCTGTTGCCCGTTCGGTTGTCGTCACCACACGACAGTAGGGGACAAAAGGAAATTGCGTGGGCGGGCTGGTACAAAGGAGGAAGGAGGCAAAACGAAAAAAACGGAATGCCCTAAAGCGGCGCATGAGGTATTACTCATATACCTGTGTGTCTAAGTTGTGCATGTGTCCGCTCTGCCTGTGTGCAATCGGGGTACGGCAGAGATTTCCAACGGCATGCTGCCATTAATCAGTGTCAAGTAAATTCCCATTTCCAGACATCTCAGGTAAGTAGGTTGGTAGGTAGGGTCACATGTTGGTATGCACACACACACGAGCCAACGACATTCCCATGGCTACTACCATGGCAATATTGTTAAAACCAGACAAGCAAAAGCACCAGCAGACCAAAAACCTGGTTCGCTAGGATAGCTAGGGTTCTCAGGGCTGATGACTATTTCTGATGAAAGGACGGCGTTAGAGTCTCATTTGAGATGCATTTAAGAAGTGTCGACGACATTTATGCTGCCTACCCCCCCCCCGCCATTTTCAGTGGTCGCGCGGAGAATGCACCAATGAGAATTGAGCTTGAACTGTCTTTTTCAACTCATTAAAAGCCCGCGGCTCACATCTCCCTTTTTGTCTTTATATTGAGGCAAGCATACCGAGTGTGGCATTATCAGTAAACGCTAGGCTGTTATCTTGCAAAAATACCTCGGGGGGAGACAGCCGTCGAGTGGGCAGAAGCAGAAGGACATCGCCTCCCGAATAAGTGCTGTTCGCTGGGTTTTTAGAATCGCCACTCCAGTCAGTCCCCTGATACGGTTGTGAATGCTGGGCTCTATGCGAACTAACGCTAACCAAGACCAGGGGAGGTGCGTGACCACCGATAACATAGGATCACCATTCGAGTGGGGAATGCATCGACTTCGTCTCAAAAGAGGCGATCTGCGCTCACCACAACAACAACAACATCGCGAAAAGATTCCCGGCCATACAAGGAAAACAACTGAGGTGGTTTAGATAGGTTCTTCGTGGTCCACCTGGTGAATTCAAGACTGATGCCCTCGATCCGACACCAAGAGGCGTCGAAAAAGAGGGTTACCTCAAAACCTGGCTCCACACAGTTCGTCAGGGCATGGAAGTGGTTGTTGGACCTTCGGTATAAGGACTCTGTCGCTGGGGCGACTATCGTTACTTGTGGAGAAGCACAATGCGTAACAGGCCAGCATGGATGCAGTGGATTAAAATAGAGAGTGATCCCACAGAGCAGGTGAAAAGACGGGCAGAAAAACTGGTGGATGATCTTATAACTCTGTCTGTTCCTGAAAGACTCATTAAACCTAATTGTTTATTTCCTGTCTTATAGGTAAACGTGGTCCGATCTGCTATGCAAGTTCCGTATTATCCACCGGATCGTAAAAGTACAACAACCACCTACTTGCTAGGCTTTCGTCTGTCTAGTTCACGACAAAAAAACTATCAAACAGACTTTCGACCGTCCACAGGCTGTTTAGGTAGGCAGACAGGCAGGACCCAGTCACTGCCTGTTTGACAGAGTTTATTCCACAAGCCAGGCTCGGAAAAGCAGCCAACGGATATAAAGCACTGCACGTTAAACCGATGTCGCTGTTAAAATCCCTTCGTGGACAAACAAAGCACCCACCCACTTGACGCATTTCTAAATTCCGAATTCAATTTGCAACGAAGTACAAAAGCTACCACATTAGTTGTTGGGTCACACTCCCCCCCCCTGCCTGGGTAGCACGGACATGTTATCGTTAGACCTGTCTGTTTGTGCACTGCGGCGATTAGTCACAGAGGTAAGAGCGCAAGGTGCACAACACGATTGACGAATTAGCAGGCCGGCCGGTGCGCCAAGAACGGGGCCATTTGACTCAACCGTCCGACTCCCCCTCCCAAACCGTCACTAAATTTGTTAGACTCACAGGAAGGCGGGCGCCGGAAGAGTGTGAAATTGGAGTGCATTGATGCAGAGTGAATGACCCCACGAGAGGCGCTGACGCCGGAGACGACGCTCGGAGCGCCAGAGCTCATTAATCATGTGCAAAATGTCCACTACTGGATACGCAAACATTTTCTTGTTCCAGGAAGCAGCCGAAAAACTCGTATCACTCGGAGTTACTGTGTTTCTCCTCCTCGTCTTTCCCCACCATCCTCCCCCTCCTGTCACCGTAACAGGCACAAAAGACATCCTAGTGGGACATCATGGGATCCAGAAAAATCGGTAACCTTATCATCGGCAAACGAGAAATAGGGTGGGAATGAGGGAATGAGAAAAGGGTGATATGTTCTGCTGAACCGTTATTGTGTCCGACCGAGATCGAGGTCATATGGATGTATAGTATGCATTAGTCGGGCTGCGCTGACGTTTTTATGAATTGCAATGCATGCATGGGGCACATTTATGACAGAGGCGCCTGTCATGTTAGCAGCTGTGGCCAGTCTCCTTTCTAGTTGAATGGACTCTGACAGGACCCTGGAGTAGGAAAGGGGAAGGGAATGAGGTCGATCCAGCTTGGATGCGTTGCATAAGTGACTCGGTAACCGAAAAATAACCAGAAGCGCTTTGAAATTATCATGAAATTCAAACCGCTATGGTTTGAAGAGCCGGTCCTTCTTCCGATGGATAGCCCCCTACAGCACTCTCGTTTGGGTAAGGATGATGTATCTCCCCTGCCGAGAAAGTCCAGCAGTATCGGCATAGGGACCAGCTTGTGTGTAGCGCGCGTAGATGGGCTGTCAAACTTTATTATTTACTGCATTTCTGTCTACCTTCAGTGGTCCTGACATATAAAGTCCGTTTCACTATAAACCGCTTCCCCGTAGAGCCCTGTTCAAGGCGATGATGAAACTCGCTGTTTGCGAGGGTCAAACTCCTATGACAACAGGAAAAGACCTCAGGAAACTTTCGGCCAAACAGGCAGCTTTTGGGATGCCTGGATTTCAGACATGCAGCAGCTGAAGCCTCTCTACATGACAACTGGGGTCCATAAACGGCCGCGGTAAAGAAAGTCTTAGGTAAGATCTCAATTGACCAATAACCTCTTATAGCAGCAGCCACTGTCGTCTGGATGCTGCTGATAGATAGGAAACATTGAGGTGAAATAAAGGGTGAAGGCTTCAACGCGAAACTTAATCACAAGGGGAGTAAAATAGCTGCGGGAGTTTCAAGTTGTCATTTAGTCAGATACTTTCCTGATCCATTCCGCACCGGGTTAAAGCAAAGGGGACGCCGGGTGAAGAATACGCGTTAGAAATACGCCTGTCATTCACTGGCTGACAGCTACGGCTCCCACAACGGGCTGTGCTGCAGAGGCAGAGACTCACGGTGCTGCGTTGAGTCGGCAAGAACTCATAACCACTGCCGTAGATGCGCTTAGTGACAAGCCTTAGATGTCGGCCTGCCCGCCACCTCAGTCAGTGCACCTAATCCCCTCACCTGCTGAGTCGCTGGCTTGGAAAATCGACTTGCAGGAAGTAAGTTCTGTGTGTGGTGTACTCACGTCCAGCCCCGATCATTTTGGCCTTGTCCTGTCATTGAAGCAAGGATGGTAGGAAGATAGGAAGTGGTCAGAGAGAGAGAGAGAGTACGATGGCTGCTGCACAAACGAATGCGCACGCAAGACACTGGTGTTGCATCCGATCCGTGGGGCACGCGATGGACGTCGTAGACGCATGCGACCCTAGAATTGTCCTAAAATGCTGACAGAAGGGAATACACATCAGTTTGCCACAATGACACTTTTGCAGGAGTTATTCTGGTTGGTTGATGAACGCTCGCCGATCGCTCCCGTTCTGTCTTGGGGCAGCGCACACTCGAACGCCACCAGCGGGCACGCAGCGGCTAACATGGGAACCACAGCAGACGCGTCTTCGACCGCGTTCTCACCCGCCCTCACGGCGGCCAAGGTCTTCGGTGGATCTTTCTCCCCTCCTCTCCATCTGTGTTTTTGATGACGGAGGAACCCCTCCCGACCATGCTGCTCCGACTTCTCCTCCTCGCCGCCGGGGTTGAGGCTCACCCGGCGGGGCTCCTGATCCAACAAGGGCTACTAGCCAGCCAGCCGGCCAGTGGCTAACATATTATAGAGGCAGGTGAACATTGCCGACAGAAAGAATGGCCCTTTCTGACGCATTAGCGGTCATTAACCCCAGCCATACCCAACCCCAGGCGGTGCGCCATCTGAGACTCGAAACCGGCGACCCTGTTGATCAGAAGTCTACCACTCTAACCCACTGCGCCGCGGGCTCGTTGTCTCGCCAGCTTTCGATTGGGAATACTGACATTGGTAAGTGAACGCTCACCTATCTTTGGTGGGACTCAATCGTCCCGTTCTGCACCGTTAGGGCAGCCAACCTGTTACTCAGAAAAGGAGTGCTGACAACAGCCTGCCTACTCAAGAAAAAATTCTGGTCTGACAATGAAAGTTATCAAATAGAACTTACAGTAGATAGCGTAATTCAGGAAACGTCAACCGAAAATCCGAAAGGTCAGAAGAAGAAGAAGCGACGACTGGAACAAGAGTCGGAACCATGCGCGCAGACCCCTATATGAGCATGCCTACGACTATCCTACCATTACCTATGATTAAGGATTCTCGAGAGAATCCGAAACGTCAGGAAAATAAAACTCCTGTTCGAGTGATCACATCTTCTTCTGAACTGCTTCCTTGGACTGGCATATTCACTTCTATCAGCAATTCGAAAGGTGTTTTCGTTTAGCAAGTTGGAGGTTGTGCTTGCGATTATCATGAAGCATACTACCGGCGTATTTCAGTCACCCCTAAGAAGTCGACTAGTTTACAAGAAAAAAATGGGCACAAAAATATGCGTTCTTGTAAATGGATTATTTTCCATCAAATCGCATGCTCGAAGAAAGGGTACCTTTCAGTTTTAAAATATGCTGAAATTAAGAGTTTCTTAAGACCGTGACATGTCCACTGAAAAGGCATCGGAGCCATCCATTTATTAATGCCTTTTATGAACTACACAACGTAGTGCTCATCTTTCGTAATATTTTAACAGCATTTAGAACTAAGGGATTTCCCTGGCATGGGAAGTATACAGCTTGTAGGTTGGAAACCCGTCGGTGCAAGGGGCAACACAGATCAAGTTAAACAGTACTGGCAAGTCGAAACATTTTTAAAAGCCGGAGGATACCTTCTCCTCGAGTACAAAAGAGGGTCATTTCTAGTTTACTAGCCGTCATCAGTCAGCCATAGAAAAATTCCAGGGGTGACGATCCCCTAGGCTCGAACGTACGACCTACTTAGTTAGAAGTCCAACGCTCAAACCCTTGCACCATGTGCTCCGTCACTTATATGATGGAAGAGGGACGCACAATCGCCTGCGACAGAACTCGCATTGTTATTCTGTCTCGTCAGCCGAGATTTCACCACGACATTCGCTCTCACACAGAGGTCGACACACCAAACTACAGGAAATGAAAAAGACGCCAAACGCGATAGTCTACAGCTACTTACCGTGGGGATGTAGAGTGCAGCAGATCAAGACGCGAGTTGTTGACCTCGTGATGCGGTTGGGGTTCAGTTCTCGGTCGACGCACGCCGAAGGGTGCAGCTGCTGCGCCCGCGGCAGCCGATGCGGAGGAGGCCGCAGCGTCCGACTCCTCGTCCTCCTCCCCATTGGACAGGCGGGACTTGGGGCCCCGAGCGGAGGCTGCCCCACCGCCGCCCTCACAGCTGGAGGCATGCGAGGCACAGCGACAGCGTGCAGTGGCCGCGGGCGCAATGCTGCGCGTGATGGAGGAGAGCTCGGAGCACTCAGAGCCCTCGCCGATGGCCGCCCGCATGGCGGCGAGGACGTGCAGAGGCGGTGTGAAGGCGGAGGGCGGGGTGGCGCCACCGCAGCCTCCGCGGAAGGCGGCAGGGGCCCGCGCGGCAGAGGTGAGGGAATTGGCCCGCATCACCGGTCGTGGCATGACGAGTTTGGGCAGACCACCACCACCACTGCTGCTGACGCTGCTTCCGGAAGCGGCGGTCGCAGCCAATCGACCTGCCATTGACTGCGGGTGGGGGCTTGTGTCAGCTGTCGAGAGGCGGAAGTTGGAGGCTCGCCGTTTGGCAAATTGTTGTAACAGAGGCTCCACCTGCAAAAAGAAACGAAGTGATAACGCACCGCCAGGGAATACGGTTAATTTCAATACAAGCGAAATTTGGGTCCCAGGAAGTAATGGAGAAGAAATAGGAGTGCGACCTCGGCCATGAACTTTATTCGCCTGACGTTTAGGATTCCGTCGCAGGTCCATCGTCATAACCAATAGAAGAAACGGGAAGTTCATACTTAAGGAGCTGCAGTATTCATGGGATACAATCAGTATGCCATACCTGCGGACAAAACGCATATATGGGATAAACTGGAAGACTTCTCAAGACGTAGAAAGTTGAACACACGGCGGTAGCGCCAAGAAATGACACCAATTCCCATGTCCCGGCTCATCCAATGATTCCCGACCAAGCATCCAAATTTTACGAGGCTGAAATTCTCGCAAGAGGTGACAAGCGGGTGAGCAGCGAGTGGCTTGAAGCATGTTTTATCGGCCCCCAGTCTACAAGCAAGTGCAATGATCCACCCAACCCGTATCCGTTGCCGAGGATCAGTTTGGCCAACGCACTTCTCCTCTCGGTGAGCGCACAGGCGGACGCATGAATGACGAAAGTTCAGCAGGTCAGGACCGGTTCGCCGGCCATCAAGCAATTAGCACACAAGCGGGCAACTATCATCCGTAGAGGAGAGCCGTTAATTTTCATAGGTATGCGGTGGCATAGCGACTGTATTCTATAAATACTGCCACTCACTGTGTATGAATTACCCATTTCTGTTATTGTTCCTGATGATGGATCGGCGACAGATTTCGAAACGTCAAGCTAATTAAGTTCTTGTACCAGCGATGACATCTGCTACTTCGCATTTAACTCCCTTTAGCCTCGGAACCCCTGTATTTTGTCCCCGAGGGTATTCACATGGCGACGAGCGATCAATAATCGCGAATCTATGTCAAGAAAAGGGATAACAACTATAGTTCTTAAGGTAAATAGGCGTCTGACTGGATAAAAAACGGAATCAGCGCTCAACTCTCAGGTCTTCCTCATCGGTGTTTCTGATGATGGCGTGAAACAAACGAAACGAAGTCCGTAATTACCGGATAGGTGTTCCCACTGCAATACGGAAATAGTGGTAAATGGGATTTTATGAGTGGGGTAAACGAAACTGACAGATAGCTATTTTGAGAAACGAGAGTTAGAAAATATATTTCTGTCATTGTCTTGTTGAAATACACTAAAAAACGCTAAAACGCCGACGTGCAATTTGAAATAACGAAAAGCAAGAACTCTATTCGAGTGGAACAAAAAATGACCCAGGGACTAAGCTAGATACTCTGAACGAATAGATCCCAGTCCGTGATTAGCAACCACACAGAAGCATTAAGTATGAGGGTGATGGCTGCGACGAAGGATATAATTGAAATTGACCATCTCTAACTCCAGCCCTACCTCTCGGGGTTAGCCCTAACTTCTGATCCAAATCCTAGTCGTAATCCCCTAGCTCTAAAGCTAACCTAGGTTCCATAACTCGAACCCTAACCCCAAGGGTAAAACTTCAGTTATGCGGGGCGGAGAATAATCGAGAGGGAAGAAGGATAGATTAAGCCTACATTCATGACAAAATTAGCTAGTTCGTAGAGGTAAAGAGTAGGCTGGGGCCGAGGTTTCGGTCCTTACCAACTATTGTTTGCTACCCTTCTTTTTCAGTAATATCTCCCAAACAGCCAAACTACCGGGCAAACAAGGTTGGAGAGGATGTGAAGAGGAAGGAGGTCGAAACGATTGCGCGGGAGGAGGAGGAGCGAAGGGTGAGAGGTGTGACGGAGAAGACGAAAGATTGCAAATGTGACTGATGGATTAAGACTGTCCTTGCCCTCGTAGAGATGTCAGCAGTGCCTGGCGGTGATGAACATTTTCATATGAAGATGAAGATCAACGAAGGGGTGGCGCTGTGGTAGCAGAGGCTAGGCCGGAACCAACTTATGACGTTCGTCCACTGCGCTACGGGCCGGGGTGGAGGGAAACGACGGAGAAAGCTGCCTCGACTATCTGTCAAACCCGGTAACGAACAGCACTCAGAGTTAGCAGGGAGTGCGGGGGGGGGGTGGCGAAGGGGCAGAGAAGTATGCGTCACATGCCTCTTAAATAATTGTTGAGAGGGAGGGAGGGAGCGAGAGCAGGCTAATATATGCGACGCCACACACGCTAACGCGTTGTCTCGACGGGTCCCACAACTCCTTCTTACACTGCACTGCTACCGCAGCGCACTGCACCACTTGCGCACACGAACGATAACCGGTCGCAGTGCACACAAACACTGGGACACGGATGTTCGCTTGTATTGGCACACATCAGTTTCTTCAAGTCCGGTTGAGGTGGAGGGGGTGAGGGAAGGACCCGGTGTTGACAGGCTGTCAAGCTGGAATAGAGAAGGTGAGAGGACGGTGGCCGGGGTTAGAGCGTAAACGTGATTCACCCCCGCCCCTCTCCCCTACGGTCTTATCGTTACTCCCTTCCAGCACTACCCATTGCTTCCATCTGGCCACCACCACTCCGGTCAACGCGCGCTGATGAGCCATCAGCCCGAACTGCGACGGGCAGACGGACGGTGTTGCATGGGCAGTTGCGCAGACGCGAGAAATGCTCAATCGCAGGAAGGGAGGAGGAGGAGGAGGAGGAGGAGGAGGAAGAGGAGGAGGTGTAGGCGCACAAGCCCTGCTCTTCTAAAACGCCAGGGCACAGGGTCAATGAAGATGAATCAACGGAAGCGTAAAGCCTCAATACGCTGTCTACGCTGAGCGTTGACTCAGCCTCGAGCCGGGCGCGCGCATGCACCAACTTCCTCGCACCAAAAGGTAAAAAGTGTGGGGTGTAGGGCTAGTAAAGGTCATCCAGGCCAGGGTTTGAAAAAAAGAAGTAGATCATGGCGACGGAAGGGGGCACAGGCAAACATGCACTGACGAGCTGAAAGCGCGCAGTCAGTGGCCTAAAGCGCTGCAGCAGACGAATGTTACGGCCATTTGTGCGAACCGTGTATAACTCGCGCTGTGTCGCGTTTTCTTAGCAGTAGATAGATGCGACGGCGGCAGCATGTTGGTCATCGGCAAGATGGGCGAAACAGCAGCAGTTGGAATAGTGTGACCAGGCTCTTCCCTATAGGCCAATTTGAATGGCCCAATAGGCTGCACTACTGTGGTAGGTACAAATGCAGATAACATAGGTTTGTGGCACACGAAAGCTCGAGACTTCAAGTCACCTAAGTTCTCGCTTATTGACTCGGATTTGCAACTGATACAACAAGGCAGATACGGAGCCGACTCCTCCCCTCCCCCCCCCCCCACAGTAGACTCGGGTGAGCTTGAAAACTAGCAGGACAGGCTAGAAGTAGTAGATTGTGTTGGGAATGCGCACATTCCAATGATTATTCATCTCAGAGAAAGGTCCGCGAGCTCATCTTACGCAGCTGTCATCAGAGCGCGACGTGACTATCCATGTTTCCTCCTATCTGATTGACCCATTCACTCAGCGTCCCCCTTAAGTACATTCAGCCTTTATGTGTGAAGGACTTACACTGACGTACTGTAACGTGCTCTGTCTGAGTAAACTCTCTCTCTCTCTGGCCGACTGGTCTTCTCTCTGTCTCGCTCTTACGGGCTCTTGCACCGTTCGTGTTACTTAATAGTACCAGGCGCGGGTCGTAACGGATTGAAAGGCAGCTGAATGGCAGGGTAAATTTCTTTCTACCCAAAATGAGGGCAGAACTTACAGGCAGCTTTCTTTAAAGTAATAATCAGGGTAACTCTCGCCTACGTGATATCCCAGATGCCGAAGGGCGGTTTGAGTATATGTAGGGGGTTAACAGTGGCGTGGTACTCGTAGACTTAGATCCAGACACCTCACTGACAGTGTGCAAGGACAACACCCCAGTAATCATAACGCCGCCACTTCATTGGACCACTGACTGTGTGTGGGCAGATGGGGTGAGGTAGATGCGTCGTAAGCTTCACCCACAAACCAATCCATACGCATGTAACCACTGCTGCCCGGGACAATGTTGACCTCCTCAGAGGACAACTTAACTGTCATATGTGATGGGTATCGCTGAAAAGCAGCCCCGACATCAACGAAAAACCAAATTCTCCGTACCGAAATTGCAAGATGGAAGTTACTATTTAGTCCTGAAAACATTCAACGAGTGATTTTGGGCTGAAATTATAGGCGTAATAACCGACCGGAACGTAGATCTCCCAGACTTGCAGAAACAGGAGCGTCAATAGGCCGCTGGTGAAAGACCGACCGGAACTATTTTTCATACCACAATTGCCGATGCAACTACGTAGGTCACGAGCAACAAGAAGACGGAATTACCGGATAAGGAAATATAAGCCCGCAATACAAAGTGGAAACAAGTGCTCTAAATTGTTGAAAACACCCTAGAGTCACGAAGCGAGTTCGAATTTGCGACTAAGACTAGAACAAAACAAGCGGATAAGCCACAAACTATGACTAAGAAAGTTGAAATGAGACTGGGGAGAGGGGCAGATACAGTCAACCGCAGAGCGAAAATACGCTGTTGATGTGAAGTCCACGCGAATCTAAAGTGAAAGCTAGATCAAGCCTGGACCTCTGACGACAATTTTCTGAGGCATCATACAGATCTACATGTTCACTTTCGGGCATTGAAAGCTTACTGCCAGATGGTGAGACCTTGGTTTAATGTCCGGACACAGTGTGAGGTGTGATGCTACGCAAAGCCTGATGGTTGTGATTTATTTCTGATGTTGGGCTATCACACAGGCACCTCCTCACCCGAGATGGGTGCTACGTTCTCATTGGTCAAATTACCACTGGGTCATTTGCAAACAGGTCAATAACAACAGTCAGTACGTCAAGTGAAAGTCAAAAGTCTTACACCACGGGGCTGCAAACACTTCTGTGAGCCGAAATCATTTGTCAGTAATCAATTTTTATAACGTGGCGGAAGACATACTAGTCATTTATCGGATCATTAAAGACAGAATAACTCACAGGGCTTAAAAGAAACCCCCCTGCTAGAGCTTGGGTGCCCAGACCACGCTAAAGTCCGCCAGAGAGAGAGAGAGAGAACGCGCGCGTTACAGACAGTAATTCAGACGTGAAAAAAGCACAAAACTTCCGGTCTGCGATACGCCCGCTGTTATTATTGTTGCTGCTGCTGCTGTTACTGCCTCCTTGCCTGCGACGGGGAGGTAGGGCGGGGGGAATTAACAGCAGCAGCACCACCACCACCAGCAACTCAGCCAGACTCAACAAACTCTTTCAATAGTGTCGCGTCGTCATGACTACAAAAAGTGGCCGTTGTTGCGGGTTAGGAAACGCGACGGGCGGTGCCCAGACTGAAAGTGGCGTTGAGCCGTCTTCTGTTGAGGCCCGTCGAGCAGCCAGCCAGTCAGCCTGACGTGGCAACGCACCGACAAAAAAACTCTAAAAAGAGCTGACAGTACTGCTAGAGGCCTCGGATTAGTTAGGGGGGGGCAGAACTGCTGATAAAATCTCGCAATGGATAGGTCGCGCTTCCTGGTGGACCGAAATGCAGTCGCCTGCTAAACCGTGCAACTGCAGGGAGGATTAGGATGGGTCGTCTGTCAACCAGGGCGACGGGCGCAACTAAGCTACAGAGCAGTGGAGGCGACTTGAAATGAAATGTCGACCGAAATTCTGAAATGTGTGTTTTTCGGTTGTAATGCTGGTTATCGTGCAGCACTAATCTAAAAAATATCAGTCACGTCAGGATGCCGACTTTAGAATGAACCGTTTTTTTGACCGCCTATATAAACAATACACTGTAAAAATGGCTACTTAAATTGTAGGCATCCTTCCGGTACGGTTCAAAATAATTCGGTAATTTATAAACCTTTTTGGAACCGTAAGATATTCCATCGTTAAATATTGAGTATAGGAAATAATATAATAATAATATTATTATTTTCCTATTTTTTCCCTATAAAACCTCTCTCGATGAAATAAAGGAGATACGTGCAAACTACTTAAGTGGGCTTTTTTCGGAATTAACCTTTCGTAGGTGGTCAGAAAGAAGCTTGCTTAGAAGCCGGCCATCCTGACGCGACAGAACTATTTTGACATTAGACCGTGAGATATTTAGTAGTACAACCCTACTGAAGCAATTTTTTGGACTAGAAGACACATTTCAGAATTTCGGTTGACTTTTCATACGATGATAGGGAATCGGCTGTAAGTTGGAATATAATGTGAAGAAACTAGGCAGCATCGATAGCACTCCAACCCGCACCGTCGACGCATGCGAAAACGCGGGGCTGACTCCGTCCTACTATTCATTTCGGGCTGGAAACACGCTGACTCATCAGGCTGGAAACACTCCAGATAACCGTCAGCTGGTGTCGTCCATCATTCAAAGCAAGCGCTTGGTGTGACCAGGCCACTTAAAGTAGTTTGACGAAGCCGGGTTGGGAGTCAGGGTGGATGACCACCGCGTTGAAGGGGCCACTTTTTACGTGGTAGCCACTCAGCGATTTGCACCTCCACCGCAAGCCTTGGCTGCGATCTGCCCAGCTCCCCCTTTGTAGGCACAGCTTGGCATGGCAGCGCTGTTGATCGAGTTGCTAAAGCGTTAAAATGAAGGGCCTTGGTAATTTCCTACAAAACCACAGAACGTGCAGGTTGCGAGAGGCAACGAGGTGGTAAGGTCCCGGAGTTCAGGGTAAGTACCTCCTTGAGTTGGAAGAGGTAAGAAAGGCAAAATTAACATCAACTGCACCCAATAGAAGGCAGAATATGGGAGTTCAGTTCTGCCTTGGACGAACACAGGGGGTGGAGCGAGGACAAGTGGCTCAATTTTAGTTTAAACAACGAGCCTGGATTGAAAAAGTAGGTCTTCCGCATATTCTTATTAGTCCCTTTCCACATTGATAATGATTTTACATTGAGATATCGTATTTATCTGATCGTCCGTTCTTCCCACCAACGATACGCCGAAAGATATAACCCATCCCGAGATGAACCGAAGAGGATTAATTAGCGGTAGGGGGGAGCAGGAGTGGTAAGGGAACCAACTGGAGACCCGAGCAGAATTATTAACAAGAGAAATGGGCACATTTCTGAGCAATAAACAACCAAGACAGAATACGAAAAAAGACTAGCGAACCAGCTGGCTGTTTCCAGTTCGTTTGCAATTGGCAGTTTATCGTAGCTCAACCCCAAAACAAATCCTTGCATTCATCCTGCAGTCAGCAGACGGCAATGGACGACACTCAACTCTACTCCTGAATGTTTCCGACAGCAGCCGGTGATATGTGTGCCCTTCAGCTCAGCAGGCGAAAATTTTCGTTGATCATCCGACCTTGTCTGCTCTGTGTCTAGTTGATAACGGCAAACATGTCGAGTAAAAAACTACGATGAGGTAAATGCCCTTATTTATAACAAGACCTATGAATAATATTGATTCCCCTTGCTCTTCACTAAGTAGGAGACGAGTAAATCCGAAGGTCAGCTTAACTAGCAACAACGTCACCAATGCAAGCGAACATGCGTGTCCCAGGAAGCAATTGAAAAGAAGAAGAAGAAGAAGAAGAAGACACGATCGTTGTCCCAGCGATCGAGTCTTCTTCTTCTTCTTCTTCTTCTCAACAACGTCATCATTCTGATGCTGGGTGTAGGAAACCTGTAAAATGTAATGCAATAAATCAATAAAGGGTCGTCATTTCCGTCAACGGAAGTTGGGCCGAAAATTCCGATGCTGGTCTTGGGTTCGAATCTTGGATGGTCCACGCCTGGGATAGGTCATGACTGACTAACTGCCGACGGCGAATAAACCAGAAATCACCACTCAGGTCACCTTTGTGTTTGTTCATTCCACCCTATCACATTCTACAACTTGCCATGTGACTGCCTGTGAGGGTTCTAAAATGAGCTTCAGGGCACAGCGGAACATACTGTTCCTTAACCAGATCGGTGAGCCTCCCTATTCTCGTCGATGCAGTGTTTAAGTGACCTCGCGCAGTCCTAATTCTCACCTGGCACAGGCCTCAGTTTGGTGAGGAAGGCGAGAGTGCGGTAGATGCTGCACAAGCCTGTCATCGCTGTAACATAGTTCACGCGCAAGCCACCCTCTTGCATTAACGACTCTGTGGGCCATAGGAGGGACATGGTCACTCACGACGGGCGAAATGACACGAACGATGGCCTCCTCCCTTGATTACTGATACCGATCGGTAGCAAATACCCACGAAAAATCGAGCCAATCGGAATATCAACCACGCAGACTGAAAGAAAAGGGGAGGATGTCCTGGATGCATTCGAGTTCAATCTTTACTACTTATACGCAGGTCTCCCGTCGTCATTGCTGACGCTGCATTGAGTTCGAGCAAGATGAGACCGTGAAACAGTTTTCATCTGCAAGTCAGCTCAACATATGGTTTAACGAACCTCATTTGGCACGATACTGCTAACGGGCTGCGTTCCAGACAGCCTGACCAATGAAACAATAATTCTGTCTCAAATAGGCAAACTTCCACTTTCAGAGTGGCTCGGTTTTGTCCTTCGGCGCCACAGTAATTCGCGGGATAATGTTATACGCGGACAGATAGACGGAAAAAAGATAAGACAGCCCGTCTCTGAGAGCCACAACTGTAGTCAAGGCCTGCAGAATCGGCGGATCTTTAGCTCGTCAACGATAGCTTATTTATGGGAGTTCTGGCCATTCTCCAGCATTGCTGGCAACGGCTGGCGTCGAGCATTCTGGCATATTCCGGCCATGGTGTGGCGTTTGTAGATTGTCTGGCTCGTGCGCAAACATAAGTTTCTGGAAAATATCGATGTATTGATCTGTAACACGCATAATCGATATTGAAATGCGCGTTAATTGGCTTCCTGAATTAACATGCAGTGACATGGCACGTGGCTGCGTCTAGTTGCCCTGGTCCGTGTCATAATAGATAGATTCGTCGACGATTCTATCAGCCAAGAAACTGGCAAGTTCGATTTGACTGAGGATATTTTTGACACGAAGCCATTTTAATTCCATAAACATAATGTCTGCACACTGCCCCGTCATTTTCCTCTTCCTCCCGTTTAAGATAACCG